>JADMLD010000294.1:0-640000 GCA_017589585.1 Phylloscopus whistleri
TCCATCTTGAGAGAGACCCTCATCAAGATTAATATCTGTTCTCATTAGCTGGCTCAACTTCTGTTTTAACTGAATGCTGTAGCAGGGGCTGAGTATCAACCTTCGGTTAAAGTCAAAGGTTAGACTCTTAATGTTTAGTGAGGATATCCACAAGATGTATGCACTCCTTTAATGAGCCCACAGACACCTCAGCCAAATCACATGAAGTCAAAATTAAGTCTGACACTTTCAAGCTAAAACCACCTGCTCTTTCCCCCTCTAACTTTTTGTGCAAGATCAAATACTAGTTTCCCTCTCTTTGCCAAGCCTCTCCGTTTTCTGATTTCTAGATTGTCCTGATTTAAAATACAAACAAAAGCCCCACGCCTTAAAACAAAATAATCCACCACACCAAAAAGGTCTTGTCCATAGGTAGATCTCCCTTTAGAAAGGGAGTGATGAAGTTGCTGGAGCATAGGGGGTTGCCCTTTTCATTTTCTGAAGCAGAATGGTAGGCTTTTTCTCCTGTCTTCTTGATGATGACTTTCCAGCTTCTTCACCTTGGAAATGAGCAGTGTTGCCATTATATGAATAAAGGAATCTTAGAGTAAAAGAGTTAGTTGGTGTTGGACTTCCTTCAGGAGGTCACTTAGTCTAACACCATGCTTAAGGCAGACTTAATTAGCCATGTACTGACTTTGTTTTTGCAAAAGCAAGGTAACTGGAGAGAAAATACAAAGTCACAAGATGCTTTCAAGCTCCTCTTGCTGCTTTCCATAAAGGTACTGTTTGATGCTTCCTGAATGAGATGTCTTTCTCTGCTTTAGACTTTTTTTTTTCCAGTAGTTTCTAAAGTGATTGTTCAGTTTATCATACATCTTCTATCCTAGTGAGTCCACCTTGCCTCTTGTTGGATGGCATAGCATGTGAGGGTCCACCCAGTATATTGAGGTCTTTAGAAACAGAAATACCTTTAGAATACTTTTTTTTTTTTCAGGTTTCTCAAAGATTGCTTTTGGTTGAGCATTTTGGTTAAAGGAACATTTGGTTTAGTCTGTCGAAGTAGTGTTCTAAATACTCAATTACAATTTGAAGTAGTGTAAGCTAAGATGATAAGATGCATCACATCCTTGATGTGTCTGACTTAGCTGCAATCACAACTTTTTTTTCCCTTTCACAGAGCATTAATGAGTCATTTATATCTGCAGAGTAGGTAGTACCAAATGGCCTCCTATCAGAACGTGGATTAGGAGAACTAGTGTATTCCTTTGGTTATAGATCCAAATAAACCATTTCAGTTTATGAGGAACTGCCCACAAACAAGCTTTAAGGAGTTCCATGTCTGCTTTTATTTAATGTAATGTTGTCAGCTGAAGTGTAAATGTTGCCTTAGTAGGGACAACAGGCCTTTTGAGTAGCAATAATGCTAGCTGTATCTCCTTTAGATTATTAGAAAGGGAAGATTGGTGGAAAAAGGGTACAATATATTTTTGTTAGAATACCTGTTTTTAAATGTGTATTTACTGGATAATTATTTCTGTTTTTGTTCCTGTCTTAGGAAATAATTATTAAATACCTAATGCAATAGAAGTACTCCATTTTCTTCCCTTCAGAAGGCCTGTACTTTATACTTGCCTTGTGCTCAGCACTACCTGTTCTTTCTAGGTTGGGTTAACTCCAAACAGGAATCATGTAACTTAAGAAAGAGCTAAAATGCTGCTTCCTCTGTTTATAATTCCAGCTATGCCCATTCTGTCCCTTTGAATTCATACTTATGACAAAATGAATGAAGTTTGAGGCAAGGTGCTTAAATTTTATACTACTTTTGTGTTTTTCTTCAGCTCACATTGATTTGCAGTTCACAGAATTATAGAATATACTGAGTTGGAAGGGATCTACAAGGATCATCAAAGTCTAGCTGCAGGCCCTTCACCCCAAGAATCCCACTGTGTGCATGAGAGCATTGTCCCATGATCTCTGAGGCTTGGTATCATGACCACTGTGCTGGAAGCCTGTTCCAGTGCCCAACCACCCTCAGGGGAAGAACCTCTTTCTAATATCCAGCCTAAACTTCCTCTGTTAGCCTCTTCACAAGCGATTTCAAGTTCTCTGTGTGATATGCTAGACACAGCTTGCTTTTGTGTATAGCCCAATATATAGATCAGTGATCACTGAAAGTATTTGCTGAAGTAAATTTGAAATACCTCAGACATTGAGGTGTTGCTGTAGAATTGTTTTAGAACAATTTTTCAGTTTAAAAAAACTCCACAATATGCTAAGAGTGCTGTAAAAATGGATGCTTTCCTGCCGTTTTTTTTTTTTATTCTATGGTGTTGTTTCTGTCGTGCAGTTTGAGTTGAATTGTGTAGTTATGATCAAAACAAAATGACTTCTTGGCAAGTTTAGATTGGGTAAAAGCTGTGGTTAAAAATCTTTGGTGAAAAGATTTGGGCCAAGGGATTAATCACATATTTGCATAGCAATGAAAATGTTGTTTTATTTAATGTTCCAAATCTTCTGTGACCCTAGTATTTCATATATTTTATTTTGGGTTTTCAGAAATAGCCATGATTTCTCCAACTTATAGCTGATCAAAATGCTTGTTCTCATTTCCCTGGTGTCTGTTGATAGGTTCATGTTTTCCTGTTCCTGGTGTTTTCTAAAAGGTCTCTAGGTTAATTTCTCAACCCTTTATAAAAAGTGACACAAATGTTTAGTCATACTCTTGTAAATCTTGCAGAGCCAAAACCTAGTGTTTGTGGTGTACAAACCCACAGTTTGAGCAGAGTTAGAAAAATAAAATGAAATTCTGAGCACCTTCTTTGAGGTCTTATTTCTGATGCAGCCAAGTACTCTGCTTTTCTGTTTAGTTTCTTGCTTCTTATCGGGAGGTTGAGCATAGTAACATAGTAACTCAGTACAATTTCTGCTAAGCTTAATGAGGAGGTCTTCATCAAGGTCAGCCAAAAAAAAAAATAAAAAAAATCTAAATTTGAAACGTGTAGCAACTCAGTTGCAAATATGGGATGCTCTTCTTAAGGTTGTTGGGTTGGATTTTTTTTGAGTCGTGATCACTAGAAATGCAGTATTTAATTTAATTTTCCTGAAGGAAAAAGACCATTAAAAGGCAGAGTTATACTCATTACTTTTCACAGGCTGGGAGGTAAGGACTGGCTCTTGAATCTGATTCAGCTGAATGTCTTGTCATTGCTGAAGGATACTGTCTCTGTTTCCTGTTCAGTAATCCAGCCAAACACCAATAACTTGCATTCAGCAATGTTGAAAAGGAAAGTATGAAACTTGTTTCCTTAGGGTGGTACTTGCACAATTACTTTCTTGCATGACAATTCTTACATATTTTTGTTTGCCATGATGGTTCTTTCTTGCCTTTGTGTTGCAGGATGTTGTTCCCCTCTGCACAGGTGCACTGTAAATTTGATCTGTGTTTGAGAAACAGACTAATTCTTCCCTCAAAAAATTCCCACCCAATCCCTTTTCCCACTGTCATGATGAGCCCATCACTTCATACCTCTAGGGAGAGCCATGAACTAGTAGGTTCTAGTTAATTAGGTGTTTTGGTGGAGAGTCCATTGCATGATTTCATTAATCTAGTTTTTCATACCCATTCAATGATACTCATGATGTTTGAAAATTGCTTGATCTGCTAACTCAGGGGCTTACTTTGCATCATTGGCAGTGCCCTTCATTTCCATAGTTCTCAAACAGCATTCATAACTTTCTTAAACTGAGCCAACTGTGGTAAAAGGATTTCAGGAACAGTGGGCTAGAGCTTGGTGAGGAAGGAGAAAAACCAAACTTTCAAGTGTTTGCAGCATTTGGGAAGGAAGAGCTCTATTTCGCTTTTCTGAACTGTTCTGTGAAATGTATTGAGTGATGCACTGACAGAATTAGAACTTAGGAATATGTATATATGGGCATATCTATCTATTTGTATTTATTTGTGTGTGGTGGGCTTTTTCCATCACTGATCAGTGTAGACAAGAACTACAGTATAGATTGTAGATCAGAAAGGTAAAGCCCAGTGGTATTTGTTGTGAAAATGCATATTGGGTGTTTTGGCTCTACGCAGATATTTACTATATGTAATATGCTAGTTAGAAAAGTTATGCAATATTAACATTTGAAACAAATGGTGGATGTGGTTTTTAACATTAAGTTTTGGTAAAAGTTTGTGTGTAAGGTTTTTTTCTTGGCTCAAGGGAGAGGCCTATTCCAGGTGAATGTTTTACAGAGATAAAAAACCCCCTCTCCCTCTTCAGACAAAAGAATGCATCTCTCAGAACGCAGACGCTCCCAATCAACAAAAGCACGATCCTATGTCGCCAAAAGGCTTAAGCCAAAGACTCTTGAAAAACAAGTTTGTTGATAAAGCATGCATAATTATGAGGTTTCAGTCCTCAAAAAGGAACAGTTTTCGAGAAAGATTGCCTTTCTCTGTCCTGACATGGAGTCGGGAGGAGAAAGGACATTGCTTACCTATTTTCTTTGCCCCTTTTATTGTCTCCTTATTTGTCCTGTCTCTAAACTTTTTAAACTTTTATTTGTATTAATTTTCTTTTTGTAACCAATTTTATTCTTTATTAAATTTTCATAAATTTCTAAAAATGAGTGATTGGCATTTATCACATTGTGAAGTAATTTCCAGTCCTATGTATTCTGGTGTATGAATTCCTGAAATTCAGTCCTCTCTGCACAACTGAACTTTTCCTACTATTACAAGTTCCATCAGCATTTGTCAAGGAAGAACATCCCCTTCAATGTTGGGTGGTGGTAACAGTTACATTTATCTTAACTGGTGAGTCAACACTGAAAATCTTCCTTTGTCCTTTGCCTCTGTAACAGAAGAGTGCAAAGTCACATTCCTTATTGTTCTTCTCCAAAGATGGTTAAGGGAGGGAGAGAGACAGATGGAGAAACAGAAATGGCAAATTCGTTTTTCTTTTAAAAAACTATCTGAATTGACTCAGAAAAGAGGAAGCTTTTAAATAAAGTTTATTACTAACCATAGCTAGCAGGCTATTTTTCAGTTTCTGTTTCAGTATTAATTTTAAGGACAAGGTGTTCACTGCTGGTGTAAACAGCTAGTACTTTGGATTTAATGTATATTCGTGCTTTATTTCAGAGAAGCCATAATAAGTAGAAAAAGTAAAATATTTTTCTTGCCATTGTACTGAGTTTCACTTGATAAAAGACTATACAATATTAGGCCTTTGAATTGTGTAAATTTAAGGTTTCTCTGTTCATCAAAATGACAGTGTTGAGACTTCCCAGGAATGTGTTGAGACTGACATTGCATAGTAAGCTAAGAAAAAAAAATCATTAAACGGAATCAAAATGCTGTCATTTATATGGCTCTAATTATCAAGGGACTGAAAAGCCTGATCTGCCATTTTAACACTTCTGTTAAGAATGCTGCTTAACTTAGCACATATTCTGTGAATACTACTATACATGTCTCTAAATGTATAAATGAGCTGCGGGTCTGTGCTCAGATCTTAATTTAGACCATATCTAATTTATTAGATTAAAAAGTACAAGAACTATTTGAACATGTACTCATTTTATGCATTTTAAAATTAAAGTATTGCTTTTAAATAAGATTCCTCACTCCTCAGCAAGCACAATATTGTAAGCATTGTTAAATACCAAATATTTGCATCAAAAAGCAGCTGCTTTTAAAACCTGATATACCTCTTTTCATTCACTTATATGTATTTTGGACTTTTTATGGAAGCTATAACAGAATATGCATGCTGTGTATCTTCACTGATTTGATGCTTATGTGAGTGTTGTTTGCTAAGTATGGAAGCTCTAAGGACAGTCTTAATGAAACTACATAAAATAGTTTTAAACCATGACTACAAATTGTCAATATTGCAGTTGTCTAAAAGCACCAAATTTTGGAGTCACTTTAATTTCCAAATGGCCAATGTAAATAGGAAAATTTTCTAAAAAACCTATTTTGTCCTACTTTCTTACAGTCATGCAACATTTGACACAGCAAATGAAAATTAAATATGCTAAGCTACCACGTTTGTTATGTAGTGAAAATAATTAATTCTAATTTTCAAAAAATAAATTGATGACAGTGATTAATTCCTGTTGAACTGCAATATTTGTTATTATATTCATTATTATGATATGCATATGTAAACTGTAAGATATTCCTGTTATAATCGTAAGTATGAAAATCTAGTAGTTCAAGGTGTGCATACACACAGGCAAAATGCTACTGATCTTCAGTTCTTTGCCTTTTTATTAAGAACAAGTGATAATTGCCTATAATGTTGCCTTTTGCCCAACCTGGAAATGAAACTCAAGATCATTTTGGTAAGGAAGTAATTTAAAAGGGGATCTTTATTTGAAGGCCTTCAGAGGCAGTTATGGAAAGATGTCCACAAAAGCCCACCCTGCCAAGGGGCGAGTACATTTTTACAGGTTTTAGGAAATTAGCATGATTGATTAAATGCACCAGTTGGGAGGACAAGTGTTGGTGCAATTCCTCCCAGGTCAAGCCCCTTCTCTGGAGCCCCCCCTTCAGCACTAGTTGTACTTTGTCCATGAGGATGTATCTGGAAGAGTTGTCCTGGGCCTTGGTTCCCAGGAAGAGCCAAGGTAGCACGGAGCCTTGTACCTCCCGTGGCTTGGAGCTCTGGAATTTGTTTTGTCTTCCTGCTTAAGGAAAGGCCATGGAAAAGTACTGGGAAAACTAGTCACTAATGCAATAGGCTACAAATACATGTGTGAAGAATACAGAGAACATATAAAAGAAAAAAAGGCAAAACCTAAACAGCATCATTCCACCCCACCCCATCTTTTAGAGACTAGAAGACTCTGTCTTGTTTAATCTCTACTTCATATTTAACCACACTACTGATTTGTAGAACCAACTATCTTACTAGTTGTTATACAGATGCCAACTATAACTACAGGTACTATGAATATTTTTTTATCCAGTCTCTGTTTGGTAACCATGATGTGAATGTATTGAAGATATTCAAAGTTCAGTGAGCTCCTTTGAGAGCTATCTCGTGTAGAATGAGTTTGCTTTCAAATTTCAACCAAATCCTTAGCAATTCTTTCACTCTGATCTGCATAAGAACAACAACGACTGTTAATGATTTTGTGGGTAGTAGGAAATTAAGAGCCATTCTGTTTTGTCAATAGTCTTAATATGATTAAATATTATATTTGGAATCACAGTGCCATGGACACAGGCCTGATCTTTATGTAGCGGCAAAACTTACCAGGCCAGATTTTTATATCCAACACCCCTCTGAAAAGTTGTTGTTATGAAGAGTTTTTGGATACATTTTGGACTAGAGCCACATGCAAATTTTTAGGGCCAAATCTAAATCATGGTTACCAACTGCGCAGATAAGAGGCACGAAAGAACAATTTAAAGCACATCATCTTGATTTGTATCAGTCTTTGTTTTCCGATTGTTTCAGGAACAGAGATCTTCTTAACCCTGGAGTAGTGAATTCAGGGTTCTTTGTCAGCACCTCTGGTTTCAGTGAGGGTAGTCAGGGCTTGGAATGGCTCTTTCCACTTAGCTTTGTAAGGTTACTGTCTTTCCATTTAACATAGACTCAGTCTCCAGGCTGGAACAGATAGGCAGGTGTGTCCAGATAACATGATGAATCTCTGGAGCTTCTGTAAAGTGGAACTTAAAAGCTGTTAAACACCTCAGCAAGTCAGTTTTCCCCTCATATGGATTTCTCCCATAATATACACAATTTGATATGGCCTGGCATACAATATTTCATCAGGATTCATGTTGTCTCTGCCTTGATTGCATGCAGATTCGCAGCAAGGCAAGACTTGAACCCTTGTCATGGATGTTTCTGACAAATTTTACTAATCTGTGTTCTGAGGGTTCCACTCACACATTCAGCTTTAGTACTCATCTAGGATATTTAGGGAATTTACAGATCCTAAACAATTCCCAACATTTGACTAATTTCCCTGATCACTGGGGGACCAGCCCCAAAGGAATCCCAAACCTTTGGAATTATATGATGAGGAAAACTTCCACCACCTCCCTTGCTGTGTTAGTGCGACAGGGTTAAGCTTTAGACCGTCCACTAAAGGTGTCAGCTAACACCAATACATACCTGTTTTCTTTCTTTGCTTGGTAACTCAGCAGTATCTATTTGCCAATAATCCCCAGGAAAATCTCCTGCCTCTGTTATTTTTAACACAACTCTTTTGCCCATGTGTGGGTTGTTTTTGGTGTAATAGTCCGTTCACTTTCCTTGATTTCAGCCTTTGTGGCAGAAAACTGATGGACCTTTAAATCACACTTTGGGGCAAATCTTGACAAATTGATTTCCTTTTGTGGCACCACTGTTAAGATGCCTTTTTCTGCAGCCCTTTTTAATATTTTATCAGCAAAATTATTCTTAAATTTAGGAGTTGTTTTCCTGTTTTGCTGAGCTTTGCAATGCATAAAATCTGCTTCTCTACATTCCCAGATATTCTGTAGCAGTGCATGGGTCTCTTCAGAGTGTTCAATTCTATTACCTTGAATAGTTGCCAGTCTTCTTTCCTTCCAGATGACTTTGCTCAGTTTTAGATCTTTCATTGAAGTAATCAGTAATCTTTTGTGATGATACATTTGAGGGCAAGGCCTTTTCCCTGGTTACCTGTTTCGTGGTTTTCACTGCATACCTTGTCACCTGTTTGCCATCTCACATGGAGCTGCTTTTGTCTGCATACAGCTCCCAGTCTGGCACATCTTCAGGTCTGGTCAGCTGGAATAGGCTTCCTCTATGGTCTGCAAACAGTCAGGTACATTGTCAATTGGTGTTGGGAACAGAGACCAGGATTAACAGCAAACACTTTCAGAATAACATTAACCTGTTTCAGTAACATGGCATAGGATTCATGTCATTTGTTCACAGAACAAATTTACAGTGGGTTGCATGCAGCTGTTGGATGTAGCAATTCTTGGCTGCTGGTTGGATGCAGCAATTCGGTTGCTGACTTCTCCAGTTCTCCAGTTCCTTTGCCAGCTGATTTCTGAATATGGTTGGGCTGTGCCTTAAACCCTCAGGCAGGACTGTCTTGGTGAACTGGCTCTTTTTCCCTATTTCAGGATTCTTCCATGTAGCAGCATAGAGTCCTTGACCTTTCTTATTCACACGGTTGCAGGAGAAGGTACTTTTAAAATTCAATTAAGTAAACCATCCTAAACTATCTATTATTCTCCTTTTGCTTAATTCCAATGTATCCTTCTTAGCAGAGTTTGGCAAAGAGAGAAACTGATAAATCACCCAGCGTTTTTCTAATTCGTATTTTAAAGGTTGGGAGAAAGGTCTCATTTCTCTTACCCCTCTGGCACTAACAGCCCTTACAGTATTAGCTCAGTTTCCATTCTAAGGTATTTGTTAACACAGGACTCTGCTTACTTATAGTCTGGTTTTAAGGGGGCCTGGAAAACAACTTATTTTTCTTTGGACTCGGTGTTTCCCTTTTGAGTGCTTAAGAGCACAAAGAGCTCTCGCTGCCCGCCGCACGGCCTGGGGACAGCCGCGCCGTGCGGGCACACCCGCCCGGGGACACTCCCGGCGCGCCCGGGTTCGGGCCGTGCCGCTGCTCGGAGCGTTTCTCTAAAACAAAACTCTTTATTGATGAAACTGCGATAGAGTCATTCCTGCCTACAAAGGTGACATTAGCTTCCTCGAGGGACTCAACTCTGCCTTTTGCCCCGTCTCCCGCAGCAGCAAAATCGGTGCCGCCCAGGGTGGTGAGGCTCCCTCCCGCCCGCAGATTTCACTCCCGTCCCGCTCCGGGCGGGCACGGGCGGGGCCCGGGGATTTGGGGTCAGCCGGACCGTGGCTGCGCAGCGGCGGCCGCCGCCTCCTCACGGCGGCACAGCGGCGGCCCCGGGACCGCTCCCCCGCCCCATGCCCCGGCCGTGAGCAGGGCACCGGCAGGAGTCATCACCTCGGTTCCTGTCAGAGCGGCTGTTCCCCTCCGTCCGTCACCGGAGGCGTGGCTGCCCCGCTCGCGGAGCCGGCCCGCCAGTCCGGGAGCAGCCGCTGCCCTAAAATCTTGGAAAAAACTTTCCACAGATGGAACACGAGAAGTGGGGGCGCTTCCCCGCTCCCCTGCCATGACGCGAGCCCAGCTTTTCTCGGCCGCTCCACAAAACCTGTAGGAGGTGGGGATCTCTCCCCGCCTCTCACCAAGGAGCGGGCCAGGCCTCCCCCGGCTGCTCCGTGCCCAGGTCAATTCAAAACCCGCGCCTGTTAAACACCAAATAAAATTTCGCACTGCAATTTGCTTTTCTCCACCAATGAACAATCTCATTCAGTCAGTAGCAAACACACACACGCACGCACCCCCCGCCTTCCCCCCCAGCCGATCTGGGGCAGGTTGGAAAATCGGCGAAAGAAAAAACAACAAACACCTTTGAGGTACCACTTCAAAAACAAGTTTCCCCGCCACCACGCCGGGTTGTCCCGGGATTGCTAGCAATTACTGACCTTAAGCAGATACACAATACACACAGAGATTCGAACTGCATACTACACAATAAAAAGAGCTACATTTGTGTTACCTCCTGCGGGATCTTGGAGCCGTAGTGTCTCAACCTCAGGCCACTGCACGGAATTCTCAAGACTGCCTGCAGGACAGAATTCCTCACATCCACAGCAGAGTGTTCTCGATCCGGAGGAGGGGTACCAGGTTCTCCTGTCCCATCTGGGTGTGCCAGAATAAATCTTGCCTTTTGCCCAACCTGGAAATGAAACTCAAAATAATTTTAAGGAGGTAATATAAAAGGCGTTCTTCATTTGAAGGCCTTCAGAGGCAGTTATGGAAAGATGTCCACAAAAGCCCACCCTGCCAAGGGGTGAGTACATTTTTATAGGTTTTAGGAAATTAGCATGATTGATTAAAAGCACCAGTTAGGAGGACAAGTGTTG
This sequence comes from Phylloscopus whistleri, assembly GCA_017589585.1. Taxonomy (NCBI): domain Eukaryota; kingdom Metazoa; phylum Chordata; class Aves; order Passeriformes; family Phylloscopidae; genus Phylloscopus; species Phylloscopus whistleri. Next base: position 10,935 of record JADMLD010000294.1, read on the forward strand.
GTGCAATTCCCCCCAGGTCAAGCCCCTTCTCTGGAGCCCCCCCTTCAGCACTAGTTGTACTTTGTCCATGAGGATGTATCTGGAAGAGTTGTCCTGGGCCTTGGTTCCCAGGAAGAGCCAAGGTAGCACGGAGCCTTGTACCTCCCGTGGCTTGGAGCTCTGGAATTTGTTTTGTCTTTCTGCTTAAGGAAAGGCCATGGAAAAGTACTGGGAAAACTAGTCACTAATGCAATAGGCTACAAATACATGTGTGAAGAATACAGAAGAAAAAAGGTAAGACCTAAATGGCATCAATAATGTCATGCAGCACAACTCTTCCAATTTTTTAATCCGTTCTGAAATACCCAAATGTTAATTTTAGAATATTTCTCTGCTTTTCTTCAGTTGTGAATCTGTCCCAGCAGATGTGTACTACCTAAGTGTATAATTAGAATGAGAGAAAGTTACCCTTTTTATTTATGACTCATATTTGAGTACTTTCTTAGTAGATAAAATAGTTCACTACCTCAGAAAATATTCAAAGCAGCAAGCAGCAATGTGTAATATCTGTGCTGCTCCTGAGATAAGAATACAACAAGATAATTAGGTCTTCAATGCCATGAGAACACTGATGTTGAGTTGTGTTATCTTCTTCATAAGCACTGTAGAAATGCAATTTTCAAAATCAAGGGCTAATCCAAAATCCAGGGCCATTTATGCGTCTTGAGCTGCTCCTAGTCTGTGTCCTCTGACAATAATTACTGCCTAACAAATACAGTTCTGTCACGTTCCTGAAGATGTGTGCAGTGCATTTTGGTGCTGGTTAGTTTGTTGGGGTTTTGTGTATGTGCACTGCAGGCTCGAATCACGATGGCTTTAAAATGGCAATTAGTCATTTGTTGAGGAAGTTCTTAAAGCTCAGAAAAATGCACTTGGGAAGTGCTTTAGAGTAACCACTGGTCTGTGCTGTAGCATAGTACAATGCTGGAGGTCCTGTTGCTTGTAGTATCCCTGAACAGTATTTAAAATAATTTTTTAAAAGTCTTTGTCTCTACTTAATTATATTGTTTCCATGGGTTTGAACTCTTTAGACAATAGTTGGTGTGTGTGTGTAACAAGGAAGTTGTCAGCTTTTCTGTTAGTAGGCTTATACACTGTCTACACTCTAATCATGAGGCAAAGCTGTAGATACAGAGTATGCCAACCCGATCAATTGTTTAGTTGTGAAGACGATAGATCGGGTTTCATTTGTAGAACAAGCAACCTGGGACCATGATAAGTTCACCCCATTGCTGTTGAGGTCTGTGTTGCTCTTCCTGTCAGTACTGGCAACATGAAAATTAGTTTGGATAGATGTCTTTGTGTACTTCAGTCAGCTTCTGATCATGTAGAAACAACCACAGTAATCAAAGGCTTGGCTGTTGTTTTTAACAGCCTCCTTCCAGAAAGATATCTCTTCCTTCTACACAGAGGTGCATGCTGATGATAAGTTAGTGAAATGAGGAGTATACAGAGTCACTAAGACATTAAAATTCATGCTGAAGCCATGGAGAGAATAACTTAATTTTCTTAATAAAAAAACACACCCTTTTTTATATGATTGTCAAATTGTTTGTTTGGTTTAGTTTGCTTTATTGAGATGGTTTAAGAAATACAAAAGGAGAAATCTGCAATATTTATTCTCTGCTGTGCATGTGGAACTCCCCTAGGTGTTACCATTCACATGTCATTTTTCAGTTAGATTTTTTTTGGGGGGGGGAATTAATTAAAAAATCCCACTGATTAGCTACATGTATCTCAAAAGTACACAAGGGAAAACAAACAAACCTATAACTCCTTAAAATAAAAAGTGTAGAAATATTATTAAGTATTTCTTATCCAGGTGAGAGAGATATTTGAGAAAATACACAAGTTGGGGTTCTTTGTTTTAATTTTGCATTTTAGTATCTCCAATGACAGAAAAAAAAATTAAAAAATGATTACAAGTTGGTGAAAGGAGTTGATAAAATGTTTCATTTAAAGGTTGTTCGTCAGAGTAGGTGTGTGCATCATATAGTTGCACCTTTGAAGGGCATGGCTCAGAGCACTTTGAGGTGATGGAAAGGCAGTACCATAAGGGACCAAAAGAAGCTCTTCATCCTTTAACCTGAGTTTCTGTTGGTTCTGCTGAAGTGCACAGGCTTTGAATAGAGTATTTCTAGCATCAGCTCTTTAATAGTCATTGTCATTTGAATAGTGATTGTTGAATAATTTGCAAGTGTTTTCATTTATATTACTTCATTTCTGTGTAGATATTTTCTTTCTGTTTTAATACCACCAAAGTTGAAGAGATGCTTTCAGCTTGGCCCCTTATGAACAAAATATACATGATTTTGTCTGAGTCTTTTTTCTGAATCACATTATCAGTTCTACTAGTTGCTCGTGACTGTGCTGAAAGAGGTGTTTAGGAAGAAAACTTGGTTGGTTGCTTAGCAGCAAGCATCATAAGAATTAAAATTTTAAAGCTGCAGTGTCTATATTTCTGAGTTGTAATAGCTTTAAATTAGGAATTTGTATTAGCTTTCTTTTCATTCCTTTAAGCGTGTGTTCATATTTGGCTGTCCTTGGGGGGAATGTAACTCGTGATAAACAAATTCTAAAATTTCAGTGAGAAAATTAGCTGTTCATGATCTGCAAGATGAGGTTTGACTCTATCTTTGAAAATATTTTCTGACTTGTTTCTCAATTTTGTAGTTATCAGCAAAATCAAGCATTACTCAAACTATTTATGTTTATTTAATTTTTGTTCTGAGTTTGGTTGAAAGGCAATTTTTTAAAAAAAATAACTTAACCCACTGTGATAACTCCTTAATGCATCTATATTAACTTTAAAAAGTATTCAGTATAAGCAGTAAGAAAACAAAAAAAGTGGAAAATTATTCACAAGGGTGGTTCTATTAACTGCTAATTAGTGGGTTTTTTCCCCCACAGAAACTCCCTTAGTGTGCCCACAAAATACCACATTCTAAAGATGTCTGGACAAATGGTACCAAACTGTTCCATGTGGTTTTTCTGATATTCCAGCCTGTCATCATAATTCTGTATATTTATTGTGCAAGGCACTATATGGTCAGAGTAGGCTTGGAACTGATAGAGATCTGTAGGTACAACTCTGCTACCACTACTAAATAATATAGAGCAGAAAGGAAAGAAATTCACTGTTATTTACTGTCAGTACTCTGCAGGATGACATTTGAATTTCTGAGAAGTACAGTGTGGAAAAACAAGTAAACAAACAATACTGTTGTTGCTCCTGGGGTTTTTTTTCAGTCTAAATGCCAGTGAGTTAATTGCATAAATACGTTCCTGCTGACTGGAAGTAGTCTTGGAGATGTGACTATAATTGTGGTGGTTGTTTTCACATGTATCAAAGAAATGACTGAATTTGTCACCTAAACTGGGAAACATGAGGAATATTGATAACTGGGAGTTGTTATGGCTGTGGAAAATACAAACTACCAAATAATCTTTTATTAAAAAAAAGTTTTCTATTTTTGCACATATTTTCTTTCAGACTGTATGTATACAAATTATGTATATTACATGCAGACTCTCACTTCTCTTTTTCTGTAGAAAAATTTAGTGTGATTTGGCCAATTAAAAAAACTGAGCCATAAAGTTTTTGTTAGAAAAGAAATTGAATATGTATAGCTTTAGTGGAAGTTTGAAGGTTTAAGGGCACTGCATGAAATGTGTGCTCTGCTCAGTTACTAGAAACAAAGACAGGTTTTAAACTCAATAACAAGGGTGCATTATTTCAGATGTTAAGTTCTTTACATTGTTTTGCATTTTGCATTTTGCTAGAATATTTTTTCAAATACAGCTAAATTTACAATGTTTGTGCACAACATGGTATTTGAGAAATGTGTGTAATATTCATGTAATATTTAATTTTATATTTAAGAACTGCGTTTTATTTTTGTGTGTGTGTATCAAGCTTTTGCTGTTTGAACTTTTTCTCATCTCTTATTATTATGATGCTAGAATATAATTTGATTGTCACAGTTCATTCACCTGTATGGAAAACATTGTAAAGAAAGACTTGTAAGAAATTACCATAAGAAGTTCAAGTAGCAGAAATGCAGATATTTGTCTACACATAGTACTAAAAATGCATCTTGCCTGACATGTTTGTGATAAACTGATACTGGTACTGAGTGTGTGATAAAAACCCATCTTCAGAACCACAAAGGAGCTTGGGATTACAGTGGCTGGCACAAGAACTCCAGTAACACAGAGAAATGGTGGCCCAGCACAGGCTGCTCTGGGGGCTGTCATAGAGTGACCCCAGCCCTGTGCAGTGGAGGTGACACCAATCACCATGAGTCTGGGGCTGCCTGGGCCATCTTGCAGACAGAGGGGATGCAGAACGCAGTTGGGGGATGCAGGGAAGAAGTGTTTTGTGATTGCATATGACTTGGACAGTCTGGGGAGGATCAAAGGCGTTGTAGGGGTCAGGGGAGAGAATGGAGGTTTCAAGATGATCAGTTTAACAGAAGTCAAATTCGTGTGACATTGTGCTTAGGGAGATGACAACTGGGAAAGAAGAATGGAGCTCTTTAAACTTGGATGAATAGAATCATGCTGTTCTTTGTCCAGTGCCAAAGCAGTACAGTCTCAATCATTTGAAGAAAATTAGTCTTGCCACATGTATTGTAGAGCATTCCTTCATTGCAAGATTTTGTAAGCTGCAGGTGCAGTGTGCTGATAACCTTGGTTTTTACCTTCTTTTATAATGATTTATGTATATATATATATATATAGTGTTGGCAAGGTACAAGGTTATGTATGAGACCTAATTAAAATCCATTCCAGGTTAAGCTATTAATATATCTATGTTGGCAAGTACTCGGGTAAATATACTGTTATTAGTGCTATGTGAGAGAAAAATCACTTGGAACGAAAATAGAGAGTACTGTAAAAATAATACCTAAGTATTTAGAGGGATACTCTTTGAATAAATAACATGAAAGAGCAGCAATCTTTAAAGTCTCACTGAAACCTAACCAATCAAGACTGGAATTGCCATTCAAACACAAGGAAACTGTGTTGTTATTTCATATGGCATAAAGGACTTGGACTATCACAGGATCCTTTAGGATGGGAAAAGACTTCCAGGATTATTGAGACCTGACCTCACATTGTCAAAGAGACCAGAGCACTGAGTGCCATGTCCTGTTGTTTTTTGAACACTTCCATGTATGGTGACTCCATTGCCTCCTGGCACAGTCAAATCCAATGCTTGACAACCATTTCTGTGAAGAAATTCTTCCTGATGTCCAACCTAAACCTCCCCTGGCACAGCTTGAGGCCATTTCCTCTTGTCCTAATCCTGGTTGCCTGGGAGAAAAGACTGACCCTCACCTGGCTACAGCCTCATTTCAGGCAGTTTTAGAGAGTGATAAGGTGTCTCCTGACCCTCCTTCTGTCCAGGCTGACAAAATATAATATGAATATATGAAAATACAGAAAAATATGGTTCTTCTTTATTAAAAAATAGTGTTGATTGGCTGAAAACTTGACCTTTTAGGGGTTTTTTTTTTAGGTACAAGTGATTAGCATTTTCCTAGGGAAATTAGGTTTTTGAGCAGCTGTCTCTGCATGTGTGTACATTTTTGTTTGCATAAATTGGAGCGCAGTCTGGTAGAATGTTACTGTTTTGCCTGTTTATAGTAATTATATATTACTGTAGAAAGGTTTTGCAGGTTAATAATCTTAGTTTCACATTAAGACAATTCTAGGGGGTTTGGTTGTTGTTAGGCTAGTATGGACCTGTTTCAGAGATCCTTTGATATTTTTATGGCTTTGCTTATGGTTTTGCTCAAATTTTATCGCTCTTCTAGACCTGCTGCTCTCTGAAATATTCCCATAGGCAACAGAAACCCACCATTTAATGTAGGGAAGTAGTCAAGAAAGAAACCTTTCTAGGACTTACTAGCAGAGCTTTGAACTAGATCCTTCTTCAGGGGAAGGGATGTGCTTCTGAGTGTCAGAGTGGAACTAGGAAACACCAGCACCTAGGAAGCAGCAATTTACTGCCTGTAAATAGTCCCAAAGAATTAGAGATGACCTCTCACAAATGATGAAGAGGCCAGTCTATGAATCTGTGAGTGGTATATTAGGTGCTGTGATTTTCTGCATCTTATTATCTAAAACCAAAGGATACGAAAACTTAAAATGAATAATAGGCTTTGACTTACATGCACACTGGTGATGCTTTTAATTTTCTTTTGTGGCTTATATTATTTTGTTACATATATGTTTTGTTTTCCAGAAGATAATTTTTCTAGGTAAACTTGCTGGTTCTGATAGTAAATTCTTACTAAAAGAGGCTGAAATGATTTGTGTTAAATTTTATGCTACTGGAACACTGCAGAGTTCCTACTGTAGACAGGCTGTTCTTGCAGTGAAAGACAGGTTTCTAGTGGGAATGGTGGCTCATCTTTTATGTTTTATTTTTCTGTTTTATTGTCTTTAAATATTTCTGAGATAATCCATTCGTTCTAGCTCTACATTAATTGTGTGGGAATTGTCCTTTTTTTGTGGGTAGGATAACTGAGGGAGGGAAAGAGAGTTTTATTTGTGATTACTGAGACAGTGTAATTACATGCTTTATTATAATCAGTTTACAGAGAAATGTGAATGACTGGGGACATCTACTGATTTGTTAACAAAATCATTGTAATTGAGTATTTTGTAGAATTGATCAAAACCTAATTTCTATTTTTTTTCTTTTTTTTAAGGAACTTCATGTTGGTGTTGCTTATGCCAGAATATAGTAGGCAAGGCATATTATCTCTGGCCTTGTGTAAACTTTTAATTGGCCAACATGATGCAATTGAGAACGAATTTCTGGCAGGCTTTGGAAATGAAAGAGAACTGAGTGCTCTGGCTGGAAGTTGAACGTGATGACGGCCTGGTCTATGGTAGGGAAGCTGAAAATGGAGAAGAGGCACTCCAGAGAAGACAGAAATGTGGAACAAGACGCGGGGGAATGCAGTGCTGAATCTGAGGAATGGACGAGCTCAGAAAGTGAGCCTGAGCAATCATACTTCAGAAGCAGTACTCAGTGGAGAGAAAAGGAGGTTTCCACCAAACCGCATCGGCCACTCTGCCGGTCCCCATGTCTGGATCGCCCAAGTTTTTCACAGAGCAGTATCACACAAGACTTGAAGCTAGATGAATGCAAAACAAATTTGGACAAGGAATACCAAGCTAAAATGGATTTTGCTTTAAAGCTTGGGTACGCAGGAGATCAGATTCAGGCTGTACTGAATAAGTTGGGAGCAGACGCGCTCATCAATGATGTTCTAGCAGAGCTTGTGAGACTTGGCAACAAAAGTGAATCAGAGGGACAAAGCACTGCCAGCAGTACCACTGGTACTCTGGTGCCAAGAGGCCCTTGCCCAAAGGAAATAGCAAGCCCCGAATTGTCACTGGAAGATGAAGTGGTGGATAACAGTGATAACTTGAGGCCAATTGTCATTGATGGAAGCAATGTCGCTATGAGGTGGGTGTCCCTGTCACCATATTTGAAAATAATAAATCACTAAAATATTTAAGAAAACAATATTGATGGCAAAGTGTTTAGACTATTACATTGATAATACATCTATTTTACGGACTCTTTAGTCTAGACTTTTAATTATGCCATTACTCCTTTATATGTAATACATATTCCAGTTCCCTTGCCCTTATTTTAAATCCAAGTTCTCACCTCAAATCTTTTGTTCGAGCGATCTGTTTGTGGTGTGATTTTGTGTGGATGGGTTTAGTATGTTGAAATCCTTGAAGAATACTGAAAATTGTTTCTGGACATTAAAGGAAAGTAACCAACTAGGGTAGGGTAAGAAAACTTGGTTCTTTCTAAAGTGACATGCAGTGTATGGTACTGAAATGCAGTGAATTCATGGTATTTGTGCTCTTGATGGTTGAGCCTACTCAGTATTCAAAGCAGTTTAGCTGTGTCAGAACAGGGATAATGCATGACCTGCATGGCTAGGCTGCTTGCTCCACCTTGAGTACTGAGTGCAGTTTTGGGCATCCAAAGGAGGGGCCACGAGGATGGAGGAGGGACTGGAGGGAAAGCTTTATGAGGAGTGGCTGAGGTCACTTGGTTTGTTCAGCCTGGATACTGAGGCCAGACCCTGTTGTGGTCTTCAACATCTTCATGAGGGGAAGCAGAGGGGCAGGTACCAATCTCTTCACTCTCATGACCAGTGACAGGACTCGAGAAAATGGCACCAAGCTGAGTCAGAGGAGGTTTAGCTTGGATATTAGAAAAATGTTTTTCACCCAGAGGGTGGTTGAGCACTGGAACTCAAGGGCACTGGCTTCCAAGGCAGTGGTCACAGCACCAAGCCTGTCCAAGCTCAGGAAGTGTTTGCACAATGTTCTCAGGCACATGGTGGGATTCTTGGGGTGTCCTGCATGGGGCCAGGAGTTGGATTTTGATGGTCCTTGTGGGTCCCTTCTGACTCAGGATATTCCATCTACAGCTGGCTGCTTAGGTCAACACAAACCCAAGAAATACCTGTCCTGTGCCACTTTTGAACATTTCTGTAGAGTACAGAGTTGAGCTAGCCAATGATTTGTTTATCATTGAGTAGTATGAGTTTTTTTATGAGGGAGTTATTTAAACTCTGTTTAGTGATCAGTCATACCATGATTTCTTCAAGTAATGTTCGTACAATAGACTTCTTTTAGTATCAGTCTTCTGGTCTAGAAGAACTTGTGGTATGAGTTATTATTTTTTCAATGTATTAAGAAAATTCAGGTTTTTATAGGTGTATTGAGTATGCTGACTTTTCAAATACATAAAACCTTCAAATCCTGTAAAAGTATTTTATATACAGAAAATTCCAGTGCCACATTGTGGTTACATCAATCCATAAGGTGTTTCTGTAAAGTGTCATTGCCAAAACTGGATTTAACTTTTTTTTTTTCCTGTGCCTGTTGAATTTGAAGTCTCTGCTGCTTGAGTTAGTTCTGAGAATAATGTGGCAGGCAGCAACTGGAGAAAAAAGGGTGTGTACTCTGACTATTTCATAGCTCAGATCTGATACCTTATGTATAGGATCATAAGACTATCTCAAGTTACAAGGGACCCATAAGAATCAGCAAATCCAACTCATAACAAAATGCATAAGCATCTGAAAATTTTAAAGGATGTTAAATTCTGTAAAATCTGAAACGTATCTAGAGGAAAATGCTTTTAGGAACATTGTGGCTTCTGTAATAATTATTTGTGAGGATTTAGACTATGCTGGTAATCCATAATCAAACAGAAGACATTAGACCTGTCTGCCTTTGGTCTGCCTTGGTGTTACTTTCTGTAATGAAAACTCTGTTTTGAGGCCAGGAAAATGTAGTCCAGTAATCTGTGATGTCATTCTACAATAATAAAAATAACAACAACAACTTTGAGGTGAAATTTTGAATGATCATAGAATTTTATGGATTTTAATTTTAGTATGATGGAAGTGTCCTAATTATGCAAAATCTGTTCTGCAGACTGAGAATGTCTGAAAAGTATAAGGCTTATGCAGTTCTCCTGCCTAAAAATATTGCATTTATAGATGATGCAGATAGAGATTGAATAAGATTAATAATTAAGATTCTCTTTGGTTTATATCAAACCTCTTAAAATTTTCTCCTTTCCCTTGCAGAAACTTGTTAGGCTCTTTTAAAAATTAAACTCTTTTATTTGAATTGTGTGCTGTTTTAGAGACTCCTTTGTGTTTCAGAAAACATTTTTCATGGGGATGGGACTTAAACAACTTTGACACAATTATTTCTTTCCTATAAAAAGGTCTAATAAAAATACAGGAAGTTCGGTATCAGAGGAAAAGATTTTATTGATATAGATGTTTAAAAGCACTTATCACCCATGGCAATCAGCATTGTTCATTCCTCTTTTTGTGATAGTGTTTTATGGTGCTACTTAAGGTGACCTCAGTTTGTCAGAGAAAGTGATCTTTTTCATTAGGTCAGCTAATAAAATGAAAAAAAATTAAAAACTTCACGTTTACTTGCTTTTGTTTCGAGGATAGTGAAATTTCACCATTTATAGACTTTTTAAGTAGCAGGGTTGCTGTAATCTGATGGCTGAATAGCTGTGTACAGTTGTCTTTTTCCAATTATGTAGGGAGGCCTAGTAAAACCTTACAGACTTTGTTTTTCTTATATTCTTTGACCATGGCAGCTTTAGAAGAAAAAAAACAACCAAACCACCACAACAAAAGCCAAAACCAAATGTAACTTTTGTCCTTGCTGTTTCTAAAACTTGCATGTTCTTCAGCCATGGGAACAAAGAAGGATTTTCCTGCCGGGGAATTCAACTAGCTGTTGATTGGTTTCTGGAAAAAGGACATAAAGATATCACTGTGTTTGTACCTGCATGGAGAAAAGAACAATCTCGACCTGATGCACCAATTACAGGTAACATCAAGATTTTCTTTGACCCCTTGGTTAAAAATGAAAAAAAAAAAATTGTTGTGATTCTGATGGGTCCCAGTACTGGGCTGTGGATGTGGTGATGATGATGTTGCACTCAACTGTTTGTTTGAAAACACAACAGTTTCTCTGGTGAGGAAACAAGCATTTAAATATCTGCATATGTAAACAATTATATGGGTTTTGTAACATTATTGGATGGTTTCAACACTTTTGAGAAGCAATAGTTGAATTTTTCCTGTTCACAAATGTTGTTGAGCATACAGGAACTGAGTCTTATTTGCTGGGTGAGAATAAAAGAAGTAGTAGCAGGCCAGGGACTCAGTTAGTAGGGTTATCTTGAACACTGAAAAAGCAGCACATGTTTTGACCTGTACAAAGTCCTTAAATTTTGCTCTAGGCTAACAAGGCTATTGTAATACAGTAACACCTGAATTCCTGACAGCTTCAGGAATTGCTAAAGGTACATTGCTACAGAGTAGTTATGAAGTTCAAATATTGAATATTTACTCAGTGCTTTGAAACCTCAGAAATAAAATCCACATCTAGGTGTTTTTTTAATCATAATGAGGACTGTGTATGAATATAATTGCAAGAATACTTTGTCATACAAAAAAGGCAAGAATTTTCATAATACAAAGGTTGCATTTCTTTCTTTTAAAACTTTTTAAAAGCTGCTCAACTAAAATTATTTTACAGATCAAGAAATCTTACGTAAATTGGAGAAAGAAAAAATTCTTGTTTTCACCCCATCTCGAAGAGTTCAGGGAAGAAGAGTAGTTTGCTATGATGATCGATTCATAGTAAAACTTGCTTTCGACTCAGATGGCATCATTGTGTCAAATGATAACTATCGGGATCTTCAAAATGAAAAACCAGAATGGAAGAAGTTCATAGAGGAGCGGCTGCTAATGTATTCTTTTGTGAATGACAAGTACGGGTTTTTTCTTCAAAAGTAAATGAATTTGCTAGTTCAGCATTCTGAAGAAAAACTGATCATGTTTCATTTCTTTTCCCTTAGATTTATGCCTCCAGATGATCCTTTAGGACGCCATGGTCCAAGCCTTGAAAATTTCTTAAGAAAAAGGCCAGTTATTCCTGAACATAAGAAACAACCGTGTCCTTATGGTAAGTGCCCTAGTCAGATTGATTTGTTGCATTTAAAGGTAGGTGAAGCAAGCAATTAATTAACATCTTGTCATCACCAGAACAAGAAAAATACCACTTTTTATGTTGCCATCCAAGCACAATGTTCACTTTTATACCCTTTATATACATATTTATAAAAACAGTGTAGCAGAAAATTAAGGATTACCAGATACACCTTGTGGATAGCTTCTTGCTATTTTATTCTGGTTTGTATTTGAGGGAGGAGATTCATAATTAATAAAACTGTGTTGAAGTTGATTTGTTTTATATAGCACTGTGTGCATGTTGTCATTATTGAAATCATGAGCCAGTAGGAAGAAAAATGGTATGTCTTGCCTTCGATGAAGATAGACATGGATACAGGCAGCAGTCTGTGACTGCCTGTATATATCAAATACATCATTATTCCTTAGGGGTTTAATATAGAAATACTACTATTGAAAAGTGGTGAAAGATGTAAAGAAAAAAGATAGCTGGTGCTATTAATTATTTTTTTGATTTATTTAACCTGAAACCCCTTTTTTTCCAGGTAAAAAGTGCACCTATGGGCACAAATGTAAATATTACCACCCAGAACGTGCAAACCAGCCTCAAAGGTCAGTAGCGGATGAGCTTCGAATAAGTGCCAAATTATCTGCTGTGAAAACTATGAGTGAGGGAGCCTTGGCCAAATGTGGCACAGGGCCATCCAGCTCCAAAGGAGAAATCAGTTCTGAAGTGAAACGCATTGCCCCAAAACGTCAGTCAGATCCAAGCATTAGGTCAGTAGCTGTGGAGCCTGAGGAAAAGTTATCAGCAGCCCGGAAGTCCGAGGCCAGCTCTGTCCCGTCTCTGGTTTCTGCATTAAGTGTACCAACGCTCCCTCCACCAAAAAGCCATGCAGCTGGTGCATTAAATACTCGTTCTGCAAGCAGTCCGGTGCCAGGTTCCTCACAGTTCGTACATCAGAAATCCTCACTGGAACATATGTCCAGTGTGCAATATCCTCCTATACTAGTCACCAATAGCCATGGCACCTCAGTTAGCTATATGGACCAGTATCCCAAATATGACTCACTGGGGGACCATGGCTATTACTCCTTACTCAGTGATTTCTCCAACTTAAGCATAAGTAGTATCCGTAACTCAGATTATTACGGGGCTGATATGGACCAGGGGATGTATTCTAGAAACTCAAGCCCCTGTCCTGACAATTGCTTAAGCCATACAAGTAATGATTCTTATTCCTCTTACAATGACTTGTATCTGGGTGTAGCAGATGCCAGTCCAGAAGACAATGTGAAGAGCCACAGACTGCCATCGAAAAATCGTCTTCAGCCTTTCCCTCATGGTTACCATGAAGCCTTAAATAGAGGTCAGAGTTACGGAACTGAAGAGCCTAAGCAATCCCTGCGGAAACAGTCAGTTTCCCACTTAGGCCTACATGCCCAGCATCCCGTTGTTGGAGCACGGTCCAGTTGTCCAGGAGAATACCCTGTGCCTCAAAATGTTCATCCATCAACTGCACAACCAAGCCGTGCCTTGGTGATGACAAGAATGGACAGTATTTCTGACTCACGGCTTTATGAAAGTAACCCTACAAGGCAGAGACGACCACCTCTCTGTCGAGAGCAGCACGCCAGCTGGGATCCACTACCCTGTGCATCAGATTCTTACACTTACCACTCGTATCCACTGAGTAACAACCTCATGCAGCCATGTTACGAACCTGTCATGGTAAGAAGCATGCCTGAGAAGATGGAGCAGCTCTGGAGAAATCCCTGGATTGGGATATGTGGTGAGCCGCGGGAACCTCATATCATCCCAGAACATCAGTATCAAACATACAAGAACCTCTGCAATATTTTCCCTCCAAGCGTTGTCCTTTCTGTGATGGAAAAGAATCCCCACATGACAGATGCACAACAGCTGGCAGCTATGATTGTTGCCAAATTAAGAACAGGGCGTTAGAGCAGTACAGCCTCTTTTGGATAAATGAACCTGTAAAACACATAGGACCCAGAGGAAAACTTACATGAAGGAAGAGGCCAATCTATTGTAAATATTTTCTAATATAAAATTCTGTACACAGTAGCAATCATATATATGCCGAGGCACTATATAAAAGTTGATTGTATTGCAAATTTTAAGATTTTAAACATAGGGATTTTTAATAGTATTTTATAGGAAATGCATACCTTGCTGCATGGATAGCTCACTAAGAACTATAATGTCACAATCAGTGTCTCAAAGCTGTTACTACAAAATTAGTGTTAGCAATTATATTGCATGTATTAGTGTACACTTACAATTTGCTTATAAATACCTAATTGGCCTCTTAAAAGTATGCTCTATACACACCCAGATGACTTTTCAGGTTTCAGCTTTGTCATTTGACACTGCCTACTGGCATCTTAAGTACTGAAGAAAAAGTAAATTCACTAAAAATTAAAATTGTTTATAAAAGGAAAAGCTGGTTTCAGCTTTTCAATGTCAACATGGCTGTTGGCACTTAAATTTCACAACTGTCCCTCAAGAGTTTGAATAACTATTACATTGTTCAGTATGTTGGCTCAATCCAACAGAAGCCAAATACTTCATTAAATTAGGACCAAAACATTAAGGAATGTAAAGGCATGAGTGCCATTCGGTAAACTGAAACTTTAACTGTAGCTTCTCTCCAGAATCTCCTCTCAAATGTGCAGTAAGCAGCTGCTGGCCCAAATGACTAGACAAGCTGAAAATAAATTGTCAGTATTACGTAAACTGGATTACTCAGCTTGAAGCAGCAAAAACTGGATGTTAACATGGAAGTTCATCACTAACTGCAGCCCTTCCTCTGGGAGCAAGGATGCTGTTTGAGTGAGCCTGACATTCAAGGTGGCTGTACAAGATCAACTTCAAAAAGGGTGGAGGGGGGAAGGCTGCTTCTTGAAAAGAGATGCTCCAGTTTGGGTTTGTGGCAAAGCTGTCCTGGTTTTTGCTCTTCAGATCCACGCAAAGGTGTGCATTTGCCTCCTGAAGGCTTTTAGAGTTCCTGTTTCAACAGGTGAGATAATTTTGTGTGGCATTGTTTGCGCAACTGGTATCTTGCTCAGGGTGGGAACCTTTGTAGCTAAATGTCTCCAAAAGAGGCGTTTATTGGTTTTTTTAAGCTGCACTGACTGTACGCCCTTTTTTGAATCCACTGTATATTTCAACATTTTGAACCATGACTAACTCGACATGTCTCGAGCTAGGACTTGTTGACTTCTACTGTAGTTTTTTTCATGAAAGTTGAGAAGGCCTGGTTTATGGCCTTTTGTTTCTTCATGAGAAGGTGTGACACTGCCTAAATGTTTCTTACTGTGAAACACACAGAACGTGAGGCTGCAGTCAGGGTTGTTTCTGGTGTTTTGATAATGGCTTGCATGCTGCTTTCTAGTTATCTGTTTGTCTGAGAAACAAAGTTTATCATTTCCTCCACTTGTGTTACTGTAGTGGTTGGTTTGATTCAAAATATCTTGTGGGCTCTTTATCATGTGCAAAATAGGTTCCTGTCATATTAAAAAACCCACCAAATGAACCAACAAGAAACCACAGTTATGGGTGCAACTACAGTTAATTTACTGACATTTGATAACTGTATCATTTCACACAGGATAAATATTCTTGTGTTGGTACAGGTGACGTATATAATGACTATGTCATTATGTATTTCAAATGAAGTAACTTGAAGGTGATTCTGTACTTACCCTTCGTGTTTAAAAATAACTTAAGTTTTAATTAGTTGGTTATTCTCTCTGTTAGTGGGGAAAAATAATTCAGACTTATAATAGCTGGGGGAAAACAGATTTAACTCTTGACCAGTTTTCAAAAACATTTCATATTTTTGATTTGCAATTAATTCTTATTCTCTTCTCTTGCATGGTATAAGCAGCTGAGAGCAATGCCTCAAATAACCAGAAATGACCTTTTGTTTGTTGATACAAATTGTATCTCTTTTTCTTGGTTGTATAAAAACTGTGTATAAAAAAAAATAATCTCTAGATTAACTTCAGTATTATTACATTTTCACCACAACATTTGTGACACCATGTGTCACAGGGAAGTAGCCCATGAGTAATTATGGATTTTTTTTATTTAAAATGGGCACTTGTAGTTTATAGACAAACAGGGACAACTTTTCAGAACCAGGTTATTATGTGCACAAATACTGTGTGTACACCTCAAAGCATTACATAGGTATCTTCAGTCTATTTATTAAGCAGATACATTCTTGCACTAAACTTTATGTAAAAATGTTGCTGTTAACTCATCTGCATGTGTTTAAAATGTAACAGTAATCGCTATAGACCCTATTTTATTCTAACCAATTAATTTATAAATTATTTAGGTATGAGATGAAGTTTATTGTGCACTCATGTTTTCCATCTTGCATGGAATTAAATATTTGTATGCAGAAAAATGTTTGTTCTGTTTTTCTCCATTTATAAAGATAAGCTATTTTAAGAGAGGGTTAGTAGGTGATTTTGATGTTTTCTAATGTGGAAAACTCAACAGAGATTTCTGTATGAAGTGCTGGGTGGCATATGGAGATATCCATTTTTGTTGGATTTGTCCAGTCATTTTAATTTTCACTAACCTTTGCTTTACTGATGGAAGAATTCCTTTTTAAACAATGGGAATGCTGTGAGGATACAAACCCAGCATACTATTTCCCTAAGGCACTGCAAAGGCAAATTGTCTTATTCTGAGAAGCTATTGGCATCTCTCATGCATAGTTACAGAATTGGCAGAGTAGCCTTGTGGAAATAACCTACAAATGTTGTGCTTGTGTAGTCCTCCTTAGAGGTAATGAAACTTTTCTATGTGATGTAGTCTTTCCTGATCAACTACTTTAAGTGATAATTTGGTCATCCACACCTGTTTTCAGATATGTTTACAAGACAGTTCAAAACACTGACATTCATTAATCTTCAGCGCATAAGCTTGGATTTCTTCTTACATGGAAGAGTTGATCTTATTAACACCTGATCATAACTGTCTATATTGTAAATACAAGACTTTGTATAAATGCTCTTTTTTAGAGCATGGTATTTAAATGTTTTTAAAACTGTAAAAGAACAGTTCTAGAAACTATATTTTAATAAAATCCATGAAAAAAACACTTCTAGGTGAGGGGAGAAAAAAGTGTGAAGTTAAAATCATGGACTACTGCAGTTGATAAGAGTTGAGCAGTAGATTTTAGTGCTTTACTGGGGCCAGAGCATTCTCTGGGAGTTCTGATTTACTTATCTTTTCATCTTCAGCTATATTACTTTCACATAATTTGTCACTTAAAAGTGTGTAACTTTAAATTCATGAATCAAAAACCAAATGCTTTATGGGATGTCAGTCTAAATTATTTCATGTTTTTGTAAGAATTACATGTTAGTAATATAGTAAATTGTACATGATTTCACTGCTGTTAGTCCTGTTGTTGTCATATTGAGCTGCAGTAGTTGGCTTTATTCATTTGTAGAATTAAACATTCACTGTTTAATTGTTGTAAAATTTTATAAATCTCTTTGGGTTTTTTTGGTTGACCCAAATATAATGTAAGTCTTAATGACAAAATGAGTGAAAATGGATGTTAAACCGGTATGTGGTATTCTTAAATCTCTGTAGTGGTAAGTGGGCACTGCTCTAGTTGCTGCAGCATGTAATTTATTTACTAGCATGAGTCTGTTTAGCTTTTGTAAAAATGCTTTAGCTGTAAAGTTAAAAATAGGTGTGGAGTACGGTTGCTTAGGACAAGTGGAAGGAACTTCATTTAAAAAAACAAAACCAAAACTATCTAAGTAGGTGAGTTTCCCCTACATACTTCTAAATGCCAGTTTGTCTCAAATTGCACGTTTTGGCATTTTGTTCAAATAATAAAGTTAAAAATACTTGGTGACATGTATGCATACCTGATCTATATCAACCTGCAAAGAGGAACATTCAATTACTGTAATTTTTAGAACTCCACACTAAGGGGAAGGAACATGCATCATTTCTGTGAAACTTTGATCCAAAGTTGAAATATTACTTTGTCTTGACTTGCCAAAAGTTTACCTGAAGCATTACTACTCCAGGACTCGTAACAGTCAGACCTTTAGATCTGTCACAGTTACCTCTATGGCAAGCACTCAGCATTCACACTCCTCTGATGTACCTATTGCTTGTTTGTGTGACAGAGCCCTCATTAAGTGTATTTCCTGCAATATTTCAACTGGAAAAATACAATTGCACCATCACGTAAATTATTCTTATGCCAGTGTTGGGTTAGCCTTTGAAGAGTCATTATACAATATTGCTGATTTTGGTCTGTATTTAAAGTTTGTAAATGTATTAAAAGAATTGCAAGAATCTAAAAGAAGTATAGGCTATCATCTGTTCCCCTCCTGCTCTATGTAAATGTTTTGCACAATTATTTAATAATATTAAATATGTTATAGTTTATATATATAAAAACTTTTGCTTATTTAATAAAACTGAGAGCCATTGGATTATTTGTTTCTAGGTTTTTATTTTTCAACCCTCTTTAGACAAGACCCCCAAAAAACTTTTTTTTCCCAAAACTGTTGCAGTCTGTCCAAGTTATTTCTTGGTTGTTTGATTGACTGAAAAAAAAAATCCCAGATTCTCTAGGTGGGGTAATGGCAGATACACAGGGCAGTAACTACAGGTAACAAGGTATTGTGGTAGCAGTAGTAGCAGCACACGATTTTACCAAATGCACTTCTTCCAAGGAGGAAAAAAAGTTACAGATGGTATAGTATGTGCTAGCACCACACATCCCTATTTAAACTGTTATGCTTGTTTGCAATACAAAGTACAGTAATTTAAGTGATTTCATACTCAGCTAAATGCAGTAATAAAAGAACAAATCCCTTTCATTCAGAATTTCCTAAACAAACCTAATTAACTACTGGGTAAAGGATGTATTTCTAAAAATACTTGAAAGCGGAAGGGTTTCCATGGAAAATCCCTCATAACAGAAAGTTTATTTCCTTTTGCATTGGCACTGCTTGCTTTTACAGAAGGAAATATGCAACGTATCTTCCGTTTTTGGATGTGTGGTAACAAGCAACTGCAGTAGAGCAGGATAACAAAAAAACAGAGAAGAAGGAAAAAAGAAATAATACTTCCATTCTGGACATCTAGCTAAGCCTTTACTTCAGAGCCAGTCCAAAGCATCCATGGAGCTGCTGTTCTAAACATGCATTTCAACCCTATGCAATATACTGCTGAAATTGTTTGTCCCTTTTTGTATCCCTTCCCACTGACATGTTATTCCTTCTGTTAATTTGTAAAACCTGAAAATTACTAGATGGACTCAGAGAAAGCCTCTGTTTTACCCTCTAGCAGATGCACTTTAACAAATTATTATTGAGGAGTCCTGCAATAAATATACACTTAAACTCCTGAGGTTCTTGACAGGTAACTGCAAAAGCCTTTTCAGTTCCAAGAATCTGTAATACAGGTAAAGAAAACTGAATTTAGGAAAAACTATCTGGAAGCTGTTTTTCTCAACAACTTTCCAGCAAGGTACTTGTTCAGTCCATTTCTGCAGTAATCATACCAGCTCTCAGCAAACACCACAGTATTGGTTATGAATATCAGCAAAATCAAGAACAGAAGTACCACCAAGCAAAACACTTCAATCAAAAAGAGACAGTAGTGGCTTCAAGACCATCACTTGAAAAAACATTGTGACAAAAACCTTGCAAAGGTATTTATGTATCACAGTACATTCAGCTATGCCCTAGCTAGGACTGACCCCTGAAGCTTCACATGAAATAGCAGACAGGTGAGAACTGTAGCAGAATCTTATCCTGGCACAATCACTCCTCCAGGACAGTATCAGCATCACTGAAATAAGAATGGCTCAACAGTATCACTAATGAGGGCCAGAGGACACTTTCCAGAGTGAAAACTGAGAAACAGCATCCACGAGTAAGGTTTGCCTTCAGTCAGTTGTATTTATTTATGAAAAAGTTAAGAAACATGGAGGGATTCCAGAATACTCCTAACTGTATTTGGCAAACTTCAACTGGTTAAACAAGACAATGGTTACCATACATGCAACTCAAAACAAAACACCTTTATAAACACTGATTTTACATGGTAAAAATCAATAAATCATAGCTACAACAACTTCTCCTGGAGTGACTATTTTCTCACCATCATTACTAGATCTTCCATGCCACTTAACTTGAGCAATACTAAAAGTTACAGAGCACTCTGCTGCTGTCTCTCAGAAAAGTTGAAGGCCACTTTTTATTTTATGGAAGTCATTCTGAGTCCATAACAATCCTCCTGTCACGGGAATATTCAATTCTGCAGAGCTGTGAGGAAGAGAATAAAGCACATTAGCAGTGGGCTGGTTGGGAAGCTCACATCACCAAAGTAATTTTGATAGCACCTTATTTCCAAAACATTTCTCATTTTTTTAGCTCTGGAACATTTATCTGCTGATATGTCCTTAGCTTTTAATCAGTTTGTTCCAAGAGTGGCAATAGTCCTGAAACATGAAAGGCACAAGGCACAAACCAAAAGAAAGGTGACCAGGTACTAACAATTGTGAGGGAGAAATGCCTGTAATAATAACCAGAAAACAATTCTCATCTGAACCTTCATCTGTCCTTTGCAGCTAGGAATACAAGCTTGGGTGAAATGCTAGCACAGCAAGCAATTGACATGAGAACAGCCTCTCACAAGTTACAAATCTTACAATACTACCCATTTCTGTGGCTTTAGAAAGAATCGTGGGACTTACAGGGACATTCAAGGATGCAACCCCTAAAGCAACAGCATGTCAGCAACTCCACCCTCAGAAAACTCTCCAAGTGGTCATTATTTGCTGAATTTGCTCCTGCTGTCAGGTAAAACTGACACTGGGAGCCAATAAAAAGCACATATGCTTATCACAAAACCCAAAACATCTGCCTGAGGATGACAGCAGCTATTCAAAGTTCAGAGACTGCCTCAGCAACACTAAACATGAACTTTGACAATATACATGCACAGCACACACCAGAAAACCCACCAAAAAATGAACACCATCTTCTGGGAGGAAGGAATTGCAGAGAGACAAAGAAGGGCATTGCTTTTAGAAGGAGTGTGTCCCAATGCCTATGCTGCAGATGCTTTTTCCAAGCACCTTATGGATATTTTCAAAGTGAAACATCAAGTTTTCCCAATCTCTCGTACCATCCTTTAGTACCTCCCTTCATGAGCCTGGTAGAACAGCTCTCTGCAGACAGAGAACTCAGAGGGCAATACCAAAAAGGTAAATAGCTAACACCCCTTCTGGAACAGGCCATACAAACACCTTTGATGGGGGAAGCAAAAAACCCACATAGCTACAAGACAAAGGACAAGATTTCTACACAGAAGAAAATGTAAGCAGTCAAGAAAATCTTCTTCCTTCTGCCTTGGGGAAGTCAGACCACCTTTCTAACTCCACATGTCCTTTGGCAAATGGAGAAGCTGCTATGCAAGGGAGATAAGAATAATGAACAAGCTGCCTTTGTAGCATTCCTGATGAAACCTGGATCATTTCCAGGCACAGCTACAGGCACTGCTCCTTTCTATTTGTGGTAACAACAGGTTTTCCTCATGTTTCTAGGATTTTTTTCCTTGACATCCTGCCAGGCTGTAATCTGAGTGGAACAAACTGTCTGCCCCTTTCCCCACACACAGAGATGCAGAAACACATGTTACTTTTGGCCTGGTATGTGCTTTCTCATTTTCTATATGAGTATTTTCTAGTAATATGAGCTGCCTGACACATTACACTGTTCAAAAAACAGCCTGAAATTTATATATCTGGCTTGTAGCTTTTTAGCCTGCAGTTAGTATGCAATCAGTCCTCACCATGACTAAATCATATTTCAAAATGCAGTCCAGGGCACCTTCCTCTAAAGGAACAGAATGTTACTGATAAGGGAAGGTCAATAATTTGATGCCAGGGAGGATGACCAAGAGGATGGAGAAAAATGGAAATCCTTCTCAGTTTTGAAACTGGAAGCTTGGAATCTGAACACAACTCTGAATATGTTGAAAATATGAACATGTGCAAGATTTCTTCTCAATGAAATACCCCAGGCTGCACGACTCTCAGTTCTTCACATTGCTTCTAGATTGGGCCCACCAACCACAGAAAAAAAACAGTGATTAGAAAATTGTCCAATTGAGTGTTAAGGAAAATAACTACAATTCACTTACATTCTGAAGCATTCCTTGGATTAAAAAATAGGAGATGGGTTTATATGTATGTGATGAAACTGATTTGACAGCTTACAGCATTCGAGTTCCTATGACCCAAAGTGTGAAATAATGACCCTATTAAAACATCTTCAAAGTGATGCTTTAACTGGGTAAGCTTCATTTAGTGACAGAGGTGATCTGACTAAAGCTTATAGAATGCTCCCGTTATTTCCAGGACAATCTGTGCTTCTTTACTGAGGTCAGATCTGCAGCTCTAAATTACTAGCTACGGCTCTAAAAGGTCACTGGGCACTGCCAAGATACTGAAGATCAAAGCCTCAGCTAATAGAAACTTCAATTTTCAAGCCTGCTGGGGCTGTGCTGATATCTGCTAAACAGCAGTATGTCATAATCCTTGGAACGGTTTCTTTTAAAATAAAAGAGCAGGAGGAGTGAAGATAGCAATATTAGAAGATGGCATCCTCAAAGGATACCATTAGGGTTAGGTTTAGAGACACTAGTAGATACTTGGGTCAAACTACTTAAATAGAAATAAAAAGGAAATCTCAGCCCTAATTTTTCACATGGTATAGTAAAAGGCACACAGAAAGAAAAGCATTTCATGGTTCAGGGGCAAAGTCCCACCCACACCATTACTCACTTTGTATTGAGAGACTTCCACTCATCCCTCACTGGCTGATCAAGCAGGGACATCATAGAATAATTATCCAACATGAGACCATCAGGGTCGTCTGTCTGACCTGGGAGCTTCCCAAGAGGAAAGTCTTTCCATCGTACTTCATCTAGATAAAAACAGTACAAAAACAAGAAGTCTGAGTTTCCTAAAGAGTTTTCTGAAACACAAGATCACCCCTCCCCCCAAGCCCATAAATACTGCCTCCTGCAACGCAGCCATTCAGCAAATTATCTGAACCAATGCCACAGAAGCAGAGGACAACTTTGCTTCTGTTCTCAAAACACCCAGTTCTAACAAGCTGTTCACATCAGCATATCTAAGATGTCTCTTTCTTTTCTTTTATTTACTTGAGAAAATTTCCCAGTGAATGGAGTACAGGAGTTCAGTCTTCTAGTGGCTGATTTTTTTTCTTTAAATGTCATTTTGACTCCAATTCCTCTCCAGCAACTTCCTCCTCCTGTGTCTGAATCCCTTCGTGACTCATCCAAAATTCTTAGCTACAGAGCCCTCCAACCCCAATGAGAAGGTACAGCTACTGTAACAAAGTTAACAAAACACTGGATATACTGTTTATTCCTTCCAAAAACCTGTCTTGCTCCTTCCATTTGTTTGCCACCATGTCATAACCATTTTCCCAAAACAAGGAACTTAGGTTCACAGACAATCTGTGCTTTCAAGTACCCCCAAGACTGACAAACAAAAGTCCAAGAAACATCCATATTTTCTTCACCATTCACAAATGGCTTATATGCTGCCTCATCAACTGGATACACTGGAATTTTAAACTGTTTGGAACAGCCTAACAAAAAAATAAGTAAGACAGTAATAGCATGCTCCTGGAAAACACACACAGTATTTTATGAGTTTAAGTGAAAAGACTCCTGAACATAAACAAAACACTGGAAAACCCACATTTTTTCAGTAATTTTGCATTTAGATGACTTGAAGCACAATGTTATTGTGACCAGGCCCAGAGGGCTGAGATGTCTTTGCACTTCAATTAACATTTGTCAGTGATGAAGACTGTTTAAGTCTTAGAGTCTCTTTTTACCTGCAGTGATCTGCCAGGCAGACCCTTGCAGCGCTGCCCTTTTCTCAGCAATAGCCACCATGGTACCAGAATGAGCAAGTCCTTCCAAAGGATTTGTTTCAGTCACCATCTCTTCCTCCTCCTCTTCTACTTCCTCTACACCATTGTCTCTCTCTGGCACATCTTCTTGTTTCTCTACAGTCTGCCCTTGATTTTTAACCTGATTTTCTTGCCTGGCTCTCCACTGTAAGCTCTCTATAGTATAAATTGGCTGTTCACTGCCATCTGAAGAGAGGCCTGGACTGGACAGAGGGGCACCTCCTTCTGTGTAAATGGAAGCAAGGTAGAGAAGGTTCTTCCGAGAAGAACGTGGCAAGCGAGGTCTCATGATTGTGAGGATCCTAGAAAGGAAAAAGGGCAATGGAAAAGTCTTAAAAGGATTGGTAAATTATCATCTGGAGCCTTTTTTGCTTTTAAGTGTTTGTTTTCTCCAAAACAGCTGGCTCACATAGCTCGTCTAATAGGCAAAATCTGATAATTCCCTGGTCAGTGAATGCATGGAATACTGTCTCTTTGTGATTAAAATTCTTGGGATACTTCTAACTGAATTACTGCTTTACTGTTTTCATGTATAGAAGTTAGGAACTGTGGTAAATTCCTATCACCTGAATAAGGTCACATCTCTACCAAGTCACTTTGCTTCTGAACAGGCTGCTTCTTTACCAGATATACCTCCCCAGATAACCGCTGCTTTCATTTTGAAGGTGCAATCCTCTGAAATTCTTTTCCTTCTTTGCTTTGTTTGTAATCAATGGGGAGATGAATAGCAGCAAGCATGGCTTTATGTGCACCTGTTACAATTTCTACACAATGCAAAGAAAGGCAAGGGAATGCAGCTACCACTCAGCATATCACTAGGGAACCAAAGCTGTTACAGAGCACTGTTTGCTGTTCCTTTTCTAGGTCACAGCATCAAACTTACATCTGAAGAAGATGTGGGGTTGCCCAGCAGGGAGCTTGCAAACAACTGTCAGTCACTCTTATCCACTGCAAAGGAACTTTCTGGAGGAACAGATCGTTCACAGAGGCCTGCTTGTTACACTGTTGTTTCTTCTTCCCTTCAAAGAAGATAATGAAAACAACAGGGTGCTCAAAACTCATCAAAAATATGCCCTTCGTCCCTCTGCATTTTTACTGGAACACATCCTCCAATAAGCCGCCATTTTAACCCACGTGCATGACCAGATGTACTGACCAAATTCATCCAGGTTGTTATAAAGGACTTGACAATGCATGGACAGCTCCACCAGACCTGACCACAAAGCAGGGCAGACATTCCCAAGCTGGCCCTGTGCAGGTTACCCCAGACAGAAAAGCCACAAGATGTGTTTGAACAGTATTATCCCAAATAAATGCAGTGTACTGTATCTGGGACCTAGTACCATTCCAGACAGCTCTGCAAACAGTAGATTTAACGGATGGGAACCAGCAGCATTCAGGGATCTTAGTACATCATAGATATGCTCAGCACTGACTGAAAGCACCAAATCTTAATCTATGATTGCCTGAGATACTGCCAAAATCTCTGTGCAGTCTGAACCAGACCAGGAGAGGACAGAAGAGGCACCAAAATTAAGGGGTGCAAACCTCTGCAAGGAATGCACTATATCACAGTATAAAAATCCTGTTAGCAGAAACCTGTGACACTCTGAATAATTAAGGCCCTTCGGTGCCCATCTCTGGAATGAAACATACAGTCTGCCAATTTTAACAGTTCTAAAGTAAAGTAAAAGGAAGTAAAAACAAAATATTACTTATTACTTGTGTGTAAGTTTAGAAGGCATAAAAATCCTGTGATAGGATCAATAAAGGACAGCAGCACTACTTAGTATCTTACAAAGGCAGGCTTCTGTTAAGGGAGAAAAGAACGGGGAACAGGGATCTCATAACAGATCACATATAACAGTAGGATATAGCATATAAGGATCTTATTTCCTACAAGTATTGATATCTGGAGAAATTAGCACTTAATGGCCTGATCTCTCCTGCGACAGATTTGCTTTTCCTATCTCGAGGAGGCTGCAGCAAACTTATCAATAGCAATTTCAATTTTTTGCTAAGAAATACATGACATGCACAAGCTGCAGGCTGAAGCTCTAAGAAAGGCAACAATAAAAGCTTTATGTTCACATGACAAAATGCACTCAGTAGGCTACTGCATTTTATGTATAAAGGTCCCACCACCTCACTGGTATAATTTTACACTAGTACAGAAGAAACTCTTATGCTTTTTTAAACACAGCAATTCCAGACACACTCACCAGCATTTACTTTGGCAATGCCAGTCAGCAGCTCAGAAATCCAGTTGATCAAGAACTGAGGCCGGAGCTCTGAAGAGTCAGAACATTCTTTCAACTCTATGAACATTTTCTCTATTAGGATCTGTGTGAAACTTCGTGAAAGGAGGCCTGACAGCAGAGGCTGCCAAAAGCAGTAAAATATCGGGGGAATTTTGAATTGCCATACCTCTTTATTTGCTGCAATAAGAAGAAAAAAAAAAAACAAAACAGAGAAGCCAGAAATTGGTGCTTAGTAATTTTTTTATGAAATACAGGTGTGACACTTGCTCCAAACTAAAGAGGTTTGTTCTCTGATCACTGATTCCAGGATATTTCCTGAGGTCCTCACTGAACCTGAAACTATTATTTTTCGTATGCTAGGCAATTTGATAATTAGCACAAGGAAATTTTTAACACAATAAGATATACCTGTCTTGCTAATCCCTTCCCAGTTTCAGCTTATTTCACACATAATTAACAGCTATTCTAGCTAAAAAACAGACTAGCAAAGAGAAGGTTCATTGAGCAAAGCAACATAAAATCAAAAAGCTTCTAAATTTTCCTGCTGTTTTACAGTCATGGAAGTTTGAGAATCTTTCTTGGGAAGCTCTTTGGCTGTGAAATAGGGAATTTATTTATTTTCATTCCTTCTAGGTCCCTAGTTCTCTTGCAAACAATAAATGCAACTCCACAAATACGGGCAGCTGCTTGGAACTACGCTGCAGCTGGTGAATAAGGCTCAAAAAACCCCATCCATTTTGACTTTCTTCAAATATTCAGGGTAGAAGAGAAACTAGTGGG
Source organism: Phylloscopus whistleri (assembly GCA_017589585.1). NCBI lineage: Eukaryota > Metazoa > Chordata > Aves > Passeriformes > Phylloscopidae > Phylloscopus > Phylloscopus whistleri. Next base: position 37,621 of record JADMLD010000294.1, read on the forward strand.
AGTTCCTGGAATCAGCAACTATTGCAGCAAAGGGTAGAGATGTGAGCTTTGAAAGATGTTTTGGCTAGATATTCAGTGCTGAAGAGCTATCCTTCCATCCCAAGAAATTTATGCAAAAGCAATAGCTAAGCATGGCCATAAGGGGTTCTGGAGAACAGGGCAAAAGATGTTTAAGGACCCAGATTTACAAAAAATATGCAGCCAATTACAGATTTCAATATAATGAGAAAAAAAATAACAGATTAGGTCATAACACTAACTATGCATTTTATACATGGGTGATGCATAAAACACTCACCTTCATACTTTATATTTAGCATCTTCAGACAATCCATCTTTGGGATGAGAAAGCCATCACTGAGAAGAGCTTCAGCCACTGCCTCCCTAGAGCAGAGAGACTTATTATTGACACTTATTCCTTTATGTATCAAAACACCACTTGCACCAGTTCTGAAACAAGTTTGACTGCCAAATACGTGAAACTGTGAGGAGGGAATGGAGAATTTTTTGTTCGAACAAGAGACCTGGTAATGCTGTTCTTGTATGGCACATATATTTATATTCAAAATATCAGGAGTTACAGCTCTTATCTGTAACATGATACTCTCTCTCCTCTGCAGTTACACCAATTACATTTCTCAAAGCAGGTCAAGATCTCCATGCAAATTTATATGGTAATAAGGAAGTCTCAACACACTAGGTCCTAGAGGCTCTGCAGTAACAGAAAGATAAAAAATACAGTAAATGCCAAGTATTGCCCTGCAAGTTTTAAGAATTCCAAAGTGAAATCAAAATCTCTACAGGGTTGTTGGAGCTTTTGAAGACACTGAAGATGCTGCATGCCTTAGGGCCAGCATTGTTAAGTCTGGGACAATACCTTGGAGACCATGGGGCACAAGGACAATTGCTCATTAGCACAGATCAACAGCTCAGTCCTCAAAGATGTTGAAGAAATTGACTAATTGCCTTCTCCATGATCAGGTACAGGACACTATGAAAAGGCAATTTAATAGGTCTACAGCCCAGTTCAGTACTGTACCTTTCACCTCAGTTCTTTATCAGAGACATACCTGTTTTCCTGCATCAGGTCTTTGATCTGAGCCAAAATCCAGTCCACTTCTGAAGAGGAATCAGAGCAAAATTCTCGAGACTTTGAAACAGATGGGACAGTCTGCATAACCTGAGTGAAGGAAAAATTCAAGCATTAACAGAAAATACGACAAACACAAGGACATTATTGCTATGACAAGAAGATGCACATGCCACATCCACTTCATCAGCAGCAGTTGAAAAGTTCACAAATATTCCCCTTTCTCAGAATCTCCAATTAGTACAGATCTCCTTTATAAACCTGAACAAAGTGCCCACATTAGGAACTCTCTCACAGCTCAAATGGTTTGTTCTCTGTAGCAAAGTTTTCCTTTGGCAAGCCACGTATGATAACACTAGCAGACAGACCTGAGCAAGGAACTAAGGCAACAAGGAAAACATATTGCCCAAGAAAGAGAATTAACCAAAGTGCTGATCACCAGAGTGCACTTACCCGGAACTGCTCATTCTTGTAAGATATCAGAACATCTCTGACTTTTTCTAGAAATAAACATAAATACATCATTGAAGCAGAAGATCAACTATGTAAGGGAATTTTGTAGCTAAGGCAGTTCTTAGTTTTGTTAAATTGGCACTCGAGGAAGGCATCAGTCAAATACAGACAGTCAAACAAATCTGTCAAGCCATCAGTCAAATAAAGCCATCAATCTGTCAAGCCATCAGTCAAATAAATTCTGTTCAGACAACACAATGAAGACTTCCAAAACCCCCAGACTTTTCCAGCATCATAAATTTTCTCAAGTGGGGTTGAAACATGATTTCCATATTTTATCACTAACAGTAGCAAAAGTAGCTACGTTGGATAAACCCAGACAGCTCAAAAACAAATTCCTAATAAGATTAGTGTAGGTAGGTATTGTTCCCATGTGCAGTTTATGTTCTGATGCCTATTTGTACTCCTTACACATGCATTTTGCATCAATTGCTACAGTGCTACAGCTATTCACAAATGAAAGTTCTAAAAATTTGGAGAAACTACCAAACCAGTCAGTCAGCTCCAGGAATCCACCAAAGAGGAATCCCAAAACCTGAGCTGAAGGTATATCTTTATGCTACAAGATGACACATCTAAGTGGTTTTCTCTAGCTAATCCCTGTAGCTATTCTAGAAACACCTACCATGGAATTCCTTGTGTTTCTGACAGGTCTCATGCTGTGGGGTTCGAATCTCCCATGCATCACTGTCCAATTCTGCATTTGCTTCCACCTCTTCCTGCTCTTCTTCCTCATCCTCATCCTCATCTTCTTCACACAAGTTGTTGCCCAGCTGACGGTTCCAATACATCTTTCGTAGCCAGTCCAGCACAACATCACAACCTAATGGAGAACAGAAAACATTATACTCTCAGTGGGGATTTCTTTGTTATAGAAACCTGAAGAAGTATAAAAATAATATTGCCGGCATATTGCTAACTTTTATTATGAAAATAAATGCTATTAACCAATTATGAACCCTGAAAACACAAAAAAACCCTAAACAAACAAAACCATCAAAAAGCAAACCAAAACCAACCTCCAGAAAGAAACCAGGAAAAAACTAAACAATCCAGTATCACAGGCACGGTAACTACCCATGGAAAAGGAAAAAGGAAAAAGGAAATAGGAAAAAGGAAGAAAAGGAAAGGAAAGAAAAAAAAAAAAAAGATTGGCCATTGCTATGGCACTGCACCTTGCTCAAGCTACATCAAATTTAAGCAGCAACTAGGTCTCTGCAGTGGCATTCTGATGAGAAATGAGTCAGTACTTTAGTATCACCATGGTTAACACAGCATCTACAACAATAACATAGGGGTTTTTTGTGCAGGGACTGCACTATGCATACATTAGATAGAATGAGAAGAAAATGCCTTTACTTCCATCAGCATTTTCCCAATTCAATCTAGGGACTATGCTGAAGATTATTTAACTGGATTCTCAAGCCTTAACCCAAAATTCCCAGGAATCTCTTCAAATGCTATAAGCTGGCCATTCACTCAGGCTTGCAGTACCCATATTTCTCCCTAAATGGGATTTTTTAAGCATCTTAGGTATAACTAAACCATCAGGAAAAGCTTTTACCTATTTCCCCAAGACGAACTCCTGTAAAAAGCAAAAGCACCAAACTGTTGCAACCAGCTGTTCTTGTTTTGAGTAACTTTTTCAGGGATAGGAGAAAGCCTCTGAACATCTGCCCTGTGAGGAACCACAACTTGGAGCCACTGGACACAGCTCAGCTATCCTGACAGGGCAGTGGCAAATCCTCTCAGTGTTTGATATCACAACTCTCCCTGCCAGGACAAGCATGCTGCTCATCCTGCAATGCCCCAAAAACAGAGGGGTGCTCCCCTCAGGGCCTGCAGCACTGGAATTGCCACCCTAAGCGTGCCTCAGGCCACCCCTCCCAACGCCAGCTGCTGGAGGTGCGACATAGACTTCAAAGAATACAGGATTTAGGAAAGTTAAGATTTTAGTTAGAGATAGGCCTTGCTGTTGCTGGAATTAATTAAAAGCTTTGTAGTTAGTTAAGAAAAACTAGACTTGAGTTAACTTTTTTCAAATAACTGATTGCTTGTCAACTCTATGTTTGCTTAGCTGTGCTTGCAACAAGAAATAGAGAACCTGATAAATAGATTTAGGAACACAGGACAATTACAGAAACTCCCATCCTCCAAAACCCATTGAAAGTCACTGCCACTGTTGGACTGCTTCCAACACCCTGACCAACAGGGTGTCAGGTTGTAGCTCTGACTCTGTCAGGGTTTTCCAGGATTGCTTGTTTGTTTGTTTGCTTGTTTGGTTGGGTGGTTTTGTTTTCTACTACATTTGTATTGTTAATATTCCTAGTAAAGAACCGTTATTCCTATTCCCAAATCTTTGCCTGAAAGCCCTTAATTGCAAAATTATAATTTGGAGGGGGTGAGGGGTTTACATTCTCCACTCTAAGGGAAACTCCAGCTTTCCCTGGCAGATACCTGTCTTTGCAAACCAAGACAGATTTTGGCGCCCATTGAAAGTCATGTACCTAAGGAAATGGGAGTCCTACCAAGGCTCATTTGTCACATTTGCATTGAAAAGGTAGAAAGTTCAGAGCGATGAAGAGTCATTTTACTTCCTCATTTTAAGCCCACTCCTCTTGAATGGGACTCATTTCAAAGGACAAACTGCACATGCTTAATTGCTTTTTTGCTAATTACCATATGGGGGGGAGGGGATGGGATGTACCAGGGTTATGAATATGCATTTGTATTTTGGGTATTCAACAGTTTTGTAAATAAAATGAGACTGTGATTTTTCTGTAAATTGCAGTGTGTTTTTGGGAGCTATCCCACACAGCTGCCCAGCCCTGCAATAAACATACACTTTCTAACTTTAAACTGTTGGAGAGTTTTTGTCAGTCTCAGCTGGATTAGGTCGATGTTCACACTTTTTTAATAAATCAGTGGCCCTCACTCACCCTTGCGGCACAGGGCCAGCCGTGGCAGCTTCCCGTGCGTCAGCTCGTGGCGGAGGTCCACGACCCACACGGGGATGTCCACCTGCAACAACAGACAACACACATCACCCCTCTGCTCCCACTGCGTGAGGCCACACCTGCAGGCAGCCCTGCAAATCTGCAGGGAGCCTCTGCCGGGGGGAGCAGCACCTTCCTGGCCACTCCTGCACTGCAGCTCCCCTGCTTCCCACTTCAGGAGTGGGCCAAGATCCCCCAGCTCTCTGATGTCACTCCTCCTGTGGCCTAGGATCTGTACAAAATTGCATTTTACAGTTTAAGTTCTTCAGTGTTACATGCAACAACAGATTTCTTTTTAGACAGAGGTGTTACATGTAACTTAAGCACACCTAGAAGCAGCTAAACTATATTTAAATGGATGAGACATTCTGGATAACTGTGTATCAAAGATACAAATAATACCATATATAGTACTGAAATTTACATGGTGGTAATCTGCATGCAGTTTTTTGCAACTTTCCTGAGGACAGCTACCTTTAACTATGCAAGATTTGATTTTAAGCTTGATCAGTTTTAAAAAGTGAGAAGCAGAACTTTTCTCAAAACCCAGGGAAAAAATCAATTCATCATTCTCACATAGGGGCCCAAACATATACAGAAGATTCTCAACTATTGTCTGTCCTTCACTGCCAAACTTGCTCAGTCCCAGGTATGATGTTCAGTGCAGCTGGCAGTAAAAGGACTCAAGTTGGTCCTGCTACTACAATTACAGCTTGAACCATTCCTCCTCCACACACGAGTGGAAAAGCTCACCAGAAGAAAGACACACAAGATGAAAATACCTGCAAATGTGAATGTTTTTTATGTATAGCCTTGTTTGTCAAAGACTAGGATTTATAAATCCACAGATTTAGGTCTTTTTCCTGTCTCAGTAGCAAAGAAAGAAAAATGTGTGACAGTATGTCAAGTGGGACTTCACACATGTAAATCAAGACTTTTGATCACATGTGATTCAAAAACCTTTAATGATCATCAGCCTTTGTTACTCTTATTGTGACTTCAAAGAACAAAGTTTTAGATGCAGTTGCAATAAACCTGTTTAAAACTTTGCAGCAGGAATAAACAAGCACCTGTATCTGTTATTTTGGCTACAAAATAGTGACCGCCCCCCACAATTTAATCCACTCAGTGTTAATAACCAATGCATATGCTTTCTGCATAGATGTAAATTATCAAGCAACTCTTATTAAATAGTTACCTCTCTGGCTAATTGTCTCAGAGGGATGCTGACCATCTTCTGTTTCCTCTCTGTGATCAAGTTGACAAATCTGAATGGAGGTTACAGAAAAATAAAGTACTATCAAGAGCTGCAGAGAAACTTGGAACTCCAGAGACAAACTCCCCGTGTGTTGTACAACCCTGTGATCCCAGAGGTGCAAAGTGAACAGTGGAATAATGACATTTGTCCAGGTCTTTCTCTCAAAGCACAAGGGCCTTGAGAGCCCTTACCTTACAAGAGCCAGCCCATAAGAGAGGATGAGCTCATGTGACTTCAATCTGCCAGATGAATCGAGGACCTTACAGCGAATCAGTTCTGCCGTGCAGTCCACTGCAAGAGGCATTTTTGGACCGTACCTGGAGGCAAAGGAAAACCAGGTGAGCAGGCTCACACAAACACGCTTACCCTGTAAAAAGGCCAACCTTCCCACTACATTTTGTGCTCTGTGGTACGTAACAGCCTAGGAAATGGTATGCTGAGAAAGCATCAGAGGCTCTTTCCAGAAGGCTTCAATTGGAACAGAGTAGTTACACGGTTACTCCTAATCACAGGTTGAAAGAGTACTTAGTGATACGCTAAGCACATACACAAGATGCTTTACAGAGGCGGGTCTTGTGTAGGGATGCAGCAGAGGCAATTTAGGAGCCTTAGACATGCTCATTGCCTCGAGAAATCAGCCCGTGAAGCTGCGGGCACGCAGGGCTTCTGCTTGCCCTGTTTCCACTGGGCCACCGTGCTCTTGGCATAAGCTACGTGCCCGGAGCCTCCCGCAACGAAGAAGGAGCCCTGCGAGACGGGGCAACCTGCCCGGCCGGCCTGCCTGCCCTCACAGCCCCGGCCGGCCTGCCCTCACAGCCCCGGCCGCGAAGCCGCTCCTCTGCGGAGCTGCGCTCGGGTCCTCGGCGGCCCTCGGGCCCAGGACCACACACTGTGTGCCCAGAGCACACAGACACAGCTCCCGGGACCGAGGGGCGGCCCCGACAGCCGCGCCGCGCTCCCCGCCCGCGCCGCGCGGCCCGTACCGGCTCTTCCACGCCGAGACGCGGTCCAGCGCGTCCTGCTGCAGCCGGCTGTCCCCGCAGTACAGCCCCACCATCACCTGGTCCCACTCCGCCCGGCCCCTCCAGGCCACCACCGTCCGCAGCGGTTTCAGCCGCCTGCGGGCCGGGGAGGAGGCGCTCGGGCGGCCGCGCTGCAAGGCCGAGCCCGCGCGGGCCGCCATTGCCGCCAGCCCCGCTCCTCGCTCCGCCTCCCCGTGCCCGCCCCGCCCGCGCTGCGCCCCTTCCGCTTCCCGCGCCCGCCGCTGCCGGTGGGTGCGGCCGCCTCAGGCCGCCTCAGGCGTTCTGCCGGGGTGCGGCGGTGCTGCCGCCAGCCCCCGCTGCGGCCCGAGGGGCTCGGGGACTGTGCAGAACAGCCGCGTCCTCCCCTTGCGCAGCTGCGGGGAGCTGAGGGGCGGCGAGGTGTGTCCTGAATCAGGGTGAGCGAAGCCTTGTGAGAAAGCACGGCACCATCACCAGCAGCCGCACCGTGTGTCTCATAATGTTGTCCAAACGCTTCTGGAACTCTGTCAGCCTCGGTGCTGTGGCCACTTCCCTGGGCAGGCTGTTCCAGGGCCCGACGACTCTCTGGGTGAAAAGTCTTTTCTGAATAGCGAACCCAAACGTCCCCTGACTCAGCTTCATGCCATTTCCTTGAGTCACTGGTCACGAGAGTGAAGAGATCAGTACCTACCCCTCCACTTCCCCTCGTGAAGATGTTGAAGAACACAAAGGTCTGACCTCAGTCTCCAGGCTGAGCAAACCGAGTGACCTCAGCCACTCCTCACAAGGCTTCCCCTCCAGACCTCTCCCCTTCCTCCTGGCCCTCCTCTGGATGCCCAAAACAGCACAGAGTACTCAAGGTGGGGCAAGCACACTCCCTGGTGAAGAACGTTTTCCTAATATCCAACCTAAATCTCCCCTAACACAATGTCAGGCCATTCCCTGAGGTCCTGCCCCTGGTCACCAAAGAGAAGAGATCAGTGCCTGCTCCTCCTCTTCTCCTCATGAGGAAGTTGTAAATAGGTGAGGTTTCCCCTCAGTCTCCTCCAGGCTGAACAGACCAAGTGACCTCAACCCTGCTCATCCAGATTCCCCTAAAGGGCTTTCGCCAGTTCTTGATTTTTATGTAACAAAGTCACTGGGCTACTAGCCAAAATATCTACATTGGATTTTTTTTTTTGTTCAAAAAGAAGTATATAATCTACACCACTCAATATCATTTTGATGTAATTTACTTTCTTGAGGCATAGATATAAATTAGGAATATTTCTCTTTTAACTGGGTAGTCTTTGTTATGTATGTTTAATTCCGAAATAACTGAAGTTTTTGAGATACTAAAAAACCCAACATCCCATTGTTTATATAGCAGCAGGATGATGTGCTAAGTTTATTTTGTTTAGGAAGTAAAAAAATTCAGTATACAATAAGTATTTAAATTACATTAATAAGTTTTTAAATTACATTAAGATTATATTTTTATTTCAGTTTTGATTAAGTTTGGTCTGTATGTATGATTTTTCTGTTCACAATAGCATTTTAAAGCTGCTTTATTTTTCTTGAAACATGAGGTAACTTCCCTCTATTCCAGTGCAATCGTAATGAATTGGGTTTTGTCTAAAGTCAAAGAAGGAACACTGCAAACATTTCAGGCACGAAGCACATGAGAAGTTGGAGAGGCAATGAGAGCTGGTAATATGTTTTTATTTTGAATCAGAATGAAAAACCAGAAACTGGGCATCTCTTAAGAATCAGATTGTCAGGATGCAGTGGGGGCCAGCAATCCCTGGCAGGTGAGTGAGCCAGAACTCTGGCATGAACCCAAAACTGCTGTAGCAGGGTCCTCATCAGCCAAGCCCCAGCTACACAGTCCCAGGTGTGCTGGGCAGGGCAGACCCAGAGATGGCAACCAGATTCAGCCAAGACTCCTCACCATGGGGCAAAGCTGTGCTGATGGGGGGTGAATCTGCAGACCCTGATTGGGGTCACATCCAGTGACATCCAGGGTCACAAGTGATCACCAGTTACATCCAGAGTGAGGCAATCACTTTGGTAAGGCCACAACGAGACGTTTTGATTGAGTGGAACAATTTGGTTGCAATAAAGACAAAATGAGAGAAAACATCGACATGTTTAACATGAAGATACAGTAGTGTATTGGTACAGAAGTAACATCCAAAATAAGAAACATGTAATGAGGCATTTTTAGCTCATGAAAATATTTCCATCTTTATTGGTTAGAAAGTGAGAAAACTCTCACTTTTCTTAGAACTGTAGAACGTCTCAAGTCAGAAGGGACCCATGAAGGTCATCAAGTCCAACTCCCTGCTCCTTGCAGGACTATCATATGACACTAAACCATGTGGCAAAGAGCACTTTTGCAGTAAAAAGAACATATTCTTGCAAAACGGCTTAGCATTTTTCAGTAATAAATTACTTCATGCATGCTGACCAGTCCTGCTAACTTGAATGTACCTGTGAATCAGAGTGGAATAAATACAGCTCCCCCTTCCTTCTTCATGTTCCCAGCATGAAGTGTGGAAGCGTGAGGAGTTGCTTGTCACTGGAAAACATCAACACAGCATCATACAGCACAGAAGTGATGGGGAAATGAGGCCTGTGCTTGGCAACATGGCTTTGCCAAGAAGGTGAGAGTCCTTTCCTTCTCTAGACCACACTGCTGTCTCATGGAGTGTCTTAATTGCAGCTTTCCCAAGCAAGAGGAGCACTATGAGGCATTTTGCTGTAGTGAATGATAAGGGAAAAGCACTGCTGCCTGCTGGTATTACCCATTTTGAGAGCAGTTTGTGATATGGTTCCCTGATGACTCCAGTGCAGCCTTATCTTAGGACTTAGGCTTATCTGTGCTTATGACTGGCTCCTTTTGCCCTGCTGGGGAGCTGGTGATCATAGAATTATAGAATGCAGTGAGTTGGAAGGGACCCACAAGGATCACTGAATCCAACTCTTAGGCCTGCACAGGACACCCCAAGAACTCCACCATGTGTCTGACATCATTGTCCAAATGCATCTTGAACTCAGACAGGCCTGGTGCTGTGACCACCGCCCTGGAGAGCCTGTTCCAGTGCTCAGCCACCCTCTGGGTGAAAAGCTTTTTCTTAATATCCAAGCTAGGAGTAGATGAGGTGTAAAAATGGATTGCATAGGGTCCCTAGACGTGATTTTTAGCTGTGTGGTTTCCTTAACCAGCCATATCAGGCATTTTGTGCCTAGAAGTCACTATCTTCCTAGTTTGCTACGTTCACCACCAATGCTTTTATTTTTACCCTATTCCAAAACGCCGTCCACTTTCACTTAAAAATAATGTATTTAACACAAACTGTCTCACAGTGGGTTAAGGACTAAGCTGCTTCTGATGCCCAGCATGCTAAATAAATTCATGGTCAAGAGGTGTCTGCTAGACCCTTAGGCACTTCTTTGTGAGCTTGATTTCCTATCTAGGTTTCTAAAGAAGTGAGGTTTGTGCCTTCTCATGCCCGCCAGGCCCTTCCACACTAGCGTTGTCTGCTCATTAGGAGCAGCGGACAGGAAGAATCAACCCTTCTACAGCAAAACAAAATGAGCTATACTATGTATCAGCTTTCTTGTTGAAATGAGATTTCGGGGGTGTAACTCACAAAGTGAGATACTTTGCTGCTGCTGCAAGTAGAAGCCTGACCAAGATAGCTAACTGTGCTGTGTCCTACATCCTTTTCTTGTATTGATTTGCAGCTCCATCTCCCTACCCCTTTTGCCACAGAGTGGCACCAAATTGGCTGATGCAATTTGATCTTGTGACTTCCAGCACAGTTGCAGAGCTTGTGGGGTGAGCAGGATTTGAGGTAGAGGACTGCTCACTGTGGCCATTCATCACTGTTAATTAATGTTACCTCCTTCTTGCTTCCCAGCCAGTGACATCCTGAAAGCAGTTAGAAGCTCAGTACTCCTGTCCCTCTCTTCTGTTTTCCTAATATTGTCTACATTCAGTGGGCTGGGATTTTCAGTGATTTTAGCCATCTGTGCTCCCTGTGCTTTGAACATGGGTTATTAGACCCAACCTATCCCAGACTGGAACAAAAAAGCTTTAAGTCCCTTCAAGAAGTCTCTTGGTCAAATGTTTCATTATGGGAGGAGTCAGACCTGATCCACTGTTTTCCACCTGATCCTTCTGTTTTCCCCTACAGAGGCTGTGACAGAGGTGGATACTGCTCACAGAAGGGATACTATTGTCAGAATTACTGTAGCCATGAAATGGATGAGAGGGGCCACTGATACTCAGGGCACTTTCAGACAAATAATCCATATTCTTACCCACTGCCAGCACCGTGACTGGGGAAAACTTGTGCCAGTGCAGGCAATGACTTTCCTGGGCCTTCAGGGTATGGAAAATTTAGAGTTTTGTGCAGCACACTCACACAATCTTTCAGCCTGCATCTGCAGAGCCTGTCTGCACAGCCTGTCAGTCGCCAGTGTGACTCAGCAGCATAGGGAAATTCAGTTTTGGATGGTAAAGGCAGAGCCTGATGAAGTCCCAGGCTCTGACTCACAGAAAGCAAATGCATTTGACATATGCTGGACGTGAATGAAAGTTCCCAAATCTGGATGTTCCTCAGGACTCAAGAACAAGCACTCTCAAGACAAATACTGGCTCTCAGATGCTTTGAAGTGTTTGCTCACTGAGGTGCAAGTAGTGACCCTTCCAGATATTTCTGTCTTTTACTGTTTCTGTGCAATTGTGGCATTGCATTTTCTGGATACATTCAGATTTTATGTCAGTTTGATTGCAATTGTCCAAACAGGTTCTCCTTCTGATCCCACAGTGTTTGCAAAGAAGTGATGGAAAATCTTTGGTGACTGAATGATGGGAGACTGTGTGTGTATGGGAGGGTCTGTCCTCTTGCTGTGGCCAGGCAGCTTGTAACCACTCTGATGCTGCCACAAGCTGAACAAACCTGTTTTCAGCCTGAAATTGTGCCTGGGAAAACAGCTGATTGCAGTAAGGCCAAATCTTTCCTACCTAACATTCAGAGTATCCTTCTTTCAGCCTGCCTCTGCCTGCAGAGGAGCTCTGGGTGAAACTGGTGAGGAGTGAGTCTCAGAATCTTCCCCAAAGGCCTTAATTATAGCCACCCTCTGTCCTAGCGCCAAACTGCAGAAGTCATTCTCAGTGAGACCGCCTCTGTCACTGTCTAAGAAGGAGACAGGGGTGATGCAGTGAGGTGGATTTTAATCTACTGCTTCCTTGGCTTTCTTTGAAACAAATCTCCATCCCACCATTTATTTGGGAGGAAAATATGAAGTGAATATCCTTCCTCCACCCCAGCCTTGCACAAAGTTGACCCTCTGTGCCTTCTGTGTTTGCAGTATTAATAATCATATCCATGTCTATTAATGTAGTTCTTGGCAGCCAGTATGGCTTCATAGCATAGATAAGGTTGTAGATTTAGACTATTGCTTTTTGTCTGTTAAAAAGCTTGTGACAGAGTGAACAATTCTCTCCTTTCATGTTGGAGGTATATTTAATATATGCCTTGGAGGTATATTTAATAATAATAATTGGTTTGCACAGGACTTCATCTTTATAATGATTCCCAAAGATGAGCTAATTGGTCTGCACAACTTACCAGTGGGTGAACTCTTACAATTTATCTTTGGGATTATTAAAGAGAGGAAAGCCTCAATCCCTCATTCAGCAAAGCATTCGGGATTGTGCTTCATTTTGAGTGTGTCTGGGAGTGAAGTAGCTATTTAAGTGGGCTTAAGATCCCAGCTACCTGGCTGGAGCAAAAGCTTCCTATTTATTCTGGACCAGGGTGGACTCATGCTGGAAGATAATAAATGTGTGAGCATTGCTGTGATGGTCTTTCTCTCACAGCCCTGATCAGCTGCCTCAGGTAATAACATCATTAGTAATAATAATGAAGCCAAAGCACCCGTGGTTTTAAGGCAGTTTGTATCAGCTTGTCACTGACTGTAGATAACTATTTCAGTAACTTAGAGTGGTGAAATCACATCTTCATGGTTCCTGTTCCTTCTGCTAACTGCTGTAAATTGCACTTTACAGTTGCATCATAGATGTAAGGTATAAGTCCCTCTGTATTTTTTTCTAAAAGGTTTCCTGTCTGTCTGTCCTTGAGCTTTATGAGCTGGAGACCTGCAATTTCTAAGTGCACTGAACAGAGCCATGGTATTCTGAGAAAGACTTTTCATATCCTAGTAGTTTTAGTTTAGTGAGTGTCTCAGGCTTATCTCCATTCAGGAGATTTCTCAGCATGATTTAAACTGTCAATATTGCTGATGTTGCATAAATGGAGAAAAATTGACAATAGAAATAAAATCATTTGCTACTCTCTCCCTTCCTACCTTGCTCCTATCTGATTTATAGAATCATAAAATCACAGAGTATGCTGAGTTGGAAGGGACCCTGAAGGATCATTGAATCTAACTCCTGGCCCTGCACAGGACCATCCCCAAGAATCCCACCACGTGCCTGAGAGCATTGTTCAAATGATTTTTGAACTCAGACAGCCTTGGTGCTGTGACCACTCCCCTGGGGAGTCAGTTCCAGTGCTCAACCCACCTCTGGGTGAAAAGCTTTTTCTTGATATCCAACCTAGACCTCCCCCAAGTCAGCTTCATGTCATTTGCTTATGTCATGTCACTGGTCACAAGAGTGAAGAGATCAGTACCTGTCCCTCCACTTCTCCTCGTGAAGATATTGAAGACCAAAATGAGGTCTCCCCTCAATCTCCTCCAGGCTGAATAAACCAAGCGGCCTCAATCAGTCTTCGTAAGGCTTCCCGTCCAGACCACCCTATCCTGTGGTCCTCCATTAGACCCTCTCTAATAAATTAATGTCTTTTTTGTATTGTGGTGCCCAAAACTGCACACAGTAATCAAGCTGGGCTGTGCCAGTGCAGAGCAGAGCAGGACAATCCCTCCCATGCCCAACTGGTGATGCTGTGCCCGATGCCTCCTAGGACATGGTTGGCCTTCCTGGCTGCTAGGCCACTGCTGGCTCAGATTCCTCTTGCCCTTGTCCAGGATTCCCAGGTCCTTTTCCCATGGCACTGCTGTCCAGCTTCTTGTTCCCCAGTCTGTACATACAGCCAGGGTTGGCCTGTCCCAGACAGAATCTGGCCCTTGTTAAACTTCATACAGTTGGTGATTGCCCATTTCTCTAATTTGCCCAGGACTCTCTGCAGGGCCTTCCTGCCTTGGAGGGAGTCAAGAGCTATTCACAATTTATATCATTGGCAAGGTTACTTAGTATTCCTTCAAGTCTTTTTAATATTGAAGAGAACTGGGCCAAGGATGGAGGACTGTGGAACCCCACCAGTGACAGCTCACCATCCTGATGCTACCCCATTCACTCTAACCTGTGAGCCAGCTGCTCACCCATCTCATAACAAGGTTATTCAGCTGTATGCAGGACATTTTATCCAGAGGGATACTGTGAGAGACAGTATCAAAAGCTTTGCTGAAGTCCGAAAAGATTACCTCAGTTGTCTTTCCTAGATCAACTAGGTGGGTTACTCTGTCATAGAAGGAATCAAATTTTACAATCCAGACTTTCCCCTCATGAAGCCATGCTGGCTGTGACAGATGCCAACACTGTCCTCCAAAACACCTCCATGTGTTTTTCAATACCTCCCAGAATAATATTTTCCATTATGAAGTGAAACTGACTGGCCTGCAGTTTCCAGGGTCCTCCTTCTTGCCTTTCTTGAAAATTGGGACAATGTTCACCAGCTTGCAGTCAGCTGTGACCTCTCTGAATTCCCAAGACACTCAAAAATTGAGAGGGGCTTTGCAATGACATCAGCAGCTCTTTGAGGATTCTCGGTTGAGTCCCATCAGGCCTCGTAGATTTGTGGAGATCCATCTGGAGCAGCACATCCTGCACAATTTCAGGGTCAGCTCGGACTTGATCTTTCTTGCAGTCATAGTCCTCCAGCTCAGAGCACTGAGACCCCTGATGTGTGCTGCTTTTACACATTTTCATTTATAAACAACTTCTTCAGTATTTCCAATCTTTCTCATCTCAGACTTCCTTCCACACTGCTGTAAATGAGACATCCTCCATAAGCTCCTGCAATGCTGATATCTGCTCTAGAGTTAGCCCCTTCCAGGTACTCCTCAATGTTCCTCCAACTTGGACCTACTTGTGTGCACTCTGCTAACCCAGTGCAATAACCCAGCAATGAGCTGGAAGTATGTTACAGAATCACAGAATACTGAGTTGGAAGGGACCCACAAGGGTCATCATGTCCAACTCTTAAGTGAATTGCCCGTTGGGGATCAAACACACAACCTTGATGTTGTTACCACCATGTTCTAACAAACTGAGCTAATGCCAGATTCTGTATAGTCATGGAAACATGAACTGCCCTGGAGCCCTGAAATATTAATTAGACTGTTTTACCTCATTGGAATCCCTTGTCTTCTGTACAAGATGGTAAGGTGTTAACCTTACATCTTCCTCCTCCTTGCCTTTGTATTAACAGGTTGGAAAGGACACAGTGTCTAACATTCATACTGTGTATCACTGGTACAAGCAGGACCTAAACCCTAGCACCCTCCCTCGCCTCTGAAACTGAAACTGAAAACTGATGCTTGCCACAAATTGTGGTACAGTCTCTGGGTAAAAGTCACTTGCATCCTTGCTCTGACCCAAGCCCTGAAAATGTGGCTTTCTCCTTCTTGGGGTCCATCAACCCATGCCATGTATTTTCAGTTGTGTCTGTGCAGCAGGAAAATTCAAAGAAAACTTTGCCAGGGAGATCGTTTCTGTGACTCATCTGTGCTAGGAGGGGAGAGTTTCTTTTTCATGTCTCAGCTGGGAGCGGTCCATCCTCCAGTTCCTCAGCAGGCCAGTTTCTGACGTGTTTCTGAGCTGCTGCACTAACACAGTATGTGCAGGGCCAGAGAGGGAGGACTGTGCTCTCTGTCAGTGATTTGAGGGGAATCATCCTTTTCAAAAATATGCCTTTCTGTCTCTCTCCCCCACTTTCCTTTTTCCTCCTTCGGTGTTGCCACCTTGTAGTATTTTAATCAGAGGAAGCAGATATATCAAGGAAGTCAATGGCAGGGGCGAGGTGGGTGGGGGGGGGCAGAGAGGAAGAGGAGGAAAATCACATCACAGCCCAGTCTGCCAGTGTAAACACTTGATGATTTCCTGTTATTGTAGCCTAAAATGTACCATGACATCATTTGCAGGCCTCCCAGAATCACCCAGAAGGAGGAAAAGCCAGCATTCCCAGCCCGCCCCCAGCGTGAATCCAGGGTATTCAGACCCTATAAGGCAGTGAAGCTCTGCAAGCAGCAAAGATAGTGTTTCGAAAGCTTGCTTGTTCTTGGCAATGTGGAAATTTCACAAACAGGAAAAACTGCTTTTACTTTTCCTAAAGGGGAACCGTTTATGCCTCATGAAATATTAATGCCTTGAACTATGGTTATTTTAGAGGCAGAGCTGAAATACATGAAATATTCTTAGCTGAGGACAAACACAGGGAAGCCCCTCACCAAAACCACATCAGTTCATCATTACCAGACATCTAGTTTTTTATAATACCCACTTTCATTCCAGATCACTCTACACACAAGGCAGTTAAGGCAAAAACTCTGGATTATATAAAATAGTACAATATGAAATTAATCTGATAATTTTGAAAGGTGAAACTGGCTCTCAATATAGCAGATATTGCCAGTGAAATGTTCTTCCTCCATTTCTGAGCATTAAATTGATTTCTGGAAAGTAAAGAGCCAAGGTCTGTGGAGCCTAGATACACAAACTGTCCTAGAATTTGACCCAACAAGTCAGATTTCCGTCTCAGTTAGTTAATCACTTAGTCTGCACCACTGTAAGGAAGAACAGAATCAGGTTCAGAGAGATGGGCTCTCATAACTTTTTTGAGAAGAATAATAAGTAGGCTGATTTCACAGCACACCCTTCAGCTACAATCTCTTTGGGCAGACTTTCACATGACCACAGTGGGATATCGGCAAAACCTGGTTTTTTTCCTAAACAAGGTTAAAAACTCCATAAATACAGTACTGTATATGTAATCACTTGGACTCATACCCTGCCTTGCACACCTGCCAACTGCCTGGCAAACATCAGTAACTACAGTGTAACTTTTTGTTACGGAACTATGAGAAATCAGTGCTTTCATGTTATATGTAAGGAAATGGAGACGCTGAGATTAAATTAACTCTGTTCTACAGAATGAAATAAATTGTCTTAATCTGGGTTTAAGCCAATCCTATGCCTCTGGATATTATCAGAATATTAGATTTCTTTTACCATAAAGTAGACTTGAAATTCTGGAGAGGGTCAGCCTAGAGAAGAATACAAGCAAGTATAATAAATAAAGCACAGCTGAGACTGATATTAAAAGGAAACAGAATGGTCTTGCAGTTTACTGGACAAAAAGTAAAATTATGTATAAATTTTGCTGCATAAATTTTATTCTCACTTGGGCTTACTGGAATACAAAAGTGGGCTGTTCTCCATGAGCTATTTTTGGGTAAGAGAACCAACCATTCAATTCCTCACCATGCTGAGCTCTTTTCAAAGCTGTATACACAAGATGATTATCACTCATTAAGTAGTTTGCTCTTCATTCCCAATGCTGCAGGGTGCAGCACTAGGAACTGAAATGAATTTATGCAGTTATGCCAGGACTCTGCATCCAATGAAGTCAAGTGCTAGGTTCTGATGACAACATCAGGACCTTACAGACTTACACCCAGCTGTGCTGCAAGAAAGGCACCAGGACAACAAAGTGCTCAGGCAGCGTTGTGAGAGCTGTGGGGTGTTGAGGTCTTGAATTAACTTCTGTTATTCTACGTCATTGGAGGGCTGAGGTAATCAGGTGGGCTTGGCAAGGCAGGAGAGGAGATTCTTCTTCTGAACACTGAACTTGCCAGGTCCTTTGTGCAGTTATCCTGTCTCTGGGATTTTTGCTGAGTCATATGAAAACTCGTGGCCTGCACACTGAGAGGGGAGATGGCAGCAGGGCTGTGTACCTGGCAGAGGATGGGTGGCCACAGCTTTGGAGCTGGGGGGCAGGTACCTGTGGATCTTTGTGAGGCGTGAACATTCATCTAAGTTACTGGTTTGTGTGTTTCTAGGATATTGATCTGTGTTTGTGCAAGAGGAAACCTGGGTCATGTGCTGAGTCTGATTTCATTCCTGAAGCACAGGGATGACTTTCCACGAGACTGCTTTCACTTGGTGCTTACACACTGCAAGCTGCTTCAGTGCTCTGCATGGCAGGGTTTTTTTTCAGGTGATTTTTGATATAGGTAGCCTTTGCTGCTAAATGTTTCCCATTTTGGTTTTATGGCAAGATGTGATGTCGTGTTTCCTGGGTCTGGGTGAGATAAAAATGACACAGTACTGAGATGTAGTATGATTGGGATTTATGAGACTTCTTAATCCCTTATGACAAATATGAAATGATGTAGAGAGAAGGTCAGAAAACATGACAAAGTAGAACTGATGGAAGTTTAGGTTATGATATATTTGGGAGAGGAGAAAAGTGTGCTTATTCCCACTGTTTGTATGGGATTATCTCTGCTTATAGCCAGGGTAAGTCACCCAGGAAAGTTTGACTCCATTTATTGGGAATAAAAATAGATGAAATCAAAGCGAAAGTGGAAGAGCAGTCATTCACCAGGGCAGTATAGCCAGATTTAGGACTGTGAGTATCAGACCAGAAACAAATCAGTCTCGTGATACAAAGAGCCAGACCTGAGGTGGCTCTTTCTTCCAGTTCAAATTTATTAAAAATCACTACTGCATTTGTTTGTTCCAGGAAGACAGATCAGACATCACCTGTCCACATACCTATAGACTTATGCCAGATCAAATCTCATCTCTGCTGAAGTGTTTTAGCATTAAAGCATGAAGTCAGCAAAACTCAAAATGCCCTAGCTAATCAGACAGAAATGTCCTGTCTGCTTCAGACGAAAAGTTTACTGTCAGCGATACAGAATTGTGTGAATCCAGTGTTAGTGTTCACAGAAACAGCTTGTGTGAAAAAAAATCTTCTAAAAGAAATTAAACACCTTATTTGTATTTCGTTGGTCTACTTCCTCTAAATTCTTTAAAATGGAAATTACCAGAAAATTCAACTGAAGGGAAACTGACACAGTTCACGTCTATGGTTTGGCATAGATTCAGGTCATTTGAACATATATTCTGTCCTCACAGTTGGCCTTTTGTGTTCCCCGAAGTCAGTAGACAAGATTCACATGGCAAGTGGACAGATACAAAATTGATGCCGGGCCCAAGCAATGGTCCATGTGAAGTAACTTGAGAAGAACTTAGGGAAGGTGTTGACTTTTTAAGCTTTGTAGTTTATTGGTGTATTTTTGTTTTGGTCTGCTGTGGATATGCAGAGGCCTGGGGCAGGGACTGAACAAGCATGGCAGGGTGTGTCTGTGGGACTCGTGCAGTAGGTTAGTCTCAGTCCATGTAGGTTTTGATGGAAGGGGATGTCTGCTACACCTTAATGCTAACAAGCAGGGTATGTGTTGTATCATGTAGTACAGGAATCCCTACAAACTACACAATTTCAAAATCATCTGCATCTTCATGGAAAGGAGGGAAAAGCCTGAGGAAAACAGAGTTTTCTGTGATTGTTTGTGGTAGATGAAACAGCTTCCTAATTTTATTCTGTTTGAAGTAGATGTCAGCAGTCGGCACATCTCTTCAAGTCACTGTTTTTGTCTGCATCCATGGGAGAAGTGGGCCAAGTCATGCAAGGCCAAGGAATACCTCATGAGATCAACTGCTCAGCAACCCAGAAAAGTAGATGGGCACTGGTTTTTTTACATGTTTTATATGTATCTAAGCTACAGGGTCTTCTGTCTGGAATAAAGAGACCAAAAAGCCAGGCTCAAGGCTTTTACGCAAGGAATGGTGCTCATACAGGGTAAGGATTGCATTGTTTTGAGATCTCCTTGTCCCTTCGTACAATATTGGTACCAGCCATCAGGCTTGGGTGGACTGGGCTCTAACAGTTAAAGTAACACCACTTGTATTTTGAAATACAAGGAGCTGCTCAGCACTTTTAAGCCAACCCCACAAAAATCAGCATCAGTTTTCTTCTTTCCTTCTGTCTTTTATTTGTCCAGAGAATCAGGCTTTATATGTTTATTTACTGATAGCAACAGTGCTGGGGCAAAGGGAGTGAATCAACTCCCTCCATGCAAGCACTTGGGCAAAGATCTGGCATATGAAATGTCTTCTTGTGATTCCTGCAGAGTCCTTAGCAGAGCTTTTAACAGTGTTTTTAGCACTTTCTTACTGTAAGATCCCCACAGTTTCTCAGGGACCAGTGGTTTGTACAATAAGATATAAGGCAGATTCCCTGTCAATCCCTCAGAGTAGTCATACCATTATGGCATTAGCTTCCTCATCCTGGGAAGCTAATGCCATAATATTTTTTGCTTTTGGGCCTCAGAGTGCACTGCAATAGTTAATTAAGACTATCAGCATCCCAGTAATTAAGCATTGGCTGGGGAAATAGAGGCAAGACAGAACTACTTGCAGTAATTCCTCTTGAGATAAATGAGCCATTCTTTCAAAGCAATCCATTTTCTCAGAGAGAAGCCATCAGCCCAGAGATGGATTAACGAAGTACAGTGTGGTCTGGTGATGTACTTCACCATTTTTTTATGTTGTAGTGGGGCAATACAGGGTTTAAATTTTGTTCCAAGAGAGCTCAAGTTACTTTGGCAGGCTGTGCAGGTGGTGCCTGACACCTGTGTCAGGCGGTTGGTTAATGTGGATCTTGTTGTCTATGTTGCTGAAAAAAAATATTTACTGAATTGACATTGCCTGAAATCTTTACTATAAATTATCTTTTTATTATCTCTTTACTATACTATACTGTATTTATTTATTTATTTATTTATTTATTTATACTGTATTTATATACACTTTTATTGTATCTTTACTATAAATTTTATCATTGCAAACATTGAGTGGGGACAGGATAACCAATGAGAAGAGCAAGTTTGCTTCTGTGCTATGCTCTACCTTGCTATTCTGTCCTACCTTATAACATCCTGTTCCTATACTTACTATGCCTCTGGAAGCATTCAGCTCCTACAAATGCATCAAGTAATAGGGTTAGTAGAAAACAGGAGTGGACTTTCAAGAAATCACCTAGTACGTATTCCTGTTTTTAAAGCAAAGTTAACTATCCAACTTCATACTTTCTGACAGTGCCAACCACACTGCAGCAAGTTAAATACTAAGGTCAGCCCTTGGAGCTCTATGGCAAAGTGAGTTCAGTTTCTAAATCTGTCCTCCACTGTCTTTGGTGGTAGTGCCAGGGTCTGCATGCCAAGTCCAGGATGGGGCCTGTCCCAGTTTCTCTGTATAACTGAAAACCTCTCCGGAGCAAATCGGTTCCAAACTGAAGGAAAATCTTTGTGCTGAGGCCCTATCATGAGGGAAATGCAGGGAATATGTATGGTGGGGAGGGGGAAAACTCTTGGTCTTGGAGATCTTCTCAAAATACGTTTGGACTTTAAAAACTGATTTAGACATTAGAGGCTTTTATCCTCGTCATTTTAACTCAGGGGACTTCCTTTTCTTAAGAATGAAGAAACAGAAATAGGTTAAGTAAAAGAAAAAAATTGTAAGACAAAGCCAAAAAGTCACGGCTGTGTTTTAAAAGTAGAAGTCTGTCTTCCTTATGAAGACAGAAGAATTCTCCTGAAACAGAACAGGCATAATTGGGACTGAGTGCCAGTTTCTTTGTTGGTGAAGACAGGAAGTTCTGTGACACAGAACAGCTAAGAGCGCAGTATGTGCCTATGTGTCTATATATATGCTACCTGTCAATCTGTGATCTATCTATCTCTCCATCCATCCATCCATCCATCCACCTGTAATTCCTCTTACCCACTTGCTCTGCTTGCACAAATATTCTAAATGCCTTAATTCTCTGCATTTTTTGATCAGAGATACCGTGTGTTTAGCAAATAGCTAAGAAAAATAAATTATGTCATCTCTCATGCCTTCATCTATCTGGGCTGGGTATTGTGTTCTCTGTAGTGCATCATTGTGTTTCACCATAGGGAAAAAAAATGCTGGGTGCAGAGCATGTGTGTAGAGTTAGGCTTGCCCAGGCGTGCTCATCTCTCTCGGTCATGTAACCCTGACTGCATTATCACACCCTGTGATGTTAACAGCGTGGGAGGGAATTCCCTTCACTTGTGAGTGTGTCAGCTGAGTGGGAGAGGTAGCATCAGCAGTCCCTGATTAGACTCCTGCTCTAGGCAGCTTCTGCACAATGAAGTTCTGGGTTTGAGTCCACTTCATGTTCTAGTACAGAAACAGATGCAATACTTACCTAAATGATATTGCCATGGATCAGGGCTGGGTGTTCACCTTGAAAAAAACCCTGATATTTGAGCAAGAGCCAGGAGCAATGCCTTCAGTATAAAATGTTCCTGCATTGGAATAAAAATGGCTGGCAACTCCCTGTATATTTTTAAGGTTTCTAAAAATAGATCTAGAGTCACAGGCAAAAATGAATGGAGCTGAGGCTTAAATGGAAAGAACTGGTAAAGGGTCATTTGTCTGAAATGGTTAGGGCTGAGATCATCTTCCACAGTACATGTCACTACCTGGAAATATGGGCCAGTTTTCTTTTCCCTTTTTATGACTTTCTGAGCCCTATTTTCCAATGCATTGATACACTTCACTGAGTTTCAGTACAGTGGGGGGAACTGATTTAATATTAGTGCTGAGAAGGAGAACCCCACCCTTGCTCTGATTCTGCCCTGGAGGAGCTGGAATTCCTGGACCACAGAGTCAGTCTTGCAGCCCTAGAGAAGCAGAAAGAAAGTTAGATTATAAGCAGTCGCTCTGTGTGCGAGGGAGAGAAGGTTTTTAAATCATAATGTCAGGTGAGAGAGAAGGTCAAGGATAGTTAAGTGGGAGTAGGGGCAGAGTGGAGGGTTAAACCTCTGAGAAGGTGCTCTTCTGTGTTCCAGGAGGACTTTGATGTTAATCAGTGAAGCCTTAATGCATGGGTGAACCTGGGGCATTTTGCAGAGGGGAGGTTGAGAATTTTGAAACCAGACCCAAAACTGCAGTTTGGTGCTAAACCCACCCATGTCTCCCAGGCATGGCCTGGGGCTGAAGGTGCTATTCTGACTGCATTTGAGACTGTCTTCCTTGGAGGTTACTGTCCCCACAGAGGTGCCAGTAAATCTGCATGTCTCCTTGCTTCCTAACTTACTTCTGTCACCCTGATTAAAGTCTATCTTGCTAAAAATGTTTGAACAGGTTCTATAGACACACAAGCAAGTCTGGATCATTTGGGCAGGTAAACATGCCTATATTAACAAGTAGTGTGGTATAATAAGAGCAGATATGGAAAACAAAAGAGCTGCTGCTGACTATTTAACATTACCACTAAATGTGCTTCACAGTGAGATTATTTTGGAGTTGCCCTGTTCTGGTCCAATTAACTGAATGCTTGCCAACAGCTGGAGCATGACAGGTACACTCCTGGAGCGCATCCATGGAATTCAGTTCACCAGGTTTGATACTGCACCATGGTGGGAAACAAAATGCTCTGAATTAGGAAATTCACTTCAACCCCAAATTCCTGGTCTGAATTAAAAAGCTACTGTAAATGTGACTTGCTTATGCAGTTGGTGGCTGAGAAGCTGATAATCCCCAGGAGACCTAGAGGGTAGTGACAATGGGGATGTGTGAAAACTTTTTAACAACTATTTGTACACTGGTACAGGGTGTATTTCTATGTGTGCAGAGTGGAAGAGTCAAATATATGGCTCTGACTTTCCAGATGTTCTCTACACCTAAGCAACATGAGCGCATGGACAATTTCCAAGTAGAGGGGCATATTTTAGACCTTTCCTCTGCCTGAGGACACAAAGTATTAAGACATGGAGAGTGAGACTCCATATTAATCTGCATCTGTTCTACAACTTCGCAGTTGGTGGGATTTGGATCAGACTGTTGTGCAGTCTTACCCTGTTTATGTATCATAGAGCCTGGACAAGGAAAACAGCTGTTCCTGTCCTGCCATCTGCTTCTCTGGCTCTTGATGCTAGCAATACTCTGAAGTACTTGAACTGTAACACCACAGAAGACTTTAAAAACAAACTCTTTGCATTGATAGCTAAAAAAAAAAAAAAAAAAAAAAAGTCCAGGAAACTAGTCTCTTAAATTGATAATATGTAGAGGTATTAATTTATAAACTAGTAACATAAAATACAGAATTTTCAGTGTTGCCCGAAGCCTTAAGACGACAACTTTTTCAGCCCCCTCTGAGCCCCCAATCTTATTATATTACTTTGATAGCTAGTCAAAAGGAATATATATAACCATCCAGTCACCCACTGACACAGTTTGTAGGACCAAGGAGAGCTATCTGCTATTCTCTGTTTCTAATCCAGAGGACACTATTGCCTCCACTACCTTCTGTCATAACTGGATTTTGTTTGCAGCTGAAGGTTCTTGCTATTACAGCTCATTGCGAGTGTTGGTGACCCACGTGCCTTTGGGAGGCGTTTAATTTTAAATAGGGAAACTGCATGACCTGAAAATCCCTCTCAGAAGTGGCTTCTCCCTGGTTCTTGCTCAGTGGCACTCAGTTCGGTCCTTCTTTGGCCCTTTTCACCACCCAGGAATTCTATATACAATTACTCCTGATTATGAAATGTTGATACCTTCAGAAAACCCCAGTGTAAATGGATGCCTTCCATAGAGACTGCTATGCAGTCCACCTGTATGAGAACCACCTGGAGCCTGGTACTGAACCCTGGAGGTTGGACTGGCCACTCCCATTCTCTGGCAGGCATGGAAGGAAACGCCTGGTGGCTTTTGTTACAGCCTTCGAGTTCTCAGTCTCTGAGTCAGAAAGGCAGTGGCCCTACATGGTGATCACACCAGTACCATCATCTTGGCTCCACACCAGCCATCTGAGGAGGCAGAGCAGGAGAGGGGGGGCAAGAGAGGAGAAAACCCCCACAGAGCCTGTTTCTTTGGGGTACCTAAACTGTGAAGATTTTGGCTGAAGACTCCAAATCACCTCCCTTTCTGCAGCAAAGCCTGCTAGTACGGCAGTGTAAACTCTTGGTTGTCTGAGCACTATTGAATAAAAAAATAGTGAGATTTTATGTCTACAAACTTTGAATTGTCCTGTTAAGAAAGTAAGATGGATGAAGAGCAGAGCATCAGATTTTGTTAGAATTTGGAGATTTTTTTTTTTTTTTTCATCATGGTTTGCAACAGTGAGGCTTTGCTGGTTTGGTGGATGTTCCACAGGTTTTGTGGACTGCCTGTTGAGGAGTACATTAGTGCAGGTAGCTCAGTGTGCAGACTCCAGTGCAGGCTGAGGATTGAGCTCTGGGACAGGAGGTCATGGACAAGCACCAGCCCTTTGCACAATGGCATAGGGACCTGTGGTGCCAGCCAGCAGACCGGACACTCAGAGACACAGCAGGAGCCGATGACTCAGAAGATGCCAGCACACTGTGAGGATGTAAAAGCGCAGGGAGTCCTTTGTTTACGGTCCCTCCCTGGAGGCACCAGGACAAACTGTTATTCTGTTACTGCACCGTGATAAAATTACTTAAAAGAACCAGAGGCCTGAGACTCTGCTGTGGGAAACCTGGGGTCAAGCTGGTAGGGAAAACTTGTCTGACTCTCTGAGAGTCGAGTGTGTAGGGAGTCAAGTGGGGCCCTGCCAGGTCACTGGAGCAGCCTGTTGAGAAGGGCTTTGGTCGCAGCATTGAAGTCTCTGGCGGTGGAAGTGTAACTGCTAGAGTGGCTGCTGAATGGTCAGATAGGGAAGTTTCCTTAACATGCCTCAGGGGGGATAAAATGCAATGGGTAATGTAGGTTTTTTACCTTTAGCTTCCAGTATGCTTTTAGCTCACCATGATTACTGTAAATGCTTAATGACCTCTGAAAAATACATATGAGTCAGCATATTTCCTTTTGGATACACATCACACCATCAAACCTATCAAAATAAATACCAGTGAAGTTACTTTTTAGACTAGATACATTTTGCTAAAACTGAAAGCCCTACCTTGATTTTTCCCATCACCCACAGGAATCATTTTTCGTCACTGATTTCAGGTGGAAAAGAGCAGTGGGATTTACTCCACCTACTTGCTCTAAGGAGAAGGTGCCAGTATCAGTCTCCAAACCTCACATTGTTCCAATTCTGCACAGATTTAAGAGCATTCCTACATCAGTACCTTTTACACAAACTGACAAAACATATTCCCATTAATGGTTTTGTCCTTCCTAGTGAAGTTATCTGTTATTTGGTTTGTAAATATTTGGAGTAAAGTCCCAGAATATCCATTACATTTCTCTTTCTTCCCCACATTGCTGCAAGCATTATAAGATGTCGAAGGCATGAGCATTTACTCCCACATGGTACAAACAAAGAAAAAATTAAGATGAGACAATTCTAGCAGATGGGTTTTTCTTAATTTTTTTTCATATGATCACTGCATTCATTGCACACCTTTTGTCTGATTTGAAACCCTCCTCTTTAGTCTCCCCCTGCACAACAGCATATTGCCAGCTCATCCCCAGACATACAGGAAGAGATGAGTGTTGTGGGCCATACAGTGAGTCATTGTTCCTAGCAAAGCCTTCTCCATGTTCCTTGCAGGGCTGTCACTGCCAGTGGAGGATTTATATGCTGGAGGGAATGAGGAACTAGGGCTTTACAAAGCATCTGGCAGATACAAATCCCTGGGATTTCCAGGCAGTTTCAGCTATTTCTGCCCTGGTGAATGGACAAGCCATATACTGTAATGAATTCCTTTTCTTGAGGTGGAAAGAGGATCAGATAAATAGATTCACAGATCCAGTGGCCCCATCAGCTTCTGCCCTGTCACTGCAGCAGCATGTGAATGGAATTATTTCTGGTGTTTTCAAATCCTGCCTTCCTGAATGTGGTATGCTCTCCCCTTTACCCTTCTCATCCCTCCAGCTTCAGAGTCCCTGCAAAAGATTATCCCATTCTCAAGACATAAAGGTGTGATTGGAGTGATAGTATTTGTTTGGGAGGAAAGATGCTTTTTACCCCTAAATACAATTAAACCCTAAAAAGATCCAAGATCATCACTGACAGCAAGTCATTGTGAACCTGTAGGCGTTAATGTCTGAGCAGAAGGAAAGCAGTAAGAACAGGAGAAAGAAGTTTAGCTGTTATTCAAAGAAGACCTCAGAACCAGACTGGTTAATTTTAAATAGAGTCAATCCAGGACTACTGTGTGTTGAAGGTGCAGTTCTCATACTGTGATAACAATTCCATTTTGTGCCTTCCTTTACCTATGTGAATCAAACTAAATTTCAGTCCTCTGAAATATACCTCTAGTATGAAACACCTGTGGTTTCTATCCTCTGTCAAAGCCATGCAAAGGGGAGCTCAAATTATTTCTCATTAGTCAGAAAACCCGTATGCTGATGAAACAGCCTCTTATTTAGTGTTCACGCTAAGTAATTCTGGTATGTCAGACCAAATAATTTACGTGTTCTTTCTGCTTAAAAGAAGCTACTACAAAAGGCTTGACGAAAATAAAACCAAGAGAATAAATCACCACTGAAATACCAGACCTCTTCCCAGGAGAATGTTTAATGTCATCCTGGTCTAATCTAATTCTGAAATACTTTAATATTATTCGGGATCCGAGCAGTCTGGAAGTAACAGCATTTTTGAGGCTCTGGGTAATGTTAGTCATTTCTCCAGCCTCCAGCAAAGAAGACTTTTAATTGGCTGATAATTTTACCCCTTGGAATTCCATCCTGAAGTTAGACTGAGATGTAGCCCCTGCCTTCAGTTCTCAAGGAATCTACTGATATGGTTGTTCTCACACATGGCCAGGCAGGGAGGGCTCAGCAAAAGGCTGCTAGATGACACCATCCCTCCTCAGCAGCTGGTAAAGGAGAGGTCTGTGGGGAAGGTCAGGTCTCGGTGCAGCACCTCCACCGCAGAAATTCATCACGGAACTGTGGCTGAAATGCCATGAGGTTCAAATTCCAGATGTCTTGTTCTCTACCTTAGCAGTGAAGGGGAAGGGGAAAAGAACATGAGAGGAAGTGAAGTGTAGAGACTCATGTGCCTGTCACAGGATACTCTTCTCTTTCAAAGTGGCATGAATGGTATTTTGTTTGGCTATTGATATGAATAATAGGGAAGAAGGACAAGAGAACTGACAGGGGTCAGAAACAAGTGTATGTAATGCTGAAGCTTTGTCTCATCCCTTCAGACTGTTTGGGACTGTTTGACACAAGGTTTATGACTTTCTGTGGGCATGGCTAATGCCTGGCACTCTGTAAATGGGAATACAGTTGCTTTGGATCTGATTGTTTCACCAGCACGGGGATCCATTTGCCTCATTAGCTCTCCTGTCATTAACACTCTGAAGAAAATCTTAGGTCCCCAGATGTTAAACTGTGTCCCCTTAAATTTGGCAAGGAAATAGCTAGAGTTTTATCATCTAAAGTTTTATCACTATTGCAAAAAAGATAAATGGAATTCTCCAAACAGTTACCGAGTCCTATGGAGGAATGTTGGTATAGAAGTTCCAATAGAAGCAGAATTAGAAGAAGCATTGGAAGCATCATACATATTGCTAGCGTAAAAGAAGTCTCCACAGAGTCTCTTGAATTTAGGGAGAAAGTTCACACCTAGCATTTCTGGATCCAAACCTGGCAAAAAATCACAAGCAAGTGACTTTATTATTCTTTATGTCTTCTGTCAGTATCTGTTTCTGTAGGAAGTAAGTATAACTCTCTCATGGACCAGTCTTGTTTGACCTAGTCTAAGAAAGTGTCAATGTAAAAAGGAGACAGAAAAGGAAGAAAACTTTGTAAAACAGCCTCTTAGGCATGCTGTGACTTTCTGTGCAGAAACATTACACCAGTTTACATCAATTATACTCATGTTTTTTCCTATGTAGGCACAGCATAGAGATTCTAGTTTAAGTGAAACCTGCATATTCAGCTGAAGCAAACAAAACCCCTCCACTCTGTTTCTTTTCCATCTTCTGCCAGAGAAAAATGTTTAATAGATTTGACAAGAAGACAAAAAGTCAAGAAAAAAAATATGGTGTGTTCCTATTTTTTAAAAAAATAAGACACTACATTTATTCAATTTCCTTTTTCTGGACACTGTTAACTTTAAAAAGAATGACTTCTAATTTCCTGGGAGAAAATAGGACTTAGTTTGCTGTATGAAAGTTATGTTCGAAGTCCTAGATGAGATGGCTTCTTTAAATTCCCATGAAAATGCTTAACCTTGATTCCCTCCATCAGTGGTAGCAAACCACAGATGGCAGGAGAGGCTTTGTTGGATGACTTGCCACCTGTCCTCTATTTTCATCCTTGGATTTGATTGCTCATTTATATTTAGTGATTATGGGTGTGGTCTTGGAGAAATCTTGAAGAGCAGACAGTGACTTGCCAAGCTTCAGGGAGCTACAGTCCCTTGG
Source organism: Phylloscopus whistleri (assembly GCA_017589585.1). Lineage (NCBI taxonomy): Eukaryota > Metazoa > Chordata > Aves > Passeriformes > Phylloscopidae > Phylloscopus > Phylloscopus whistleri. Next base: position 66,997 of record JADMLD010000294.1, read on the forward strand.
GCTTTTGAAGCACCTGGAACTTGAGAAGAAAAATGTGTGCTAATGTCTTTACTAACAATTTGATGGGTGAAGGTATGGGTATTGAAGCCTTTGAAACGGGTCCTAATGTCTCTACTAACTTTGGGAAGTAGGTTTGTTGCAGATCCCAGACAGCTCGGCTTCTGAAACAGTCAAGTGGGTCTGCACCAGCCTGAGTTTCTGAACTTTCGGGTACAATGTCTGGTTCATGGGGGGAACGCGCGGTAGGCGGTTTGGGAAGGCTGTACCTTCCTAGTACCTCAGCCAATGGGGAAAGGAAGAGGGCAACGTGTGGCCGGGAGTTTAGGATAAAAGGAGGCTGCACCCTCCAAAGCCTCTAGAGAAAAAACCCTGGGGATGGTGTGTGTGTGCCAGTGGACTCTCTCCCTTTATTCGAATAAAGTTGCAGGACTCCTCTGCCTCTTTTATGGACACTGGCTTTTCTTAGCGTGATTCTCCGTACAGGGTGGAAGTGTGCTTTTGAGTCAAACAGGTGGCTGTGTAAACCTTGTACAGAGCAGCATACTGACCGGCCACACCACGGGCCGAGGAGCCGGGGCTGAGCAGCACGCGTGTGTGCACGGCTCTGGCTGCACGAGGGACAGAAGGACTGGTCACAGGTCAGCGCTGCGGTCTTACATTGAACAGTGCCATCGCCGACAAAAGAGCATCATTTTCTTAAATAAAGCTTTTATCAAGGACCAGAAGTCCCAACGACACTGATCCGCGCCTAAACTTCTGCGAGCGGGGCTGCCTAGGCACGAGTTTATGGGGGCTGGAAGCCCTTGGCTCTTGCACCGGCGGGAGTGTGCCGCAGCCCCCGAGGCCGCGCCCCTCCCGGGCCGCTCCGCAGGGACCGCCCGGCTCGGCCTTCCCGGGGCGGGGGCGCCGCGGCTCCAGCCCCGCACGGAGGCGGCCGGGCGGGGCCGGGCGGGGCCTGGCCGGGCGGAGAGGCGCGGCGCGGAGTCCCGTTAGAAGCAGCGCGGAGCCCGTGCGGATCCCCACCGGCGCAGGAGGAGCGAGGCCGTGCCCAGCCCGCCGGGAAGATGCCGAAAACGGTGAGCGCAGCCGGCGCGGGGCAGAACGGAGCCCCCGCCGCGGGGTCCGGGCGGGTGCGCGGGGCTGGGCGGGCGCGGCCTGGGGGGGGCTCCTCCCGCCTGGGCTCGGCTGCGCCCCGGCCGGCGGCGGCCGCCCCAGAGGGAGAGGCGAGGGGCACGAAGGAGTCCCGGGCAGCGGAGCCTCCCGCCCGACCCTCCATCTTGTGCTTCCCTTGCCCGGCCGCCGCGGCTCCCCCCGCCCGAGGGGCCGGGCCGGGGCCGCGGCTGGAGCGCGGGGTCTCGGCGCGGCGGGGCCGCCTCTCCGCCCTAACATGTCCGGCGGAGCGCGGCGGCGGCACCGCCCGCCCGCGTGTGCGCCCGGACCGGGGCGGGGGGGGAGCGGGGCGAGGCTCCCGAGAGCCTGGTGGGAGCGGGTGCCTGCTATGGCCGCCTCGTGCGCTCCCCGGAGAGGAGAAGTTGGGGTTTTCACAACTTGCACTTAGTCAGTTTGGGTTGCCAGGGAACCTTGTCCCAGCTTGACTCGAGGTATTTCTCGGCTAAAGAGATTTTAGTACTTTAGAAAGTCTAGTCAAGTCCGTACTTGACTCTCCTCGCAGCAGGAGTTCGGTGACTAATGAGGAGCATGGGGTTTTTCCATTTAATTTCTCCTGGTTGGAGTAAAAGAATTGGTCCCAGCCCTTCATTGATAAAACAGGAAGGAGCAGGCTGGAAGTCTCTGGATGTTTCCGTACTGGAGTGATCTGAAATGGCCTAAGAAAAACTAATGTTTAAGCTAGGAGTCTGTGGTTTACATAAACGAGAGAGAGAAAAAAAATCCATACAAAAACTCATCCCCATGCAAGTAGAAGTTGAAATGAAATCCACCGTGATTTTCTTTTCTTTTAATAGTTTAATTTTTCTTTTACTTTAGATATTGAATGCCTATTTGATTGACAGCTACTTTTCCTGATGTCTTAAATGCCATCTCTGATAGCATGGATAGCTAGATGATGGTTATTATTATTTAAACATCAACATCTGAAAGGGTATCAAACTTCAAGGTTAAGACAGTATTTTCTTAAGCTTTAGAAAGGCCTTCCATCAAATATTAGGTATGATTAGTGAAGATTTACTTACTAAAAAGGCTAAAATACAGGCAACAAGATTAACAGAAATAGCCCAAGTTAGGGGACTTCTGTGTAAAATGCAGTTGAGACCTTTTAGCCAGGGAGTTTACCGTCGTGATTAGTGACTTTTTAGCGTGGATCGGCCAAGAAATCCTGAACAAGAGAGGCTTGCGGGGCGGGGTTCCCAGCACCAGGCTGAATTTGAACGCTGGCTTCGAGGTGCTCATTGCAGCCTCCGCAGACACACCCTAGGCTGGATTCACCTTCTCAGTCTGCTGCTTTCTGGTTTTGACAGAGCTGTTCTGGTTTTGACAGAGCAGTTCTGCTTTCGGAGCTTTTAAAAACTGGAGCAGATAGAGAAATGCGAGTGTTTTGGTGTAATGCTTTGTATTGCACACTGAAGATTCTACAGAAAGCCGTTCCAGTGTCTGTGCCTGTTGCAGTACAGAGCTGCAGGCCTGCTGCTGTATCAGCCTTTGGTTTCCTGCCCCATCTGCTCTAGTTACAGACCCAACTGAAATAATATTTGAAACATTATTTCTTGATTTTTGGTTTGCAGGAACAGGATATGCTGGCATAACTGTGTAATCAGTTCTTCATGTGAGATAAACATGACTACTAGTGTGCTAGCTTAAGATTTGTTAATAGCTGCTTAATTAACAAAACAGTAAAATGCAAGATACTTTCATCAATCAAGGAAAAAGTCAAGGTCAAACGTGGGTGAAACCTGGGCAGTTAGATGTAGGTTTATGTGGGCTTCATCACAAAAATAAATCCATTGTGAAGAAGACAGATGGAGGAAATGTTCTAGGGAACAGTTCTGGCTGGGCAGGAAAAGCATTTGTGTCAAAACTACTTGGTTGGTAGCTCTTATCATTCATCTCACCAGGCTTACAGAAACATGCTGCTGCGTGGCTTAAGCAGCAAAACCTGTTGAGTTCTGGATCTCTACACCTCCTCAAGCTAGGCTAAATGTTAGCACATGTAGCTGGAGGTTTCCATTTTCTTATGTGAGGTTTGCTATGAGTGACACTAGGCTGTGTAGCACTATTAATAAGAATCCAAGATTAACTCTGGTAACCTTTGAACTAGTGCACATGATTTGCTGTTGTGACATGTAATGGGGGGGCGGTTTGGTTGCTGGAGGCTTTGTAGGCTGTGTAGAAAGTCCATCATGCATCAGCCTGCCATATTCTCAACAGGAAACCTTCACTAGTTTTATCTAGTGATACACCTCTGGTTTAAATATTTTATGTTTTGGAAAGTTTGTGACATGTGAACAGTTAAAGCAGACACCTAAAAGGGCATATAATTCTCTCCATGCTTTGTATTGCAGAGGTTGGAAGCAGTTAAGTGCTAAAATTGAATTGTTGTCAAGCTCTGAAAAGTCTCTCCTCCAGTTGTCAGCAGTCTGTTTATTTGCCATGATCTCTCCTGGACTGATGGGTGGGGAGGCTTCTGTATCAGGATTCATCGATTATTCTGCCTATGCATGTGCTTACTCTGGTTTTGTGAATGGATAGGTGACTGAACGTCAAACAGGAGCATTCATCACAGGTGAGGTGTGCCCTCAACAGTCCTGGCACCAGGACTTGGGCAGTTCTGTTTTAGGTAACATAGTCTTCACTCGTTGCAGGGAAAGGGTTTTAATCAAAGCTAGTCTTGTGAATATGGAAGGTTTTAGGAAATAATAAGGGAAAAGGCACCAGTCCAAACTTTACTATACCTTCTTTTGAAGCTAACTGTAGTAATAGTTATTGGATCCTTAGGGACCCTGTCTGTAGTTCGAATTGATGGTCTAATTCCCAGCAGGACTCGAAAGCTTTTTCTGTTATTCTTTGGAACTTGAAGGTTCTGATTAGAAGAAAAGTAACTGAGAGATTGAGGTGTCTATCAGGAGAACTCTCTGGTTAATTAGTTTCTTGTGTGTAGCTACTTGCTACCAAATGCTGCAACAAGATAGCAACTATGAGCAAAATGCTACACTGGTTTGCCTGAGAGTTTTTCTACTTTTATTTTATTTTTTTTTTTCTTTTCTTTTCTTTTCTTTCCTCCTCTTGTGGAATTTGCTTAATGTCTGGGAGGGGGGAGGGATAGTCATGAAAACTGACCTTAATAGGTGGGCACTTCTCCCTTGATCCTATTGTGCTGTGAAGGAGCTCTAGAAGCATTCTAGATGCCCTCTGTCTTATTTCATGACTGACCCATTGGTGCTGTCTCTTCCTTTCCTCACTCACTGCAACTTGGGAAGCTTGCTGACACTGATCCAAGTTTGACATGTGTGCTAACTTGTTAGGCAAACTCAATCCATTTTATGTTTCTTCTAATGCCAGTCAGATATTTGACTTGCTGTAAAGGGGTGTGTTTGAATGCTCCCAAAGACCTTTCTCTACACAGAAGTGTTTCCCCTGTCGGTGATTTTCAGATGACTTTGCACTTCAGAAGCGACAATAGCTAAAACATGCTGCGTTTACAGTGGAACCAGGTAAACTACTGAAACTGGCAAGCAGTGAATTATCTGTTGCTTTATACCTACCATGGGGTTTTGCAAAACAGGACGGGTCTTTACACCCTAGCTTGTACTGTATTCAGCTTGGTTCCTAGGTTCTGCAAGAATAGCAAGGTTTTACTTCATGTCAGATGAAGCAATTAAGCCTGACAGTGAGCAAAAACTTGTTTGGTACTTTTAGGCCTTCTATATTAAAGTTAATCAGGGATTTTAAAGTACACCATTAATGATAAACATTCACTTTGTTTTTACATACTGGTGAAATCTTCTTTCTCTTCTTATGGCAAGCCCTGAGCCCGACTGGGCAAAAGCCATCAGTTATAGTGGTTGTACACTGTTGTAAGCAAGAGCTGTTCCAAGTGCCTCATCTCAACTGGTAGTCATGATCCAGTTTACAAAACTTCAAGATGACAATGTTACATCTAAGAGTGCTTATCATACAAGAGGTTTTAGAAGATTAAATGTCTTAGTTGAGTCCTTTATTTAATGTTTGCCCTCTTGATCTGTTGGCCAAGGCAGCTGAGCAACAAGCAGGTTGGTGAGGTGCACCCAATAAAAGGGGCCCAAGAAGAGCTTTAGGTCTGCTGCTTCTGATTTAAGACAGGGGTGCTTCCTATCAGGGGTTCATCACCACTCACTTCTTGAAAATATCCTGTCACCATAACAAGCAGTATCTTTTTTTAAACCTTCAGGGCATTGCAGCCCTTTCCTTGGGGTGATTCAATCTACCTTGTCTGATTAGTCACCCCTGAAGTTTGATTACAAGTCCTGCTTTTCTCATGAGGATGGCTCATAAGATGTCTTAATATGGACTCCTTTATTTTGAAAGGAAATGGCATCTCTGCCTCTAGAGGAAACTTGTTTCGGTTGTTTTGTATATAATGTCTAGTCTGAAGCGAAATTCTCCTTAAAAAGCTCACTAAGTCCGTAGTAGCTGCTTGAAAGACAGCTGATAAACTGAAACCGAAGGATTCAAATACCTTCTGCTTGTGACACTGGGTGTGCCGGGGGACAGCACCCTCCTGGGGCTGCTGGCCTGGCCACCTCCCTGCTGATGAATGGCTGCTCCACAGAGAAGCCCCTCTTCCTCCACAGAGGTGGCTCTGGCTCTGCTCCAGGGTATGAAGGAAACTGACTAAAAGCTTCCTCTGGCTGCGTCATCTCCTGGACTCTTTCCTGGCTCGGTGCAGCTCAAGCAACCTTATTTGGCTGACTTCATTTTTTTTTTTTTTTTCTCCCTTTCTGTGCAGCAAGAGGGCCTCCCTGAATTTGCACAATAAAGCTGTTATCTGTGCTTAATCACTGTTCTGAGAACTACAATGGGGTTGGTTTGAAAAGAGCTCCAAGATTTCAACTCCCTGGATCTCTGTCATTCCCGTGTCCCGTTTCCCTTTTGTCTGTTTGCTAAGTGATTCTACTACAAACAAACTCCAGCGAGGAGTCTCTGCTGCTGTAGTCACACTATTGGAAAAGAGGAAATCTCTCTACCCAGCAATAATCCAGGGCAATTAACTGATGTAAATTAAAAACAATAGTAAACAGCCATTAATTGCTTGCTTTTCCCTAGGGGTATTTGGGAACAGCAGGTATTTGCATAGTGCAGCCAATAATACCGAATTAAAAGTTTGTTTTTATCCCATCTGAAACTTCCAAACTAGGCTGGAGTCTCTAGATTGATGGAAGGCTACTCTTTCAAGCACATCTCTTTGAAACATTCCTGTGGCTGTTTCTAGGTGGAGCATTCAAGTGTTTTGGAAGTTGTGGGCATAACACCCACCCTTCTGAGTCCAGTAGCTAATGCTGACTCTTAAGGTAGTGTTTAAAGCAAGTACTTGGTGGGGAGGTAGGAGGAGACAGTCAGTGGTAGGCTTGGTGGTTATAAGACCACAGGGTCATCTACAACTCTTTAGGGGTTTAGAACTTGAAATTGCAGAGGTTTGGGCTTTACATTGACAATTACGGCTGCAGCAACTGTGGCTATCAATAGATAGGTGATCTAGTGCTGCTTCCTTCCTGTGCAGCTGTGAAAGGATATATTCACTTCTATGAATGTGTGATCCTCCAGTGCAGTGGGGCAGTCAGAAACTCCTCACCATTGTATAGCAGCTTGTTGAACTTAAACGGGGAAAAAACACCCTTTGAAGATGTTTTTAAAGGCACGACTCCTGCAGAATGCTTTTACCTAGTTCCTGTAACATCTCTGAAGCTGCAGTAGTTGTTCTGAGGAACCTATTGAAATACACAAACTCTTGATGAAAGAACAGTTCTCATCCTTTGCCAGGCTAAGGAATAGGAGTACTTGGCCCATGCCAGGCCTCTTTCTCTTTGGCTGTTGCTGGTTGATGAATAGCTATGGGCACAGGAGTGACCCTAAAGGAGGAATGCATGAAAAAGCTCTGAATCTGATCAGTTGTTTAGGGAAACATGTAATCAGGCAAGAATGAGGTGATGGACTACAAGGGGGAAGAGACACTCCTTTCTCTGCCAGCTGAGATTCTGTGTAGAGTAAAATGAAATCTCAGAAGAGTTGAGAAAGAATACCTGAAACAGTGAATCAAGTGCCCTGGTGTTCATGGTCCAGGAAGAGATGTATTCTTGCAAATTTCTGGTTCTCTTTGCCAGCTTGTTTGTTTGCTAGAGGAAGGCTTCTCAGGAGACAGAATTTTAGTGTCCTGGAGTGTGAATACTGTAAAAACTTGCTTGTTGTATTTTTTTTTTTTTTTGTGGGGGCAGTGGGGTTGTTAAATTGATATTGGAGAATTTTGCATGCACCATATTGAAGAACAGTTTTTCTGCCATTGTATACCTTTTTATGTTCTTGAGGTGGAATCATAGAATCAGTTTGGTTGAAAAAGACCTTTGAGTCCAGCTGTAAACTGATGACTTTCTGCAGCCATTAACCTTTCTTGTCTCTATGTATATCACTGATTTGTACTGTTCTCCTTCGTAGGCCCTTATCTCAGGGCATTCTTTCCTCTCTTGATTGGGAATCTAGTTCTGGTGGTGAAGTGACTTAGTACAGGAAAAACCTGCCATTGCAATCTGATCACTCAGTCACAGAATTTAATAAATGTATTTGGTTTTATATAACACAAGCTAATAAAGCATAGAATTCCATTGTGCTCAGTTACAGTGCAATAACTGAGCTGCCAGAAAAATTATTAGGATGAAGCGTCAAGACTTGATAACTTCCAACCTCCAGTGGTGTGGCTTTTTATTCATAATGTCTCTAAGAATATATATATGGCATAGATTTTATTTTTTTTAATTCACTTTTCCAGAACAGTATACTCAGAGAGAGAGAAAAAAAAAATTAGTTCATCAATATGCTACATGTCTTTTCAGGCAGTTTTCTGGATGAACAACAGTTTTTTGGTTGTGTATGATTTTTTTTTCTCTGTTAAAATCCAGAACTTGATATCTTCCTGACAGCTGTAGTCTACAGGACTTGAAGAGTGTCAGCAAATGGTTCTGAAGGCATGCTGTAAGAAATAAGGCAATTCCACTGCTGGCAAATTCAAGCAATAATGGGTTGCCCAGTAAAAAAGTGGTAATGCAAAACCCACACAATGCTTGGTGGTCCAATACATCATCTTATATGAAAAGAATCCTACTAGCCCTATTAGCTAGAAATGATAGAGAAGGAGGGTTTTGTACATACATATTAAAAGTAAGGATTTGCTTACAGATCATTAAGTAGACACTTTAATGAAGATAACCTCTTTGGACTGGCTGTGTTTGATGTCCCCCAGGGTGTGTTTTGCCTTCTTGTCTACAAAGGCACAGTGCTGGCTCCTCTTGGGTCTGCTGATGACCAGCACTCTCAGATCCCTTTCTGCAGGGCTGCTCTCCTGCCACTCCTCTCCCAGTTTGGACTTATGCCTGGTATTACTGTGCTCCACATGCAGAATCTGGCATTTGTTCTTTTAAAGTTTCATGCCACTGATCAATCATGCTCTGATTTATCTAGACACCTTTGAAAGACCATGTGTCCCTTGAGAGAGTCAAGAGCACATCCAGTGCTTTTATTGTCGGTACCTTTGCTAATGGTGCATTCAGCTCCTGCAGTCCAAATCATTGATAAAAATACTGAGCTGCACTGGCCCTATCATGGAGACCTGGGGAACATCACTGGTGACTGGTTGCCAGCCAGACAGCCCTGTTCCCTGCAGCCCTCTGAGCCCTGCTGCCACTGCTTCTTCATCCAGCACACTTTGAACTTCCTTATCTTGTCACTGAACAACTTGTCCAGAAGGATGCTGTGAGAGACAGTATCAAAAGCTTTACTAAAATACTGAAAAACTACATCCATGACCTTTCCTTCATCCATTGGGTGGGTGACCTCATTGTAAAAAGGATACCAAATTAGTTACAGGTTTTCCTTCATGGGGCCGTGTTGGCTGTGCCTGATGACTGCATTGTCTTTTAAATATTTTAATGTCCTTTTCAATATTTTAATGTCCTTTAAATGTCTTTCACCCAGTAACTTAGTTAATCTAATTACTCTCTGACTGCTAAAACAGATCTTCAAGAAAGCAAAATTGCCTGGAAAGGTGGAAGGATTGAAAGAAACTTGCTTATATTGTAACTTATAACACAGCTGAGACAATAGAATACTTTGTGTCAAAGCAATAAAAACATGCAATATTGGGACATGTTTGGTGTATGGTTTGTGTGTGGCTTTTTTTTGTTTTTAAAATCAGCAAAGTTATCCTTTAGGATGTCACTAGGTTATATTCCTCATTGTATTCATATGTTCCTCTAAATTTTGACAGCAGTCATTAATGGAGACACTGCACACCGGGCATAAGAAGGGTGCTGCTTCTCTAGTGTGTTGTTTGTTACTACTACTGTACACTACATCCAAATGTTAAGAAATGTCTGTGGTCTGTGAGATGAGATTGAAAGCTTAAGCATCAATAACTGTTTTGCCAACATCTTGTTTATTTCATTTGTTCTTATGTGTATCTCAATATTAAGGAACCATAAAATCACTTTTGAAAAAGTGACTGATTAACTTTATTTGGTTTTCTGGATAGACAATGAAAGCTTCAACCGAGATGTATTGAATCCAGGGTCTGTCCATATTCACTGTTCTGTGGCTACAGTTATCCTCCTACATTGAAAAACCAGGATCTGGGCTTGCCTAAGGTTGAGAAATCTGGCTTCTTCTGTTACTGGAAATGTGCTGTTTGAGCAACTGTATTTTTGTTGCAGTATCTGTAATTTTCACTAAGGCACACTCAACATGTGTATTTGTTTGCATTGGTGAAATACTGGAAGCAGAGAGCAGTAAAATGATTATATTCTATCACTTCACTATTCACAGTCCCCTAGACAACCAGAAGCTGCTGTATGAACTGTTAGACATGACTGCTCATTTTGTGAGCTGCCTCAAAAACTCTTAAGGTTACTGGTAATTTGAACAATGGGGTCAGAAAAGACAAGTATTACCTAAAATGTCAGGAAGCTCCAAGTCCATGGTTGGGACTGTGGAAGGCTTGAAGGGTGTTATTATTCAACACCATGAAATGCTTCATCACTAAGCCAGTAAAACCTTTTGATAAGTGATGTCTTAGTCCCCCAGCCTGCGGCTCCATTGTGCTGATTTTGTTACAGAAGTTGGACTGTAAGTTATTCATTGCTGTAATAATGAGGTGACATACTTTCTTTGTTGCTGTGCTAGTCCTTCACTTCAAAAACTATTGAGGAACACCTCTTACCTGTAGTTGGTATTGAAAAAATCCAAGTATTGACTTAATATTTATTGGTTTGCTTGAAACACTAAACTACACCTGAAATTGATAGTATTCTGACTCAGCCACAACAAACTAGGAAGCAGCAAGTTCCTGAAAATTAATTTTCTTACTCTGCTTGTAAAGGCTTGCTGCTGCATGTGTCTTGGACTTAGTGAAATCTACAGATACCAATGTATTCTGCACTGTATACCTGGGGTTCTGTGTTGGCAGCCATACATGCAGAAGTGCAAATCTCAAAAACCCCCAACTTAGGTTTTTTTTTTTTTTCCTTTGACTTGCTCTGTGGTTTGTTACTAACATCTCAAATAGAAGGGTAACTGCATGAGGCAATGCATTATGCTCAGTTTGAATACCCTTTTGCACATGCAGCAGTTTAGGGCAGAGATTTTTTTTTTGAAAGAGCGTCCATGTCAGCATTTTCAGCTATAAGAATATATTAGTATAGTAGTGTTGTCTTGAATCTACCTAAAGACAGAGCAAATAGAGGACTAAGTAACTTCCAAATCACTAAAAGATCAGACCAATCTGAGCAGTACTTGCTTCAACATGATGCACAGGAAATACAATACTATCTTAGTGTTTGTTCTGACAAATGCTAAATAATCAAGTAAAAATCTGATGGAAGGCTGTCCTGCTCCTTTGCTGCTTCAAGTTCTGACATATTTAATACATAGGCTTTGTTGCTTGCTCTGTACTTGATTCACCTCTGTGCAAAGTCTTTTCTGCCCCTAAGCACCAAATGTATCTTAGTCAGAGGTGACCAGTCACTTCTCCCATGGCTAAGTTTTGAATATCTTTAATATTAGAAAATAATGCTTGGTGAGAGTATTTTTTTTCTCTATAGAACATCTTGGACTGTGTGCTGCATTGCTCTGTTCTTTCAAGCTTTTCTTTGTCTTTTTACAAGTAGTTTTGTGCAAATGCTCTGGACTCAGAAGAGTTTGGCATAGAGGACTTTCCCATTAAATATTTTTGACGTATTCTGACAGCTTTGATTTGGCAGTGTTTGGAAGGATTTGAAAATAATTGTGATCTGAGATGATTCAGTCTTATAAACCAGGTGATTTTGCTGGTCTGCCATTCCCTTAGAGAAAGATGGGTGCTTAGATGCTTTATGTGGATCTATCCATTTCCTCAACAAGCCTGAGCAGTTGTTAGCTGCTCTTACTGCTCCCAGTGTTCTGGAGAAGTGTGGTTAGGGGTAAGATATCTGCATGCAGGAACACTAAAGGAGCCCCTGACTTTGATCAAAATTGGATTAATGTCTGCCAACCCTATGCTGCTGTACCTCAGCATGGGGTAAAAAACCCTGAAAACATAAAGCAACCCTACACAGCAGATCTGGATAAGAGCTGAACTCTCAAGTTGACTTCTGAATGTTCTTTGCAGAAGGCTGGTTTTCAGGCTCACTGCCTCTCCTTAGTCTAGTGAGTTTTACTGTTTGCTTTTTTTAGGTTATATCTGCATGTATGTTGACCTGTTCAGGAGATGTACTCAGCATCTGGCTGTTTCTCATCCTACTACCCAGCTGAGTTTCTCAGTTTTGTCCTGCAGCTTTAGCAAGACCACTAACAGTTTGGCTGCACAAAGATGGTCTACAACATCTCTGTAGAGGAGAATCAAGGATCTAGATATTGAAACTGTAATTCATGTAAGGAAATTACTCTTGCCCACTTGATACAGGAAGTCTGTTTTTTTAATAAGTCTTACTTGACCACTGACATTCCTGGGCATTCAGCAATGTCTTCATCAATACATCCAGGTCTTAGGTGTTAGCTGATGTTTATTAGGCTTTCTGTCTAAAATAGCCCCATTTCAAACAGTGTATTTCAAGAAGTGTGTGCATGTGAACCCAAGAGTGTGGATTTAATTGCAGCCTTGGATGAACTAAATCAACTTGGTTGCTTGCTCGAGAGCTTTGATGGTTTGCTGCCACTGTAAAGTTTTGCATCAGTTCTGTTCTGAAGTTCAACAGAAAATGGGGTTAATGGCATGTATAGATGTGGCTTGATGGTAAATCTCACCAAGGGGTTGTGTATCAGAGCTGCTGCAAAGGATAAAGCAGGTATGCCTGGGAGTGAGGAATAAGAGTGGTTCAATAGCTTGGTCCATTTTGTCCAGTTGTACCCAAAAAGTCGTCTTGCCCTTCCTCTTCTATGGCCTGTAGCAGTGCCTGTGTGTAAATGCTGTGAACAGGACCAGTGAAATTATTTTGCTAGAGAAAATAACAGAAGAGTTATTCTCACCCTGATTCATCCTTTTGAATTCCTACTTGTGGTGTAGTTGTGGAGTACAAGAATGAACCCAGAGAAGTGATTGGGAGGGTCGCAGGTTGTTCAGGATGGCTTCCTGTGGTGGTGGACACGGGCACTGCATATTCTGTGTCACTGCTCTCCTCAGCTCCTGGGCCCCTTCGGGAACCTTTTGGAACATGGGGTTCTGTCATGGTGGTGTAGCTACTCTCCTCTGTATTAGGAAAGCTCAAATGCTTGAACTAGATGGAGCTTAAAATTACAAAGAATACTTCAGCAATTCAGAAGCTGGTCTTCTATAAACTGTGGACAGTCCCAACAGGACTATTTAAAATCTAAAATAGGTCAGTGGTGAGGGAAGCAAATATGGGTGGGGAAACTGAATATTATAAAGAAGTGTAGAACTGAGCCATTTAGGGGAAATCCTGTGTTTTAGGGAACTATGACCTAAATAGATATGAAAATGCAGTCAGCCTAAATGAGACCCTGTACTGAAAGGAAGTTGCAGGATTTGTCTAGCGTGCTGGAAATGATAAAGCTGAAAATCACAGGATGATGAAACAGCTTTAGCTCATACTTGACTGTGCATGTAGTTAAATTTGGAGGGATGGCTCATAGTCTGGGCAGTCAGATCCCACAGTAAGACTGTGTTCTAGCTCCTAGAAGTCTGGCCATTGTTCAGAGGTTCAGTGAGGCTGTGAGCTGGCCAAGAACTTGATGTGCCACACCCAGGCCATGCTCTGGGTGTCTAGAACAGGCAGCCCTGTGTTCAACTCCCCTCTGTAACAGAGCTAAACTGCTAGGAATCTCTTAGTTGAAGGACAGAGGGAAGCACGTGAAACAGAAAAACTTGCTCTGACTTTTTATCGAAACATGTGTCCTTTAGAAGGAAGAGCTTGGCCACAGCAGATATCTTTGTGCCTTTCTTCCCTGTGGAAAGTGTTTTTTGCCCTCAATTCCAAGTCATCTCTGAAACAATTCTTAACTGCAGGTGAATTTAGAGACCTTTACACAGGGAGTGTTTAGTCTATTAGCTCATGAACCTCAAGTACTTACTGTACATGTGATGCCTCAATGCAGGTCACACTTGTCTTGTTAGCATCCTGTCTTGATTTTGTTTTGAGCTCCTTCCAACAAAGTAGGTGCTTGTGCTTTTGGCAGACATTCACTGGATGCTATGTTTGGAAAGCTCCTTGGCTTTTTGGGAACACATCTTGGCTCCCAGTCTTGACTGATCAGCTTCTCTTTGCAACCGTTAAACAGTTCTGGGAAATTCCCTGCCCTTGGCTTGAGGATGGAGGGGAAGAGCTGGACTAAGGGGAGGTTGGGGTGGGGGAAAAGTTGCCCTCTAAGAGCATTCTCAGAAAATCTGAAGTGCCTCTGATGGTGGTAGGGAGTGCAGAGTCTGTTCTGACGATGGAGTGACTGCAGTCACAGCCAGGATTGTAACACCTTTGTGTGGTGTACAACGTAAGGGGGGTGGCACAAAACACTTGTTTGTAACCTGTGAGTAGGATTGCCTGGGAGGAGCACGCAGTAGTGTGAGGAATGTCACCCATACCACTGCTAACATTCAAACATGCCCACTGCCTGCTAACTGCCCTTAGGTTGAAGAGCTTTAGCAAGGGATATGGTTAAGCTCTGACATGTGAAGTACAACTACCAACCCTACTATTAGTGTGCAGAGCCCGTAATAGATGTGTATATTTCCCCAGAGAAAAGCTCTTCTAACAGGCACAAAAAAAAGGAGTGTTTGCTTTTTGTGTTATATCTGCATGTGGTTATGTGTTTACAAAACAAGCAACCTCACCAAAACAAAACCCAAAGCCACACAGATTGTAAAAGTTGAATGATGGCAGCTGCCTGTTGCTAGACTTTGCTTCAAGTTTTACCTCCTGATCCAGATGTTGCGGAAAAGGGGTCAGGGATTTTCCCCATGGTATTTTAATTTCCTTCTGGGTTTTGACTAGTGAAGGATGTTCTCTCTAAGCAGCTCAAACAACAGGTACAAAAATAGTTATTCCAAGGGCTTCTTCAAACTGACTCTAAAGAAACAGAAAATGGCAATGTTAATTACTTGGAACAGCTACAGGAAAGCAAAGGGAGGTGCATGCAGAGTCTATTTATGGAAAAGGAAATGGCAAAAATAGAGGAATTGACCCATTGCACAAGGTTGGGAGTAAGTAGTGTAATAAGTGGCATGCAAGTATCTGGTCTTGACTGTAAATGTGGGGATCCACCCATGGCTGCTTCTACTGGCTTAATACTCTCAACTTGCAACTCCTTTCCTCTAAGTGAAACTTGTTTGCCCTGGAGAGGATGACAAGCTGCTAATAGCCACGGTGTTGAAACACCATTGGTGGGATGTGACTGGTTTAAAATTAAGGAATTACATTTAAGTAGCTTTAACCTGGAAACATCATTAGTGATTTTGGAAGCCATGCTGTGTAGGTGGTAGGGGAATTTTAATAATAGTTTTGAATTAATAACTTTGTAGTAGTCTTTGTAAAGTAGGGCATTCATTCCTGAAAAGTTTGCTTGCCCAAATCAGATCACTGATTAAATTGGGTAAATGATATCTCCAGAACTCTAAAATGTGGAGTTCTCCAGCCCTATGGAACCAGCATTGGGATAGCCCTGGCTTTGAGTGCTTGTGCAGTGCACTTATGAATGAGTGCTCGCTGGTGCTACTGAAGAAAGGTTCCTCCAGAGCAGTGAAACATTGATTATGAGAAAGCTGCAAAGCTGGGGCAGGGTGAGTGAGCGAAGACATCTAAAGTAAGGCAACTGCAAACAACAGACCCTTTGCATGAAGAGTAGGCTTTTGTGAAGTTTTCTTGTGAACTCTGTGAATGTGGTTTGAAGGAGACCTCATTTTTCAGAGAAACTGTCCTTGAAGGTAATAAATCTGATTCTCTGCCATTTGAGAGAAAAAAGGAATCTGTAGTTTACATAAGGGTGTCTGAAGTAGACTCGCTGACTTGATATGAATAATTGATCTCTGGACTGATAAACATGTCCTGCAAGGATGATCCCCTCCAATTCCACTTAGTGATCCTCTGTTCAGGCCTCTCTGAGTACCAGGTGTCAATCACGTGCAAAGGAGGACTAACAGGAAGGTAGCTGTGGCTTCTCACACTTGGTCTTGATAACCAGACAAGCAACAAAATATTGCTGCCTTACTGTGCTCTGTAGGCATTGCCTTTTCAATGGCAGCAGCTGCCTTCAAGGAAACTAATTTTTTTATATTATTTTTTAAATGGGGGCATTCCTGATTACCACTTGCTGTATGGAAGAATTTTATTTTCCTTATCATCACTGTGAGATAAGCAGTAAAAATTAACACAGGACTATTTTGAGATTAGCAGTCAAACAAATACACCAGGCTCTGACACTACAGTATGACAGGGTTTATATTAGAATAAATTACTTGGTTTCTCTCTTTGAAACTGACTACTTTAGCATTATATATTGTAGCAGGTTTTTAGTTACACATACACACACACAGAGAATATTCTAAGTTTGAAGAGACCCACAAAGATCATCAAGTCCAACTCTTAAGTGTATGATGAGTATGGAGATTGAAACTGCAACCTTGGATGTTATTAGCACCATGGTCTTAACCAGCTGAGCTAATCTCATTCATTGCCTCTGTGAGTTTCTTGTCTTTACCCTTTTCAAGAACAGGGTTAGGGTTTCAACCACTGGATGCAATGACTGCTATAAACCTTATCAGAAAACTCTTATGGAAGTGCAGTTGGAACGGGCATGGAATTGGCTTATTTTGAATTCCTTTGTTAGGTAAGGCAGAAATCCTCTGCTCTTCCAAGCTCCACATAGGAAAGCTTATCTTGTTTTTAAGGCTAATGTGATGTAACTATGTTTCCCCCATACCCAGTGTTTGTAAATTGGTGCTATGAAGGTGAGTTTTGATGGAAGCTATGGGCAAGCACTGACAGCATCCCTTGGTGTCTCTGCTGCAGTGACAGATGACACAGAGCATGTCTGCCCAGACACTGCTTCCACCCTTTCTTAGCTGCTGATGCCTCCAGCCTTTCTCCATCCACTTTTTGCAAGCAGACTTCTCCAAGCTGTGAACTTTCTTGGTCTTTTAGGCTGGTGCTCTGGCCTGCTTCCTCCTGCTGTCCTCAGCAGCACAGCACATGAAGCTGTGTGGGTGCTGTGGTTTGTTGTCCACGTGAGCCATCGTTACTGGGGATGAAGAGCAGTTGCTGGTGCTGGGGATACAGTTCTGGTGTGACTGCCCAGGTGTGGCTCCACAGGAGCTTCTGAATCCAAGCTGGCTTACTGCCCTGCTCCTTCACAAGGAAGAAATAAGACCATGTTAGACAAGTTTAGTTAGATTTAGCCTGAATTCTTCCTTGACCAGGCTTGCTGTTGCTCACAAGAGAGGTTTGTGAAGCTGGGTAATAGCAACTGCTGCCCCTTCACTGCTCTCTGTCTTCAGGCTCCATGCTAAAGTCATTAGGGATGCTTTAAAAGGTGCTTTTCTGCTACAGGCTGTATTTAGGTACCAAGAGAAAGCCACATACTCTATAGGATGTAAGTACTACTTCTGGCTCCCTGGTACCAGAAGTGCCATGGGAAGCTTTCTCTGTGGTTGGTAGCTTTATTCCAGTAGTGGGGTGGGATGGGATGCCTTCTGTGGACTTACTGCCTGCCCTGTGCTCCAGGCAAATGAGAAGTTCTATGGCCCCAGCAGAGCAGGATGGGGCTGGTGGAGAGATCTGGGAAGCTCCCAGGAGCTGCTGGGAGGGTTAACCTCTCTCTGGTGTCTGCAGTGTGGTGCTTAGGGTGTCCCTGCTGCTGTTCTGTTCCCTGATGGGCTTAGAGGTATGAAAAGGCCCTTTAAGACTGCTGGAAGGGGGCTTGGTTAATTAAGTTGTAATCCTTTGAGAAATTGCAAGCGCTTTCACATGACCCGATCCCAGCCTCACCCTGACACAGAGGGCCCGGGGCTGTTTCGGCAGGGTGCTGGCACTCGGGAAGGAGCCAGATGTCTGTGAGTATGGCTGGTGTGGAGGTGTGGGGCATCGCCTCTGGTTCCCCTCCAAGGCAATGCAAAGCTCTGCTGTCCTGGCAGTGGGCCCGTGTTGGCTGAGCAGCGTGGTGGGAAGGGAAGTGCAGCACTGCAGAGCACTCCTACTCCAGAATCCACTTGCACCTTCCCAGGAACAGGGGGACACTAGTTGTTAAAATTACTATATTGCTGCTGATCTTTCTAAAAACCAGAACTGGACAGGTTTTTAGATTATTTAGGTGCTTTGTGAGATCTTAGTGCAACTCCAGCTGGATTTGATGTGCTTCCCAGGTCAGATCTGTTGGAACTGGTGCATGGTATTGATCTAGTATTTTTACCTGGAGTAACTGCTGGGTAAACTGGTGCCTTTCAGTGCAGAGGGCGTAAAGGTTGGTCTGGAATTTCTTTTTAATTGGGTTTGCTTCTGTTCTGTACCAGCCAGATTTGCAATAAAGTACAAGTTCCCTATGTTACTTTCTCCAGAAATAGTTCACTTGGTGGTTTGAACCTGGGAAGCAGAGAATATCTGAAGGTTGAAGCCTCCAGCCCAGCAGGGTATAACAGCTCCCTTGCATACAGGAAATGCAGGGAGGAAAGAAGCTTTAGCTCAGGGTCAGGGTTTTGTAGAGGTCGATACTCTGTTGTGCTGACTCCACTTATTATTCTGACATGAATTTCCTAGTACTCTATTACTGTCTCAACTTACAACAAACAGAATTGTCTTTTCTGCCTCTCGTGCTGCTCAATGCACTGGGGCATTAGCACAAGCAATACATCCGTTACTGAGCGTGACAGTATCAGTCTTTCCTGTTTGTCCTGCCATATGCAGCTACACATTTTCATCTCAGGAAGTTGTTATAGCACACTATTAGGAGGGCTTATTCAGGGACCTGGAAGATATCTGACAATTACTGCTGCTAGTAAAATTTATCTGGCATCACAGTGGGGGAGAAAGTGAGACTTGAAGGTATACAGGCAGTATTAAAATACCTGGAAAGATGCTGCAGATAGGTGCCTGGTACCAGTGTATGTGAAATGTGTCTCTTGTAGAATGCTGAACACCATGGGAGGAGCGGGGTAGTGGTGGCATGTGCCTTTGAAAGGTTTTGCTGGTCAAAGAGAACTTTCTTTAGTTGCAGATGCTCTAAGGCTGGAAGAGTATCTCTTCGATGCAAGAAGTTCTGTCTGTGCAGGAGGTATCACACTTGACACTACTGTCCTTGGCAGCAGGAAGCTCTTTAATGTGCCTCTGGCAGTGGCAAGCTTTAGCAGTGCTTAGATTGGTAGAACGATGGTAATTGCCCAAGTAGGGAAGAGGAAGGGTTGCTAGTTTTCTATCTCTTTCCTGTAGCTGTTATGAAAGGAATCAGTTAAATATGGGCACTTTTTTGGATTTTTTTTTTAAATTTAGTGAGTATAAATTTTCCTGCTGAATGTGATAGTTGAATCTTCTTGCAATGTGCAAAATGGCATCTGGAAGCATTTCATATAATGTTTGTATGAGAGGATATTAAATGATGATGGAAAGATAAAAGACTATTTAGAGGCCATCTACTATAATAAATTTCTGTTACTTTAAGATCGAAGTAGAATTTAGAGAGTTGCAAATATTTGCATGCTGCAACGGGTATATTATAAATGCTGTGATGAATAAATTCAATTAATTGCTTTAAACAGAGTTTGAGCATAAATTACTGCCTTAGGATAGTATTTTTGATAAATCTGTCAATGAAATACAGTAAACCTTCTTAGAACCCCTCCTGACTGTTGAAAGTTTGATAGATGTTTAGTAACAAAATATTTGGAATAGGAGGGTAGTATACTTGGGGACAAGTGCTGCCACTAGACATTGTGATTGAATCACTTGTGTGCAATGTCTTTGTCTTGCACATCTCTCAGAAGTGTGTACCTTACCTGTCTGGACTGACACAGCTAAATTTGTCTATGCTCAGCAGTCCAAGCTGGACAGCTTATTGACATTTTTTTCTGTTTGCAACCCAAACAGTAAGTATGCCAGCCCTCAAACCTAGGAAAGCCTTATTAGATGGTTTAGAAATACAAAATCTAATAGCCTAATGCTGATGAATTTTGAAGCTTTTCTTAGAATAATCACTGGTAGTAAACTAGATAGATAACTGGTTTAAAAGTGCTTTTGCAGGGTAACACTCAAGGAATAAAGCAAATGAATCTAAATTATGATGGAACTGCATAGTGTTGGCTTTATTTTGCTATGGCATTTTTATTCCTATGTGTAACATTTCTGTTGGTCAGTACTCAGCTATGAATACCTCAGTAAAGTGGTTTTACTTTAAGTGAGACTTTAAATGAATGAGGAGAAAGAAGATAAGCATGCAGTGCCTGGCACGTACTTGTCTGGTAGAGATTATCGCAGTCTGTAGTCTGTAGATCTCTTCTTGTAGCTTGTTTGAGCTGCAGGCAGAATGCATTAAGATCTGTGCCTCCCACCACCTGAAATGGCAGAAACCTGCCTTTGAGCCAGTTGTTGTGAACTGGAAAAACAAAACCACCCTGGCTTGGGAGGGTATGGGGGAAAAATGTCTTTGTGTGTTGTTTTCACACCAATGAGCCTTAACAAAGCTCAATTTTATAGCAAACTAGCTTCTCAGCCAAGTATTAAATTACCACTGATGGCTCAAACTAATGGTTAAAATGCCACTGGCACAGCCCAGGATGTGCTCTCCCCCCAGCTGGTTATGCTGACAGTTCACAGCAGTGTGCTGTTGAATGTGTTAAAACCGTGTTCAGCTTGGGGAAACAGCACTACCGGGGTGTGGTTCTCCAAAGCACAAGCCTGTTTCCTGTGGTATCTCAGCTTCTGCTCTCTTAGATCAGACTGAAGTTGCAAGTGCAGACCCATTCAAGACTTTGCTGCTCCTAAACTTTAGGTTGCTACTCATCTTGAGCACAGAGGGGCTTCTGGGGGTGGCGGGGGAGGGGAAATGTGTAAAACTTCCTATTGAATGTACTAATTGAAGGATAATTTTGGGTCAGATAGCTTATTTAAGTGACTGACAGTGAAGGAATTTTGCTGGTTCCAGCATGAGGCCTCGTTTTACTGTGCTAACAAAGATGTGAGTCTTAATAAGCATTCTGCATGAATTGTGGGGTTACTGAAGCAGCTTTATTTTCAATGTTACGGTGTGATTTGTTCTAAATAGCTCTAAGAGCTATTTAGGCACAAGTTGCAAAGAGGTGCCACAGATGTTTCAGTTCTGTTTTCTGGTGCTCAGATATTTGGCCCTTAATCACCTATGCACATGATATCAGATAAGAGTAACTACTGTGCTTTGTCTCTAAACAGTGGAGCAAAGACTGTTTCTCTCATGGTAGCTGATACATTAATGTTTTAGGTGAACAGGAAGTACTTTAAAGCTAACAAAATGTAAGTTGTATCTTAATGGCTCATTTAATCTAACCCTTCTTATACCTGAATGTTGCTTATGGACAGCTTTGGTCTCTCTGGTGGCTGTGCTGGGTGAATCAGGCTTTCAAACCAGAGCTCTTTCTGCTAGAAGAGTCAGCTTCCAAGAGTAAGTAGCAAAGCTGTTTTGGGGAGCATTCAGCCCTTCTAGGAAGGGGCCAGATTCTTGTTTCACCAAAGCACCATGAAATTAGCCCATTGTCAAGGTCTAGGACTGGAAGAGAATAATTTTGGGAAGGGGTACACTAAGAGAACTTAGGACATCTGCTATTGAAAGCTGCTATTAAAAAAAAAAGGCAAAAAAAAAAGCGCTTTGTTCTTACGAATTTAGGCCATTTGTGCTTTCCTTGCTACTTCTGTGGGATGGTTTTGCCTTAGTTTAACATTGTGTCAGAAGGTTTAGAGGGCTTCAAAACCAACTTATTCCTGATATACTCGTTTATGATATCTTTGTTCTAAAATGTCTAAAGAGCATTCCTTTTGCATGAAACAGCTAGAACTTCAACTTATGTGTACTTCAGCTTAGCTATGATAAGCCTACCTTTAACCTTACAGATTTTTTTAGCTTAACTTAAAATAAGAAGACCTTTAGGTTTATCTCAAGAGGATCTCAAGGTCAAAATAGTGGTGTGCCTAGTCTGAAGCAGGCTTTCTGGGAAACCTCAGAAAGTATTTGTTATAGTTAGTGATCTCTTTTTGGCACTTACCTAGATTGAACTAGCAGAACATTTCTTGCTTATTGCAAAAACCCCCTGGTTCTAGTTCTCTTGCAGTCTGGTTTCTTAGTAAACAAGATGTGAAATCTGTACATATTTTTGGTAAAAATATGTACATGAGAACTGTGATCATATTGGTATTATGTGGTTTCTTGAATATTTCTCTGCTTACTCTTGCGTTTTTGGTCTCCCATGTCATGCAGTCAGCTTATAGTCCAAATATGACTTTGAATTGTTCTTAAAGCTCTTCACAGTGTAATTCCCTCCACCCCTCACTACTGGAAGCCTGATGGAGTGTACTAATAGGATTGATTGCACTGAAATTAGCAAAAAATTAGGATTTGTTGATCTCAGGTAAATGACTGTTGTCAAGAGAGACAACTGTTAATGCAAGGCCTGTGTGCTGAGGTTTGGTGCATTGTGGGTATCTTGTACAATTTCAAGCCTTGGACCTTTGCTTTGATGGAAAAATATTTAAAATAAAACTGTCTTAATGTGTGCTGCTTGTGTTCAAAAATTATGAGGTATCTTTACGTTTTTCAGTTGATAGGTGTGCGAGTAAAATTGGATTCTCAGGCAGCTTGGTGTACTCGCAGACCTCACTTTCCCTGGCCTAAAGTTAAGGCATCTGCTTTCAGGCCAGGACAGTTTCTGTCTAGCCCAAGCATCTAAATCATGTTTCCCAGTAATTATCAGGAATTTTGAATGGGATCAGCAGTGTTTCACACCTGCAATTGAGGTGAAATGCCTCTGCTGTTTAACTTGCTTCGTGAGAAGTGAAAGGTGTGTGTATGTCTTCCTGCTTCTGTGGGATGAAGCTGCTAACACCCTTGCTGCAGTTCCTTGCCACTTTCATGCCACAAGTGAAAATGTGATGGTGAGAGGTTCCTGTCAAAATAGTGCATCATGTTACATTTCTTCTGGAAGACCATTCATGATCTTGCGTCTAAGGCTAGTATGAAAGTCATGAAATCTTGATTGCAATTTTAAATAACACCTAAACAATTTCTGCAGTTTTTAGAAGTCTTTCAACCTTCTGAAAGAATTAGAAAGCAGTATTGGCAGCTCTATTGCTATGGGAAGTGTTCTCATGTTCAGCATGCAGCCTTTTTGTCTTAGTTTGTGAGAGCATCCTTGCATCCTGTCTGCTTCATACCCAGAGCCCCTGGAGCATGTCAGGGATTGTGCCTTATAACTTCCCCAAATATTCACAAAGATTGGAAACGTATCGTTATTATTGACCAGCCTTCTGTGGCAGACTGAGTTGTTAATGCTTCTGGGAACTTCCTTGATGTTCACCCTTCAAACAAAATAGTCTCAAGTTTTGGAACATCTCTGCCGTTGTGAAAGACACCAGAATGTTCTACTCTGGAAATTAAACTTTGTGAGATGTAAATGGCTCTCACGTGTGTCAGCACATGTGAATATTTGTAGGACCAGAGAGGATAAAAACACTGCAAAACATGAAAGTTATATTCTACAGGAAAACTGTGAGTACCATGCTGGCAGAGCAGATGACTTTGTGACTGCTGGCAGTGAAGTTCCTGGAGAGCTGCTTCCTGGCCGTGGGAAGGTGTTCATTTTCATGATTGGGTGGCACCACTTGGAGCATGTGTTGTAATGATCCGTTTTTCTGTCTTCCAGATCAGTGTGCGTGTTACCACCATGGATGCTGAGCTGGAGTTTGCCATCCAGCCCAACACCACAGGGAAGCAACTCTTTGATCAGGTAAGCGACGGAGCTGCAGAAGATATAAAGTTGATAAAGACATTGTAATTCTATTGAGGCAACAGCAAATAATTTCTAATGGACCTCGAGGATTGAGTGTCACTATATGCAATAGCTTCAAGAGAACTCAGCACAGTAAGAAATTGTACTTTTTTTTCCAAAACTACTGCATTTTTAATCTCTAGGATTGCATTAGGAGCTGTTACTTCCAGTGAACTGAACTGGTGCTATGGCTCATAATAACAGTAATTGGAAAGCAGCAGATATCTGCAGTCTTACTTTGTAAGAAAAGTCTTATGGGGGACCTAGTAAGCTATTTTTGCTTGACTGACCTGCAAGCATTGTGTAATTGATTCCAAAGGGTAGCTGGTCTCTAAACCAGGAGAGGTTTAGCTGGGTTTTAAATGCTGCTGCAACCTTTAAGTGCAGGTAAAGTGACACTCTGTACTCCATAAAGCCCTGAGGGAAACCTCAAGAGCAGTGAACAGGTGATACTACGTTGGGCTGTCTGCATGGGGTACTTCAGCCTTCCCCTGCTTTCACTGGGTAGGGAAATTTCCTGCTGCTTTGGCCCAAACAGAAGCAGAGAGGCATGTGCAACCCAAAGTTGGAGCAGCAGAAGACAGACTTTATCAGCTGCAGTGGGTGAAACTTTGACAGGCTCCACTGTGCTTTTCTGCTGTAATTTGCCATAGATTCGCTCCTTGGGGAAAAATGGGAACAGTAAATTCATAGCTCAAAGATATGCAAATTGAATCTTGGACTAATGACAAGATGAGGGAACTGCCAGACCAGATATGTCAGAGATTTGGGTGTGGTTCAATAGAGCTAAGCATTCTGGGGTCAGTTGTACATAGTACCTATCATAAGGGAGAAAATTAAGGGCTGATTCACCCATTGAAGTCAGCTATTTCATTTGGGGCTAGCAAATATAATTTAAATTTTTATATATATTTTTTTAGATCTTTAACCACAAACTACTGTTTTCTCTTGTACTCAGCTGGATGATTCAACACTAGATGATATATTGCTCTTTGCAGCCCAACCCTGAAATGGAGTGAGATCCAAAGCTTAAGTGAAAGAACATCTTTTCATAATGGGAAAAATAAAAAGACTTTCAAAAAACTTCTGAATTGCAGTGTAGTCCTCAGCTGTTTGTCTTACTATGTAGTCGCTCCTGCATATTTTCACCCTGTGTGGTCTCAGATCTGACAGGTTTGGTTTGATAAAAGTGAAAGTTCTGTTCAGAATCCATGTGTGCAACATGGAAGTCTGCCACAATTAGTTCATAAGAGCCTTTTTAAATGAAGTTGAGGTGACATGTCCCCAAGTTTATAAAAAAATGACCTTTTTTTGTTTTTTTTTTTTTTTTTTTTGAAGGTGCTATTCTTCATGTGGATAGTGTTCATGATTATTTTTCAATATGTCTTATGCTATTATCCAAGCAAAGCACCAAGTGCTGAGAAACAATACTACTCATGTCAGTAATATTTTTAATCTGCATATGATATTTTCAGTTAGCTCTAGGTCATCTGTGGCTTCTGCTGCAAACTGACATTGCTGGCAGAGGGCTTCATCAGTTTGTCTTTGAAGCATCCAGTCATGTTTCCAATATAGCAGCTCTTCACGTCTAGTAATTGATTTCACTCCTTTGTCATGCTCTTGGACAGCTGCACATTTTCCTCCCTTCAGTGTATTTCACACAGCACCTGTCTAAACAGAAGTTTTGTTTTGCTTTTTCCACAGGTAAACACTTTGCCAAGGGAGAAAACAAATGCTGTTGCAAAACTGAGTTTCTAAGTTGAGGCAGAGCTTACTTCACCTAAATTGGATTGTAGGTGAAGTTGGAAATGGAGGGGGAAAAAACGTGTCTGAAGCTAGTCTTAAACATTTGTTATTTCTAAATGGTCTGGTTGACATAAAACTTGCACTCTTTAGGAAAGGGATGGACTTTTAAATGTATTATCAGCTGTTACATATCCAGTACCTTTCACATGGCTGAGCTGTTTGTGTGTGTTGGTTCCTATAAAGGGATAGTCCAGTGCTGCTGTCCTTGCTGACACTGTGACTGCTCTCTGGCTGGTCATTGTTCACTCTGCCTCAGTTTCTATCCTCAGGTTGTCTGGGGTCCCATGATGGGGTGCTTAAGAACAAAGTTACTTCTGTTTATTTTCTGTCTCTGTTAAGCCATGTTGTGCCCCTGGACTTGATAATCTGGTATTTTCTGCATGATGCTGGCTCTGGAAAAAGATCTGCTTTCATCAGTGCTTTTTTGAGGGAAGGGAGAGCTCCTCTACAAAGCAAATGTATGGTTTTGCTGTTGCAGGACTTTGACTTCTGGTGTGAAACCTGATTTTTGACTCTTGTACAGAAAAATTTTAAGATATCCAGCATCTTTTTGCCCTGGGGTGCCCTTTCACTTTGAACTGTCAGTTCTCAGTTAATCAAGAAGGAAGCTGCTAAGCATTACCAAGCTTTTTAGCTGCATGGCTACCTCGGTGCAATCTGCTGGCTTTGCTCAGTAACATTTAGGCAGTATTTGTTTTCACCTGTTGTGTATAAAGGTAGATAAATGTATTCATTATGCCACACATGATTCTTGCCCACTCTGAATAGGATTCAGACGATTTTGGAAAGCTTGTAGCTAAGTTTTAGCTTATGAGGAGAAAAGCATTTGAGTCTAAAATTCCATAGTAATATTATGTGAACAGGCACAAGGTAGAAATGCTCCTGTCTTCCTGTTTCCTGCTTGGTTAAATTTCAAAGTGAATTTTTTTTTAGTGACAGAACAATGCAGATGCTTTACTGCTTTGTAGGAAGTGGTTTCTGCCCCAAAGTAGCTGGCTGTAGAAATACCACTGAACTGATACACATGTGCAATAACATCATGATTTTTACTAGGGCTCTTCCTATCTTGTAACTGTACAGCTTTAGCTTCAATACCTTAGGTTTGTGTGCATGGACAAAACCTGGATTAAATGAGACAGCATTGTGCTTTCTTCTGCAGCCTTGCTGATGTACCTCTTAACATCAACTGCTGAACTCCAGTGCTTACTGACTCACTAGCAAGAACTGTAACTTTGCTCCCATTCCTCAGCTGCCAGTACGGGTTAAAAGAAGAGCTCAAGGATGGGCTATGCATGTCAGGGATGCTGCTTATCCCATAGGCCTGATTACTTCCCAGGTACCTTGAAATATTGCTTTCCTGGGGATGCAGAGCACAGGCACTGCAACAGTGATAGCTGCTTGTTTTCCTCCCCTGATCCTTTTCTGTATTGGGCTGAAGTGCAGCTGGTCTGGAGAGTAGTCAGTAAACCAAAGCAGTGCTTTGCATTGTATGTCTCCTATTCATAAAAGATTAATCTGTTGTCTGGTGAAACTTCTTGGTTATTTGTTGCTGTGGACGGCTTTGAAATTGTGTCTCCTTTGCCTCTCAAACTTTGGTTTTTTGGGTAAATTGATTCTAGCTTGAATCACTGAGCATCCAATCTCCTCAAAGGTGATTTCTGTCCAATTAAGAGGCATGAAGACAAGTCACAGGTTAAAGAAAATGTGACATGAGAAAAACTTCAGTAGATACTTCAAACTTTAAAAAAAAGTGTAACCTTCCAAAGATGCTTTTTCTCATTATTGTGAGCTTTTGGAGTCAAAACTAATAGAATAGAAATGTGTAATAGAAATGTGCACTTATCTATGGATTAAATTTATAACAATAAGCATCTCTGCACACTTCAAACCTGGTCACTGATGCTGCATTTTACGTTCAGCATTAAGTCTTATATATAGTGGAATATGTGTTGAGGGGTATTTTTGTTTAATTTTCTTCTAAACTCTTAAGGTTCTTTTGGATTTCATGAAGAGCCAGATTTCCTCAGATTCTGAGTTTGTGTGCCCTGGCTTGTCTTGCCTTGCTTTTCTATCTGCATGGCCCCACTGAGGTAGTTGTGCAGCTAGAAACCTTGGTAATGCTTAGCAGCTTCCTTCTTGTTTATCTGCTGCAGTGAATTTAGTGGTTTTGTAGAGTACCAGTTTGTCAGACTTCTTTCATGTTTGCTTAAGCTTACAGCACAGGCTGATCAAGCCCCTCTTGAATTTTGAGTAACTCCATCTGAGTTGAGCTGTGTTTGGAATAAAGTTGGTTGTTGTCTCACGCCTGCAAACTAAGCTTTTTGAGGAGGGACAGTGTAAGAGAAATCTTCAGCCTTGGTAAGTTCCTACCTAGTAGTGTTTAAACATATAGGAAATGGCTCTGGAACACTTAATCCACTAGGTGAAAGCACCAAAACCAAAACTCATTAAGGTAGTTTCATGGTAGAAAGCACCAAGTCTCAGGATAGTGGCTGGTGGCCTCAGCAAACCCCAGAACTCTTGTTCGTGTAATGAAGGCTTGTGGTTTAGTGGTATGAAAATGTCTCAAATTTCACAGGAACGTGTGGAAACTTTCTAACTTTTAGAAAAGCACTAGTTCCAGCCAAAAGTGGACTGCTTGTTGCTAAAGATGTCAATGGCAAACTGCAGTAAGTGCAAAAACCTGAAGATCCTGTAGTTATCCTGGCATTTTAGCACTTTGGAAGGGAAAATTAGAAGTACATCCACCAGCTAAATGGAGGGGGAACAGTTGAATTTTTGTGGCTGTAGATGGAGCCTATCTTGGGTACCTGGAAGAACACGTTCTAAGTTGTTTTTGACTGGCATATGAAACTGCAGGTGTGCTACCAGTTCAGAGCTCCTCCAGCAAAAAGGGTAGCCAGCAGTTTTCTCTCAGATGTACTCGACATGCCTGTTGTAGAAAGGGAGAGACCTACCTCACCTTTAACTAGGGCAACATTCAAGGCACTTGTACCATGATATAGCCTGAGATGATTTGGCCTTTGATACAGGAACATGATCCAAGTGGAACGCCTTTTCCTCTGCTTGCATGCTTTGGTCCTGTCTGTGTGTAAATAGTGCTTTCATCAGAATCTGTAGTTGTTTGCCAGCATAGTAGTGTGTTTTCTAGGCTGACAATGACAGGCATTTTCAGTCATCATCTTGATGCTAAAATGTACATTTAAGAGGCTGTTTATGGCTCCCTCTTCTGCTGTGAAGCAGCACCCAATGGCAGGAACATCGTTCAGAGGGAGCTGGGTGAGTGCCGAGGGGAGGGGCAGGAATTGTCATGCAGACCTAGAAAACACAGAGTAAGAAGGAGTGAGAGAAAAGATTACCTGGAAGATCTGTTTCTTTTCTGAACGTAAGTAAAAAAACTCTACAAATTTGTGCTTAGACTTTCTGCAGAGGATGAAGTGAGTCACCAGAAAGGCACCTTTTTCCATATGTCAGTGTGGCTTACTGAGTAGAATTTTAAGCTAAAGGTAGTACTCAATTAAGAGTTTGGTAGTAGCTGGTCAGGGAACCATGGGACAGCTGGATTTTAAGGCTGCATCAGATTTGTTGCCCATTGTAAACTGAGCTGTATCCAGCAGGCTAAATAAGACCCAGGGACTGAATTAATGCTCCCCTTGGCATGAAGAAAAAAAAGATGCTGCTCTCCAGATGAGAGTGGAGATTTTAGGTATTTAAGTATTTAAGTACTGCGGTTTGTGTTAAACAGTACTCTCTATTCTCCCATCCTTTGTGCCAGTCCCTCCCAATCTGTGGCCACTGCCAGTGGCTGTTTGCTTTTTGGAACATCTCACAGTTCATTAGGGCTCTGAATGCTGTACACCCCCAGACATAATTATGCTGCTGCCAGCCAGATTCCTTGCAGCTGTAGAAAGCTGTTTCTTTTTCATGCTTTCCCCCTTGCTAAATGGAGCTAAATAGCCTGCTAAAGCTGAGGAGGGGGGAGGACTGTCCTTTCTGCCTTAGTTCATCGGCAGCTTGGGAGTGTGATGGTGAGTGCTGTGCTGTCTTCCCTCTTCTCTGCCCCCAGCTTGTGTTTGTCTCTGCTATTGCTGTGCAGGCTTCTGCTGTGGAATAAAAGTCCTTTTGTGTGGGACCACAGTGTGGAGCCTTTCAGCTGCTTGCTGGCAGTCCAGCCTGTTGAATTCCCAGCAGGCATAAGCTGCTGTCAAGTGGAAGGGAGGAAAGCAGACCCATGCAGTCGAGTGAGGAGCTTCCATCCCATTTGTATGTTAATGCTTCCAAGAACAGAGCTGTCCTTGGGCTCTGGGACAGCCTTTCTTCCCCTCCTTGAACCAGCTGCTTCCAATCACAGAATCACAGAATATGCTGGGTTGGAAGGGACCTGCAAGGATCATTGCATCCCACTCCTGGCCCTGCACAGCCCCATCTTCAGGAATCACACCACATGCCTGAGAGCATTGTCCAAATGCTTCTTGAACTCTGTTAAGAGTGGTACAGTGACCACTTCCATAGGGAACCAGTTCTAGTGCCCAACCATCTTGTGGGTGAAGAATCTTTTCTTCTGGTATCCAACCTAAACCTTCCCTGACAACTTCAGGCCATTCCCTTGGGTTTGGTCACTGATCACCACAGG
Source organism: Phylloscopus whistleri (assembly GCA_017589585.1). NCBI lineage: Eukaryota > Metazoa > Chordata > Aves > Passeriformes > Phylloscopidae > Phylloscopus > Phylloscopus whistleri. Next base: position 97,107 of record JADMLD010000294.1, read on the forward strand.
AAAGTGATCAGTATCTGCCCCTCCTCTTCCCCTCGTGAGGAAGTTGTAGACTGATGAGGTCCCCTCTCAGTCTCCTCTTCTCCAGGCTGAACAGACCAAATACCCTCAGCTGCTTCTCATACGGCTTCCCCTCAAGTGCCTTCATCTTCATTGCCCCCTTTGGACCCTCTCTAATACCCTAATATCAGAGATTAGTATCTTTCTTATATTGCAGTGTCCAAAACTGCATGTACATACCAAACCCTGATTCTTCTCCAAAAGCCTCCTTAGCTTTGTGCATCCTGCTGCGTGCACAAGTGACCTACATTGTTCCATTCCCCTGAATCTGCAGGGGCTCTAGCCCAGCTGTCCAGTTCATGTTCAAGCAAGGACAGACCGAATAATTTCAGGAACCCCAGTGGGATGATGTACATGGACTGCATGACCTAGTGTAGGTTTTGTCTCTGTGTGTGCCACCAATGACATGCCTCTGCTGAAAACTGCATTTGGTTTTTCTGCCTGAAGGGAACAAAGGCCCTAATGCTGCTTTTGAAAGCCCAGAAGAAATGTCTGACCCAGGCCCTAAACAATCTAATTAGCAATGTGTTTGTGGGGAATATATGTCTTCGATGTTATATCTTACAAAAGTAGAGACCACATGAGAAGGGAACAGAGTGCACCTTCGGGCAGTACAAAATTGTTATCAACTGACCTGGCAGCTGGTTTTTACAGGGCAAGTCTCAGTTTTTGCATTTATGTTAGCCCCTTTGAAAGGGGAAGCTCTGAGCAAGCCCGAGTTGAATGGTATGTGAAAACAGCTGGCAGTGTTGTACTTTAGGAACCATGTCAACCTGAAGACAGATGTCTTCTTGCTTCCCCTTTCTTGTCCAGTAATGGAGGTGAGCAGTAGGTGCCTTGTGTGCCAGCATGAGACTAACTCCTGGGTCTTCAGGAGGGATGTGTGGGAGCTTCACTGGGTAGACTTGCTGTACCCTGTGGCAAGTCCCAGGCTTTTCAGGGTGCAAAGGGGGATGTCTTGATAGCAATCAGACTTTGGAGAAACTTCCCCCCTCCTTTTAGCCGACAGTGGCACTGTACTGCAGTAGTCTTGCTGCCCCACCATGAGGCTCTTGTCTCAACACATCTTTAAAGCCTTCTTAATGCTTATTTACATAGCTTGCCTAGTGTGCTAGGGAACACTAACTACAGTAACTACAGAGAGCTTACAGAGTGGTGTAGTTAATGTCTGTGGTGGTTCTTTGTCCTGGCACAAGGGATAGCATATGGATTTAGCCTCTGCGTTTCCTCTTAATGGTGCTGCTCAGTAAAGAGCTGTATGAAAGGCCTGTCTATAGCTATCAGTTGAGTAGAAACAAACCTTTAAGTAGCACAGCCTAGCAGGGTGATTCATGACTTGCCCAGGAATAGTACATTTGCATGGTAAGTGTGGGGTGTACCTGAAAATGGAGCTGTGTTCCTCATTCCTGGCAGTTACTAAACCTGTCAGAGCTGTTGCATTATATTTTGGCTATACATGTTGGCTTAAAAGTAGCCGAAAAAAATAATGTCCCAGCTGTTGTTTATAACTAGCAACAAGCCCTAAAGAGCTGAAGGAGAAGAAAGAATATTACACACATCTGCTTAAGACCTCTTAGATGCCAAATCATCTTTCTGTGCACTGCAGCAGGAGAGGCATGTGGTCAAGGCACTGTCTGTCTTTGTCTGAACTTAGTTCTCAGCCACTGGTAAGTTCAGTCCATCTGGGGATCTTGGCTAATAAAAACCTTTCTTTCAGGTTGTCAAGACCATTGGTTTGCGAGAGGTCTGGTTTTTTGGACTTCAGTATCAAGACACCAAAGGTTTCTCAACATGGCTAAAACTGAACAAAAAGGTATGTTTGCTCCAAAATTTTGTTTGTCCTTGTTCTCTTCTCTGAGAGTGCAGAGGCAAATTCAGTCTCCATACTTCTGTCAGGAATCTGTTCTTGCCTATCCATGCACCTCAAGTACTGCAAGATCAGTGACTTGGTGTTCTTGTGTCCACACATTCCCTGCCTGGGGTGTGAGGAGTTGTGGTATCTGGCCTGGTCCTGCATCTAGCTCTGTCTATTACCAGGCCAGATCTGTTACCCTTCCTGGTAAAACACTGATGTTGTGCTCATGTGAGCATCTTGGCTGGAGAGAAGCCTGGAAAGTAACTTAGCTACCACTGGTCATAACTGCTGGCTTGTGTAAGTCCAGTGGGGAGAAGTGATGAGGTATTTAGCAGTAAGTAATTGAAAATCCTTGCTTTTCTGCCCACTCTCTTCTGCATTGGAAAAAAGAATTTTTTTTTTCCCTAGTGCATACTTACCTTCTTGTTTGTAAACTGCTCCTCTTCACTTGGTATATAGGCTCTAAAATCTGCTAACTCTGTTCCAGGTAACAGCACAGGATGTACGTAAAGAAAGCCCCCTGCTTTTCAAATTCCGTGCCAAGTTCTACCCAGAAGATGTGGCAGAAGAGCTGATCCAGGACATCACACAGCGCCTTTTCTTTCTCCAAGTGAAGGAGGCAATTCTGAATGATGACATTTACTGTCCTCCAGAAACAGCTGTCCTTCTGGCTTCATACGCCGTCCAGTCCAAATATGGAGACTTCAACAAAGATGTGCACAAATCTGGCTACCTTGCTAGTGATAAACTGCTCCCACAAAGGCAAGTGAACCTGGATAGTCTTAGACATTCTCTGTCTTAAAGGGTTTGTGATTTTTTGTTGTTTGTTTTTGGGTTTTTTTGTTTGTTTGTTTGGTTTGGTTTGGTTTTGTTTTTTTTAATATGTAAGGGGTGTTTTGTTTGCAATGCTCAGAATAAAATATAGACTTGTGCCACTTCGAGCATATAGATTAGTATTCAATTAATTAAGAGCTTAAACTTCCTATTGCTACTCTGAAGCTCTAATCAGAAGTAGTGAGAGAAGCTCCAAAACAAAACATGCTACAAGGAAAAGCAAATAATAACAATAACAATAATAATTTAATAATATTAATTAATGAATTTTCTCATTTGTTAGAAGTCTGAGTACTGACCATTGTGTCTCTACCTAGCCTTTTAATAAAACTGTATTTCTTGGAATATTTGTGTATTTAATAAAGCATTATTATAGAGTGATGTGATTGTGTGTGTGCATATATGTAGTGCTTGGTTTTAAACATCCCATGTATACCCTTTCTAGGGTTTTGGAGCAGCACAAGCTTAACAAGGACCAGTGGGAAGAGAGGATCCAGGTGTGGCATGAGGAACATCGAGGAATGATTAGGTAACTGTTGCAGTGGGAAACTGCTGTATTTAAAGTAGTGTTAGTGTGTCATGTACAAATGCATACAGAAATCTGTGACTTGCTTCAGGATAAGTTAGCACTCTTCAGGTTATTTTACTCAGAGTAACTAGGTTCACGTGCCTCGCTCTTGCTGGTGCACATTGGCTGTTCTTAGTGAAAAAAGACTGAGTTTGCAGTTTGTAATTATCTACTGGGGTGATGCTTAGAACCTTTGCCAGCTTGTTGCTGGTCTGTCCGCGTGGGAAGACAGCACCTTCTTGCTCTAATGGCTCTAAGACTCAAAAAAGAATATCTGCTTTCTTTTTACATGCTGCAGAGAAGATGCTGTCTTGGAGTACCTGAAAATTGCACAGGATCTGGAAATGTACGGTGTGAACTACTTCAGCATTAAAAACAAGAAAGGCTCTGAGCTCTGGCTAGGTGTAGATGCTCTTGGACTCAACATTTATGAGCAGAATGATAGGTAATGAACCCCTCTCTCTTCATCATTGCCTTCAGCTCCTTTCCAATATAAAGTCATTCAAAATCAATCTCTCCTGGAATTCAAATCTTTAGCTAAACTCCACCATTTCTGTATCATTCTTGGCTGTGTTTTTGACATTGCCAGAATAATCCATAAAATGTGCTTCTTTGTACCAACAAATACAAAAATTGGCAAATCTTTTCAAGATAGTTTCACTTGTATCCCTAGTCTTTCTGCTATGCATTCTCCAGTTCTGTTTTTCATTTAAAAAAACAAAAAAAAGTGGGATTGAAAAACTGCTTCTTATATTTATATTCCATCTGCATGACTAATTTTGTCTGCTGATTTCAACTACCATAAGAGCACTGAAATTCAAGGGTGGATTTGGTATAATTTTGAGCTTAGAATTTCTAAGTCAAGAATTTGGAATGACTTTGGGCTCTCTTATTTCTTTTTGCTTTCCATTTCTGCAGGCTAACACCGAAAATTGGATTCCCTTGGAGTGAGATCAGAAATATCTCATTCAATGACAAGAAATTCGTTATTAAGCCTATTGACAAGAAAGCACCAGTAAGAAGCAAGATTCATATTAAGCTATTAAACTTTCAGCTTCTCTAGCTGAATGATTTCTGTGCATTTGGGTTTGGGGGCTTTGGGGGTTTTTTTTCTCAAAATCTTTTCATCAATGGCATTAACGCTGATGTAAACATGGAGACCTGTTCAGGGCAGTCAAGTGATGGTTATGATTCTTTTCTGGTTAAGAGGGTAGAAATTTAGGATAAGCTTAAGCTTTTAAGGGAGTAGCTCTTTGCTTAGGGTTTCTGATTCTCCTAAGACTGTTCAGATTCTCTGATAACACAGTTAGGGGTCTAAGGTACCTCTGTTAGCTGTGGATGCTTCCTTTGCAACCTGTTGCCTTTAATAGTGTGTGGGATAATCTTTTCACCTTACTTAAAGCAGAAGATTTAGGTCATTTCGTAAGGTAGACTGGAAATTGTTTTCCTTGCAAATTTATATTGAATGCAATTGCTTTCATCTTTAAGGGCTGATAATTTCCTGTGCTAGCTAGTACCTTCAGTTCTTCTTGTCATTCTTGTTCCATTGATGCTTGAAAGCATTTCCCTCCTGCTGTTGCTCCTTTTTAACAGAACAGAGTTATTTATCCATTGATTGTAACATTTAGCACCCTTTCTGGCATAAGCCAAGACATTGCATTCAATGTGGCTGGCCAAGCTATTGTACAGATTATTGAAGTGGGAAGGAGGGTGGGAGAAGCCAGGGACTCGGTGTGCCTGGTAAACCAGCCCTGCTGGTGTTTGTAATGAAATGGTGATGCTAAGACACTGTGTGCTTGGTGCTAGGGGTGTGTTACAGTGAAACCCAGAAGACTGGAATGGCAGATTGGGTGCTCCTGCCCTGGGTGTGTTTGTCAGGTTGAAATCCATTCCAGAAAGAAGTGTCTAACTGCCACCACCAATGAATGAGACATTATTAAGAAAAGCTGGCTGGCAACTCCAAAAAGCTTGGGGTCTTGGGAGCATAGTACATACACAAGGGGGCTTCTTGTGCTGAAAGAACTGGTCTAATGCTGCCTTTTTCTTGTCCCAAGGACTTTGTATTCTATGCCCCTCGGTTACGGATTAACAAGCGAATCTTGGCACTTTGCATGGGGAACCACGAGCTCTACATGCGCAGACGTAAACCAGACACCATTGAGGTGCAGCAGATGAAGGCACAGGCTCGGGAAGAGAAACATCAGAAACAGATGGAGAGGTTGGTGGGGTTCTGAGTAACCTGGGTGTGACTAATCACTGCATAGGTAGCATCATGTGCTAGATAAATGGCTGACAGCACCTTAATCTGCTTGAGCCAAAAATGGAGCAGGTTGCTTTCTGCTTCAGTAGGTCTAATGGGTTGGTACTGATGGTACTCACCACAAATGTGACTCCCCATTACTTTCTTGGACTTAAAGATTTGTCTGTCCATTTGATGGGACTACTACAGACCTCGAAATGTGCAGATTTCCCTTGTAACATTGCTATTATCAACTTGTCATTGAGATGAATGCCAGCAGAGCTTTTTATTTTTGCACTTCTATAAAGGGGACATCTGGAGTAAAGCTCATTTTCTGAGTGCTATAGGGCACATCTTGTATGTACTCTTTTTGTGTGTTGACTAGGAAGTGATAGTTGGTTTGAAATTACATTGTGACTTCCTTCCTGCAGAGCCCTGCTGGAGAATGAGAAGAAGAAGAGGGAGTTGGCAGAAAAGGAGAAGGAGAAGATTGAGCGTGAGAAGGAGGAGCTGATGGAGAGACTCAAGCAAATTGAGGAGCAAACCAAGAAAGCTCAGCAAGGTAATAGGAAATCTTTTAGTATTTCCTTTGATGATGAATAGCCCAAGTGAGAAGGGTTCAAATAGTAAAGCTATGAGCATCTCTGACTAATTTGTCTCTCCAGTGTTGCATGCTAACTGGTGTTAGGGCCCTGGTTTAGCCTCCTGAAGCTGAATGTAAGCCCTCCATATGCAGTTGCTGAAAAAAGATTTGCATTAAAGAAATGGGTAACAGCCAAGATGTCCCTCTTGGCAGCAGAAGTACCTTGCCATTGTTCCTGTGCTGGCTGGAAGTTTTATCCCAGCATATCCATAGAGGATGGAGTCAAAAAGTGTAGCAGGGGTCACACCAGCCATTGCTCTGGTGATTATTATCTAATTGCTTGGCTAGAGTAAATGTGGTGTTGCCCAAGCAAAATACTGAATGCTTCTCTGCCCTTAGGTATGTAATTTTGGGATGGGTGCTTCCCTACAAATCCATTAGGGATGGGCCTGACTTTTAGTCTTACAGCTCCAGGTAAAATGTAGAGGAGAGGAAAGGGGACAGTTGCTTGCATCCCTTCTTTACCTGTCCTGCTGAAGGAAAACCCTTATCCAGACAGACTTGCCTCTTGTACTGCTATTCTTTACTCATCTGTCCTGAAATGTGCTCCCCTATTTTTCAGAATTGGAAGAGCAGACCCGCAGAGCTCTGGAGCTGGAACAGGAGAGAAAACGAGCTCAGGAGGAAGCAGAGAAACTGGCTAAGGAACGTAGAGAAGCAGAAGAGGCAAAGGAGGCCCTATTGAGAGCATCCCATGATCAACAAAAGACCCAGGAACAGTTGGTAAGTTGGTGAACTGAAAATCAAGTAAGGAAAATAGTGAAAGGGGAAGCATCTAAGTTTTTGAAGCAAACCAGGCTATGAATATAGTGAGGAGACACTATATTCATAGGTTCTTTGTTGGAGTCCAGGGCACATGGAAAACTCCTCGTGCTGCCCTGGGGGGTCCGAAACCCCAGCTGGGACCCCAGGAAAGCACTGCCTTTGACCTTAGCCCATGGGAAAAACTTCCAACACTCAGAGAGGAGTTGAAAGCAATGAAGGTGGGAAAGAAATAGTAGTTTAGTTTGTCACAGGGTGAAAATTTGTAGTTTTGGGTTTTTACTATGGAGACAGATGAGAGCAAGATGGAGAATTTTGGGCGGTATCTCATCTTCTTCTTCTTCTGCTCCATTTTCTGCTGTGACGGTGGCACAGAGACATTGGCAGGATGGATTTGACACAGAGGTTGCATGTTTAGAATAGGTGGTGATTATTGGCACAGAATGGTAAACACAGCACGTTTTAGGAGTTAATTGGGCTAGAAACCTTTAAGAACCTTGGGATCTTCTGTCTGGGGGAGGTTTTTCAGTGTGTTCTGGCGTGCTAAGCCAGGTTTCGGCGGCGCGCAGAACTTGAGATAAGAAATAGAATAAACAGCTCTGAAGACCAAAGCTGTGAGTCTCATTTATCTTTTTAACCCTGGTACTGGACTTTTGGAGGAAAAATGTCATCCTCCCCTCACAAGCAGGGACTCCTGAAAGGGAGTTTCCTGCAGTTCTTTAATTTTTATGCTCAAGTAGATGAAAATATACATAAATACAAGTGTATTTGTACGGTAGATTTGTATTGCTTTTTGCCTTATTTTGTATGTGATGATGATAAAGTGTTGCTTTCCCTGGTTTGGATTCAAAGAACTGAGTTTTGTAGCTCTGTTTTGGGGAGGAGGAAAAAGAACCCATTCAAGAACCAAACAAAACCACAACCCACAACAGAGCTCAAAACTTTTTTGGCTTCCTTTCCTCTTTCATCATGGAGGTATTGGTAGAACTGTAGTTAACAGGAAGGCTTTCTTACTGAGTGAAAAGATGTGTTTTCACTCAGTACTTGAAGTGAAAACGCCTCATTTAGCAAGTATCTTGGGTTTTGTTTCCACTAAAAGCCTTTCTTCTGCAGGCTGCTGAGATGGCAGAACTCACAGCTAGGATCACACAGCTGGAGCTGGCCCGGCAGAAGAAGGAGAGTGAGGCACAGGAGTGGCAGCATAAGGTAAAGCAGAATCTGAGCAAATGGCATACTTTTTGTGGACTTGCTCTTTGTTCTGGGCTGTAACCTAAACTACTGCACTGGATTCTATACTGGACTCAATGCTTGCAGTCTTGAGGCTGTTCTAAATATGCAGCTTTGGTTTTCTCCATGGAATGAGTCACTTATTCTTACTCCATGTAGCAATTTTTGACTAATTAGACCTGTAGCCCATTTTCCATTAACAGTAGCCATTCTTCAAATCTCTGAAGTGTTATCCAGCAGAAAATTTTGTAAATGGTGGTGGCTGAGTAGCTTTGGAGTACACCCCTTCAGAGGTGCAAGGTTTCCTGTAACGAGCACCAAGTGGTGCTTCTGTGAGACCTCTCAGTCACTCAGGATTACACTTGACTGACTCACTGTGGCATATCCCACTGCAGGCACAGAGAGTGCAGGAGGACCTAGAGAAGACCAAAGAGGAGTTGAAGACTGCCATGAGCACCCCTCATGTCACCGAACCCATGCACTCTGAGAACGAGCATGATGATGAGCAGGATGAGAATGCAGCAGAAGCCAGTGCTGAGTTACGGTCAGAGGCCACCATCAAGGACCGCAGTGAGGAGGAGCGCACCACCGAAGCAGAGAAGAATGAGAGGGTCCAGAAACACTTGAAGGTAAGAAGTTGGCAGCAGAGTGTGTGTGTGGGGGTGCTGCTTCTGCTTTTCTCAACATTTCTTGCAGCTGGAAGGTATTTAAAAAATGAGGGGAGAAGGAGGGAAGAGAGATGATCATGATCTTGCCAGATAGCTGCTTAACCATTGAGTAGAGAGGCAGATCTTGTCTCCTAGCACTTCCATTTTACTGGAAGCAGTGAAATATTTTGAAGCAGTGCCAACATGTAGCATCTGTCAGATGTAGTGTGCTTTCTGTGAGTAGTGCCAACCACATGACAGCTGTTCATAGCCATGGCTGCAATGAATTGAAGAACTTGGTCTGATTCCTCTCCAGAAGCTGTCTCTAACTGTCGAGTCTGGGTTGCATTGCAAAACTCTGCATTGCAAAACCCTGGAGTAACCCACTAGGGCTCAGCACAGAGACAGCACTACTGCACCATCTTCTTGTGAGGAACTCCAGAGTTCTGGTGCTCAGTTCCAAGCATTTAGTTCTGCTGCCTGACTTGCACCAGGGTTTGCTCATTCTGCATTGTACTGTGACGGTTATGCACAGAGGGGTAGAGGTGCATTTTATCTTCTGCAGCAAGTTTGTTTTCTGGTGGGAAGCTAGTAATTCCTCAAATTTTGCAAGATGCTCCTGCCATCTTCAGGGATCCCTCCACATGGCAGTTCTTTTAAAGTACAGACATTGGAGACAATCTTTTTTAAAGATTGTGCTAGATGGAAAAAGCTGTGCTAGATGAAGATAAATAGGTGACAGAATGCCTGATGTTTTCTACTTTGAAATGTTAGGGAGAAATATTAACAACTTCCACAAAATCATTGATCTGTTTAGCTTGGAGGGGCCTCCATGAGGTCATCTAACCCCACTTCCTTGCTCAAGCAAGGTCAGCTAGAGCAGGTTGCCCAGGAGAATACACTGGGGCTTGTCTGTTTCCTGTCTCTATAGATACCGAATCTTTAGGAGGATCAGCAGGAAATCTCTTTGATTCGTCCAGCTTTGAGTCTCTGTCATGCACTAACCTGTTGCTGTCTGTTTCTCCTCCTCCAAAGGCTCTTTCCTCGGAGCTGGCAAACGCTCGGGATGAGACCAAGAAGACAGCAAATGATATGATCCACGCTGAGAACATGCGCCTAGGCCGAGACAAGTACAAGACCCTCCGTCAGATTCGGCAGGGTAACACCAAGCAGCGCATTGATGAGTTCGAGTCCATGTAAACTCTCCCCTGCACCTGCTGCCCTGCACTCTCTTCTCCCCTCTTTCCCATCCTCTCCCATCATTCACTCATAATCGTGCTATGCTGGAACCACTACAGAAGAGTGACCATGGTCTTATTTATCAAGTTTTGGGCAAATGCTGGAGTTAAGTGACAGAAGAAAGAATAGTAATTACGTCTGCCTGGTGTGGCTTGGGAAAGCAAACATGTATTGGGGCAAATCTGAAGCTGTTTGGCTTGGGGTAAAGTCTTAGTGTGTTGGGTTTGCCCAGTGAGGTGGCTGTGTTGCTGTCTTCTCCTGTTATGCGGGGAGACCAGCAGATACTTGTACTGCATTACATACAGCCAAGAGCTGACAGTCTGACACTCTGCCTTCCTACTAACCTGTGCAAGCTTCAGAATTAAGCTTAGTAGCCAGGGTCTGAATTTCTGGCTTAACCCAGAGTCTGAATCATGTAGTTAAAAAGGGGATACTGGAGCTTAGGAAGAAGGATTGAAGGTAAAATATGGACTTCCTCTCTAAAAGACCAAAGTTTTTGTCCTACAAAAATAAGCAGACCAAACAGATTCTGTGGTGTTCCTGCTGGTGTTACCTTTTGTTGTTTAATGATGGAGCTTTGAATTTCCTAATCATGACGAGGCCTTTGGAGTATTTCCACTGATACAGTGTGGTTTGAAGCCTTGAATTCCCTGCTTTCCAGAGGTTTTGTCTCTGGTTAATGGCTTTGTTCACTATCATTTGTCTGACTTCAATGTAACCAGTGAGGCAGAGATAGCTAAAGTACACTGCCTTCCTTTTTGGTTTTACCAATGAAAACCTGAAGTGGGGGGTAGAAATGTAAAAGACTAAAAATTACTGTAGCTGTATTTTCCCTTGCAGAACAGATACTTTTCTAGTTACATGAACAGATTTCAGGTTTTTCCATAAGAGGCCTTTTTAGCACATAGTTATTAGTGCCTTATGATTGTGTATAGATCTACTGTATCTCGGATACCTTTAGTTTAAACTAGATGCAATCATAAAAAAATGATCAGCAGCTGGGGACCAAAAACTGTTCTCATATCTGGGTCATGTACAAGACTGCATCTGTTTTCCTGGCTTCAAGCAGCATTTGAGGGGAGAGGAACCTGAGACACTTGTCCAGTTACTTTCTTAATCGTCACTAGCAGTATGCCACATCCCTGGCTCAAGTGCTTTTCCTTCCCCAGAAGGATGCTTTGGCCTTTTGTAGCTTTGAGAACAGAAGGTTTTCTCTTAGAAATGGGATACAAATGCTCGTGAGACTGGTCCTGAGAGCTGCTTGTGCCAGTTATTGTAGTAACCATCACCTCCTGTCCTCCAAGCTGCCCATGCTGTAGCTATCCAGAATCCTCCCTGCCATTTTTGTGGAGGAAATAGCCATGTATGCTCAGGGTTGAATTGGATGTTGCCTTGATCCCTCATAAAAAGAACTGTTAACCTTCAGGAGAGTCATCTTAAAAATTGGTTCCACCTAAACTGAAGTCCTCCTTTGTTTTGCCCTCCTTGAATTAGCCTGTCCCTATAGAAAGTCATTAGGCTAGCCTGGGATTTATTTTCTTGCCTAGCATAATCTCAGATTTTGTGACTTGCTCAGTTTTGTTGATTCTCCCTTTGTATGATGTTACTGGTAATGATGATAGAAAGAAAACATCTGAAAACCGGAGCATTTTCAGCTCCCTGGTGCATGAAAAAGGACAAAAGGGGACTGTGCCAAAAAAGAAATGTTCATGATAGTGTTAATAAACTGCAGTATTTCCCCAAGAATTCCTTGGGTGGCGGAAACAACCTCATTAGTTCTGTGTTACTTTATTTTCTGAAAGCAATGCAAGTCTGTGTGGAGATTTATACAAACATCAGCCAACCTGTGTTAGAAGCAACATGCCAACCTATGCTCTTAAACATCCAAGTGTGTCATGTGGGAGCCCCCTTCTCTCCCCTGGACACAGAGTGCTTTTGGGGGGGCACACGACATGGCAAGTTTTTGTTGGCCAAGAAAAATACACCTCAGTACCATGAAAGTCATAAATGAAAGATTGCAGTTAAATTTGTCAGAATGTATTTGCAGATTTCTGTACTGAAGGTGATTGGCACTGGCTCTGCATGAGTCTTGTTACTGGGGAATAGACAACCTTTAAACTTCTGTTTTGGTGCTTTAAAGCTGGTTCTCAGCACTTCTGCTCTGTCCATAGCAACTATTGATGCATTTGAGGGGAGAAAAGCCTATCTAATATTTTAATAATTTCCTAACAAGCTGATGTATGGTGCCTGGAATATGTGTTCAAATAATAAACCAGTAAACCTTTTCTGCTTTGATGGGTCACACAACACTGCTGAGCTCTCATGTATTATGATGTTGGCATGACTTCTGTTAATATTTTTTTTTAAAAAACGTTCTAATTCCACGTGGTCCAATAAAGGAATAGAACGGCTTGTGCCAGTGAGTCCACCTAACTCTTTGTAGTTGTTTCAGCCCTGCCTTCTTTTTAACCAGTATTATATTCCAGTGGTATCTAATGATATTTGATTTCAATATTTCTAGCTATGCACAATTAGAAAATATTAGTCAAGGGATGGGAGGGTGTGTTTATGGTCCTCCTTCCCTTGGAAATGTATACTGTATTATAAAGATGATATTTTGCAAGAAAACTAATGTAAGAAGCTTTCAGTATTATGGTGAGATTTGTAGACACATTTTTTATTTGTTAGAATACAGTGAATTGTTCTTCCTCTTCATGTTCCAGTTTAATTGGATAACTACTCCTCTTGGGGGTGGGGGGAGGGAAGTACTTTATCACATGTTGCCTGGCTTATTTTTTCTTGTTTTATTTTTTGTTGTTGTAAATTATGTTGAAGGTTTTTGACCAGTTGTTTATTGGATTTTAATAAAACATCAATTCCTTAAGATTGTGGAGTAATTAATGGGTCCATGTGCTTATCTGCAGAGAGAACCTTGATTAAGACATGTTTTTCCTGTTCAGAGGAGTTGTTAAAATCCCATACCTTGTTCTTCCTGAAGTGCCAATAAAGTTCAGAGAAATTCAGCAGATTGTGTCTGGCTAGTTACTTAAGATTTGCTTTAAGTCCAATGCTGTGTCTCATAGCTGAGCAGGTCTACCTCGTGGTGCCCAGAGGTCAACCTGGGAGCTCCCTCACAAATAAGGAGATCTTGCACTCTGAAGAGGAACTGCTTCAGTAACAGCCCTTTCCCCCTCCCCAGCACCCCCAGCTGTCCAGCTGGAGTCAGTACTGGAATTGACACTTTGTGGGGGCACTGAGTATAAATGTTCAACTTGCAAGTGGACTGGCCAGATGGAGGGGATGGAGATGCTGGGGGTGAGCTCCTGCTGAGCCCAGGCCCGTGTGCATCCAGGTTAGCCTGGAGAGGGTGGCTGGGCCTTGGTGCTGCTGCTGGCATGGACTCCCTGCCAAGTCTGTGCTGCCATCAGCCTGTACTGGGGATTCTGGCACAATTTGCTTCACAGCTGCCTTGCTGTGGCTGTCTCTACCTGTTTCCCAGAGTCTCGGGATGGGTTCCAGAATGGAAGAGTGGCTGCTGCCACCTTTCTGCTAATGAACTGTGTGATCTTTATTTGCAGCTGCTTTCTTTGTGGTTGTGAAGAGGGGCCTCACAGAACCTTTGCCTAATTGTCGCTGCACTACAGAATAAGGTGGAGATTTCAATGAAACATGTCAGTGCTCAGAGATCTCGTGCTGGGAAAGAGATCTGAATTTTCTATAAACAAAATATGAAGTGTGGAGCAATAGTAGCTTCTGCAATCCCCACCAGGCATGGCTTGGCTTCAGTTTCTACAGGTGAGCCTTTTTTTTTTTTTCCTTTCCTTTCTGCCAGCATTCAAAAAAACTTGACCACTGGAGGAATTGCATGTCTCCTTTTATGCTATAGCAGCCTTCAATCGAAGATTGCACTGGTCTGGAAAGGTTGATCCTGTTCTTGCTGTTTCTAGTGCCCTTGCTTCTCAATGGACATTACCTTAGAGGCTTCAGGCTTAGTAATTCTCCATTTAGGTTTATCTATATTCAGTTTGTCTTTGAAGAAATGGAAGTGTAATGCATTAAAGGCTGAAGGCTGCTCCTTTACAGGACCATGTTAAAAAAAAAAATCCATCACCACCCTATTCTTCTAATTGATTGTAAGGCATTTTGTAGTTTAGGGTCAGAAATTTGCATTTAACCTCTAATTTTTGTAGACAGCTTCTGTTGGATTTGCTAGTCTGGGATGTTTCAGATCCAGTTTAGGCTACACCTACATATGGTTGGGGCCCAGCTGCTTTTGTCTGTAGGACAGGAGCAGACTAGAGCATAAAAGACTCTCAGAAGGCTGGGGGACTAGAAACACTGTCTTTCTGCAGTTCTGCAATGTTGCTTTATAAAGCAGTGCAATTTAATAAGAACTCTAAGAAAAGCCAAAGAACTCTGTAGAGTAAAATATTCATTGAGATCAATGTGTTTGGTAGACTAATGCCTTTGGCCTGAGATGCACTGACTCCAAGTAGGACAAAGTAACTGCAGAAGTAAGACTGATTACTTCCTCCTTCTCTTGTTTGCTCTTTTAAAAGCAGGGAATTGCAAGGGCATGGTCTCTGAATTCTGATTTGTTTTGATGTGGACAAACCCTTTAGGGATTTCTCTAGGTAGATGAACAGCTTATTAGTTTCTTGCTCAGGATAATAGGTTTGTAGGGAAGCACCAGCATTTTCCAGCATCCTAAACTTGGTAATGCAATGTACAGGGTAAGGTATGATAATTGTAGGCACTCACATGACAGCTGCTTGGGCACCTACAAAGACTGCAATGAGAAAACAGAGAGCACCCAAGGCATGACTTGTTTGCCCATGGCTTGTTTGTACCATCAGTATGACTGTTCTGTTCCCTGCCAGCTTTGCAGCTGTGCATAACTCAATCTTGGCTATACAGTTTAAATGTCTTATACCAGGGCATATCATCTCAGAGCACGTGACAACTGGCAGGGAACAGAATTCCTCCATGACTGATGCCAATCCATAAATGTTGCGTACCCATATGCAAATTGATGTGATGTTAATGTCCCCCTTGCAGAAAAATAACTTCTGTAAGAAAAATGCCTCATCCCTGGAAATGTTCGAGGCCAGGCTGGATGAGGCCCTGAGCAGCCTGGTCTGGTGGGTGGCATCCTTGTCCATGGTTAGAGGATTGGAATTAGATGATCTTTATCCCTTCCAACCCAAAGCATTCTGTAAAAAAGGTCTGGGTGACGCTGTTCAAGATTACAACGACACAGACTCCGACTCAGAAGGCTGACAATGACTGTGTTTATTACCCGTGAATTTCTTCCCTTTATACTATTTAACAAAGAACAACCCAATGGGTGGAAGAAAGACAAACTTCTTCAATCGCATTGGTCAAGTCAGAGGGACATCAAGAAGTCCCTCCTAGGGAAAGGAATGTAAACATAGGTTACAGTTAGGAAAACATGTCTCTTGTTGACAGAACTGTCTCTGGGAAAAGAGTTTCAGAGAAACCAAAACATCACAGGCACCAACCAGGGCTACAGTCTGGGCCTCAATGTATGAAATGCTAGGCTGAGGCTGGCCTTTGTCTTGCAGGTTTGCAGTTCTAGGTGCAGTTTGTAGACAAGTGAGCAGGTTCCTGTGTCTGAACAATGCCTAAATGAGTATCTAGCTCCAGGTGATGGGTCTCTAAACATTACTAGCAATTCCAAGATGGAGCTTTTCAGGACAGGTGTTGGGATGAGGGGTACAGTGAAAAGTGGAAGAAATAATGAGGAGATATATTAGAGAAAAAGTAGTGCTGAAACTGCAAAAAGTAGTACTGGATGCTTGTGGAAGGAACTGTACCTTCAGCTTCTAGCCACAATGCTCAGAGCAAGTATTAATACACATCTATCTGGTGAGCAGCGCTAATTTAAAAATTACAAGCCCCTATGATTGCTATATCCTTTAACGAAATGCAGGCTGGGATTGGTCTTGAGTCAACAAGTTTGACTGAAGGGAGTGTGAAATAAACTGCTGTTCAGCTGGGAGGTTATGGTGAAGGCTGTCTATACCCCACATGCAGCAATATTGCACTCCCATCCATCTTTGAAGCATCCTTGACTGGATGCTTGAAGGAGAAGCATGTGCAAGTGAAGGTCTTGGCTGGGGCACTGTAACTTCTCAGTGGCCTTCACCCAGCCAGGCAGCTGCTGTATTGTCAGAAGTGGCTGCTGTCCAGAAGCCCTGTTGTGAATTCATTGTGCTTTCTTGTTGCAGTGTCAGCCCATCTGTGATTGCATGTCTGCCCTCCTGCTTGCAGTGGTGAGAATATGGTTCTTGCTCCTTTTGTTCGTGTCATCCTCAGAAGGTTGCTGAACATCTAGGGAATGTTAGAATGGGGCAAAAAAAATCTTGTTTGAGAGATGTAGAAACTGAGGCACATTTACATTCTTCTCCCCAACCCCAGCTTCTGAGGCACCATCTGTGAGTTGAGCTCACTTGGTGTGTGCACTTTGTCCCGGATCTGTGCTCAGTGCATCTCCTTTGAGGCAGCAGAAACACTCTCTGGGCTTGTAGACTTGCAAAAAGTCAAACCAGTACAAGTTGTTCTGTTTGCTTTTATTAGCAACTTGCTCTGGAACAGGAAAGGTGGTTAATGGGTTTTTAAAGTGACAATGGGAAAGGTGAATTTTAATTTCGTTCAGTGCTTTAGTTCTGTGTCAGCAAGCAGCCCATGACTGCTTCCCCACAGGAGTATTTGTGAGGCAGTGGGCTTGATAGGAGGGGAGGGGTAAGCTGTTCTTGCTTTTCCAAGCAATGAAGGCTGCCTTCTGAAAATCTTCATTATTCCTGGGTCTGTGTGCCTGCTGCTCTGACTACAGTCCCTGAGACTTCCCCGAGGGAATAGCACAAGCTTGCCTCTATCCATACCTGAATAGCATGGGCAGTGACTGAGCCAGCTCTGCTTGCTGGCAAGAAACTATAACAGTGGTCAGAGGAGCTGGGTTTGGTATCTCAAAAATCCAAGAATGCTTCTCAGCTGTGGAGGGCTGCAAAGGTGTTGTGTAACTTCTGGTTGGATTAGGCCCGTGCTGATTTCAGTGTTTACTTCCTTGCACAGAAATCAGGGCTGAGGTGGAGTTAACAGCAGCTCAAAGGTGTTTTGGATATTTGCATGAGAGTCTCTGGACTGGAGGACCAAGGACCACATTGTTTGTTGTGTGGTACAGAAGATATTGGACAATGTATTTCAAGCTAGAAAACCACTTCCTTACCAGCATGTGCAAACACATGACTGGATGTGTGGGCATAGCCACTGCACCGACAGAGTGTGGCCTGCTGGCAAGAAGCTGGGGAGGCAGGGGCAATGTGCCTGTGTGCACTGCTGGGAAGTTGGTTCCTGCCAAACCATACTTGAAACAGAGCTAAGGGTTCAGCTAAGGGCTGCTCATAAAATATGTGCTGACCTGTGAAGCAAAATTTTGAGTGGTTTTTGTTTGTTTGTTTGTTTGTTTGTTTGTTTTTTCCAAAGCAATGGTATTTTTCCTTAGTTGGTTTAGTTGGTTGTTTGGTTTGGTTTTTTTGTTGGCTGGTGCTTTTTTGTGGGACGGGTGGTTCTTTCCAAAGCTTTCTATTTTTGTGGCCTTGGCTAAACGAACAATGATTTTCTCTGGAAAGGGGATCTTGCTTCTTCCCTTTCTCAGTATTTCTAAGACCTTAAAACAGACTATTCAAAATCTGCAAGGGTCTGATTCTCTCCTGCCCCAGGAGAATTGTTTTGCTTTCACCAGGGAGCAGTTGCCCCCTTTGCTGCACCTCGTCTCCCTGACTTCCCTCTCTGCATTGGCCTCTCTTCCATCAGGTGACATTGACCTGTCACTTGCTGTGCTCTGAGTTCCTGGCAGGGAGAAGAGTCAGTGCCAGACAAACACACAAATGTCCTTGCTGTGGAAACTGCTGTGCATATATCTAATGTATCTCTCTCAGCTCAAGGTTTGCTGGAGAGATAAGATGCTTTGTGGTTTGTATGCGCTGTGGCCCCTCTCCTTGTGTCTTTCATGGCAAGCCTTGCTTTCTTTCCATGGAAATGGCTGAGAGACAGAACTGCTGCCTCTCTGAGTGCCTGAAAAGCAAAGGCAGAACTGGCCAGAGTCTCTCAGCTGCAGAGGCTGCATGGGATGGTTTTAAGTTTAGGGGTGAGATGGAGCTCAAGAATTTGGTTTAGAAGTCTGAAGCATTCGGGGCAGCTTGTAGGGGAGAGCAAACCACCTGGAAAAGTTGACCTGAGATTTTTTTGTTTGTTTTTAATCCTTTATGCATTGCCCAAGAATTTGTCTCCACTGGAGCTGTCTGAGGGATGTGTTTGAATGCTTGAACACTTGCCTTTGAACTGAAGACTACATTTCTCTCTGGCTTATGGAAAATACTTGCATACCTTAATGTCTTTGATGCTTTTTTCAGAAAGTTTAAGCACCCCTTTCCAACTCTTCCAACCTGAAAGCTTTGGGTGGAAAATTTTCATTTTGGGGCAAAAAGCCAAAACTTTCTGGTTATCTTCAGAACTATGAATCCACTGTGTGTGTGTATGTGTTGAGGCAGACATTTTGTATCTTATGCTCCAGTTTTTCCCCTGTACAGATTGATTAGAGAGTCTGATATCAACTTTTTTTTTTTTTTTTTTTTGCTTATACTGGCTACCAATATGTTACTGCATTAAAAAAAAATACTTGATTAAAACAGACATCCTTACAGACACCAAATGTTGAGCTGTTAATTTGGTGGAAGGAACCATTCAGGCTCTTGGGGTGAGAGCTGTTTCCTAACTCCACAGAAACCAGGAACTGAAACTGTCTTTGTTGTTGTATTTTTGGCCCTTGGGTTCATATTGATTTACTCTGTAGAGGCGGGTGGACTAAACCAGTGACCGTGTTTCTGGGAATAAATTAAGAGTTTTCTTCTGCAAGGCTTCAAAGCTTGGTATCATGGATTATCAGTTAGCATGAAATGAATGACAGTTATCTTCACCTTTATGGTACTTTTCAGCAGACAGCTTAGCAAATGAGCTAAGGGATTCTGTTTCTCTGCATCATCATGTGAAGTAAGTGAATATTCACATTTCAGAGATGGAAACCCGCTGTAATGGGTAAGGCAACGATGTGGCTGGATGCCATCTTGTCAAGAGCAGAATCCATGTGTCTTGCTTTCATTCCATTGCTGTAGGAACTGTGTGCCCTCTCCTCAAGGCAGCAGTCACTGGCACTCCTGCCTCTCTGTTCCTCCAGCCCTCAACTTGCAACCCCTTGTATGATTAGACCTCACAATGAATATTTCTCCTGAAACTGGATTTAGTTCTGGTTCCTAAAAAGGAGCTAGGAGAACAAAGTGAGCACTGCTTGTAAATTGGCATGTGGAGGTGATGTTTCACATATTCCTGTGCTTCAAACAATTCCCATGCCCTGATGGGCTGGACTGCAGCAAAATCCAAGCACAATCCATTTGTCCATCCTTCCTTCCTGCTTCCCCTCCCTCCTCCCTCTCTCCACCCCCAGGGAGGCTGTCCTACTCCTTTATTATTTTTTTTTCTTTCCTCCCCCCCCACCACCCTCCCCAGCTGTAGTATAAGTCCCTAACCAAGCTGTCCTTGCCTCAAAGCACAGCTCAGGGGGCACGGAGCGGGGCCCACAGCAGCAGGATGGCTCACAGCATCTTGGGGCTCATGCGGCCCTTGCGGAGGGGACTGAGCGCCAGCAAAATCCGCCTCATTTTTCTCTGTGGTGTGACTGAGCAGCACAACAGCCCGGCAAAGTGCTGGTCAGAAAGAGGCTTCAGCTCCACGCACGGGCTCCAGGATGCCCCTGGGGAATCAAGGTGAGTCAAATGCTGTCCAAAGGGATGGGCATGCACCTCTGCCTTGCCCTGTGGCAGGAAGAGGAGAGGCCAGCGAAGCCTGTGGGATGTGAGGGATGAGACCATCACCTTAGGTGAGCAGATGCTGATGGGAGGAAGATGGTGCCAGGACCCAGCCTGAGAGGTGCTGCTTCCTGTCTCTGGAGCTGTGGGGACCTGTTAGGGGTGCTAGCCCTGCTTCCAGAGCCGTGGGGGCCACAGCTAGTGGCTGGGAACCAGCTTGTGAAGGTGACAAAGAGGCACAAGAGTCCTTGGGCCTGTTTCCACAGCAGGAACTACTGCATGCTCCCTGCCAGCCTCTCCTCTCTCTGCTTTAGGGGTAGTTCAGGAAGAGATGGTAAAATAAATGGAATTTCTGTATCTGCTAGACTAGTATGGGTCAGCCCGTAATCTGCTAGGCATTGAGAGAGAGATCCAACCAACATCACAGAAAATACAATAAAATGTTTTGCTATCTGACCTTAGAGAAAAGTCATAGTGATAACCCTGCTTGGTGGGATTTATGACAACTAATTATCAGTGGGATTTCTTTCTAATTGGTTTGTTGCTTATGAAATTATCTCTGGATGTACTCGTAGGCTTCTTGCTGGTTTGTATGGCCTTGGAAAGTATCTTTTAGGGAAAACATTTACGGGGCAATAACTACTTCCTTGAAATCTCCTTCACCTCCTGTGTCACAAAAGGTTTGAGATTTTATTTTTTAAAGGGGAATAATCAGTTGGCATACACTGAATTTGCAGTGTTGTGTTTATCACATCCTGGCAAGATCTTTCCAAACCTCTGACCATGTATCCTGTGACAGTAATGCCATTGTAAAATAGTTCAGACTAAATGAAGCAAAATTCAGTCTAACCAATTTTGGTGTGGGGTTTTGTTTTTTTTTTTTAATCCTCGTTCAAAATTACTTAACAAAATGTGAAAGGAATTTTTAATTGTTTAGGAAACACCAGTAAACAAATCCAAAAGTAAATAAAATAAAAAGCTGCAGACTTTGTTTCCAGCTTTGGGTGCCCAAAAGCAGGAGTCTTTCAGAGGAGACTTGAGCCTGGGACTGATTTGAGTGATATAAAGACAGTGAGACCAGTATGCAAGTCAGTCTGTTAGTGAACTGAACAGTGAAAACAGAATTGTCAGACTGGGCTTATGCTCCCAACAGAGGGACCAATCCTGAGAACACAGCCAAATACCTTAAATGTTCCCTTCAGCCAGCATAGAGGGAAGCTGCTTGAAGGTTCTCTCTGCATCATCCTGACTCTGGTCAGGAGTGCTTGGCATCATCCCTGCTCTTGAAAAGAGTGAACTCTGCACCCAGGCTTATCTAGAGTCATGCAGAGTGTCTCACAAATGGAATAAATTACTCTGATCCATCAAAAATGAGGATTGTTTTACTTTGTTTTGACATTTGAGGACTAGTCTTTACATTGCATATTTACAAAGAAGTTTCTGTAGCTGTCTTTATGAAGGGAACTGTGGTGTATGTTGTTGGTCTGATGAAAGAGAAGCTTCTGCCACTGGATAATGCCCTGGGCTTTGGGATGATGGCCACTTGGGCAGTGCCACACTGAGAGTTACTGGGCAAAAGGCCCAACCACCTCCAGGGTGCTGCCTTCTTTCAGCACAGGAGGTGGGACCTTTGGGTAACTGAGACCTCCTATATCTAAGGGACCATTTGGTATGTACACTAGAAAAAAACCAGTGTCTGCTCATGTGCTTCCTCTGGCAAATATAACAGTCTCAGAATATACTGTGTTGGTGAGAAATCCTGAACACTGCTGTCAGGGTAGCAGCCTTCTCCAGATTGGTATGAGAGCCTGGTCAGGAGGAGATGAACTGATACTGTTTCCCTCTGATTTGTAGATGCCCTTTCTGCAAGTTGTCATTAAGAGAAGCTGATGGCCATGTTCCTAACTCTTGGCCAGATTAAATCTTGAAGGCTGTCAAAATAACTTGCAATTTTTCCTGAGCATGGATCACATCAGCTCAGAGGAAGTTACCCAGCCCAGTAGCTCTGTAAGCTGGGGCTGGGCATGTCTCACCACAAGAAGGCTCCCTGTGATGGAGTTAAGAAAAGGAGTGGGCACTTCATGGAAGAAAAAACAGCAGAAAAGGAATAATCATCAAGTAATCCCCTTGGGAAGGGAAGGGGAAGCAAAACATGAAGGATAAGAGCCCTTCTTGCTGGATTAGTATCTGACCCTGAGCACTTTGCTTGTTATTTCATCACTCTACCCCGGATTAATATCCCAGGCCTGGGACTTGTGTGCTCCCTCTGCCAGCCAGCCCAAGCAGGGGCAGCACAGGCAGAACACCTGCACTTGTTTGTGCACAGAGAGACATTTATTCTGTGGGCTGTTTGACAAAGTGGGAAATACTTTAGGGCAACTCAGATTTGCCTGCCACTGAGAACTGATAATTTGAATTTTTTCTCATGTGCATGGCACAATCCTTCAAGAAGGTGTTTGGGCGCACATTGCCCTCTGAGTGCCGTGTCTCTAGCCCTCAGCCAAAAGACCTCAATTGTGGATGTGCAGAAAAGGGTGGACTCCTCTGATTTTTGCAAATTTGTCTTACAGCTCTGACGATCAGGTGACAGTGCATTTTATAAATCGGGATGGAGAGCGACTTACGGCCACAGCCAAAGAAGGGGAGAGTTTGCTGGAAGTGGTAGTCAATCACAACTTGGCCATTGATGGATTTGGTAGGTGTTGCAGCAGGATATGTACACGTGTTGTTAGGGCTGGTGGCTACTGAGGAGCAGTGCAACAGTACATATGTCACTGTGTTCTGCCAAGACCATAAACAAGCTTCCCTTCCCCACCAGCTTCTTGCTGGTGGCTCACCATGCTGAGATGGCAATGTAACCTCAGACGGTCACCACTGGCATTCCAGCAGCCTCTCTCAGTGCTTTTGGCTGCATAGAGCTGATGCTAAAATTTGAAAACTGACGGTGATTCTCCCAGAGAAGAGGCAGGCTGGAAACTGCATCCATCTGTTGTGTTTCCTAGCATCTCTTTTGACATGCTCCAGATCTGTTAAAGTGACTTTTCTCACCCTGTTCCTAAAGATGGTCTCTCTCACCCCCTCACTTTTCCTGATTTGCTCTCATGCCCTTGTTTCTCCACCAGGTGCCTGTGAAGGGACATTAGCCTGCTCTACCTGTCACCTGATCTTTGACAAAGACACCTTCCAAAAGCTTGGTGCCATCTCAGATGAAGAGCTAGACATGTTGGACTTGGCATACGGACTCACTGACACGTAAGCCTCCCTGCTGCTCGCAGCAGATCCTCTAAGGCAGATTCTCAACATGTGGCACTCCTTTCCAAGGGGATGGGGCTTGTTCTGTATTATAGTTGTGCCTTGAGAGCTGCTTTCTCTTAAGGCACAGCAGACCTTTAACAGGAGCTTTAGTGAAAACCCATCCTGAACCAGACATCCCAGTGTGGGTGGGGAATTTCTCCCTTTAGTTTGGGAACAGAGGAGCCTCACTTCATGTTTTCTTCTCAGGTCACGCCTTGGCTGCCAGGTGTGTGTTAAGAAGTCGATGGATGGTCTGACAGTGAGGGTCCCCATGGATGTGTCGGACATGAGGAAGCAGCTGGAGGTTGGAAAGCAAAGCAAACAGTAACTGGAAACAACTGCTGCACAGCTTACATCCTCATTTAGGTGTGGCAGGGTATTTAGCTTTTGGTTGACACTATTGCTTTTTGTGGCTGGCTTGCAGTAGGTCATAAAAGTCTGATTCAGTATAAAAGGCGTGCTTGGCAAATCTCTTATTTAAACAAGGCATCATGCTTAATAGGGTCTTTGGTGCATATTTTAAGTGCTTAAACATTCTGCTGAATGCAATTGGATTAAAGTGTATGGCTTTATATTTCCCTGGGTGGGTGTCAGTAAATATCTCTGCTGTATGTGACTTGCTTTCTCCTTTGAAATTTAAGAATTCTGCTATTCTGAGTAACTGCTGAGAATTTTTCAAGGCTTGGCTCTTTAAATGTGGAGCAGACTTTTCCAATTTGAGAAGCTTAAGAAGACATTGCTGTTTGCAAGTCAGTGTACTGATGGGCTTGGTGATGTAGGTGACTTGAGTTTGGTCAGCAAGAGCATACAGAAGACATTCATGTGCTGACAGTTCCTGTAAGCAGGAACCATTTCTACGAACTTGAGATGTTCCAGGTCCCTGAATTGTTCTGTGCTGGGAGTAGCTACTTTCTCTAAATGTTAAATTTTCTCATTTGCCCATATCAAGTAGAATTCTAATAATGAGCCTTTTAGACCTACAAGATGCACTGTTTTGGTACGATGAGCCTGGCTGGAAGAGAACGAGTTGGATGGAAATTTGGTTGGCTGCATTAAGCGCAGCAGTGCCAGCTGATCAAAGGAGGTGATTGTTCTGCTGTACACAGCACCAGTGGGGCCTCACCTGGAATACTGCGTGCACTTTTGGGCACTGAATACAAAAAAAAGACATCATTCTGTTAGAGAGGGTCCAGAGCAGGACTGTGAGGGTGATGAAAGGTCTGGAGGGAAAGCCTTGTGAGGAGTGGCTGAGGTCACTTGGTTTGTTCAGCCTGGAGGATACTGAGGTCAGACCCTATTATGGTCTTCAACATCTTCACAAGGGGAAGCAGAGGGGCAGGTGCCCAACCTCTTCACTCTCATGACCAGTGACAGGACTCGAGAAAATGGCACCAAGCTGAGTCAGAGGAGGTTTAGGTTAGATCTCAGGAAAAGGTTCTTCACCCAGAGGGTGGTTGGGCACTGGAACAGACTCCCCAGGGCAGCAGCACCCAGCCTGTCTGAGTTAAGACTCGTTTGGACAGTGCTCCTGGCCACGTTATGGGATTCTTGGCATGTCCTGCACAGGGCCTGGAATGGCACTCGATGACCCCGAAGGGTCCCTTCCAGCTCGGGCTGTTCTGTGATTCTACGGTTCGGTGATTTACGCGGTTTCAGCGCGGCCTTGGGGCCTGGGCCGCGGGGGCTGCTGAGGCGGCGCTGTGGCGCCAGGGGGCGCTCGCGGGGCGGCGGCGGCCCCCAGGAGGAAGAGGAGGAGGAAGGGGAGGCCTCAGTGGCGGCCGGGCCGCTGCTCCGTGCCAGTCCGTCCTCCCTCCTCTCGCACTGACCGGTGCCTGGGCCTGTCTCGGGGAGCCACAATTGCCATTTGTGTCTGGCAGTCTCTGCGCACCTCCATGCCTTCCTGCTGCTGACACCAGACCTGCCACGCCCGGCGTGGCCCTGGTGTCCCTGTGGGCACAGGTGATGAGTGACACCCTGTGAATCCTCGACACCCTGTGAATCCTCTCAACAGGCTTTGGCGTCCTCTCTGATCCTTCATGCAAAAATCAGTACAAATGTTTATCCATGTCAATTTTATCCTTAGCAGAAGGGTACCTGCAGGAAGGATTTCCTGGCATGGGCCAGAACCCTGTGCTGTGGGAGGTGATGGCAGCAGGGTGCATTTTTGCAGGGTCCCAGCTCTGTGTGGGAACCACAGATGTGGTGATGTACTAAGGATTCAGGCTTGTGACTGGCATGTGACAGGGTAGCCCTTTGCTTTGTCATAAATCAGAAAAGCCTTCCAGGCTGTGCCTGTTTCTCCTAAACCTCTTCTCCTCCAGCTTGTCCCAGGTTTACTGTAAAACAAAGCGAATACATATGGATTACATGAAAGCAATTAAGCCATCACCTTCAGTAGCACTTTAAGTCTCTCCCCCTTCTGATGCCACCACTTGCAAAGCCGAGGTGATTTGGAGCTTTGCAGTCCCACTCCTCAGCCCCCACCGTGTTGTGAGCTTTGAAGCTGGACCCCGGGCTGCTGCTGGAAGATGTCAGCTCTCTGCACACATCCTGGCAAGGGAGGGAGCAGCTTCTGGCTTGGAAGGGTTCCTCTTCAGAACGTGGATGACTTCTGAAGAAAGAGTTTCTAGGACAAGCTGTTAGCATTGAAATGCAGGGAGTCAAAGTAGCCTGTGCTACTCTGGTGGGGCTGTCTGTCCCTCGAAGTTGCTGTGGGAGAGGCTTCTCACAAAGGAGCTACCTGCAAAGGATGAGGGGCAGTATGTCTTGGAAGACTGGCTTTCCTGACAGTTGAAACATCAGAAATAGAACTGGAAAGTTTAAAGTAAACTGCAGCTGCCTCAGGCACTTCCATCACGTTTCTGTCAGCCTGCAGGATAAGGAAAGAAATCATATATCCTGAGCAGAAATAAGATGAGGCTGAACTGCATGAGTCATTTCTCTTCAAGGCAGATGAGCTGGACTTGTTTGGCCTTGGTCTAAATTGGGAGCAGGCCCTCAAGGCTCCTCGCTTCCTGGATGGTGACCATGTAACGTGACTTCCCAAGAGCCTGCATCCGGTGGGGCATTGAGTAGGGCTTTCAGTATGTGACAGACCAGTGTGGTCTAAATGATCTGAAAAAGGGCAGAGAAAGAAGGGAAACCTGCTTGTGTCTCAGGGCTATACATTAAGGGGAAATGTGGCCTTTCTGGGGCAGAAAGCCAACCAAGTGTCTGTGTGTTTGTTACGAGCAAGCTGGGGGCTGTGGAACATTTTCAATATTGGTCTCTGAGTTGCATTATTGTCTGGCTCATGAAAAATGAGGGCTGCAAATTTCCAAGCCCAGAACTCTGATTTGTGCTGCATTTTGCAGGATTTTGTTTTGTTTAAAATAAAGAAAAATACCATAATACAGAGCTGGGTTAAAGCAGCTACCCACGGAACTGTGCCCACATTAGGCAGCGTAAGTTGAGGCAAGGAAAACTGTGTGTTTTTCCCTGCCTCTCCCAGTGTTTCTCTAAACTAATCTCTTTCTAAGTTTCTTGTGATCCTTTTAGGTGATGCAAATGGTGAGTTTTTACTCTGCATTTGGTTCAGTCCCCTTTGTTTGACCTGAGCCCAGCCACTGAGTTTACAATCTGTTAGTATGTTTAGAATACAGAATCATCTCTCTTCCAAGAATAGGCAGACTTTTCTTACAATATTTAGTGCTGTTTCACCTTCTTGAAAAGACAGGAGTAATGCCTAGACTGCTGTGCTGGCAGAAGGCTTCTTGCCAGCGTGGCCAGCCTGGCAGACCTGGGCTGGGAGGTGAGTGTGTTTCACAGCAATTCAGTGCAAGGGCTACCACCCTGACACGGGGGAGAAGAAAGCAAGAGGAAGGGAACAAAAGACGACAATACCACAAGGACAACTTGTGTATCTTTTATTAAAACAGTTACAACTGTAGCTCTGGAAAAAAAAAAAAGACTGTGGATGCCATGTTACTTTTCACGTGTGAAGAAAAGTATGGTGGTGGTGGAGTTGTGTTATGATTATATACACCTTTCATTATACAAGAGTCAAAAAGGTGATCTGGGATAGAGAGTGCTACATCTGAGAGCTAAACACCCTACATCTAACAAAACAAACTGTATATACACCGTGGAAAGTGGGCTCTGGGCTTCCCCCTGTTTCCCTTGCTCTAGTTTTTGATGATCTGAACTTGGAGTGCTGGGCCAGGTTCCTGTCACTGACCCTCAGAGACACCTGGCAGATGGGTGGAGGGATCTAACACTAGATAGTTCTACAGAGGTGGCTTTCTCCTCTGTGCAAGGACTGCACCTTGGCAGCTGTCATGTCAAGCTCTGGCTATTTGCAGACACTGACACACAGCAAATACTTGCAGGGATACTTATTCCACAAGCACAACCTTTCAGTCATTAGGATTCATGTATTTCTTTTCCTTCACCCATTCACTGATCACTGAGTAAAAGGATTGTCTCCCTGACAGATACCACCATAGAAAACTCTCATGTAACTTTCAAATGAACCATCCCAAACCTTTTAACCTTTGAGACTTTCCCCACTGTTTTCTTAAAACAACCTGTGAAACAACAAACAAAACAACTCTCAGCGTCTTTTTACAGCTCAGCTGGCAGTGTCATAACCCTCGAACTGGTCCCATTACATCTGTGGCACTTCTGAGCATGGCTTTGAGGGATGCTTCAGGAGTCCACTGGCTGCACCTCTTTGGTGGTCCTTACCAGCAGCCTGCTTAGCACATCCCTGCCTGGAATTCCCCAGGCTTAATTCTGCTGGAGTGCACAGGGCCACATACTCTGCTGAGTGTGTTTCTCTGAGCCAGCATCGGTGATGAAGCCTGCACAGTTTCAGTGTATGGACTGACAACTTTCTGGCCAGATGTGACTTAGCTTCAGCGTCTATGCAACAACATTCCTGACAACTCCCACAACTCCTTGACCTTGTGCTAAACCCAAGCCCTGCTCAAGCCCCTCTCAGCATGACTGGGAATTTGGTCAGTTGCCTCATCCACACTGCCTCTAGAAAGGAGCATCAGCATTGACAGAAAATTGTCAACTTTCACTAGGACTGAAACTCTTAGCTACTGAGCTACTCCCAGAGGACACAGAAGAACATTCACAGCCCTGTCAAAGTGACATTACTAAAATCCTTTATAGCAACTGTGTCTCTGTCAAATGCTAACTTTGGGGAAGGTATGAGAAGAAAGAATCACTGCGTAATTAATTCTAGAAAAAAGCAATCTTGGGCTTAAAATGTTACATGTGCTGTCTGTCAGTGAATGCTGGACTTTGGACTCTGGGCTCCAGCTGCTGATTTTGGAACCCAGTCTCAACCAATAATGGATGTGGGCAGTGAGCTAGACCAGAGCAGACAACAAGTGAGCAGAGTGAAGCAGCAGCGATTTCTGGAATGAAGGTGCAGGATTTTCCTTTGGATGGATGGTTGTGATGAACAGTGAATAATGATGGGTTTTGTGCACGTGTAAAGATTTTTAACTAATTTATATTTAGCTGTCCCTGTTGTCCAGTCATCCATGCACATCAGCAGCTGACTGGAGAAAATAAAGCAACGTTTCTATTTTCCTGCTATAAAAAAAATGGAGTCAGGCCCTGTACAGGTCAGCTAATTCAAGGACAGGGAGAGTCTGGTGGTATTCACTCCACACCCAGCCAGTGAAATCTCTTCCATCAGAAAAGCACATAAAGAAAACACAAGAACAGCCCCCCACCTCCCACCAAAATGAGTATTTATCCCCATCGTATTAGTGACACATTAGTGTCACATTAGTGTGACTTTACACTTGTTTCCCCATGCAACCTCCTAAATTCTTCACACCCTGATCATACATTACAGAATATTTTCTGTTGCACATACACACACAAAAAAATATTTAGTTCCTCCACATCCATCACCTTAGACAAATGTCTCTTCTGCAAACACTGCCGTGTCGCGCTCCTCTGCGGCCACCTCTGCCAGAGGCTGGCTCCTGAGCCACTCCACCCTGCTCCTGAGGAGCTCCTTCTCCACTGCTTCCACCTCTGCTGTGGGACAGGGCTCGGTTTCATCGTGCTTGAAGTAGTCCCTGATGGTGTTTCGGATGGAGTCAGGGAGGATGATGCGGATGGTGTGGCTGAACGTGTCAAAGCCCTTGCTCTGTGTTGGCGCCTGCGCCATTTCCGCTGGTTGTCTCTCCAGCTCCTCGGGAGCAGAGGCACTTTGGGAGCTCTCTCTGTGCTCGGCCGGCAGGGGTGGGGCCGTCGGTTCACGGTGGTGGCGCCTGGAGACGGACTGCAGGACGAGGGGGGTGTTCTGCCCATAGAAAACTGTCTGGGGGATGTGGACTCTCACAGTCTGCAAGCTCTTGGACAGGCTCTGCTCACCGCTGCTGCTGGGTGAGTCTCTGCTGCTGGTGTTTGTCACAGATCTCTCCTCTTCTCCCACTTGAGACCCCCAAGAGCTTTCTTTATTTGGGGCCACATAAAAAGTTATCTTGGTGCGCTTCAGGCTTTCCTGGCTCAGAGGGCAGTTATCAATGCCTTTGATTTCTACGTTCTTCACTGTCTTCTCCCTGTGCTGCTGGTGGCTGACCGGTGGGGCTGTCTTGCTGGATGGGCTGGCAGCTGGGTACTCAGGGCTTTGCTCAAACTCTTTGGTATAAAGTTGGCTCCTGAGCCCTGGGCCAGGGCATCCTGAACAACTCAGCTGTCTCTCCTCTTCTTCCCAGTCAATATCAGTGAATGGGCTTCCCATGGCAGCTCTGCTAACACATGGAAAACTTTTCTGCTCTCCAGAGCACCGACTGCTCTCTCCAGCCTTGGGTTCATCCTCATGAAAACTGTCCAGATTGCACAGAGGTAAAGGCACAGGAGATGTGAAGGATTTGGGCCACTCTTTTTGGGACCTCTTGGCAGCTGTGGGAGACACAGCACGAAGCCTGGCAGAAGTGCCAAACATGAATGGGAGGGATGAGACATCTGTGGGGCTAATGGCTGATGACTCTGAGCAGTAGGAGAAGGCACTGTCTAAGGAGCTGAGTGAGGAGGCAGAAGGGGAGGTGGTGGTAGAAGACAGGCTGGAGAAGCTGGACCTGTTGGACAGACTGGACTTTTGAAGGCTGAGCTGCTTCACCCTGGAGGTGGTCTGAGGTGATTGCCACGAGTTCTGCCTGCCCTTATTAACCCCAGGGCTTAGGCCTTCATCAATCAGCTTCTGGCTCTCCATCTGCAGCTGCTTGAGCCTGTGGATGTAGTCTGTGTGGCTGCTCATGATGGTGGCGTCGCAGCTGGACTGGCGGGCCACCGGCTCGTGGCTCTGTGCGGGCAGCTGGGAGCTGAGGCAGACGCTGGGCTCTGAGGAGCACCGGTCCCTGGCCGGGCTGAGCGAGCGGATGGAGCCGATGGAGCAGAAGGAGCCATCCTCCTCCAGCAGCTCATAGCTGTCTGCACTGGCATTGGTCTGGGCTTTGCTTTGGTAGCAGGCCGTGATCTCACTGAACAAGTCCCAGTCTTCCTGATCCTCATCAAGTAACAAGCTGCCGGGTGCTTCAAAAATGGCATCTGCTTCAGATTCCAGGTGGTTCTTTGGCCGTTCTGGATCGCAAGTGGAAAACTCCAGCTCATCAGAGGAATCATCATGCTGAGCCAAGCCTATGTCTGGGGCAGAGGACATAAATTAAATTGTTGCCATATATATAATACCTTACAAGCAAAATAGGGAAATTATATCAAGCCCATGGAAAAACAAAGATGATCCATTATTCTCAAAGGAAATAATAAAAAAAACTGGCTTGATCAGTTTTCACCACTGGCCTGTATTCATGGATAGTTTACAGAGACAATTCTATCTCTTTCCATGCAAACCATGTGGTTTAGCTTTACAGAACTAACCTGGAAAATAAAAATACTGCTGGGACATGTCAGTGGCTACACTGCTGGGACATGGCATGGCTACACTAAATTCTTGCAATGGCTAGAGTAGGTTTAACAGCAGCCACAGAGAAAGACAACCATCCCTGGGGACACATTGGAGTTTCTGCACCTCTGCTTTCTGCTTTGCTATCTCTTCCTGCCTATGCTTGACAGGCAAAGGGAAAGCCAAACTCAACTGGTTTTCAATGCTGTTCCTTAGAAGAAACATGAAGGTGAAACAAACTCTTTCGTTTGAGGACTTTACCTATTAAAAGATTTTAAATATTTCTGGAAGATTTACTACCACCAACTTACCCAGAGATTCTGCTGAGCTTTTGGACTTCTTTTTGTCAGGTCTTTGGAACAAGGAAGCAATATCACCCCCAAAAATCTCTCCTGAGTTTTCAATCAGAAACTGCACTAACAGGGCCACCTGGCAAAGACAGGAATTCACAGTTTCAGTTTCATGAAAACAGAGCAAGTAAAATCATACCCAGATGGTTCCTTTTTTTCTTTTTTTACAAAGATGTAATTTCCTCAAGAAGCTGTTAATAATGTGGCAGTGCATCTATATGAACACCTGAGGCAAGAATGTGAACTATGTGAACTGGTACTGTGAGCCAGGTGTAGCACATTCTACAGTTTTCCTCACCATTGCTTACACCTCATAAGCCATAAGCAAGCATTCCTCCTTTCTGGTGCACTGTTGTGCTCATTGCTTACTTTGTCCCAGATGAGGTGCCCAACTTCAGCTGCTCCAATTTTGTTGTTCTTGCTTGACCATACAGGAAATTTATCTGGTGAAGCAATCACTGCTTCTCTTTTCACCCTGGACAGTCTGATTAGCTAAACCCCTCCCAGCATGGGCACAGCTGCACAGAGGAAAGGATGGGGCCTGGATGCCACTCAGCCAGCACAGTCACTGGCCCTATGCCTTCCTTTAGACTACAAAAGGCAGTGCCCATAAAAGGCAGTGAAAGGGGAGCACAGAGGTGAGGCCAGACCCATGAAGATTACCTTCTTTGTAGAGCGGCTCTCTTCTTCAGGCCCAGTGGGACTCGGTAGCCACAGCATATTGGGTGCTATGCAAAGAGCCAGGTTAAAGGCATTCATCTGATTCACTCCAGAGTTCTGCTCAATGTGATGGAGGACTCCAAAGAGGTGTCTGAGTAGATGAGGTTGGCCTCTGGAAGCTGGTTGACAAGACTATTCAGGGAGTGGGAAAAAAGGAAAACAGTGCTGTTCACAAACATCTGCTCTTTGAATTCCAGAAGGTGCATCTCAAAGCTTTTTCTCCCTCCTGCCCCTTTGTACCCAGCCTGAGACACCCACATTTGGTAATAAGGTGAGTCTGTGTCACTCCCCTCCACCAGCTCGTGTTAGAGCCACAACTCTGCATCCAAATTGCCCACTTGCTCTGGTCACAGAGTTGGAGGGACAAGGGATCAGAGCATGTGGGAGGGAGCTGACAATGCCTTGACTAAACAGGGACTACCCAGAGCTCCAGGCCAGCAGCACACCAGACCACTGCCGTGTCATGTGACATGGAGAACATGGAAAAAGAAGGCCCAGGCTAAATGGTAAGGTTCAAAAGCTTAGCTGAGCCATGGTTGAATAAATGGGATGTCCCACAGGAGGCTGACACATAAACTGCTCATGCTCAAGGCTGCAGTTTCAAGGCAGTAAAGCCATTTTCAAGGTCCATGTCTCCACCTTGACAGGGCTGTTTCTTCTAACTGCCAATATGATGATCAGCCTCATTTTGTGAACATAAAAATAAAGATCATTGAAGATCTAATTCTGCTGCCATAGATGCAGTCCTGGTGGCTGAATTTTATTATGCTTTTTCAGTTTACTTGTTCTGGTAATTTGAGCTAACCATCAGAATTTCTAAATTACTTTTTTGGGGTCAGAAATGTTAAGGATGTTCAAAAATGATCATTGAAAAGAAAATTTTCTGATCAGTGACACTGGCAATAGCTCCTCCACTGTGGCCTGGAGCACTGCCAGTAGTCTCCCAGAAAAATGAAGGCTATTCCTAGGGCCATATGATCCCCCTCTTCCCACCAAAGGAAACTTTTACAAAGGCTTTTACAAACCTTTTGATAGCTTCAATCTTATGTGTCCGATTTTCTGTGTCCACAGCTTCCATCCACAGTCCGTGCATGTCTGAGGATAGAACACTGTCAGGTATATTTCGGAGAAAATCCTGAATTAAATATATATATGCAGAGCAGTCTGGTCAGTTTTGAATTCCTGGTTTCAGTTTCACAATGCATATAGTCACTGTTTATTCATATTAAGCACAAGATAAAACAAGACACTACACAAACATGTTTATTCTCCCCTCCCATGCCCACCAAGCTGTCTTCCTCAGGCTCTTTTATGGCAGCACTGCAGGATGAACAGCCCTCCTGTTTTGCCACTTCTCTAGAGCAGGACTGACCTCCAATTCAGCAGAGGACCCAGCCCTGAGGCTCTGCACAGATCTCTCTGAAACAATTCTCAGCTAGGAGGACTGCTGGTTTTTCTCAGGGGGCTATTCAACAACTCAGTGTATGTCTTGTGTTGGGAAGTGCCTGAATATCAGGCCAACAAGAAAAAAGGGGATGTTTTTGGATACTTTGGTGCCTAAATTACTCTGACCAGATTTAATTGCCAGTACAAAATATAGGCTTTTCCTTACTGAAACGTGGGTCTTGTCACAAACTTCAACCCCCACCCACCACAACCCCTCTCCTTGGATTTAGCAGCTGCTTTCCCTCGTGCTTGCTGGCTGATCAGAGGGTAAAGGCTGGGGGTCCAGAGAGCACTGGTCAGCTCCTTTTTTGGGGATTGCAGAGCAGCTGCCCTCAAGTGGCACAAGGCCTCCCAAACCTTCTGCAGCCTCTGCCTTGCATTCAGAAATGGCAAGGAACACCTATGCTGACACCACCAAAGGGTTTTATGCATATGTCAGTGCAACATCTGTCATGTTACTAGGCACTGTACAGACACCATGGCTGCCTTGCAAGTGGACATCACTGTATTTCCTCCTGGGAGTGATTTGGTACAGGGGGGTGCCAAAGGAAGCCCTGTCCTGAGGGGCTGCACATGTCTGCATGTGAAAACCAGGGTCACTGTATCAGGCAGGTACGTCTGTGTACAAAAACACACCAAGCCATCAGGTGAAAATGTTCCTTGCTGGAAAATGCTTTCTGTTCCCCTGAAATCCACCCTAGCCATAAAGACTCATTGCTTCCTCAAAAAAGGAAAGTACCATTAGCCCAGACAGCTGAGTTACTTGGCCAAACATACCGTGATGACAGCTGCAGCCACAAAGACTGATTCTCCATCCACCTGAACATCATCTCCAGAGTTCAGCTTCTCTTTCAATTCCTTGCAAGTCTTGGCATTGGCAGAACGTCTGAAAATGCCCCTAGTAGATGGACCTTCATGGTACAAGAGGAGCAGCATATCCTAAGAGAAAACCCAGGTGTACTTTAGAGCCTAGCACTTTACCCTCATGTTTGTGTATATTAGAGATCATGTGTTGTAACATAATTAGGAGAAGACCAAGCCAGTAATGGGAAGAAAACAATACAAGATATTTATCCTGATCTAACCAGGGACAAGAACCTGACAGCCAAGCTGCAGATACAGTTAATTTGGGAACACTTATCCTATGACAGATGTGAGCCCAAGGGACACTTGTAGTGAGTGAGTTCTAGGTTACATAGCATGGCAGGATCCACTGACATTGCCCCTCGTCAGGTGATTACCTGGAGACACCCATAGAAAGGACAGATGTCTGTGAATGATGTGATAGGGATTATCCAGGAGAGAGTTGTTCCCACCCTTGTTACTGAACTGAGTCTGGATCACAAGTAAACAATGGTCCTCCTCCCCCTTCAATCCTCATAAATGCTGCAAGTGGCTTTAAATTTTGGGCTAAACACTTCAGGTTTATGCCAAGACAAGCAGTCCAGGCTGCTGCTTACCATGATTGGCTTGGGAAGGATTCCATCAGGACAGACAGAGGACAGGGACAGGCCGAAGAGTTTCCGTGGTGTGGTGGGTGACTGTGAAGGAGGGCTGCCCGTGGGGGTGCTGGTGCTGCGGCGCAGGGCCCAGTCAATCAGGGACTTCTTCCTCTTGGTGTGTTTCTGCAGTGGCTCTGAAAGAAAACACAGACCTTCATTACACACCCGTCTGCTGTCCTGCTGGACAGTGAGTGATCTACAGTGGACGCAGAGTTCCCAGTGTCTTGGGTTATGGAACCTAGGATGTGTATTCTATTTCATCTGCTGAAAGCAGTTGGGGAATTGTTCTTCTTTATCTCTTGTAACTCTGGAAGGAGGGGGGCAGGTGCCTTTTGATAATGGGCCAGCTGTTAAAACCAGGAAGGGCATTGTTTCTTATCTCTTTTCTGCTAATGGACCATTAAGACACCCCTATTCTCCCCAAAATAGTACATCCACATTCCATCATCCTATTGTGAGATGCTCCACCCAGTGGGGGAGCCAACCATTCCTACCTGGATAAAACTGGGACTCAGGAACACGAAGCTATCTGGCTTCACCCGATTACCAGAGGAAGACTGAACCCCTTCTCATCATCACTGGACCCTTCTCACCATCACTTGACCCTTTCCTACAGGATCATCTCTGCTCCAACAGAACCACATCTGCCACTCCAGGAGGACTCACTTTTGGACTGCTTCCAAAACCCTGACCAACAGGGTGTCAGGTTGTAGCTCTGACTCTGTCAGGGTTTTCTAGGATTGTTGTTTATTTGTTTGCTTGTTTGGTTGGGTGGTTTTGTTTTCTACTACATTTATACTGTTAATATTCCTAGTAAAGAACTGTTATTCCTATTCCCAAATCTTTGCCTGAAAGCCCTTAATTGCAAAATTATAATTTGGTGGGGGATGAGGGGTTTACATTCTCTATTCTAAGGAAACCTTCAGCTTTCCCTGGCAGATACCTGTCTTTCCAAACCAAGACACCCAGCAAAACAAGCACTTTCTACCCCCACCTGTTTATAAACTGCACTCTTAATGGGGATGGTTAGACAGTATACAGCAGTGAAACCACTTGTTCATCTCAACCATCAGCAAAACTCTCAATCACCATTCTTCAGGGAACCTTGCTCTCTCTGCAGTGCAAGAATCACTTCACTCTCGTGACCAGTGATAGGCCTTGAGAAAATGGCATGAAGCTGAGTCAGGGGAGGTTTAGGTTAGATCTCAGGGAAAGGGTTTTCACACCGAGGGTGGCTGAGCATTGGAACAGGCTCTTCAGGGCAGTGGTCACAGCATCAAGGCTGCCTGAGTTCAAGGAGCACATGGACAGTGCTCGAAGCAGATGGTGTGGTTATGGGTACAGGGCCAGGACTTGATGATATTGATGATTTTCTTCCAGTTCAGTATTTCCTATGATTCTATTATAATGACTTGCAGTTGAAGACTAATGAAGGACTGAGAGCTAAGTCTGAACATTTGCACAGAGAAATTTCACCTCTCTGCAATCTCTTCCTCTTTACATTCCATTCAGGTATGAGAGCAACTCTGGGATACATGTATGATGCCAGATGAGTTCAGCACTGCACTGGAGAGCAATAAGGTCTATCTGGCTGTACCACACTCCTGTAGCTCCTACCTCTCCTCAGCTGCATTGGAGCTTGGAGTCTGGGTTTCAGGACAAACTGACACTGTTTTTCCTTGGGGAGCTGAGCAAGGAAGGAAGCCTCTGTCCCATCAGCCAGGAGAGTGTTATTGTTGGTTCTTTGTTGCTGGTCAGCAGAGTCCCGGAGACAGCTCAAGGCGATGCTGAAAGGATGCTCGTGTCCTGTTGAGGAGAGTTGTGTAAAGAGCAAGCAAAGATGCAGAGCTATGGTAAAAACTCTTACTGTTATTGGAAAATTCTAGCTTTGGTTATCTCTGTGATGAATTAGACCTTAACAGACAAAATTCAGTGGTTTATTTTAAAACGTTCCTTCTGTTTCTGAAATCAGCCCCTGCAGATCTGTGGCACTCTCCTCCATTGTGATTATCCTACCCTCCCTCAAGCCCGAGGAGTTTCTAAAACCTAAACACAAATTGTTAAAAACAAAGTTTCCATATAAACAACTGCAAAGGCGTTGATGCAAATGTCCCACTTGTGCTCGTGCAGTTTAGTATTGGATTAAGGTAGCAGTTCAGAAGATAACAACCCATATGCAACAAACTGGATTTTCAATGAGATACAACATTTTGTGTGGAAAGCACTTTCATTATTTGTGAACTAAAATGCAATGAAAACTAAGTAAGTACCAAAAAAGTAGAATAAACATGTTAGCTTCCTAACCAGAGGCTTATAAGTCACCAGTAGACCATCTAAAAATGTGCTTTTTTCAGTTGCTAAAGTGCTTTCCTCTAGATCTAACACTCTTGCTGAATGATCACCTGACTGCAGCAATTGATTTGGTTCTGACAGAGCCCAAAGGGAAAGGGCCTGGGAAGTGTCAGGAGATGCTCTGTCTGACAGAGATCAGTGGACACCTCTGTCACAGACAGTGAAGGTGGGCTGAGGCTGCCCCTGACCTCCTGCTCTGCCTGTGAGGAGACACCTGCAAAGCTGAGCAGGAGAGTATCACCAGCCTCCAAGCCTGTAGCCCTGCAAGCTCAAACCAGCACCCAGAGGGACTGAATTAGGCTTTGAGGCATCATACCCCTCCATCACATCTGCTGCAAAGAAGGTATGTCTTGGGCCAGCCTAAAGATCTCCCATTGATTTTGAGCATCTGCTGAAAAGTGTGATGGGCTCCCACCCAGAAATGCACAGATTTGCTTGGAAAAGGGAGGTAACTGTGAAGTTTTTCAAAGATATCACCATGCTTTGATTAAATGTGGATGCTGAGACGATGAAAGCCAAGTGACATCTCACAGCAACTTGATGTCACATCTTACATCAGCAACAGTGTCCCTACCATTGCTTTTTATGTGAAGAGTGCAATGTTTGTGATGTGTCTCTGCCACACACGCTAATATAATTTATCACTTGTTCCTCTGGTGCCAGAATTAAGCACTAAAATGATGCTCAATGAGAGGGCTCTTACCAATGAGAGGGTAAGCAGGCTCATCTTTTCCTGCAACCACCCAGAGGTGGTGTTCACTGGTCCTGCCCTGTTGGGTGAGGAGCAGAGAAGAGAAGAATGTTAGTTGAGAGGGGCCAGAGTGAAGGTCCGTGAGGTTGCCCTCCACTCAGAAAGCAACAGACAGCAAATCTACACTTATCCACACCCACACTGTCCTGTGAACCAGGTGTTGCCAGCATCCTTAGCCAAGATCTGTCACCTGCCACTTACAGGGAGCCCAAGTTGTTGAAGGGTCTTCTTCATCACACTCTCTGCAGTTTCTACATTGGACACATTGACTGCAGTAGTCTAGAAAGGCAAACAGAGAAAATACAGGAAACTAAGACAAAGGTGAGATGTTTGGTTGCAGTTCCTTGTAGCTTCAAAATCTGAGGAAAATGTCACATCTCTGTCTAATGACTGTCTTTACTAAAATGTCCATGGTTGGATGAGCTGTACGAATTTGAACTACACCAGAAAGGATGATGGCTATGCAAAAGGAAAGCTATTCTCCACTACTTCTCTCGTGGGTTTATTATACTATCCAAAGATTTCATCCCTAGAAATCACAGGAGGTGGGTCCAGATGCTGTGTTTGACCCCATCAGTGTTTGGCTGATTATAGTGACACTGTCACTCAAAGGGGTGATCATGGCAATGCTCATCAGCCATGAGTGTCAGGGGTCACTCTTTGAGGAGAGAATACCCAGGAGGCAAATGTGACCCACCAAGCTTGGCATGAAGCCAAAAAGTGTATGCTAGACTGGGACACATTCCAGTAAATGAGTTCAGGTCAACACACCAGTGACTCTGTGATCAATATCCTCAATTCATAGCACTGGAAATAGGAATTGACTGTGGCACTCAGCCAGAAACTGTCATGAATTTTGATGTGAAGCAAAAGGAAAAGAGAAAAGAAGTCAGAGGCGAAGGATAATCTTAAAAATTAAGTGCTGTTTGGTAAGGGTCTGGCTACCTCCTCATTTCTCAAACCAAAACTCTCCAAGTGGGCTTCCAAGTGGGAAGGATGCAGATACCCAGATGCATGCCTTCTAAATCATTTTAGCTGGGACTTGAATTTGAAACTGGAATACCAGCACAGCCCTGCATTCCCTCCCCTACTCCACAGACCCCTGTGTAGTCTTGATCTGATGAACAAGTTCTTAGCTTTACTCACAGAAGAACAGTTGTCATCATCCAGCACAATGATCTGAAGGGTCAGATTCTTCAGATACTCGTTTTGTTTTACCTCATTGATGTGCCTGAAAGTCAAAAAAAGGGGAAGGGATGTAATTTCCCAGCCAAATTTGAGAAGGGCTCTAAAATTTGGCACTGTAATAAATACAGATTAATTATGACATATTTGAATGTAATGTTCATAGTGAGGCCACATGCTCTTACTGACTTCTTATCAACCTGGAGCACAAAGACTAACAATCCCTCACAAGCAGTACCTCAGTGCAGGTAGACATGTCCTGCATTATACCTTCCAGTGTTCCCTCAGGATCACTACTGTTCTTCACAAAGCAGAAGATATCTTCCCCTCTTTGTCTCTATATAAACACTTTCGTCTGGGTGTTAGACGAAGCAACATATAAAATAAAAAGAGGTAGCCTCTACATGCAACATAATAAAAAAATTAGTTAAAAAATAATCTGAAGAATCAGTGACATTTGTGACAGTTCCACAGTGATTAGCAAAGTTGACCTCCAGCTCCAAAGGAAAAAGGATGCTCCAACAATATCAGCTTCTGATGGATCCCCTTTTCCCACAAGCTGTTAACACCAATTTTGCACTCTCCTAGGGGCATCTGTGTTCAGATTTCAAAGGTGGACTTTTCAAATGGCACTTAGACACTTAACATGCTGAAAATCAGAGCACAATTTGACAGGCAAATTTCTCTAAGGCCTGTAGAGGAACCACCTGGAAGGAGGATGAAAGGAGGGTCACTCACCACAGCAACGCTGACAGCCACCGTTCCTTCACATCAGCTGAGCTGAAGACAAAAAGGGAGGCAGATCATCAAACAAGTGCTGAATGGGTAACAGCCTTTGGAAACTCTACCCAATTTCATTTATATATGGCTGTAAGTCAAAGTTGCTTCCTGCAAAGCCCTGGAACAAAAGCACAGTCCTTTCCTTCTTCTGTTCTATTTTAACAAATAGCAAAAATAATAATAACAAAAAAAAAAAATCCCAGCAACAAACTGGACCAGGTTTCCTGTCAGACTGGTGAGTGTTCAGATAAGGGACAAATCCCTTTCTGTGAAGTTGGAGTTAACTCATCTTGTGGGCCCTCATTATTTTTGCAGTGACCTTTAATTGCTATTTTCTTTCTCCTAGTATTTCCTTCCCAATGTCTGCTGTTCCTAGAACTATTGCTGCCAGCACGGGTTAGCTGGGTTTCAGGATAAGGAAATGGAAAAGGAAATGGGCCCTTTAGCCTCAGTCATTGTTTCACTTGACACACAGGAGGCCTGAGCAGCTACTGGGATGCAGAGGGAGGCCTGAGGTCGGGTAAGATACCTGAAGGTGACAACATAGTTGGTGATAGGCCAGCCAATGACAAACGAATTCTCGGGACTCATCTTTTTCTCTGTCACTTCGCTGAGACAGGTGCCGGTCCACACTTCACTCAGGTGCACTTGCTTTTTCAGCTTCAGGCTGGAGGAGGATCTACAGTGGAAATTATTAATTCCTTAGGCTGGAGAATAACATTTAGACCTCCAGAGTCTGATCATGCTCCTTTCAAGCCATGCAAGATTTGCAGTTAGAGCTCTTAATTTATTATGTGACAGAAGGGGTCAGACTGAAAGTCAGTTTTGTCCTTCTGCCTCTTCCCCTCATGGTATATCTTCAACCAAGCTCATAAGGAAATGGGCAAAACTGGTTAGACAACCTTTTTCTTCAGGCAACTGGAGTGAAACGTTAATACCAAGAATAATTTGTGAAGGTGGAAGGGGGAAATGCCAAATTTTAGATCCACATTTCCAAAGAAGCATTGTTTTGGAGGCTGCTGAGTGCTCCACAAATAGACCAGAGCTTC
The DNA here is from genome assembly GCA_017589585.1 of Phylloscopus whistleri. Classification (NCBI taxonomy): domain Eukaryota; kingdom Metazoa; phylum Chordata; class Aves; order Passeriformes; family Phylloscopidae; genus Phylloscopus; species Phylloscopus whistleri. The sequence goes on from JADMLD010000294.1 coordinate 138,406, forward strand.
ATAGAATCACAGAATCTCATGAGTTGGAAGGTGATGACCCACATGATCATTGAGTCCAACATCTGGCTCTGCACAGGACAGCCCCCAAAATCCCACCACGTGCTGAGCCTGGTTTCAACAGGGGAAAAGGAATGAGTGGGAATTCCTCTTACTTGGATTTGGCAATGACCAGCACATCACTGAACAAAATCAGATGTCTTTCCTGGGTCTGCAGGCCCACGGTTAGCTGCACTCGCTCATCCAGGACAAAGGTGGAGCCTGGGCTGCTGAACACCCCGCTTGGCAGCCCATTGTCTGAATGGGAAGAGGAAAGAGTAGTTTCCCTGGAGGAATAAGAAAAATCACAAGACTTTGTCAGAAGCTTTCCTTGTGATTGGACACAGGCATCTGTTTTGGAGAAGCCTGAGAGCCCCCTGCTTCTCCCAGCCCTTCTTGCTCTCTATTATGACCCACATTTGCCTGCCTCTGCACAATTAACTTTACCAGCCTCAGACAGATGGAAAACTGCCTAAATGCCCACACCAAATCTTGTGAGATTCAACTGCTGAAATAGTAGTTTTTGGGTAATTTCTCACTCAGGTAAAAGACTTCCTGCACATGTGTGTGAACTATGACTTGAGCATGGAAAGCCCATGGCTCATGGCGTGGCTCAGATGGGCGTGAGGGGCACTGCCCTTTCTGTGCATGTTTTCCATCCAGACTGAACAATTTGTCAGCACAAGAATTGCAGCAAAAAGAAAACGAACTGCATGTACTCATCTAATTCCAGACATCTGATTCTGGCTTGCCTGGCTGCCATCCAGCTTGTTATTTCCACTGAGATTCATAGAGGTGCTCACCATTTCCAAAAATCCCTGAGGGTTTTTGCATGTTGACTGCAGTCAGCAAGACATCATGGAGATTGAACCAGACCCTCTCCTTATGCTGTCCCCAGCTGGCAGAGCTCTGCCAAGTGCAATCTCCTCACTTGCACCTCAGCAGCCCACAGAGCACCTCCTCAGCACTGCTCCAGGCTCAGGTCAGCTGGCACACAGCAGCTCCCACAGCCATTTCTGGGTCAGCATGTGGGATGTGCTGCGTGAACATGGAAGGGTTCCTGTTCACACAGTGTGTTTGTGTACCTGAGCTTGACTTAATTAGTGAACCTCTGGGACATGGCCTTAGACTGACACAGAAAAAACCTCACAGAGATCCTCCTGTCTCTACACAGAGACAAAAATGTGCATCTTGCTTGCAAACAAGGACACTTGCCTTCCCTTCACCCCTCAGCAATTCTACTCTACTCTCTACTCTGAGGACACTCAACACAAACAAATAAAAAACCACACCAGCTGTAAGTGTAGTGTTTTTGAGTTGTTGGTTTTAACTCAATTTCCACTAGCCTCATAACTGAACTCAGCTGATTTCACAGGAGTGAGGTTAAACCAGCCAGTAGCTGCTTTCTTAAAATCCTCCCCCAGCCACAGGAACACCTGTGCTCTGGCAAACAGAAATTCTCTCTTCCCTCCTCCACAGCCACCACCAAGTGAATCCTTGACTTATGCACCTGTGGGGCTGTAAGTGAGAAGGTTAATAACCTTTAGATATGATATTAAAAGCTCTCCATGTCTATCAGCTGAGCAGTGGGAGCCACAGCATCTTACAATTCCAAGCAGTGGGTTTCCTGAAGATGGAGGATTACCCAGCTTTATAGACACAATGGCAGGATAGCAAAAAAATCTCACTGATGCTTTAATGGCCTAAGCAAAGATGGCACTGGACCAGCTCCCTCCAAAGCAATCCATCACAAGAAACATTTAATGTTTCCCTCCCTCATGAGGATGTTATCCAGCCAAATAAAGTCAAGAATTTGTTTCTCTTCCTCACTTTTTTTCCCCCTACTGCAATTTAGAGTGGGTGGGAGGAAGGAAAAATAAGTCACATAACTTTGTCAAATGACAACCAAATGAAAATCAGTCCTGCCCTTCACATTAAATGATCCTGTGAGACTGACACATCCCACCCCTCATTCCAGAGAAGCAGGCTGTGCTGTGCATCAATCACCAATGGTGTGATACAAAAGGGATATTCTTTGTGAGGGCTGGTCCAGATCAAAGTGTTAATCAGTTCAGCTTTATCTTCTCTTTCTTACAAAGAAAGAAAAAAATCAAACTAAACAAATCCCTCAGCAAATGTTATTTACAAGACTGCTATCAGAACAAGGCAGAAAGGACCATGGTACCCCCTTATCTGTCTCTGGCAGTGACACAGCGCTGCAGGAGGGGATGAGGTCAAGGAGGACTCAGCTCCCACTGCACTGAGGTGCTCAGCTCAGGGCTAACCTAGAACATTCGGTGTTTCAGCAGAAGGTGTGCATGTCTGGCATGCAGCTCCCTGACTGTCTGCTGACACTCCTGGTGCCTCACACTGCAGGAGCAAAGCATCAGCAGACACTCGAGGGAGATGCAGGCATGGGGACAGCTTTCCACTACCAGAGCTGGTAGTAAGGGAAAGCTGCTGTCACCTGACAGGGACATGGCTGAAAGATGGAAACAGGAGTCAGAAAGGTATTTTTTGTACCTGGAATGGGACTTTGATTTGCCAAGAGCTTTAGTAATGGCAGATGAGGTAGATCGTCTTCTTTGGACAATGGGCTTCATCTTCTACAAGACAAAAAGATATTCAAGTTAGCCCGGCCACCTTGGAAGCTGACCTGCTCATTGCACTCTACAAATTTTCTTTTTGTCTAGCTAATAATCATGAAATCTCAGCACTGAAAGCCATGATCTGTGCTGTCAGACACCTCCCTCCCCTTCCTGATCATTAAAACACTGGCCAACTCTCACATTTATGTTTTCACAGCCAAATCTCAAAGTAATTATATGAATAAACAGAGGAAAAAGACAAAAGTATGAAGTTCAAGAAAAACTTCCAAACACTCACGCCACAGAATAGTTTGTTAAGGAAAGGTATAGAAATATAATTTAAAACTGGACCAGACAAATATATGAAGAGCATATAATACTCTAGGGAGTTGTACTTTATCAGCTGGAGGAATGGATGAGGTTCCTTAGTATGTTTCTCTCTATTTTCATTTTCCATGACTCACAGGTTCAGCAAACAGGTTGTCACTAGGCCCCTCTCCAGGCAGCCTAACCTCATGACACTTGAGTCTTTTTTAACAGCCACAGCCACCAAGTCTTGTATAACACAGAACTGGGGTGACTGTAATTGTGAGACCTGAGAATTAGAAATTATAACTATCCAAGTCAACATATACAGAGGTCACAGGTCTCCTTTTATTTGCTAAATAAATTTTGTGCTGGAGAAAGATGAGAGATTTTAGCCTGGGAGAGAAATCCTCACACCAGTGACTCTTGATTAGTAACCATGGGAAGATCTGTCCCGTGGCTCATTTCTAATTTCAGCATTTGCCTATGTTAGAGCTTTAAGTGCCAGGGAGTTCAGAGCATGTTGAGACTTACTGATCTTTTGACTTCTGAATGTTACAAAATATGAAAAATTCTAAGAATAAAAGAAACCATGACTCCTGGTTGATGAGGGAGACCTCCTATGGGGAAAGTATGTTGCTTTTGTTAACTGTATACTTTTCAAGGTCTGTGCTGAACAGTGAAAACATTCTTTGCATGTGAGCTCACTGGTCCCATCTCTGAGGATGCAAGGCTGTTACAGCTCAGCACCTTATGACAGCATTACCATTCTTGTGATGTCAGAGGAAGGTATTATCCTCATATCAGTAATGGAAACATGAAGGACAGAGCCATTTCAGTCAATTTGCATGACTGGTGTTCACCACATTGTGTCTGGTTTTTCAGAGCAAACTGGCAGACTGGCTGGGGCTGGTTTGATGTACTTGCTTCTGTTTACCCTCCCTGGAGCTACAGGAGCTCAGCACAGCTGCATGTCTGTCTCCAGGGGTTTGTGTGAGAAAATAAAAGTTGTTGGAAGGGATTTAACACTGTTCAGAAAGGAAATACATGGCAGAGCCTGGAGTGGAGTCCAGCTGACAGGGAAGGGACATCCTCCTCATTTCCCATTTAGTTTACAAGACACCTTTTGACTTCTGAAGCCAAGGACCTGGGAATCCTACAAGCTAGATCTTTCTACAACAGACTCCTGACTCCATGCCTGATCAGGTCCAACAGAGGCCTCCAAAGCACAGAGGACCTTGTGAAAAAGAATGTATGATTACATAACTCAATGTATGATTACCAATGGAGTGGGCCTGCAAGTGTGATTTAGTAAATCAATTTCCTAATAGATGAACATTCAGCTTTGCAGTATGAGTAGAAGTCCCTGAGTAGGTTCCCTGGGTACATGTACATATGTAGACAGAGGCAGATGGACAGCAATTTCTCCCTCATAGCCTGCTATGACATTGCCAAGCAAAAATCTGTCTTTGGAAGTTTCACAAGGAGAACTGAACAAAAATAACATCAGCTCAGAAATGCTTGCTTTTAAAAAAGGAAGTCCCTACTAAAACAGAACATCTGGCTTCTGGAAGGGCCTTAATAGGATAAAATGTTCCTACAAACATAATGCAGCACAGCATCAGTCATGCTCTATCTCAAGGTGGGAAGTGAGGATGGGTGGGGATGCCTGGGGGCAAACACCAGCAGCTGCCAGCTGCAGAGGTTGCTGATGAAGACAGGGTGGGCTGGTGCAGCTCTGTGCCAGGGGCATTTCAGATTGCAGTGATGTCTTCAATGGCCTTGTAATAAACCCTTGCTCATGATAGCATCCTCTGTGCCAAAGAATCCCACGGCACACAATACCTCCCTGTAGGTAAGGCAATCATTTTGGCCACTCCAAAACCACTCTCTTCTGGGGTACAAGTGGTACTAAAGACATACATGATGGAGACACTTATCTCAGAATAAATTTCAGGGAGTTGGTACTGGTGGATTTCTTCTTCTGACCACTGGGAAGGCTTTCAGACTGTTTCTAAATGGTGGCAGCAATGCCTTCTAAGCAGCCTTGTTTGGGGCCCTGTCCTACAGCCCCACCTCCAGCAGGCACTGGGCTACCCCAGTCTAACAAAGGCACCACTGCGAGTTTCCAGTGAAATGTTGTGACTACAGGACACAAGGTGCTCCCCATACTTGATATCTCTGAAAATAATGCTGAGATCATCAGCTGTCCAGAGATCCAGCTGCCTGACCCCAAACAGACTATAGGCAAACAAAAAAAAACCTGCTTTCCAAGACCTCAGCCAAAGTCTCTTTGATGCTAGCCAGTCACATTCCTTTGGAGGACATCACTGAGATTATGGAATCCCATTACTGTAGGTAAGGCAAATCATTTTGGCCACTCTAAAATGATCATCTGACTGAGGGAATTTGACACAGCTAATTGGCACAATTTCAGGGTTAACATATTTAATTTGCATATTTTATGGAGGAATAATAAATTGTTCTGCCTTTGGTTTCAGTAGGCATACAAAGTAAAACAGTTGCTTGTGTGCTCCCTCTCTGCATGGGAGAACCTAGCTGTGTACCTCGTTTTAAACAACTTGGATGTGCCTGGGTAATCCCATGTAAGTGATCTTTTCTTAAGAGACTGCTGGACCAGGACAGACTCTCCTAACACCTTGAGTGTTCTCACAGTGCCATGTAAATGCACTCTGAATCCAGCATGTTTCTAAGTTCTACAGTTTTATGGTTTTCCTGCGAAAAAAACCCTCCCATCTCACTGCACAGAAGCAGCAATACAAATCCTCTGTGTGATGTTGAAGCCCCCTCACCCTCCTGGCCAAAGGCTGGGCTCGAGCAGAGCTGGCTGGGCTCCAAGGAGGTGTCTGGTGGCTTCCAGCCAGACTCACCTGGCTGCCAGCACCACTGGGCAGCCCTTGCCCACGAGCATTGCTTGTAGATGAAGAGGGGACCTGGTTGTGCTCCTCCACGTTGGAGCCAGGGCGTGCTTTTCCTGGAGGTCAGCTCTGCTCTCATTCACTGGGCATGGAATCAGAGAGCCGCTGAAGGACATGGCGTGATCTCTGTGCTGTTTTGGTGCCATGGAAACAGATACTCATTTACCCAACATACTCTGGAAGTGCCTGAACACTTTGAACGCCCTGGACCATGTTTGTGCATTACTCATCTCTGAGCTGCCGATTTTAGCTGTGTGTTTCTTGGCACCGGGGAGCTTGTGAGTCTGATGCCCTTCATTCCAAATCCATGTATGGTCTATGCTATCAGCTCAGCTGGCCAGCAGCAGTGGGGTTTGGTTTTTTTTTCCCCACTGACCTCTGCACTTGAATGTTATTCTCCAGATAGTTAAGGTGGGATGGAGCTGAAAAATAATGACATCTGCTTAGCACAGGGTGGATTTTCCTTCTGACTATAGCTGGTCAAAGTTTGCAATGCTTGTGGCACTGGATTGACGCTGTTTGGTTTAGATGCCATTAAGAAGTAAAAAAAAAAAAAAAAAAAAAAAAAAAAAAATAAAAAAATTAACAGGGCTATTTTTCTTCGAAACATAAATTGAAATATGTGTTTTAGAAACATTGATACAGTGTTTCTTTGAAACCACCCTGTGCTTTCTTCAACCCCAGAGTTTCAGGGTGGGGTTGCAGTGCCCAGCTCACACTTCCAAGGGAAATTTGCTGCTCCCAATACTCTAGGCTGCCAGGTTCTGTTACATCTTTATGTTGGAGCATTAAGCTGTCAGTGTCATTCTCCCCTCGTTAGACAACAGTCCACTTCCCAGCTGCAAAGATGATGAAAGGGTATCATATGTTCCTCAAAAAAAAACACCCCAATTTTTATAATTGTGGGCTCAAGAGTCCATTTCATGCTGACATTCATATCTGTCAGGGAGGCTTATGTTGCTAAAGACACGGTCAGAGAGAGTAAAACACGGGCCACAATCTCTTTGATTATTTGGAGCATCACAGATTGTTCAGAGCCTGCAACATCATTATTCTTATTCTCGCATACATGTTGTGAAACACTATCTTCCTACAAATACCCTCCTCACAGTGCCAGCATGTGGTGTCAGAGCACACAGCAGATCAGCAGAGCACAGTTGTAAGTGGTCAACTGGAACACGGCAAAAGTTACTGTATAAATGGAGCACATGGCCACTTAGTTCGCAGGCAACATTCAAAAAAATACTTAAGAACCCAGTTAAGAGAAACAATTAATCACTTGGACTTGGATCCATCCATGTGAAAACAACCGCTGCTGTTCTATCGGATAATGAGTTTACATTAGCAGAGGCATGCCTATGAAAGTCTCTTAATGAGATAATGTGGGACACTGCTGCCTCCTGCTCTGTTCATGTGAGAGCTGGATGCTCCTACCATGCACCCAAGTCAGACTATTGTTGCATTTCTAGTTAGAAAATCCCACTAGAGAAAGATAATGAAACAGAAGGGGGAAATTGTTCAATGCATAAAAGGGAATCAGGCATTCAGTTACGTGAACTAAAAAAATAAAAAACCCCTGGGCTTGCCATTGTATGTAGATTTACACTTAAAATTAGTTTAGGGAAAAGTGCAATCACAGCTGCTGTCTCCTTCACCCCTGCTCCCAGATTTCATCTGCCACTCCAGCAAACTCTACAGTTTGAATGTGACCCCTCAAGCTGGAACAGTTTCAGCAGGGGCTCCAGCAGCTGTTGTCTTGCAGCCATTCCCCCTTGCTTCAAATGGGAAATCCATCACAGGGCACCCACTGGGAGACAGGCCAGCTGTCTGCCCTGAGTCTCATCAGGGTGCTGTGCCTGTCTGCCAGCCTGATCTTGGCTGATACTGCCTTGAAAAGCTACACTCCTTCCTATATCATGCCATCAGCTCCTTGGTAGAGATCTGTTTTCTTCTCAGCCTTGGTTTCCTGCCCAGCTCAGAATAAGATTAAGAACCCTCCACTTCTTCTCCAAGTGTCTCTTGAAGGTGAATGTTTGGAGTTCTAGGAGCAAAACAAAAGCCTGGTCAGTGATTTGTTTTCTACACTGGTATGTCTCTCTTTGCACAGCTCTCAGCCAGGGGAAGAAGATTGGATCATCTCATTTACAAGGAGTGGCTGAGGGAGCTGGGTTTGTTACACCCTGAGAAGATACAGCTGAGAGTTGACCTCATCAATGTCTATCAGTACTTGAAGAGAAGGTGGCAGAGGCTGGAGCCAGGCTCTGCTCAGTGGTGCTCAGCAGAAGGACAAGAGGCAATGGGCAGAAATTGGAAGACAGGAAGTCCTATCTGAACATCAGGAGGAACTTTACTGTGCAGGTTCTGTGTGCATTGGATCACATTGCCCAGAAAGGGTGTGGAGTCTCCCTCACTGGAGATATTCCAGAACTGTCTGCACACAATCCTGTGCATTCTGCTCTGGGATGACCCTGCTTGAGCAGGGAGGATGGACCAGAAGACACAATGTGGCCCCTTCCAGCCTTACCCATTCTGTGATCCTGTGAAGATGCCATATATAGCAGAGATACAATCCCATGATAGTGGTCATGACTAGGCATTGCTAACCAGCTCACTGCCAGCCAGGCAGGACAGCAGGACCTGACAGAGAGAAGGGAGAAGGCTACAAAATGGAGCAGCCCCAGCAAAAAACATGCTCTGTATGAACCATGGTTTGATGTGAACTCAGAGCTAAGAAACTTGGGTGTAAATATTTATCTGAGCCATTTTACACAACTTCATCTTCCTGTCATGTTTCACTAACTGCTTCCCTCTCCCTTACTGCTAATACACAGCTCCAAACAAACTAAAACATTTTGTAAAATATGCAGAGCCTGGTGGGCAGTAAATCAGTTTGCAAGGACACACTTTGGAATATTTCCTTTTCCTTCCAAGAAATGGAACCCTGCTGGTTTATTTTAAAGCATCCCATATAAGCAAGACCGAGAGAAACAATTCTTGTCTGCCAAGGGCCAAGTGGGTTTTCCACTTGGAGGTGGAAAGGGACATGGCTGGGGATTAGCTTAATTCACACTAATCTGTTCCATGCCATATTTTTTCCCTGCTCCCATGGATTTCTTGTGCCTTCCTTGGCGTCTGGAGCAATGCCAACAGTGGCTGGCAATGAGGGAGGATGTCCTGCAAAGCATGGAGGGGACTGTCACCATGCAGAGCACCAGCCTTCCTGACTGAAACTGGTTTTTCTGAGCAGCTGGTGTAATGGGGACATTCTTAAATGGCACTGGGCTGGAACCCAAATAAGGACACTTGGAACTTGTCATGCCTTGGGGCTGTATTTCTGGCTACTGAGCACAGCCTCACCTTGTCCTCCACCAGCAATGCCCGTGCCTGCAGAACAGCACAAATGTTCAGTCCCAAGACAGAGCATTGCTCGGGGTCCCAAAGCAGAGCAAAACTCTCAACTGTCACTCAAAGACAGGGACCTCAAAAGGGCCCCAAAACTTTAAGGAAGAAGGCAAACCACAGCTCTCATCCATCAGCTCTGCCTCTGTAAAAACCACGGTGCCCACCTGCAGCTCTGTGCTCCCTCACTGCGGTCCCAGAACTGGACAGAGAGGTGAAAACTGATGAATACAAGAATAAAAAAGTATCCTGCTATTTCCAAGGCTCAACCCTGACACAGTGTTGGTGGACAGGATCTCTGAAAATTATGGGCAGCCTCTGCTGAGAGCATCCACAGGTGGTCTTTTCTCTGCAAATCTTAAGGTTCAGCAAGAGGGGGGTGTTCATGTATTCTCGGATAACAACAACAACAAAAAAAGCACTGCACAAAAAATGCTTACTGCTGGTGGGGATGATTCTTAGTCATCACCTGCAGCAGGAACAGGCCCTGAACATCCAAAGGATACACTCGAAGTATTTTTTGCATCAATATCAATTTGAAAAACTTTAAACAACACAAATGCAACTCTCGTCTCTGTCACTGGCACAGCACAGCAAATCACTAATTGATGGAAACTGAGGAGATCAATAAACATTAATATTGATTCAGAAATACTTCTGAATTTTAAGCATTTGGCTTGGCAAGACATGAGCATCTGCTAGAGGAAGCACTTCCTTCCCCTTTCTAGTACTGGAACAGGAGATTGAAAACTGTGAGAAATGTAAAATATTGTTTTGCAAAATTTCTTCACCCTTTCCTGGCGATCCAAACAGTTTTGTCATAATTCTGATGTCCAGGGCCAAGTAAATTTGAAATAAGGGTTGACAATGGATTAGACCAAACAGCTGGCACGTGCTGGGATTTTCCTGAAGTGCTTCTTCCCACAGTGAAAACCCATCACAACAGATTGCCCCTACATGTTTTGATACCATTTTATATCAGGACTCTTTCCTCCTTCCTTTCCTGCCTTTGAAACAATGCTGAAAGCCCAGGAACATCTCAGAAGGAATTCTTGCCTCTATAGCTCTGAAGAAAACCCCTGCACAGCTCTACACACATATATGGTCTCTGGCCTTAAGCTGAGGCATGCTCTGACGATGAGCATGACATCAGTGACTAAAAGGTGACTACAGACACTGCTCATGGGAAATCAGAGGGGGTACACTTTTATAAGACCCTTTGGACCATTTAATTTAGGTTGGTACTGTGGGGTAGAAGTTTCTGTTGTGAAGTTGTATATACATAACATTGGAAGGGAACTTGCTGGGTTTCACAGTATAAAAATTCATCAATGAGGCCAAAGTAAATTAAGAACCATGTTCCTTCTTTAAAAAGGCAAATAAACAGTCCACTGAATTGAACTTTGGCAAAATGAAAAACTTGCAGAGCAGCCAAACCCGAGGAACAGAAAAATGTAACACATTCCTTAGTGTCTTTAAAATAACTCCTTTCCCCCCTGCCTCTCGGTTCAAAACCCCTCCTCCTGCCCTATTAAAAATTAAAAACTCATAGACAGCTGGGTCTGCTCAGCTGCAGAATTACTTCAGCCTTTCCACACAGAGCTTCTGAGCATGAGTATGGTGGTCCAGACCCTGCTAGGACCAGATTAACTCACGGTGCTTGAAATGCAGATTACCCAGGTCTGGTCTGTGACAAAGAAAAATACAAACTGCACAAGGAAGAGAAAGTGCAAACCACAAACAGTTTATGAGGCAGAAATGCTCCAGGTCTCCTGAGCAGACAGTGCAGCTCCCCATGGCAATGGTTCCAATCCTCACCTCTCCCAGACACACACCCAGGACAAGGCCAAGGTGCCAGTGGCTCACAACACCCCCAGGAGGGTGACCAGAGACTCACCACCCTCAGAACTGCCTTGGACTTTGCTCAGGGAGGGAAGGAGGCTGGTTTCCAAGCTTCCCCCAGCCCTAATGCAAACTTGCCTGAATTGTGCTCCCCAGGAAGGTCCCAAGTTCCCCCAATGACTGATGCTGCTGCAGACAGAGGGTCAGTGGGTGACCCCAGCCCCTCCACCAGGCCACTGCCAGCAGCCTTCAGTGCCTGTGAGCTTAAGCACTGAGTGAATGTTGCTTCATCTTGAGTGATGGTGCTTCTCATCCATTTACAATGATTAAATCATTTCATTTGCAGCTTGGCCAGAGAAAGGACTTTGAGAAGAGGCAGCTCTGTGCATCTGGATTTCATCAGAGCTGAGCATTAATCCCTTTATGCCTTATAAGCATCCCGTTAGCATTATACAGACTCAGGGCTGTTAAATGGCATTTGCAGAGCTGGCTGGCTGAAAAATGGGTTAATCAACAGCATCTCTGCTAGCACACACACCATGAAAGGCATTTTCCTCCTTCTGCTGCTTGCTCATCTGCCTGTCAGCATCAGTGTGGGCACACTCATAGTAGCATTTACTGTCAAGCTGCTTCTCAAACCCCAGGATAGGTTTGTGCTGAATTGCAGGATTTAATTCCACAGAATTCTGCAGTTGATTGAAATGAAAAAATAGACATCCTAGCCTCAAATGAGGATCCAAACATCATGAATTTCAGTGGAGCTGTGAGTTTAAGGTTACATGAGCTGGGCAAATAAAAAGTAGATTTTGGCTGAAACAATCTCACTTTTTTGGCAGTTTTTGGAGTTGCAGGAAGGCATTAAGGGTTGAGCAGTGATAGAGGCCAAGAGAGAGACATTGCTCAGAAGCTGAGAAAAGGTCAAGAAAGGGAAGGCAGGAGGGAGCAGCGTTATGTGAGCTGGGCCCATGTGAAACAGAAGGTGCAAAGGAGAGGTTTGAAAACACAGCCTGAAGAGCTGCCAGTGGGCTGAGAAAGGGAAGGAGAGAAGCTGATCAGAGATGATGAGGAGCTTGAAGATCAAATAGCCTGGAGGCCATGGGAGAGTTTGCCAAGGTTAGCAAAGAAATGTGCACATTCTTTTACTAAAAAGAATGCTATGAACCCATGCAAATCAGGCTATGTGGCCTTAAAGAACACGTCCCATTCTTTGATGGCATGAGAGGTGGAAAAATACAAACAATGGAATCACTACTATGCACATAAAGTTCCTTACACAAGGCTGCTATAATTATTCCACAGGAGCAACTGCTGCAAGCCACTGCAGAAACTCAGAGATGAGCCAAGGAAAAGAAACAACAAAGGCAGAAAGTCTTGCTCCCTTGAAGGCAGTAATAAAATGCCAGTGCTGTGCAGGGGATGGGGGTGGAGAGAGTGGGGATATCATCCCCTGGCAACCAGAGTAAGGCTCAAGCAGAGTAATGACCCCTCATGTCCCATGCAAGGGCACAGGTTGGGGTTGTGGGGGTGGGATCTGTAAGACAGAGGGGCAGCACGGAGGCACAGAGGCATGGAGGTTCACCTGCCCCCAGGAGCACCTGGAGAGTGGCCATGGGCTTTTTGGAGATGTTGTTCTCTGTGCCTCCATTTCCAGTGCAGCCTGAAGGGGCAGGCAATGGAAAACTTGAATAAACATTCCATTTAAAGACAATTATTCTATTCAAATATTATTCCCTGCTTTAATTTCTCACAGTATTTCTTTTTCACTTTTGCCTCAACCTCTACAGTGTGAAAGCTGTATCAGCTGAAACTAAGCTAAATACAGGGCATACTGTGGGCTACAGATGACCCCAAAAGCTTCCTAATCTGCCTGTTATGCCCCATTTCCCATTACTTGGGCTTAACATGTTTATGCATAAATTGGTACCTCCAGTCATGAGTATTTTCATGGGTCTTTGGTAAACACTTTATAATTTGACACAACCTTTCTGATATTGAGGCATTCAGAGCAAAAAAACAATTATCCAGCAAGATTTACAGAAGAGTTACATAGAATTTGTATTCACCATTACTTAGTTGTTAGCACCCACTGGTTTTACTAATTATCAGGAGGAGAATTTTCCTCAGGTTGAGTAGTAGCCTCTTCATGAGCAATCCCTACACAAGGGCATGGGCACATACACATCTGCATACACACATAATACATGCATGAATCTTCAGATCATAAATTTCCCAACAAATGTAGCAGACAACGTCAAAACCAGACCGGACCAAGCCTTTAAATAGGAATGATGAAAAATAAGTTTTTAAATCACAAAAACATCCTGTTTTGCTTCAGTTTCTCTCTCACATGCCACAAACTGGGCTCCACCCTAGCTGTTTTCCAAGGGGCTAACTATGGGTGCCCGTGTTTGGAAACTCTCATGTCCTTATCTGTCCTGCCATTTGCTCTGTGGGAACATGAGGAGAGCAGTACTGTGCACAGGCAAAGAAGGGCTGATCCCTGGTGCATGGGCATTGAGCACCCATCCCTGTGCCAGTTCCTCTTCCCACAGCTCTAAGACACCTTAGGAGGAAATGCAGAGAAGTGGTAGGTAGAAGTGGGGTTTATTGGTTTTTAGCTTTGTTTTAAACCATGGCGACTGTCACACTTCCAGCCTCTGGATGAAGTGAAGGTGCTGTTAAGGAAACTTTTCGTTTGCTCTGTTAGATGTCAGCACCCACAGTGCTGACACTGCCTTGAGGAGATGTCAGTCCCTCACCAGCAGCACACAGAGGGGTGGGGAGCTGCCAGGGCTGATTTCCTGACTTAGGTGAGAGACCATCCGTGCAGCCAAGTGTGCACCACAGCACCACAGTTCAGCACAGCCCCTGGGTGACCTCTGCATGCCAGCTCCCATTCTGACACCCTGGGGTGTCCCCTGAGCCAGCTCCCAGTCTGACACTGTGGGTGTCCCCTGAGCCAGGTCCCAGTCTGACACCACGGGGTGTCCCCCTGAGCCAGGTCCCAGTCTGACACCCTGGGTGCCCCCTGAGCAGTGCTGCTGATGTGCTGCCCGTGCTCCAGAGGCTGCTGAGGGTGTTCATTTGAGACAGGTGCAGTGTGACATAGGTGTGACTGCACACAGGGGATGCAGGACACAGGTGAGCACAGCCTGAGTGGCTGAGTGCTGCTGGGGGCATTCTCAGAGGTGTTTGTGTTCAGATCTGCCGGGAGCTCTTTCTCCAGCAGGAGCTGAATGGTGTCACTGGCAAGAGTGGAGGAGTAGGTAGTATCTGGGTGAAGGCAAACAGAACAAATACAGGAATCTGGGGGTGTTTTGGAGGGTGCTGGTGTGACAGAGGGGTGGTGAGCCTGGGGCAGGCAGGAAGATGGACTATGGTGTGCTGATGTAATGCTGTCCACAAGGGAATAGGAAAGGATCCACAAGGATCTCTGCATCAGAGCTGCAAATCAGAACCTTAGGCATTGCAAGCAGGAGAGGATCTGAGATCCCTCATCGCTGGTCATGAAGAACAAGCATCCGCTACCTCTTCAGGTTAAATAAGGGGAACCATATTCACGGTACATTCCTCATCATCTCCCACACCTGTGAAGTAAAACCAGTCTGGCTACACAGGTGATTGAATCACGTCCCCTGGTTACAACCTAAAAGAGTTCCAGCCCCTGGAGCTAGCTCCTCTGCAAAGACAAGGACACTTCCCAAGTCTGGGGCCAGCCCAGTTGAATTATAATTAAGGAAGGTGGAGCACCAAGAATCACCTAGACCAGAGCCATGTCAAGTGAACTACATGTGGGTTCAGCCAAAACCTAAAGTGCAACAGCACTTAAAGACAGGTAAAAAGAAAGGAACTGTGTCCAGTGTTGTTGTTGCAAAGACCTTTGCTGAGCACCCAGAGACTGCAGGGAAGACACACACTGTCATTATGCATCCATACCTATCCAAAATCAGGCTGTGCAACCATCCAAAGTGTGGTATGATGTTTGAGAGGGATACCCTCAGGCCACTGACTCTCAGTAAATGTAAATCTTTTTAAACAGACTAATTATTTTCCTCATGGAAGGAATCTATGTTAATTTTTAAGACCTCACTAGAGGGCGATAAACAGATGGGCTGCAACCCAGCTATTGCCTGTGCAGGCAGTGAGATCTTGGAGAAAACTGGTCAGCTGCAGGCTCGGGGAGTAGGTTTAAAAGGTCTGTGCTTACCAAAACAGCCTCCTGAACACCTCTCTCTGCTTCAGAGACTAAATACTTCTCTTTAGCTGTTCAATGGAAAGCACCAGTCCAGAGGCCCAGGAAGTTTAGCCAGGAACTGGGTGTGAGCCAGGTCTCAGCCAGGCATTGGCAGCTGTGTCATGACCAGGAACGTTCCCATTTGTACATAAACCATCAAGTACCAGTGGCTTAATGAGCTGAAAATCACGCTGGACAAGCTGACGACCAGGTCCTTGAAGGCATCACTGGAAGGCTGAGGTGCAGTGCCTGGTCCTGCTTTGTGCATCTGGGGAATACAATCTGTATGGAGCTTCCTGCTCCTGCAGAAGCAGGTGTTCATGGTGTACTGCTCAGGCTGTGCAAGTGAGACCCTGGCTGTGATGCTGAGGCAAAGAGCATTCCCTTAAAGGTCCTCATTTTCCATCATCTGCAGATAAAGCGGAGTTGCCACATCACGGCAACACTCTAGGGTGACACAAAGGTGTCAACAGGCAGGGGTCTGCTTAGGAAAACGAATGTTAAGGAATGTGCTCAATATGGACTCTTAAGGCTCCTCTCACGGGGATTTTTGCCATACCAGAGAGAGCAGAGTGGGGTGTAACAGCCCTCAGAGACGGGCCCGAGCTCCTGCTGAGCTCCATTTCTGGTGCTGCCTGGAGTGGGGTCTGCCCGGGGGCTGTCTGCAATGCTGGTGCTTCCAGTACCAGGTAAAGGGAAATCTAGCTACCCGTGTCTTAGGTAGGGCTCACAGGTAAAAACTGCAAGTGGTTCTAAAGAACTGGCAGCAAAAGCTGCAATGAACCACCCCTCTGGATCACAAGGATTTCGCTGGCTGTGGGCACATTCCAGCCCCTGGCAAGCATTACAAGTATTACAACTAGCTGCAAATTTTTATTATTATTATTACTTTTTTAACAGAACTCGCCATTTATTCCAGTGGAAACTCCCTGCAAAGAAAATTGTTCCACTCAGCTACTGTGTTTGCGTTGGATGATTCATTTGAGAATTTCAAATTTTGGGAAACGCTTACAGTTTCCCCCTCTTATTTTCCACTATTTCAGGCTCTAACCTTATGCTAATGCAACATTTTGTTGTTTGTTCTGCTGAGTCGAAAAATCACCAAGGGCAGGCAGCTGCGGTTCCGTGAAGCCCGGGCAGCCCTGTCCGGCCGCGGCCGGTGCCGCCAGCTGCCCTCATCAGCTGCTGCCGGGGAGGCGAAGGGAGGAGAGGCAGGGGTGGCAGGGTACCGCTCCCGTCCCTCTGTCCCGACAGGAGCGCACGGAACGGCCCCTCGACAGCTCCCCGGGATGAGCGGCGGGATGCAGCAGCGGGCTCTGCCCAGAGCCGCGCCCGGTTCCCGTCCCGACCGCGGCCCCGCACACGCACCGGACCCCGCCGCCCCCCGCCCGTCCCGATCCGCCTCCGCGGGGCCGAAGGACTGCTGCCCCGACCCGCGGCGGTGCCGAACCCGCCCCGGTCCCCCCCCCCGGTCCGCGGTACTTGCCCGGCTCCGCGCGGAGCCCGCGGCGCAGCTCGGGGCGCGGCCGCGCTGTCATGCCCGCGGCGGGGTTGCGGCGCGGCCCATGGCCGGTGCCTGCTGCCCGGTGGCTGCCGGCGGCCCCAGCGCTCGGTCCCGGAGCGGCGGCGGCGAGTGGGCGCGGGGAGAGGCGGAGCGGGGCCGGGCCGGGCCGGGCCGGGCGGGGCCGCGGCGCCTCCGCCCCGAGAGCGGCCCCGACGGCCGCAGGGCTCAGCCCCCGGGGGCCCGCGGAGCCCCTTCGGGTACGGGAAGGGGTTCTGAGGCCGCCCCGGAGCTGCCTCTGCCCCGGCTGGCGGTGGCTGTGATGACCACGGTGGGCGCTGCCCAGGAGCTCGGGGCTGGCACGGAGAAAGGGCGACCCAGAAAGTGACGCTACGAGATCGATTTTCTGGGCAAACGCGGGTGGGAGAGCCAAGAAGTGACAGGAGCCGGGACAGCTGGGCAGGTGTGTTCTTGAAGGCCGCTCTCCCTGCGCGCCAAGGCACCCGAGCACTCTGTTTCCCACTCTAGGACTCTTAAGGCTCCTCTCACGGGGATTTTTGCCATACCAGAGAGAGCAGAGTGGGGTGTAACAGCCCTCAGAGACGGGCCCGAGCTCCTGCTGAGCTCCGTTTCTGGTGCTGCCTGGAGTGGGGTCTGCCCTGGGGGCTGTCTGCAATGCTGGTGCTTCCAGTACCAGTTTCAAACAGAAGGCAGGAGATGCAATAGGGGCCCAAGCGTGTTCCCTTTCTGCCCCCTCGTCCCCCCTCCGCCCAAACCCATTTGTGGGTTTTAGTTGTTGTTGCGTAGGAAGTTTCCTTTTCTATCTGCACTGCAGGGAAATTTTGTGTCTATGGAGAATGTGTCTGTGTTTGTGTTGAGAAAGAAGCCTCTTGAGAGACTATTCCAAGGTAAACACATACCAAGGGCACACGCTTTCACAGTTCAGTCACTGTAAGAAATATCTGTGCTGTAAAACCCTTTCTGGAGATGTGCTGAAAGGGATATACTACATGAGAAAAAGGTACTCTACTCCACATTAAGCTATTTTGATCTCTTTCACGTCACAGATCAGTCCTGCAAACAACTACCTAAAGTGTTAAATGAATGGAAGTCTTTGAAAAACGAGAGTGCAGCACATCTCAGTCACACAGACTGTCTTGGAAGGTCAAACGATTTTTAAAAACTATGAAGAAATATGAGGAATACTGTATTTGCCATCTGGTACTCGGTGGTCCGATCTGTGTTTTCTCTCTGCATACGAGATTTGACAAGTTGTGAAATGTCGGGAATGACATCTCCTCTGTCTCTAAACAACCCTTACAAGTACTTTTGAATGCAAGATATATAAGAGACATTTTCGGAAAATGAAAGAGTAGCCCCCCCCTTCGACCCCGCCCAAATTGATTTGCCTTTAAAAAGACAAAATAAAGCAACCAGTCCCCTCCTTCCCTTCCTCCTCCCCGCCTACTCCCCTGCTCCCCGCTCGCCTCCCCACACACATTCGTGGAGTATTCCAAAGTATGCAGTCCCTCCCCGTCCTCCCCATCGGCTCTCATTCTCCTGGGAAATACCTCAGGAGGCATTTCCTGTAAGCAAAAAGGTACCACTGGGACGGACTAATTTAAGGCTGCAGTCAAGACTAGTGCTTGCTAGTGCTTTTCATCCGTATTTTTCCACAGCTAGTGTCCACAGTCTCAATATGGTTCTGTTTGTACTGTTGTAGCAACAACACAATGATTAAAATGGCACAGCCTTTTCCAAAGGATTCCCTTGGATAAAATTTCTTGATCTTTTCTTTCCAAAGTACCTCCTTCCTAATCTATGAGCAGAAAAGATTTTCTCTGCCGTTGTAAGTTCCTCTGAATTCTGAGTTTAACACCACTCATTATTCTAAATAAAAATGTTTTAGAGTGTCTGAGCTTATTACATGCCTGCTGGTAGCTGGGTGGATTTCAGCTGTATTCCTTTATCTCCACTGCATGGGCAAGGGGATTCAGGATATCTGTGTGCCATAGGTCAGAAAAATGTGTCAGGAACAATGGGAAGACTTCTCCTAATTTTTGAGCAAACTTAAAAAGAGAATCATCTTCCCTCCTCTTTGCCTCCTGCCTGAGAAACATCCATGAATGACCAGCTTCTGAAGAACAGTGAGTCTTCATAAAGAAAGCATCATAAATAGCCCACTGTGTTTTCAAACTAGTTTTTTTATGGTATCACAGCAGCCATGTAGGGAATCAGATACGGAGAAAGGAAATAGTTGTATTGGGCTGGGGTACAAATGCTCAGGCACTCTTTCCAAGGAGCAGAATTAGTGCTGTGGAATTTAGAAAGGTCATCTCTGCTTGTGTTGGCTTTGCCTGTGACTTTGTTGCTCCACTCCATCATCTGTGTATCTTTCTGAATCACTGCAATGCTGGGTTTGTTGTTTTTTTTTTTTTTTTCCTTTTTGAAATCTGAATACACATCAAGCATGTTTTAAAGCTACAACTGCTCCAAGCCAGCTAAATTGGCTGCAAGCCTGGATATTATAGGGAGGAATTCAGTCTTGGACATTTGACAGCACCAGTGGTCTTTAGGTCCCTGGTGTCTTTCAAAGGGGCCCTGAATGTCACTGCTCCACTGAAACAGCCTTTTCTAGCAGGTAAGCCCATTAGCAAACAGATCAAAACCAATTGGTTACAACCGTAGCTCTTAAGAGTTAAAAAATCTTATTATAGGAAGAACGCAGCACCCCCCAAAAAATAAAACCCCAACAGTTTAGAATTTGTTTTCAAAAGGGCATTCAAAATAAATTCCTTGACAACTCTTACTCCATCGTTGGCTTTGGAGAAATGCAAACTGTGCATTATCCCATGGGAGGCATCATAGAGGGACCCAATTCCCCACCTCTGGCTCTATCCACATTAGAAAATGAAGAACAAGGCACGGGATTCCGCTCCAATGCAATTGTTTCCTTTGCTGGTTACAGATTTGTTTCAGAATATAGTGCAAGCAGGAAAGGGCTTGGAAAACTCCACTTGTTTATGGGACAGGGCTGGAAACTTTGCTGCTGTCAGATCTCCATGACGCTGTTGTGGGAGCAGCAGCAATGAGGTCTCTGTCTGACAGAGCCACTCAGACGAGGGCTGAACAGAAGGAAAAAAAAAAAATTATCAACCAATAGGAATATCTTGTTTCATTTTTTGGAGTTACTACTTGATAGTGAAGAGAAACTATTTGAAAGAGTGTACCAACACACAGGAACGACAAACAAATCCATCATGCTCCTGGGATTGTTGTCCATACTACAGTGCTGCAAACACAGCATGACTCGGGGCTTGCCATGCTGCTGACACTGCTACCTGTGCACGTAAAGCTCTGATGCCCAGTGGCCCTAATTAGATGAACCAATGTGGGAATTAGTGAAAAGACTTCATCAAGTATGGCCCTGCGTTGCCAGTGAGATGAAAACAGGGAGGACCCTCCTTTTTAAACCCTAACCCTAATCCTAATCCTAACCCTAACCTTAACCCTAATGCTTGAAGCAGTAAGTCATGGGCTGCATCTGAGAGCAGGAAGTTGGGTTAACTGGGGCATGGGTCAAACCTGTAAAAAAAAATTTGTGTTCCTGTGCCATGACTTGGATGGCAGCCTTTGATGTGTGAAGCCCAGCCATGACATCCTCCCTACACAATGTCATTTAACACAGTGGCCCAGGCTGAATCTTGCTCTCAAGCCAAAGGTTGAGCTGGCCCCTGCTATAGAAGTAATACATCCTATAGTCATTGTGACCTCCTCTCCCTGATTTACATGGTGTTTCCTTTAGCAAGGCTTGCTGGCATCCTGTTTGCCTGGTTCCTTTGTGTGTTGTCACTTCATTCTGGGCTGAAAATACCATCAGGGTTTCTACACAATGATTGGGGCATGTCTGAAGAGCATGAAGGCTACTAAAAGGAACATGCTTCTAAATGGCAAATACTCCTTTTTCTTTCTTCCTTCAAGGCAAAAGTCAGTTTTAGAACAGGATTTCTTACCTCAGTCCTCTGAACCCCCACATCCTGTATGCATTTCCCATGCCACTGCTGCCAGTCATGGCCCTTGCTTACCCTCAGCCTGAGGACTCTTACCTCTCGTGGCTGACATGGTGCTTTGTGAAAGATTTTTTCCCAGTTAGCAATATGTTCCCTCACTGCCTGCCTAGTACTTGTTAGAGTAGAGTAACACACGGTTTTGCTGCTGGGTCAGGAAAAAAATGTATTTACAACACGCACACGTTCTCCCCCAGGTACACCCTTCCTCCTCCCCCCAGCTCGGGGCTGTGCTCCTGTTTGCAATACAAACACAGAGTGTGTCTTGCTGCAGGATTAGAAAACATCTCACTCCTCTTTTGGCCAAAGTTATTTGGCCAAGGTGTTGCTGCTTTTGTGATCTCATCTTTTGCATTTCCATGCACACAAGACCAGCCAGCTCCAGTGGGGTTAAACCATCATTTAGTTGTAAACACCCATGCAAAAATCCACAATCCACTGAAATTGGTGGGATAACTCCTTGGTTGCCCCCAGTTCTCCTATTTCAATGAAACTTTAATCACATGAGTAAACCCAGTGCGACTGGGCCGTGATTTAATCAGTGTGATTAGGTTTTGCCTTGCTTCTGTTTCAGAGTCCTGCAGACTCAGAGCAGAGAGCCTCTGGATTAGCAAAGCTGTATTTTCTCAATAGTTTTGCAGAGATGTGGGAGGGACCAGGAAAGGGAAAGGGAAAGAGCTGGAGAACAGGTCTTTAGATCTTTAATAGTAATGGCATGAGGAAGGCTCTCTTCCCATGCCTGTTCTTGTCATTGCCTGTCTGGAAATAGCTTGACACAAAGCTGGTTTGAAAGGATAGGAATGTCTGTTTGCATTGGGACTCCTTAATCATAGGGAGAATAGAAGATTAGAACTCAGGGCTGAAATTCCCAGCGGAAAAGAGCACCTTCCCAGCTCTCTGCTCCCATACACTGGGTCTTCTTGAGGCAGCTGAAAGGCAGGAGTTCCCTGGATGCTGGGAGACCTGTGACTTCCTTTTTTTCCTGAACAAATTCAGGAATTTGTCCAAGAAATTTGCCTGAGAATTCTGCTTTGTGAAGCTGATGTTGAAGTCCTCTTCATCAAACTACCCCAGCCAGAAGCACTGAAGCAGCAATGACTTGTCCCATACAGTGAGGGAGAATAAGCCTTGGTAAGATCCATTACAAAACTCTAACAGAGGCCCCAAAGCACACTCAGGGGAAATTTTCAAGCACTGGTAATAATTTCCCTCCGGGTTCCACCCTCCTGTCTCACTGCAATGTAACATCATTGCAGCCAGAGATTTAGTGGTGTTGGATTAAGTCCAGCTTTCAGACCTGGTCCCGAATTCTGCCTTTCATCTCTCCTTGATAGAGGCCTGTTGGAAAAAAGCACAGCCTCTGTATTGGTACAGAGGGGAGGATTGCACAGTGGGGGCTTGGATTTGTTTCTTTTCACTTTCCTTGAACTTGAAAATACCTATTGGGATTCTATACCAACAAAAACCCCTTTCTTAAGAGGGACCAAGCATGGGAAATATGAGGTCAAATACTCAATGGAAGCAAACTCAGGATGACAGCAAATGTTACAGTGTGACCTGACCTTGGTGGTGTCTGGTATCTGCTGTAACAGTACACTAAAATAGTCATTTCAAGAGAAAATACTCTAAATTTTGGTAGGCTCAAAGAGCTTTTTCTATGGCCCTATGTGACAAAGCTTTTGAAATATATTTTAAACAGGTGATTGAAGCTGTGTCTTTTCTAAAATAGTTTAAAAGGAGTTGCTGTGGTTGTTAGAGTGCACTCCATCTCCTCAATTTGTTTAGCTCAGATGCTGTCAGTGCCCAAGAGAGGCTGGAGTCAGAGGTGTGTGCTGCTTGGTCTGGATGTTCAGCAGCTTTTGCTAAAAAGGGGCTTTTGCTGCTCTGTGTTCTCCAAGAGCTGGGGGGCAGGTGAATGTCCCAAGCCCTATGTGCTTGCTGAGGGCCCCAAGTATCATCAGTGCACTTTGCATTGGCTGTGAAGTCATACACAATTTTATCCTGCAGCTCAGTCACAGAGCTGCTCCTCATCATTAATGGAGATCAGAGCTCCTCCCTATGCCCACATCAGCTGGTGGTTGCTGGTTCTTTGTGACTGGCCATTTATGGGAAAATATGTGCTTTTGAGAGTATGAGTTTTTGCCATGGAAGCACTCTGCCTGTGCAGACAGGGTTGCTCTTCTTGCCAGCTTCCAGCCTTAGTCCTGTGTACATGATTTAGCCTTTGGAAAAGGAGGTAATCAGTGCATCCCACGTGTGTTTGGAGAGGAATGCACAGCAGCTTGTGAAAATGATCTAGTGCATGTGTTGAGCACCAAGAATTTCAGCAGGCAGAACACTGAGGGCTCTGCAGGGGCAACCCACAGCTCTTTGCAGTCAGTGCTGAGAGCAGTTCTGAGCAACAATCATCAAACAAGCCATGGCTGTGAGGAGCACAACGTTCATCCTGGAAAACTGGACCCCCAGGAGCACCTTCCTTCCTGTTTCAAATGGATTAGTTAAGAGAAGCACAGCAAAGTTCACATGCCTTACCCAAAAATTCTTTAACCTGAAATAAGAGAAGTAAGACCTGGGAATAGCCCCCAGTCTGGGATCAGGAGCATCAGGAACTCCACAGGAGACATTTGCACTGCATGGCACAGGTTACAACTGAGAGGCTGAGTTCACTTGCCTGTGAGCTGTGAGCTGGGGCACCTGAGCTGTGAGATAAACTGAGGTGTGAGATAAACAGCACCAACAGGTTGATCACGGCTGCAGACCCCGTATCTCCCAAGAGGAGCACATATGAGTTAACATGAGACACATGATGTGTGTTTGTAGCTGCATGGCTGCAGCATGTGTTTTTGGATGGGTGTGTTTACAGATGTTTTTGGCCCACTTAAAATATCCTTGGCAAGAAGCAGTTCTGTAAATCTGAACCAAGCCAAACACACCTCTGAGGTCATTACTGCCATGAGATCACCACCTAGGCACAAAGCTCAAGACCTCTGAAGGCTCCTTTTTTTTTTTTTTTAACATTTTTTTTCTCCTATTTGAAGCTGATCCAGGGCAATCACAGTCCACCAAAGGAACACCCTGAAACCCTTTAAAAACCAGAGCCATAGCAGCAGGGCGTGGAGATGGCATGCAGGGGCTAAGACAAAGTGTCTGTTGCTGCAGTCTGATTCTTCAGAAAGACTCCAAACTCATGAAGTCAGTGTACATATCAGATTACCATGATCCTCTGGAATTCTGAGCAGAGCCTCCCACTAAGTCACTATTTCTATGTTTTCACTTTCTGAAGGATATTTATGAAGAAGCTTGTTTGTTTTTTGTTTTGATTTTGGTTTTTTGTTTGTTTGTTTGTTTTTGTTTTGTTTTTGTTTTTTTTACTTCTGCTTTGTCTTCAAGCCTATTAATTTCATTTATCAACCTCTTTGGCCCATGCCAAACTGCTTTTCAGGAACCTGGCTTAGAGAGGGGTCTGATTTCAAATGTCACTTGCTAGCACCCCAGGGTGCTAGGGGTCAGCTGCATATTGGTCTAAGCCATGTGGGTCAGGCAGTCTCCAAACAAAGCCATTTTTTTTTTTTTTTTTAAGCAGAAGAAGCAAAATCTTGAACTACAAAATGTTGAAGTTGTAGGAAGGAGTGTAGCTGGAATGCTACTGCAATGAAGGATGAAGATTTTGTTTCCCCTGTGGTAACACTGATCTGTGTGAATACTTCTTGTAAGAAGAAGATGGCTCAGTGACTCAAAAATCAGGAGAAACATTTCTGGAGAGGTTGTTCTCTAATTACCCTCAGACCCAACACTACAGCAACTCTGAAGCCTCTCTCTGTTCTCAAGGGAGCTTTGAAAAGATGCTGTTTGTTTGCCTGAAGGGATGGACAGCTCTTGCTGAACCTTGGCACTCTAACCAGACTCTTATACCACAATTTTTCTTCTTCAGACAAGGACATTGGATATAGAAGGTTAACAGGGTAAATAAGATAAGGGTGTAGTAGATGGGGTTGAAAAGGTGGTCAGAGCATCTGGGATGGAGTGTTCTGTTTGACAGCACAGAGCAGGCGCTGCGTCCTTCCCCATGCCACCCACAGACACTCTGCCTCTCATCTCGTCTTTGCAATCCTCTCACACACAGCCATACACAGCCTCTTTTGTCTCGTTCCCACTCCCTTGACACCACCCACACATCCACTCTCTCTCAAATACTTTCTTCTGCTCTGGTTTTCGTGCAGATGCCTCCCCTCTGGACCCTGTCTTGCACAACATCCCCTCCTGCCTGGCACTAGCACCCTCCCTCTCCAGAGCATATGCAGAGCAGAGGCATTTCCTTTTATTGTCCACGCAGCCCCTGCAGCCCCACCCAGCTCCCGTCTATTCCCTGCAATAACACATTTAGAGTGGAAGTAGTCCTGCTCAGAGCAGCCACACAGACAACACAGGAGAGCAGTCTTCACCCCAAATTGCTGCTGCTTGTAGACTACTACTTCCTGCCTGTGGCCCCAGAAGAAGAGGCTAACTCAGGCCTGGAATATGTGGTGGCGAGATGCCCTGTGCTGCTCAAAGCCTGTGAGAATGTTTGCAAAGCACCTCTGTGCCTCTGTGCTGTGCTCTGCCAGAACAAACCTGGCACAGGCAGATTCAACGAGGAGTTCTCCAGCAGACGCTTTCCTGGGACATCCACCTGGTCTGCAAAAATGCGTGAGCATGATGGGGATCAGAATAACATGGCAATGTCTTTCGGGGTGGTAAAGCACTTGATCTCCTTGTTGAGGGCGATGGCAAAAGCACTGGAGAGGACCAGTGATGACCATCTGAGACCACCAGTTTGTATTACACAAGTCACAGGCAGAACAGCTTCAGTGCAGTCAGAGAAATAACACCAGCTTGTGCATGCCAAGGATCTGACCCTAAAAGGTAAATCTTAGTAGGTGACAATAAAAATCCACCAGAAATAAAATCATGAGCAGGACCCTGCCCATATAATCAATTTCTCTCTTAGAAAAGCAAATTTGGAGGCACAGAGCATTCCTGTATTGTGATAAGCTGCAGGCTACAGGACCACACTGAACTAGAGGAAATTTCCAGCAGTGTCTCTGAGCTCTTTCCTCAGGACCTCCCCATAAGGAGCTCCTGTGCCAGTCATAAGCTGGGAACACTTTTGGCTCTCCACCACTGTCCACTCATGAGAGGCCAAACACCAACTGGAGTCCACTATTTAATACAGAGCTTGTCAGCCCTTTCACAGCAAATCTAAGTTTTTCCCTTACTCCTCCTCATCTCCAGAATTCCAAGATCTTGCCACTGCCACTGGCAGCTCCATACAGAGCCCAGAGGAATGTGTTACAAGACACCTGCTCCTTGCTTTAACTTTAGTGTTGGTGTATTTTGCTAGCAGGGTGCACCTTGCTTGTGAAGGATCAGTGACGCTGCACGGCTGTGGTGTGTTTTTAGCACAAATAGTCTGTTCTGTTTCCCCCTGCTCTGCTGGTTCAGCCTAAGTTTGTACCCCACCCCCCCCGTTCCCAGGCCAATCTTACCTATATCCAGACCCCTTATTTCAGGTCCTTCCCTTGGTCACACACCTGGTTGTCTATCTTCCCTAGACCTGCCCTTCCCTCCTCCTACAGAACTGTCAATCCTTCCCTAACCCTGCCCCTTCTTCCAGACCCTTCCCTGTCAATCCCCCAACCTTCGACGCCCCAGTGGTTGGTTTGGACTGTTCCCTCCCCTTGTGTTCTTTCATTGGTCTGTGCATTGTACTCCCTTCCTTATGTTCCTCCCCCATGTCACCCTTATTGGTTGGGAATTGTATCCTCTCCCAAGACCTCCCCCACTTATAAGCCTCTGCAAGCCCAAGTTCTGTGCTTTTCTGTCCCTGGCCCTCTGGGGAATAAACACCTTTGGAAATCCTACAGAAAGCCTCTCTTTCCTTCCTTGGTCCTATTCCTCTGCACATTGTAACAGCTGGTGACAACTGGCCTTGCAGCAAAGAGCAGTCACAGCCTTCCTGCTCTGCACTGCTGCTCGAGCCACAGAGGGCTTGGGGGCAGCCCCCTGTCTCGGCACCGTTTGTGCAGCAGCCTGGGATGTTTATGCCAGTTCAAAGAGTGTCTGAAAGTCAAATACAGGCAGAAAGACAGACAGAAGCCAAACCCCTGTGGTGGTCAGTGCCAGGGCTGGGAATGTCACAGTCCCGGCTGCTGGCTCCTCAGCCAGGGCAGCAGTCACTCACCCAAGCTTGCTGTAGGCATGGAGAAGCTAATAAATACAGCAGGAGAGTCACAGAAAGTCACAGAACCTGAAGACTCCACATTCTGTATCTCTAACCTCTTCCTCTCCTCATTTGGCTGGAGACAGTTGGCAAGAGATATTGTTACAGCCCTTCCTGAACTGGGGGACAGCAGCAGGAGCGAAGGGCGCTGAATCCACCAGCCTTAGCCCTTGATACACCACGGCTGTCCAAGAGTGGTGAGGACCATGGGCACATGGCAAACCTGATTGCTGCCTGGAGATGGTTTTAATAGAGAAACCTCGCATTGGGATCACTTCTGGGACATTAACACCTCTGACAGCTGCCTGGAGCAGGAGGAATAGTCTTTGGCTTTGAGAGGTGCTCAGTGCTGCTTTCTGGAAATGTCTGACAACCCCAGTCCAGTAAGAGCTACCGACTCTCCTTGCCAGGGAAGTCATTGCCAGAACTTTGTTCAAAGTTTAACTAATTAGGCGCTTAATTACTTTGTGTTATATGTAAAAGGAAGCCCTGTTAGCAAGGACTTTTGCCACACAGACAGATGAGAGGCCAACATTTTTCCAACCAAAACTAATGAATCTGATGAAAATTTGGTGAATATTTGCAAGTACTCAGATGTAAAACCTCCCAGTGCCTAGACCTCACTTCGTCTTATGGCTTGCCAGACTTGGTTCACAATACTTTCCTTCCCACTCGATGTTTTGAGGTATTAATGCCTATTGAAGTGAGAACTCTAGTGTTCCATTGTTTTATATAGTTTCTACTACTAAGAATGTAACTACAAAAGGTCCCAAGAACACTTTCTAAGCATGAAAACATGCAAGTCATCTGGCTTTGTAGTCTGACTGGGCATAATTCCATTAAAATTCATTAAAAACACCATGTCCAGGTGAATTAGAGCCTTCAGGTTTGCGTTGTAATGGAATTAATGTGTTTTTCATGCTTAAAATAAGCAAAGCTATCTCTTTACGGCCCCTCCCATCTCATATAAAGATGTATTTAGGTTTAATTGTAAAGTGCTTCACAATTCTTGGGTGAAAAGTTCAAAGTGCCAAGTACCACACTGCTGCAATTATCAATTTGGCCCCCTATTAAAGATGCTGTGATGTGCATCCTTATTAGAAAGGGGAACCTTCTCATGAGGATGAACTTGTGTCAATCTTTCCTTTTGGTGTGTTGGATTCCAGACTTCCCTTCTGCATCTGACATGTGGGTTTTATTGTTCAACTGGCTTTCTTCTTGCAGAAACATCCTGGCTGAAGCACATGGAAAGGGAGGAGGGCAGACATTCCTCTCCGTATATGTTTGAGCTTTTCTGTCTTCTTGCTATGTGGTCCCAGGAACACAGGGAGGTCCCTGCATATTTATAAGCTCTTTGTTTCCCAGTTTCCAAGGCCAGATGACACATTCTGGTGTCTTGTGGCTCTTTTACCTCTAGGCTCTGAATTTGTTATAAACAGAGCTGAGATGCCCTCACCAAGGCACTGTGCAGCTAAGGAACTTCTTATTGGTAACCACTGTGGTAAACAGAGCGAGTTGCACCAGAAAAAAAGGCAGAGGGGATCCTGGCAAAACACTTTCCTTGCACTCCTCTTGGCAGAGGGCGCTGTTCTCATCACCTGAGCAGGAGATCTGGTACCGTGCACCTTGGCCACTGTCACAGCACAGGAAATGGATTTGTTGGGGACACCCAAGTTCACTGGACTGCACCTAAGTGCAGAGGTGCCTTCCACTGGGATTTGGACTTGGTTCTTTGTGCCTTTGTTAGCAAAACAAATTGTCAGATGCCAAAACCCACCTGGTTTTGGCATCACCTTTATTATTACACAGTTTATTATTGACTGGATTGTTATAGTATCTCAGTGTTATATTTTACATAAGCACAAGTCACAAGGTGGTTGCTCATAATCTCGTGCAAGGAGATGAGTAGAAGAGTCAATAGAAGAGTCAGGAGTAGAAGAGTCAGAGTTCATTCAGTTCATGACCATGCCTTTTCTCATTCTATTTGGGAAAAATGCTTCATGTATGATCGAGAAGGTGACCTTGTAGTGTATATGTGGATTAGGTTTCTGCTAATGTGCAGGAAGTAGAAGAAGATATCCATTTGTCAGCACAAGGTCTTATCTGAGATTGTGAAGTTATATATATATATATATATATATATTTTAGAGGACAATAAGATCCATGATCTACAGGGCACAAAAATTCTCATTTCTCTTTCAGTCAAAACCTGCAATGTGTTTTATGTCAGAGAAGGGATATATGGAAGAACTAGGATATATGGATATATGGATATATGCTTTTCTGGAATGAAAACAGCAGGATGGCCAAGGCCCAGGGAGCTGAAATGCTGAGGAGTGGGAGCAAAAGGAGCCAGGATGCACTCCTGGGGTAGCACTGTTCCCCCTGGGCTGTGCTTGGCAGTGGGTGCAGCACATGTGTGCACGGGCACACGCTGCCCTGCCTGCCCACAGTGACTCCAATGGCCAGTCCTCCCTGAAAGAGCTTATTTAACATCTAGGTGGGAGAGCACAAAGGAGGCATGGAAGTGAACGCAGTGAAGCCAGGCTTTCAGCTTTCCACCCTTTAAAGGATGAAAACATAAGGGAAGGTGTCACAAGTCAATTTGCTTTGGCAGAGAAAGGGGGAAAGAAACCCTGCGGGCTGGCTGGGGGCCAGAGGATTTGTGCTGGCCACAGCCAGGGTGATGCTGTGCTGAGGAACAGAGCAAGGTCTGTGTGTGAGGCTGGTGACCCAGCTCTGAGCAATGGGGAGGGCTGAAGGTTCTGTGGGGTGAGGGCAAGGACGCACCAGCTGCTGGTATCATCTGAGATGCTGGCCTGTGTCCTGCCATCCTGCAGGGAATTCCTTTCCTTGCTGCAGGATATGTGTGTGCCAGGTCCTGTGTGTGTGTCTGTGTGTGTGTGTGTTGGAATGGGGGGTGGAGGAGAAAAGAAAAGCCACCATTCAAGCTAAATAACCTCCTTGGCATTACCCTTAACCTGGCTTTTTCTGCCCTGCTGGACAAATGAAGTCTCTGAGGGATGAGCAAAGGAAGATCCCATTTCTCCATGCAGGGAAGCACACAGGCTTCTTTGCATGGAAGTTTTTAGGGAAACCTCAGTTTGTGTCTGTCTCTTGTGTCTCTCTCACTCTCTTTATGAATTTCCACATTCTGCACAGTCCTGAAAGAGCCTGAACACAAAACTTCCTGATCTGGAGGAGATAGTCAAGGTTTTAATCGAAACTGGAAGTGAAAGGTGCATCTGTTGAGGCTCTTTAATCAGTAAAGTATGATCATAGTGTTGAGAGTTCAGTTCATGTCAAACCCTCCCCACCTCACACCTCTAGCAATAATTCCACCTCTGCTCACTGACACATCTGTTTGCAGCTGATTGTATTTTGGTGGGGTGATGGAGACCAAAACAGAAAACAGGACAGATCTTATTTTAAAGGACATGGAAATCCCACTCTCATTTAACAAGCTGTATCTATCTCCTAACCTGTAGTTCTTGTTTTTGAGACTTACATATGGAAATTGTTACTCTGAGTTATTACAAATAATTACTTCGTGACACTGGAATTCCTGGGCAGGGTATCACACCCATGTGAAGGCTCCCTCAGACATGCTGGACTGTGCTGGCTGTTCTTAGGACATCACTGAGGCAGGAGCCTGTGATTGCTGTTGTGAGGAAATGGGCTGTATGCAGGAGAGTTAGTCACAGTGCTCTGAATTGGGTGGAGGAGCTTCACAAAATTGTCTCGCCCTTAGAAGCATCACCTAGTGTGTGTATTAATTCAGGACCAGATCAGCCAAAGTGTCATCAAAGTGTTTCCCTCAACTGCCTCCTGTCTTGGACAGCTGCTTATTGAGGTGGTAAAAATCCCTTGTGGGAAAATGATAAATGTTTAGAAACAGTCCCAGTCTCCTTCCAACAACTGAATAATTTGCCTGTGACCTCACTCCTTCTGTAAATGTGCATGTAAAAGTTCCAAGATTTTAATCTTACTCTCTAACACCATTGTCCTGTGCTTCCAAGGGTGGAGCAGCTTAGAGAGATCTCCAGGAAGTCAGAAATCCTCAAAATGTTTCTGAGATAGTCCCCTGCCGCCCCCCGGGCTCCTTGGCTAGCTCAGTGCCTTAAGAGCCTTTGGAGGAATATCTCAGGGACAGGACAAAAGATTCCAAAAGAGGCTCTCACCTCCGGGATTGGTCCAAGGCTTTTATTCTCAAAGGGTTCCAGGGGAGAAAGAGAGTGAACAAGGAAGAACAGGACCCTATCTAGTCTCCTGCTCAGGAAAAGATAGCTGGACCTCAGCCAACTGGGTCAAGAAAGGAAGGAAGGATCAAACTACATGGTTACAGGCTTCAGGGGGTCCTGGGGAAAAACCATTCCCCAGTGGAATACAACATGTTTCTACTAAGATGCAGCAGTGCCCATATGCAAAAGTTTGCCATCATCCCTCCTTGAACAGTGAGGCTCATCAGCCTCACTGATGGGAAATAAAAGCTCATGGTTGTGTGAGTCCTGGGACACCGTGAGGCACAAGTTGTGTGCATGAGTTGGGTCAGAGAATGAGGCTGATGAGCCACGTCACAGAGCTGGTGATGTGACAGTCATGATGTGACACCCTCCCTCATCACACTGGCACTGGGACAGAATGACTGGCTCTTCTGCTGTCCATGTTCCCAAGGATTTTATGGGATCTTTGTGAGACACTGTACAGTTAATAGGCATAAGTTAAGAATAAAACAATCTCAGAAATGGATTTTTGTGACTCTTATGACAAGTGAACAAGTGAACAAAAACCCCAACATATTTCTTACTGTTTTCTTGTTTTTCTGCACAAAGGCCATTTCAAAATAATTCAGAAATGAAACAAAATGAAGCCAAACAGTTAAAAACAAACAAATGAAACCAATTGCATGTTTATTTTTCAATTTCTTTTTTTTTTTTCTCAAATTAACTTTGGATGGCTTGAAATTAAACTGTTAAAACATATAAAGCTACTGTCTTTTGACTTCTCACATTTTTGCAGGTTTTGTGGACAAATAAACTGGGTGCATGGGGATTTTGTTGTTGTAAATGTTGGGGGCATTTGGTCTGAAAAAGTGGTCCTAGTTTGCTTAATATTGCTGATTCTTTCTGCCCATCTTCACTAGGAAACTGTTTCTTGCTGATAAAGGAGGAAAACAGAGGAGAAAGGAGAAATAAACTCCAGGGACTTTGGTTTCCATTTGGCCTTTAGGACTCTGGCTGGAGATTCTCATCACCTAGGCAAAGAGTGCTCACACAGAATTCTTAGGAAGGAATGGCAAGGAGGGGACAGCAGAGCCCAGGAGCTGTGTCAGGAGCAAGGTTGCTCCAAGGGACAAGGTGACGTGAGGGTCTCTCTGAAACTCTCAGTGCATGAGTCAATGGGTGTCAGAAGAAAGACATTGGATGGCAGCAAGTGTGTGTGTGGGGGTAGGGGCACTGGGGAAAGGGGAAACTGCTGAGGAGAAGAAATTTTTATTCTGTTCTGCTGTTTAAAGCTCATCCATTGGTTGACCAGACTGCCTACAAGGTTGGG
The DNA here is from genome assembly GCA_017589585.1 of Phylloscopus whistleri. Lineage (NCBI taxonomy): Eukaryota > Metazoa > Chordata > Aves > Passeriformes > Phylloscopidae > Phylloscopus > Phylloscopus whistleri. The sequence goes on from JADMLD010000294.1 coordinate 171,130, forward strand.
AAGGGCTGATATTGCCTGAGGAGTTGCTGGGGAACACCGGAAGGAAACACTGATGGGAGAACGACAGGAACAGGGGATGGTGGTGAGCAGGATGGTGTTGGGGGAGTGGATGTGAGGAACTGCAGGCTGCTGCTGCACCCAGCTCTCTGCCTTCTGCCCTTGCTGTCAACAACATCTGCAAGGACTGTGAGAGCCACATCCAGGCCCTCTTCCAGCAGGAAGGAGCTGTCAGGAGGTAAGGTGGCTTTGTGAGGATATGTTTGAAGGTGGTTTCAAAAGACAAAATATACTGAGCTTTATGCCTCCTTTCTATGGGCCAGTTTAATCCATCAGGGACTCATTGAAGGGGGCAAAAATAAGATGAAATCTGATCTGATCTGCTCAAGGAATGAAGAAAGCAAAATTTCTCCTGAGCTTTACCCAGTATTTACCAACCTCCTGCTTTACCACACCCCTCATTAAGATTCTGGTCTTAGCTCGAAGGCTTGGACTCAGGCTGCAGCTCTGCAGGGACAGAGATGTGCCCTCATCCTTGTAGGACCAGGGCTCAACTCTGCACATTCTGTCAGACAGCATTTCCCTGAACTGTGTGGCTGCTGGCACTTCCTGACCTGTGAAACGAGAGTTGGGAGATGTTGTGTAACTTGTGCCTTTGACTTACATGAAATATCCACTGCAGTCAGGCTCCCACCCACACCTGGAGGTGCAGGCGCACCCTCCCGACATCACCAGCCAACAGGGCAGAAATTCACACCCCAAGGCTTTTAAAATGTTTTAATTTTTTGTGCGTTTCCCCCCTTCCCTCTTTGCACTAGGAATTAGTTGGAGAAAAAACGATGACGGGGACAGGCAAGCAGAAACATCTGTCAGCCAAATGGTTACCCAGAACCAAAGCCCCAGTTTTCAGTCCATGAATGGCAGTTTTTGTCTCTGCCGGAGGGTGAGTCTGGGTGAGTGCCCAGGAGCCAAACAAGAACTGAACAGAGAAAGCATCAGCACAGTCAGTAATACAGGAAAAGGTGGAATTTTTGTGGAATCTTCACTCTTTCCTGCTGGTTTCCTGCTTGCTACATGTGAGCCACAGAGACATCTTTTGTATTGCAAAGTAAAGCATTGCAGTGATTCTGGGATGGCCAGACTGAGAAAAATAGCCCACGGATAACCCGCTGCCATTAACCTGGCTTCAACTTTTGTTGTGATGTGCAAGTCAACTAGCAACTGCTCTGATTGCCAGGAGTTTGGTCAAAGTTCTCATTCTCTTTATTTTTTCATTTCTTTGGTAACAGCCTGGCAGCCACCCAGCATCAGGGAGGATGGTCACACTGGAAGCCAGTGCCGTGACCAGACCTATTGATGTCACACACAGGTACCCAAGCAGCTCCACACCTGCATGGGTTTTCCCTCTCATGGTCATAAGAGTTTCTATTTATTCATGTATGCTAACCTATGTGTTTATTAGTTCAGGAAAACCTTTATCTGGAGATCTCTCAAATATTTTTTTTTTTTTGGTGCAAGGACTAGTAAAAACCTTTCACATGGGTTTCCTGCTGTTGAGGACAGAAATAAAGCTGGACATTCACTAAGAAGTTTTTTTTTTCATTTTGTTTTAGACTTGGTTTGGCAGTGAGGTGGTGTGATTTATGGTGAACACCACATCCAGCACAAGGCTGCTGTAAGCTATGTGAGTATGTGTTTTCATAAAGAGATTACATTTATCTCAAAACCAGAAGGCTGGTGGGGGAAACTTTCCCAGTGTCCTTACAGTATGTTGCACAGAAAAAAGGGAAAAAAATCCCAACATAAAACCTTACAAAAAATATCATACTGCAGTTTTGGAATTGCTTCCACTACCAAATCTTGACCTACCTAAGAATAAAACTCAGACTGAATGAGTCTGCCTTTGAAAGAAATGCATGCATTCTTTTGAAAGGAAAGAGTTCATGCCCCATCCCAAGGCAACTGGCTTAAGAGCAAGTGCCAGAGAGAGGGGAGCCTCGGAGATAATTCACTAACCAACCCTCTGTTATCATGGCTCAAACATGATTAATTCATATGGAACTTGTTGTAATAATATTAGTCTGGTGACCTCATTTGTTATACATGTTGCTGCCATTAGAACTCCAATACATCACCTAAAAGGTACAGAACTCACAGCCATCTGTGCTGTACCTGCTTGTGAGGTTCTCTGGATCCCCTTCTCTGCAATTTCTGCCCAATTCTTTTCCCCTGGTAGCTGAAGGTGTCAAAATAAAACTTCTGGCAGTGATTTGGATGGTTTAGGTTTCAGGATCGGTTCAATGCTCCAGCATGTTCAGACTTTGTTTTGGTGTTGCTGCACTCACTGAGAAATCCTCACTTTGTTCAATTTGTCATTATTGAGTTTCAGTATTAACTTTTTTTTTTTTTTTGTCCTCTTTCCCTTCATCCTTGTCAAATCTCTCTTCTTTATCTTCTTAATTCTCTCACCTGACAGATACTGGGGGTCTGCTGACCTTCCTTCTGTCCACAGCATGGCTCTCATCTTGACTTGATTATTAGTAAAAGCTGGTAGGCTTAAATGAGTTTAAAACACTCTTTTGTTTGCCAAATGTATGTGGACCAATCAAATCTACTGTCAGAAGCTGATGGGCTTGGATCTCCTGCTCAGGGTTTAGGCTAGCAATCCATTTTCAGTGCAGGCGTCACTAAAATTCCCTCTGTGCTGTTTAGCTCTCATACAACCAAACAAAGTTTGTCAGGTACTTAGCGTCAGATTAATGCACTTCTCTTGAGTTTGAGCCCTGCTCCTAGAAGCTACCCACTTGCCTTTGCTTCCCAGAGCTGGCAGGTCCAGAAGTTTCCTGTGGGGATGCCCAGCACTGGAGATGACCCAGCTGTGTGGAGGCAGGCACAGGGCTGCTTGATAACTCATGAGATCCAAATGCCCACCCTGCAATACCCCACCCTGAGCTACCCTGATCACTTTGCAGGTCTGCACTATGAGGTTAGCACATGGGGACTTCACAACAGTTATAAAACTTCTTTAGTGTCTGCATCATGAAATGTGTTATTAACAATCAATTTCTTTGTTCTCCCAAGGACATTTTGTCCCCTTCTATCAATGTACTCTGCAAACATCACTTAATGCATTTCTCTTGGCTTCATTTCATGTCATTCTTCTTCATTTTAGCTTGTATCTGAAGCTAGTGGGATGCAACTGTGCAAAAAGATACTTAAGATTAAAACCTAGTAAGAAAAATGCCCTAACAGCAAGATTTGTAAAACCTTGGCAGCATTTCCCAGCGTGAGGGGCTGGAAGCCCTGCCACTTAAATCATGTTAGTCTGGGCTTGGTCTGCAACTCAGGAATGTGCTTCTACCAGGCCACTGTACCTTTCCATGCATACGAATATTCCCACTCCAGATGTGAGGCTTGGAAGAGGTGCCATGGAGTACAGGTAGCTATTTGTAGTCTTCCAGTTTGACTTCGATCTGCCCTCACTTTTCAGCAAAAGTCCCTGGAATAACTGACAGGTAGAAACATTAAGAAATCATAAAATAATGTAAAGCTTGCTGAGAACAAATAATAATTTAGGGAAGGGCAGCAGAAAAGGCAGTCCCTTGGCAGTGGCCATCTCACTGGAACAGTCTCACCCTAGCTGAGCCAGGTGTATTCACGAGGAAGGTCAGGTGCTGATTAGTGCATGTGAGCTGGGAGCTGCCTGTAGCAGAGGATGTGATCTCAGACTGGACACACAAATAGTTTTAAACAGTGAGTAAATAAAGAAAATGGTGGGGAGGAGTGTCAGAACAGAAAACTTGCAGAGGGTGAAGTGTATTGGATCAATTACTGACTATAAGCAATTTCTGCTGTGCTCAAGAGAAGAAAATGAGCTGTTTAAGAGATTCTAAAGTCCTTCAAAACACATTAAAAATCTTTATTCTTAAATGTTTTTCTTTCAACTTAATGACCTTGAGATGGTTTTGACTACTCTTCCATGGAAATGTGGACCACCCTGATTTTAGGAATAATCTACATTGATTACTTCCTGATCTCAGTATTGGTCCCAGAGTATTTGTATTCTGTACCAATAGCAGGAGCAAAGAAGCTTGCTGGGCATTTGAAGAACAACCAAGGCAGCCCTTCAAAACCATATTATCAGTGCACGCAACCCTGACCCCAGTTGCTTTAGTATCCACAATCTCTAAGAATGGTACCATAATGTGGTACCTGTGGTGCTGTCACTCTCTTTGGAGAAGAGCCTCCTCCTGCTCTCCAGGTGGCAATCCTTTTGCTTGCTCCAGACCCAGCACATCCACTGCATCCCATTCCTGCTTGAACCCCTACACACTGTGCAACATTGCATTCGTGTTCCTCTTTTGAACCAAAACAACCTTCATAATAAAACTGATTTTGTGATTGTTTATATAACAATATAAATATTACAGTGCTTGAATTATGGTATGCCAGTTGATGGTCACTGAAAAAAAGGAAACAGGACAGTGTTGGAAAGACCAAGAGTTCCTGATGCTATGGGATATCCCAGTTGGCAGAGCAGTGTATAAATTACATACCTCCCAAATCACATCCCTCCAGCTTCCATAGATTCCCAGGCTGTGGCTATGCTGTGAACAAAACATTCTCAGCTTAAAATCTTCAGCACTGGATCAGTGATTGTCTATCCTACTTAATTATTAGCTCACACCCTGGCACTATTTTAGCCTTTGCTAATAATACTCTCCTAAATGATGGCTGAACACTGTTTGGACAATATGATAAATCAGGAACAATTGCCAATAGGCAGCATGGGCAGGCATACAGTTTCATGCTATGCAAACATTGCTCAGAAGAACTACAGCACAGGATGTGTTTTCTTTCGTGCGCTTTGAACTGAAAAAAAGAAACCCACATGAAAAATTAAGGCTTATGCTTTAGGAACACAAAGGCTCCACATGTGGATTCAAGGGCTTTGTACTGTGGACACAACCAAACTCATGCTGTTTGATCCTGGGGCTCAGGAATGGCCTGCTCTGTTCAGAGGTGTGGGCAGAGCTGGGTGCTCCCCACAGGACCTGGGTTTCATCCTGGTGAGAGCTGCTGGATGTGGAAGGGCAGTGTCTGGCTGTGTAAGCAGTGCAGTGCTGTGGATGGGCTGGGTGAGAATTGCTGCCCTCCTCTCCTCTTCTCCAGCTGCTGGGCAGGACGAGGGCACCTCCCCACATCACCTGCCACCTGTTTGCCTGTTTGTGCTGGGTGGCACCAGCTGGACCATGGCCAAAGGAGGGCACCAGGCTGTCTGACTGACTCTGAGATCCACGCTCCTCAGGGCATGGCTGCAGCTGTGGGCTGCAGGTTAGGAGGGAAGAAAGTTTTCTGTTGGAAGAAAAACTCTCCTTCAGAGACGGGTACGAAAGGAAATGGGAAGCAGTCCCACTGTGCCAGTTAAGCCTTTACTGGACCTTGCCAAACTTTGCTGCGAGTGCCTTTAAATTGGGTGTACAGCTGAAATGCAGAAGGTTTTTGCGGTGTGTGTCTTTCAAGTTCTTCCTGAGAGAGAGAGTTTTCACTGCAGTGGGCCCACCAGGACCTCTCTTCTCACCAGACAGGCAGCTTGCCTGGTGCCACTGCTGGCAAGGTCTGGGACAGGCATGATCTAACTGGCCAAATGCTGTCAGCATGTGGCAAGCTCGAGAAAGGCTAAAGCCAGGGCTTTGTGAGAAGTGAAATGCTCCCAATCTTTTTTTTATGTGAGCTAAAAAATTGGGGAAGACAAACTTGCTTTCAAGCTATTGCCACACTTTACATGTGGGGAAGTGTGTGTGTGTCTGTGTAAACTGAGAAAAGATTTAAGAGACAAAGAACCCCAAATTCTCAGGTCACATGAAGTAAGAAATACTTTTTATCTTTCCCCTGGGCACATGATGCAAAAGGCTAAGAATCAAGGGCTGAAGGAAAAAAGCATCTGAAATATGCATTTATTTTATTCTTCCCATGTTTTTGCAAGTGAAAAATGTTACATACGTAAAGAAACTAGAGAGCCCTCTCACTTCATCAAACAAATGAAATCTGAGAAGGGCCATGCCACACTCAGTATGCATATATATTTTTATTTATCTCCCGAAGATTGATTAAAGCGAAAAAATGTGTCCCTGAGTAGGGAAACAAAATGTTTCATTCCCTAAGAAAATGACGTTGCAAACCACATTTTCATCAACAAATTGCACCAGTAAGAGTGTGACTTGGGAGCTGCTCAAAGGGGATGAATGACCTCTGTGCAGCTGTGAGCAGGAAAGCTTGTGGGGCCCCAGGGATGGGAGCCAGAGCCCTGCAGAGACACACAGGGAGCTCTGGGTCTGCTGCAGGAGTGAGGCACACTGGCATAGCCACACAGCTAGATGTGCAGGCACTGCCATTTTGTCTGCATCGCCCTTGGCTCTCCCCACTACACACTCGTAGGAACTCCAATTCCCACTGTGAGGTGCAGCCACTCCTAATGATTCAACTCAGGTGCCCTTGAAGAGCAATAATGTCTCCTTTTTTGCCCCTGCTCCACTGTGGTTTGCAACTGCCATCACTCTTCCCAGCCCAGCCAAACCCGCTGTCCCTGCTCTTCCTGAGGCTGGTTCCGCTTCCTCAGGATGTGAGCTGCCTGTGGGTCAGCTCAGTTCCTCATCTCATTTCGCATCCTCTCAGGCCTGGCACAGGCCCCTTTCCTACAGGACATTCCAGTGGGGAGTACTCACTTGCATCCTGACCAATGCCATATCCACACACCCAGTGCTGGCTGTGTGACCGGTCTGTCACTCACCCATCTCTTTTGTTCCTCCAGTTTCCCGTCTCAAGGCATTAGTAGCATGAAACTCATTACAGTGCTCATCCCAACTGGAAACACCTGCAAAACCTGAGGGACAGTAACTGCCAGATAGCAAGGAGGAACTTTGCCTGGGTCAGGCTGAAGGATGCAAAGTAAGACCAGTGTGGGAGAGATGGTCATTGTGATTCTTTGCAGATGCATGAGGTTCCCTGTGCCCAGGAATTGGGCCCAGGGCAGGTGTTTGCCATCAGCTGTGTGCACACAGTACCCAGAAATGCTTAGGGACAGGCTCGGAGCACACACTGTGCTTGGCAGCAGTGCTGGGACGGGGATGGAGACAGCCGGCAGAGCAGTGTGAGTCTGATTACGGTCTGGGGCTGACAAGAACCAGGTTCTTGCCATTACTGACAATGGCAGGCCCTGCAGTTTTCTTTTTCAGCTGGGTCCCAGCAGAAAGCTGCGGCTGACACAGTGATATCAAGGGCCACAGCAGGGCTGCCAGGAAGGCTATTCTCTGGACAAGGAACTCTTCGGAGCTGCAGCTTTCCACACTTACTGAGCGGAATTGCCCGGCGCTGACTGCGAATGAGCCTCCGGGCCCGTCAGCCGGCTCGGGCTTTATCTGCAGTATTTTTACACAGATTAAAAACAAACAAACAAACCAACCCGGCCCCCCGGCCTGAAAGTCGTCCTTGTCCCTCTCTGACCAGCAGCCCTCTCCCTGGAGAGGCCGCGAGCCCAGGACAGCCAAGAATCAAGAATGTTCCCACGCAGCTTCCACGGCACCAGCCGCCGCGGAACGCGGGGCTCTGCGGGCCGCCGGCCCCGCCGGGGCGAGGGGGTCCTCGGGGCGCTCCCGGCGGCCGCAGCGCGGGGCCGGCCGGACCGGGCCAGGCCCGGGGCTGGAGCCGAGGAGGGGCCGGGACTGGAGCAGGGCCGAGCCCGCGGCTGGAGCCGAGGAGGGGCCGGAGCTGCAGAGGGGCCGAGCCCGGGGCTGCAGCTGAGGAGGGGCCGGAGCTGCAGAGGGGCCGAGCCCGGGGCTGGAGCTGAGGAGGGGCCGGGCCCGCGGCTGGAGCCGGGCCGGGCGGGGAGCGGCGCAGCAGCGACACCTGACGGCCGCGGGAGGCAGCCGGGCCCGCTCCGCCCCAGCGCCGGCCCGGCGGGGCCCCTCCGGAGCTCCGGGCCCTGCCCTGACTGAGCAAGAGCCGCTCTGTGCTGGGGGCAGGCCGGTCCGGTCCAGAGAGGCGGCTCTGCGAGGTCGGGGCAGCTCTTTCTCCCCTGCAGCCTCTGGAGACTCTGCCGCTCTCCCCGGTGTACTGGTGACTTCGGGAGCACAGCGTCTCTCCCTCTGTGTCTCTCCCCTCTTCCTTGCACCAGTCATTGTATCTAATAAGTTTCAATTCCTTAATGTAACATACTGCAGAATACACAGCAGAACAGTTTTTAAAGGACACTTGTCTTTGTGGCCTGCCGAGTTCCAGGCTGAAGCTATCCTGACGGGACACTGCTGGTACAGCCTGCCCATCGGGCTGGGTATTTACCTGCTCAGAGAAGTGACCCTGCTTCGAGTTACCCTGTATTACCCTGTCTGCTCCAGGTTTAAGATTCAACATTCACATTTGCTCAGCCTTTGACAGAAAGCCACTGTGTTCCTGCCAGCCCTTCCGACCAGGCCTGCAGGCAGATGGATAGCCTGACTTTTTGCCTGTGGGCATTTCAGTGGATAATTAGTGTTCTGACACTAACACCTCACTTTGAGCCATGTACTCTGATGGGCAATTTCTTGTCTTAGTGCCGAGTGTAAGTTCACTGTCTGGATAAGGCTGGGGTGCTGCTTATAATAGACTTTATGTGCCTTGTTGGATTTGTGCAATGTTCCATAAACTGCTTTGGAAAGAGACGTTTGTGTCTACATTTGAACTTTTCAGTCTGAGCATTTTTAAAGCTCATTCATACCTGGGATAAGATTAGGCCATCAGGGTCAATAAAACCTCTTTCCTTCCATGTATTTCTGTGCTCTTGCCTGAAGGGATCTCTGATTCATACCTGACTGAGTAAAGGATGTGAAGCAACTCAGCTGCTTCGGGAAGGGGGAGAAATCCCCAATTCCTACAGGCTGGCCTTTCAGCCTGCATTGCTGCTCTAGGCTGTCACATGAGGCACTGCAGAGGGAAGAGGTGTGCTGATAGAATTCCACTGGACTGGAAAACACCCTGCAATGTCTCAAAAGCTTAAACACAAGAGGGAAGATGTGATGGAAATAGATAATGGGTGTTGGAGAGATTCTGGTCTGTTTGGTGTGTCTGTCCCAGTTCAGCTATAGTGTGAAGGCATACAACTTAATGAATAATCTCTTAAGAGTCCAAAAGAAAACAAAAGGCTGCCCAAGTTATGAGGGCTGTGATCTTCTCTCAAAGTACAGTTTTCCTCTTGGGGAGGGTGAGAAGCCTTGCAGCAGCAAAAGCAATGCTTATGAAAACCAGGGCTCCCACTTTTGCAAACTCATTGGCAGTTGTACCAACCCACACAATTCTGTTTTGGCATTTCTTGTGCCACTGTGAAGAGGTCTGATGAAGCAGGTCATCCTGCTGTGACAGATGTTTTTTTCACAATGTTTGTGAACATCTTCTGTGTCCCAAACAGGGAGGTTTGATGTAATGATTACGAGGTGGCCCAGCAGCATGATACATCATGTACTTTGACAGAGGTGTGTTGTACAGAAACCCCCTTTTGTTCTGTTATGATGGTCTTGGGGAAGCACTTCATTGCCACAGAGAAGGGTGGCTGATGTAAACCCAACTGTCACTGTTGAGCAACACAGCAGACGAGCTGTGAGCCAGAGCCCCGCGGTCACGTACTTCCCTTTGACAGTGACTCCGCAAGCAGAGGCAGTGGTGTCGAAATACCCTCAGACTTCTAAAAGGGGGGTGAGCGATAGCTGCACATCTGCCTCCTCCCGGAAGCCCGGAGTGAAGGGTCTGAGAGTGGTCAATGCTCAAGGGACATCTCTGTGACGCTGCAGCAGTTGCCTCTGGAGTGCAGTTGATAAACACATCAGCTTGGTGTTTAGGTGTTCCTGGTATGTTGGTCCCATGCTGTTCCTGCAGTCATTTCTGAGGCTTAACCGAAGAGCAGAACATCTGCCCAGGATCAGACTGGGGGCTGGCTGACCCAGAACCCTATCACTTGGGGTTCACCAGCAGCAGATGCTAAAGGAAGAATGAAAGAACTGGGCAACTAGTATCTCTCTAGCTGCAGTCCTGGTTTTCAGTTATCTGTGACTTGGGAGCCTTTAAAGTGGTATCTCCAAACATGGAAGGCCTGATGTGGTTTTCTTTACTGACTGCCATGTGGTTTTGCCAGCACTGGCTCCTTGAGCAATGGGAGGGCAGCCTGAGACCACCACTGGAAAGCTGCTTTTCCTCCTGTATTCCCATGTGGGAAAGAGCCTGGCACGGCACAGACAACTGTTGTAGTTGCAGAGCAGGAGTGTGCAGGTTCACCACAGGCCTTTGCCTTCTATGCCTTGTATCCATCACCAGTGCTTTGTACCCAGGATATTCATTTGGTAGGATCTCCAGAAAGTGGCCACAGAGAAACTTGTCTAATATGTGGTTTCTGAAAGTAATATGCAGAGGAAAATAAAATTAGTTACTGCATGTTCAGTAAAAGACAGTGATGAGTGTCAGAAGCACAGTTGCTCTCTGCCTTCATTGTCTGTGTAAAAGAATTGGCAGAATCTTGTCTTTGACAACTTAAATGCTTATTAATTTTTTTATTAAAATAATAATAATAAAAAAATCAACGGTTGTCTTTTTAGAATTCCAGGGTTGAATTCTCTTTTCAGAGGTAATTTTATTGATACCAGCAGAGAATAAAGCAGCTCCATAGCTCATGATTTCTTTAAGAGATAAAATCTATCAGTCTTTCACACCTAGAGTAAGACTTTACTCTTTGTCTAGCCATGTAATAAGATTGCTGCAAGAAAAAAGATAGTCATTTGAGGGAGCAAATATGGGAAAATATAGCTTTAGTTTTCAATGATGTACTGGATTAAGGATATAGGTGGCGTCAATACAACTTCATTTTGAAGCAAAATTTCTAGACAAGGTTACTGAGCACCTATGAACAGAGAACTGGTCTCAGCTGAACAGGTATGTCAGACTTGGGGAAAAAAAAAGAAGTCTGTTTTTCCTCCATTCATATAAAAATGCAGGTGTAGTCATTAAAATTAAATAAGAATAAATCAAAGCTTCCTGAATTTGCTTGACCTCTGGCTGGTGCTATTTTGCTACTTCTTTAGCGTTAAGTATCAACACTAATACTGTTCCCTGAATGCTATTCTTAACAGTGTATGAGGTACAGGATGTCTTCTGGGTCATTCAGTAGCTGTGACCGTTAGTGGGGTTTTCTTATCTCTCACTGTCCATCTTAAAAACAGCTCTGAACCTCCTGGTTGGTGTCTGCCTTTTTTTCCCCCCTCTCTCTCTCTCTGTCTCTCTTTCTCATTTTTCCCTCCCTTAACCAAAGGTCTGAAATAAATGTGTCAAACACATAATCAGCTATGAACAGAAATATCCTCTGTTTGCTGGAGCCCAACCTCTGACTCTTGTTGTTGTGCATCTGCCAGAAAAGAGGGCAGGAATGGAGGATGGCACTGGCAGCAAAAGTTGAAGGTCCACGTGGTGCGTTGATTTGTTTTTCTTTTCCTGAGCAAGGTGAAGAATGGAAATGGGAACAAGATGTTCACACAGCTCATTGGTTCATCAACTCATCTAGTTCAGGCTGGCCAGTGAGGCAGGGTTCAGCTAAGTGAGTTTTGCTGACAAAACTGGCTGTTGAGAAGTCTTGTTCCTAGAGGCAGGTTGGCAGTGAGGATGAAAAGTCTCTAACCTTGCTGGCTGAAGAGCTTGATGCCCAGATGCAGGGATTAAACACCTCCAACGTGAGTTATTCCATCATGCATAGCTTGATCTTCAAGGAACAGTTGTGATATTTTCCTGCAGCACTGCAGGTTGTTTTAGTACCTGGAGCTAAGCTGTCATAGTCAGCCACCTTCTGGAGGGAAGGAACTGTGAAAACACTCACCCCATCTTGCTCTCTGGAGAATCCAGCACCATGAGTGCTTCCAGAGGCACAGGGAACTTCTGCAGTGGTACCTCAGGGCTGCTCCTAGTCTCCCCTTTCCTCCTCTCCTTGCTCAAATGGTCACTGTGGTCGCTCACATAAACACCCTTCTTTTCACTCTCCCCCATGTGCATTCATACTGGGCTCTCACTGGCCTCACAGCTTCTCCCAAGCAGCTCCTGTAATGCTGAGAAGTGTCAAAGGTCACCCACATCTGGACAAACTGGAAAGGGTGGTGTTATAGCTGCCTAGTGGAAGGGTCACTGCTGGCTTTGTTAGAGCCTGGGTCAGTAACACCTCGCTGCAGGGCAAGGCAGTGCCTGCTGTTCTCACAGATAGCTCAGGAGATAGTCTGGTAGCAACTGGCTCTCTGAGATTTAGTCTGAAAGCTCTCCAAGAACTAAGGATGAAGGAAAACAGTTTGAACAGTTAGCCAAAGCAGGAGTGAATAACAGTATTCTTCACCTGGGAGGAGAAACTTCATGAGAGTGGTTTGGTATTTTTGAATTTGATGTATGAATAATTTGTCTTTCCATCTCTTCATATGGCAGCTTCGAAACTGCTGGACGTAATTCTGGATGCTGCTGGATGGCAGAACTGGGTTGACTGAGCAAACTGAAATGGAAGGCAGTCATTGATGACTGGAGTTGGGCCTGACATGGCAACACACAGTTATAAATCCTTCATCAAAAGGAGTATATTTTCTTTGAAGATATTTGTGTGAGGAGCCATCCCAATGTAAAATCTCCCAGTGTGCTGTGGAGGCATGCTGACCAAGGGCCAGATTCTGCAATCACCTGACCTTGGCTAAGTCAGTTTGGATCACAGAAACATAGAAAATTAAGAGTTGGGAAGAACCTTAAAGATCATCTAGTCCCAACTCCCCCTGCCATGAGCAGGGACACCTTCCACTAGACCAGCTTGCTCAAGGCCTTATCCAGCCTGACCTTGAACTCTGACAGGGTTGGGGCTTTCACAGCTTCCCTGGGCAATTTGTTCCAGTATTTCACTATTAGAAACGGGCTGCAGCGGGGTTCGATGAGAGATTTCCAGAGACAGGGATGCTCTCAGGACACGTGGTTTATTGGTTGTGGGGACAGGCAACCTGACCAGCACTGGCTGAAGCGTGGTCCGAAGGAAGCAAAGGGAAGGGAAGAGAGCAGCAGAAGGGAAGGTCCAAGAGAGCGAATTTCCTGTTACATTCCATTTTATCCCTTTCTATGCTGAATATTCTGGTTAGCACCAACCAACCAGCACAGGATACAAAACCTACAGAATTTACATACAGCCTATGAGAACTACTACATTACCATACTACTCTACATACCAAAAACCTGGAAAACCACCTTTTACCTGCTACCTGGCAGGGCCCAACCCCCTTTTCTATCCCTTTGTCTGGGGAGGAGTATTGCTCAATTACCAGAGCCCTGGCAATTGATTCAGCTAATTTAATCACCATCTTCCCGCTTAGCATTCCATAGCTCAAATCTTGCTTTTAACTCTATTTCTCCTGCAGGTTTTACACTCTTAGAATCTTTCATCAATAAATCATCCCTGCAGGGCCTTCCTACTTCATCCTCCCCAACATTTTACCACCTTTACAGTAAATGATTTCTTCCTAATATCCAGCCTAAATTTCCTCTCTTTCAATTTGCATCCATTACTCCTCATCCAGTCACTACAGTTACTGATGAGGAGTCCCTCCCCAACTTCCAGTATCTGTAGGCCCTTCAGATACTGAAGCTGCTACAAGGTCTCCACACACCTTTCTCCTCTCCAGGCTGAACAGCCTCAACTCTTTTCCCTGTCTTTTTCAGGGAGATGCTCCAGTCCTCTTATCAACTTTTTGGATCTGCTCTGGACTTGCTCCAGGAGTTCCATATCCTTTTTTGTTTCATGTCTGCGTGGATTGATCTGCACAGAGCAGCATCAGTTTTAAACTAGTCCTAGTTTTTCCATGTCCAGTACATGACCTACTTTATGGCAGGTAAAAAGTACAAGAATGTAAGACAGCAGTGTGAGAGAATTTGCTGCATGCTAATCAAATGGATGCACTTTTCAAGTGATTTTCCAAGAAAATTTGGGGAGCAGTATGCAGAAGCCTCTGAAACATTATTTGATGGGAGTCCTTGACACCCACAGCTTCTCTACCTCCTTTCTTCCTCTTCCCAGAGCAAGCTACAGGGCTGCATGCATTGCAAGTGCACTGAAAACACTCCCTTCATTGGAAATGCTGAGTGTGATTTCAAGGCTGTTGCACAGAGTAGGGCAGTGGTGACATCTGCAAAGTTTAGAGAAAGCCAGCTTCTCTGAGAGCCTTTCACCTTGGACATTACTGTGGGCCCACAGGACTGGGCAGGGGTCAGGTGCAGGCAAAGCAGAGGGAGGATGCTTGATCTCTGACTGCCTCAGCTGATGAGTCACAGATTTCTGGTGTTATATTGGCTAGAAGGCCTTCATGGACTGAAGCTCATGCTGGCTTGCATAAAAAAATACACAGATTACATGGACATACTTCTTTCCCCCAGTTAAAACCAACGTAAACATAGAACAAAACCACCCAGACCTGTCCATTCCTCTTTTACTGTATATTTTAAAACACAGGCAAATGAAAGAGGAACTGGACAGTAACTGTATTCCTCATTTTCTAACTCTTTCTTGGGCACAGGGAATGGGTTTGACTGTTAGCAGAATGGCTGGTCTTATTATGTCTGTACAAGCCTCGGGAGTACCTTGTGGGTGCTCCCAGGGGGCTCAGTTACTTGGAGGCATAAGTAAGTGCTTTCCAGATTAGGGGTTTGGTCAGAGCTGCAGAAACATAATGTCTGTGGTTGCATTCCTGGCATGCTGATAACATAACTGAAAGCTGCTGGACTAGGGCAAGCCCAAGCCATCAGCTCTGGAGGGTGTCTGTGGGGTTTAGTTGAAGAGCCAGACAGCAGCAGGGCAGCAAAACTGGAACTGCTTCAGCTGACTGCTGTAATGGGAAAACCGATCCTACAAGAGGGATATCCCTCAAGAGTCCATCACACTGTCAGGGCTAGCTGATGGCAAACATGCTTGGGGTAGTGCAGACACAGAGCAGTATATTGTTCATGAATCCTGGCCTTAAAAAATATACAGTGTGCTATACTGGCTTAGAAAGATGAGGAATCTCTAAAATTCCTGAGTTTCCCTGAATTCGTTTTGCTCGAATTCGTTTTGCTCTTGCATGGCCAGCTGCACTGCTGGACCTGGGCAAATGCAGCTTGCTGGTCTCTGTCCCCACAGCTGTGCTGGCCAGTTGGGGTTCTGGCCAGGCTGGATGAAAACAGCACTGATGCTGGGTACCACCTGAGACTGCCTCATACTGAGGGTGGTACAGGGAGGGGACAGGAGAGGAGAAATGGTGGGACCTGCTTAGGTTACAATTCAAAACTAAACACTGGTGTGTGCTTTTCTGTGCAGGCATTGTGGATGCTCCAGAG
This sequence comes from Phylloscopus whistleri, assembly GCA_017589585.1. NCBI lineage: Eukaryota > Metazoa > Chordata > Aves > Passeriformes > Phylloscopidae > Phylloscopus > Phylloscopus whistleri. The sequence continues at coordinate 186,517 of JADMLD010000294.1, forward strand.
ACAGGAACCTCAGTGGACACCAGGGAGTGTGTGGAGGGACTGGCAGGGGCACAGAAGCAGGGCCATCTCCTTGGCTGGGTGATGCAACTGGGAAAGCAAAACCTGTCTGCTCATGTGAGTGCGGGGGAACAGAAAAAACGAGGCATGGCCATGAATTCAAAAGCGAGGTAAGCCTTGTGAGGCAGCTTTTGGAACAAAACCTCCTGCAATGGCTGAAGCGTCAGCCCACCCCTGATAACAGAACTCTGCTTCCCTGCACCTCACTCAGAGTCCTCTCGGGGTAAGAGATCCACCCATATGTGCACAGGGACATGAGCCTGTCTCCCAAACCAGGGCCCTTCTGGCTGTTTGTGCCTTCACAGCCCCTCTGCATGGCTCCTCAGCAGCCGGGGCAGCGCAGCCTGCCCACTGTGAGATGGGTGGCCTGAGGTGGCCGGGCTAGGGACAGCTGGAGTGGCTGCTCACAGCTCCCCTGGTGCCCTTCCCTGTGCTGCCGGTGGCTGGCCCGGCCGCAGCCCCTGTGTGCCCGGCCCTGAGGCGCCGTGCCCGCGCTGAGCAAACAAAGGCCGCGGCTCTCGCCCTCAGCGCGCTCGTGAGCCTCGTGCCCCGCGGCAGGATGGGGAGAGCTGCTTTCACAACCTGGATGTGTTGTCACTCACATCCAGACATTTCCTGTTATCTAACCTCAGCCTTATCTTCCCCATTCGCAGCTTCCTCTTGAAGGAGGAGCAGCCCCTTCAAAACCGAGCTGTGTGCCCGGACTGTGCCCGCTCCTGCACGACCCCGGCTGCGGCCCCGCGCTGCCGGCCCTCCCTGCCAAGGGTCAGGATGGCCCAGCTATGGTAGGTGCCAGGTCCTCGTCCTGCCCATGGAAGGGGTGGCTGGGGACAGGGGAGGATGTGTCCTTTGGGGTTCATCTCCTGTTTCTCCCTCAGGAGATCTCAAAGGCCTGTGGGTGATGGGACACCGAAAGGTGCGGGGTGTCCATGTTCCTGGCAATGGAGAAAGCTGTCCTCCCACCCCATGTTACACCTCGGGCTTCGGGAGGTCTTAATCCTGCTTGGGTTTGGGCTGCCTCCCTTTGGTGCTGGGGCTGTGTCTGCCTAAGCCAGAGGGGCTTTTTGGTGCCTCGTTTCAGGGATGAGGTAGCGTTTGGCTGGGTGTGCTTGGGGAGGGCAGGGTCAGGGATGGAATGCCAATGGTTCCAGCCAGGGAGCACTGTGCTCTGGACCATGGCTCCTTGATGAAGGTGAATTATGATTAGCAGTGATATGTAGCCCTACTCAGCAGCAGGGTACATGTCTGTGTGCTCCCTCAGCTCACATGCTGCCTGTGAGCTGCTGGCAGTGGGAGATTTTGATCTAAATTAGTCATAGATGAGGCAGCACACAATGAACAGGGGAGGGTGTGGGATGGAGGAGGGTGTAACCAGGGAGAAACTCTGTCCCAGCCATGCAAGTGTGCTCTTCAGCTCCATTTCTCATTGTCCCCATGGTTTCAGTAGAGTAGATGAAAGTTTACTGCATTTACCCTCTTCCCCTCTTTGGGTGTCTGGGGCGTAAGCAGCCATGGGGACAGAGTCCAGTGTGCAGGGATGGGAGCTGCAGGGCTCAGGGGAGTGCAGAGGCTGTTGGTAGCACGTGAGGCTGGTGACCTGAAGGTAATAGGGGGATTATCAGGCCCTTCTTGGAGGCTTTAAAGTGAGCCAGCGTAGGTCTGGCAAAGCTCCTTGCAGTGTCCACTGCAGGGCTGGGGGCATAGGAAGGTCATACATGGAGCAGGACAGCGTCCAGTGGAAGCCTGCCATGAGCAAAGCCTTGTTTATCTCTGTTATGACAAAGGCTTCCAGCTCCTAGGAGAAGCACAACGCAAGGGTTCAGCTGGCCAGGGATTCAGCAGACCCTGTTGATCTGAGATCTGTGAGGACTCTTGATTTCAATCAGGCTGTGATTTGTGTTTCACCAAGTGGACAACAGAGATGACCTTGATTCCAGTTCAAATCCTGCATAATAAATGCATGCCTTGAAATGGCTGCAGCCTGCATCCTAGGGCTCTGCTACTCAGCATGTGAAAACCACACAGCCACACTTCCACGAACGCTGTTACTAGGTTTAGAGTTGAATCTATCCAATAACCTTACTTTTCATTTATTTTTATTACAAGTTGCAGAACAGTCTGACAGCCCTGTAAAAATACCTGGGTGATGATGTGCAGCCTGGAGGGGACTTTTTGTGAATTTGGTAATGGACTGACTCAAGAATGCAGGAAGAAAATTTCTTTCTGTTTTGCCTTCAGTGTTGCAGTAGATTGCTCAGTTTTATAACACTGAGCTTTTACTTGGAAATACCCACTTTAGCTTGAAACCAGAAGCTCTGACAATGACAAATCCATTCACATCAGATATGATCTCTACGGGTAGAGTTGCAGGTTCCATTCCCATCTGCTGATAGAATTATCTCCATTGTGTCCCCACCCCTTATCTGTCCCTCACAGCAATATTTTAAGTGGCTGTTTTTCCCCTCAGAAAGCCACAACAGGGATTATTTTAAGCTTCAATTGCAGAAGCAGTGCTGCCTTGTTTTCTTCTTCCCCCTCCAAGACCAGATCTGCCCCTGTTGGACATCAGCACTGAAGCTGAAGGCAATCTGGTCACTGACACTTGTGGAAGAGCCTTCTTTGTCTTTCTGTAGTGGCTTCCCCACATTTTGGTATGGCTTAGAGTCCTTTGGGGGATCACAGGTTCACAGGTACTCCAGTAGGCTGATCCTAAATCAGCTTATTAACACTGTTTTCTTATCTTCATGAAATGCACGTGCTGCTTTTATCCATTGCCACACAGTTTTATCTGCCATGGCTGAATTGCACTTGGAATGAGGAGCCACAACACTGAACTGATCACTATTTACATTGCACCCAAGGCGAAGGTGGGGACAGGGGAATGCCAGCATTGCAAAGCCTGGGCAGTGACTCAGTCTAGAAACAGATTTTACCTTTAAAGCTGTAGCTGTTACCTTGCTCTTAAGTCTTATTCCACTCTCTTCTGGGTTCGGAGAACATGTATTTGTTATGCTTTCCACTGAGAAAACCTTTTCCTTTCCAGGTATGTTTCTATATGTGATATTAGATGGAATCTATGATGATCTATGTAAAATAGAGTCACAGAAGTTAGAGGTAGAAATGGTTGATGAATCGTCCACTGTATGATACTGTTAATGTACTTCATCTAATTCTACTTCAGTGTCTTTAATAGGCTACCTTAAAAATACAGTTAAAAACATTTCAGTTTTTATTTTGATACTAAAAATAGCATGACTACTTTCTCACAAACTGGTGATGCTGGTCATGTGAAGTTAAAATTCATGGACTGGTAAGGAAGCTAAAACACCACACTAAAAACTCAGCTGTATCTGGACATGTCCACAAAGAGTATGAATGACATAAACAATGTTGTGCAGAATGAGTATGTGACTCAGGAGCCAGTATGGATTCTTCTGGGAGAGTTGTACAGTATAAGAATTTCAAATCTGTTTTTAGACTGAATTTCTAAACAGTCAGCATCTGAGAAGGACACAGAACCAGAGTAATACTGTGCAACATCTTCTCTTGTGTATGCTTTGTTACTCAGTTTTCCGCACACTCCAGTTAAAAGAACAAGGGAATAATAGTATCTTTTGTATTTGTGCAAGAAAAGTGTGTGTGTGAATATGATGCTTACCCTTAAAGGCTGGATTATGCCAGTGTTTGGAGGTGGAAAGCTCCACTTACTGCAGGAAAGGTTTTTTTTGTTAGAAATGAAGAAGGGGGTTAGTTTGTCAACAGAAGAGAAAGTTTCACTTCACTTCTGAAGAAGTTCTTTGTTTCCCTATGTGGAGCTTGGTTTTCTTTCAGCACCATAATCTTTACAGTATTCTGTAAATGGAAGAGCCTCCAACAGAGTCAGTGATGAGCCCCTATGTGCATGCCCAGGGGCAGAGCTGGACCTCCTTTTCTGACTTTTGAATTAATATAGTGGATATTTTCCTCAGCAGAAGGCAGTGTGTGGCTTTCTCTCACCCAAAAAAGAGTGCAGGAGAGGGAAATATGGGAGGATTAATGAGGCTTTTTGCTAACTGGAAAAAGCCTTTGAAGTTAACAACAGCTGCTGTGCTTCTTTTCCCTCTGTGCACTCAGGTTGGCATCCAGAGAGGACACGGTGACCCCGGGAGCTGCAGTGTGGCACTGCGTGTATTTGACAAGCTGAGTCCGACACTCAGTGTGCAGAGTGTCAGTTTGTCAAATACCCCAAGTGAGGCACTGCTGAGCAACGCCACGCCGAGGGCCCAGCCCTTTCCTCCTGCTCTGGCAGGAGCCTTCCTCTCCAGGCTCGGCACCTCGCCAGAAACCCTCCGAGGTACTCAACGGCCCATCCCGTTGTTCCAGAGCACCTGACTGATCCTGTGCTGCCGGGTTTCCCTTCCACCCCGGTTTTGGAAGTGTTGGGGTATCCCTCCCAACAGTAAATCGGAGCAGAAGTGGTGCTGTTGCAACTTCTCTGCACTGGGAAGACAGGGAATTGTGCCCTGGGTCCTTGCTCTTTGCATCCAAAATACAATGCTATTCTCTCACACAGCATTAACTAGCCAGCTGTAAATTAAGCTCAGTTAACACAGATCCTGGCAACTATAATCACAACATCATGACTAAAGGCAGCACTGTCCATAATAAAGAAACTTTCCTTTCCGCATGTAGTAATCTTTTTATATGGAGTACAAACTAATGAGGCTCATTGTCTTCCCTCTGGCCCATTAGCCTGTGAAAAATGCATGTTTGCTCAATCTGTTATAAAATGGGCCAAGGAGTCCATTGCCCCTCCTGGGAGCCTTGCTGTTTGGAGAAGACTTTTTGTCTTTGGATGGTTATTCCTAGTCACCACTTGCAGCAAGGTTCTCTATTCTCCTATTTAATTAAAGTCATTTCCTCTAAATCATCCCACTTGAAGATGTCATGATTGGTATTTTCAGTAACTGACTTGTAGCATTTCAGATACGTCAGGGTAGGGGAATGACAGGGGCAGCATCCAGCCCAGTTTGGCAAATCAAACTCTGAAAGCATTTGACACAGAAAACTGAAAACCAAAAGCATCCCAAGACCCTGCTGACTAGTTTTAGGACACTAACAACACTAACACCAGCAAATTTTGTAATATTTGAGAGCATTAATAAACTTGAATACTAAGCTTTTGGGCTTTTTGTTGCAACTATTTCTTAGCAAACCTTTTTAAGAAGTTGGAGTTTGTACAAAGCTGGGACCCATGAATGTACATCATTGCCTAAGCAAATTGTGTTCTGCTTTTTGAATAGCTTGTGCACTTCTGGACAAACACGGTCCACAAGTGGTCCAGAAATGGCCCTACTCCTTATGACTCACACTCCCATGGTCTCTCTCAAGCACCTCCTCATGGCTCACAGACATCACCCTGATCTGTATCACTGAGGTTAGCTTCAAAAGGGAGTAAGGTCTATGATTTCAGGCTTTGCTTTGTCACCAGTGGATCCTCCATGAAGCACACAACCATGTCAGCCCCAAGTCCTGTTGTCATTCAAACATTGAGGTTTTAACAGACTCAGCCTCCTTTGCACCACAGCTGGCCAAGTGTTTGTTTATGCCCTTCATTCTTGTTTTCTCATGCATTTCCAATTTTTGCTTTCAGTATTTTGCCCTCTGCTTTTTAAAGAACTCTCCTCTTTAGCTCCCAGATCCTTCCAGGTGACTGGAGTGAAGGGGAAGAAAGTAAACACCTTCCTCTCTTACAAGAACAAGCACCAAATTACAGTGGGGCAAATTTCTCTGGGACTTCATCTCCCACCTCCCTGCTCTGAGGTATGGTACAAACCCAGCAGGTGTAAAACCCAACAGGTCCCCTCCATGGGACAGGCACTGCAAGGGGAACTGGAAGTCCCACAACACTGTGCCAGCCACTCGAGATAGTGTGTTTTTGCGAGGCAGTGTCCTTTCAGGGCAGAAGCTGAGCTTTTCCTTCTGTTCTGGAGCAGAGCTCAGCAGATGAGCACTGGGTGAGTGGCCAGTGCAAGGAAAGGAGAAGTTTTCTGGTTTGATGGTGATGCAACACAGCAGAACCCTTTGTGGCTTTCAGAAGAAAAATGTTCTGTTACCAACAGGTTTTACGAGAAACGTGGAAAACATGCCAAAAGTAAAATAAAGAAATAATCACACACTTGTTGCCCAGCGAAAAACACCTCAGCACTGGAGACAGGCTTCTTATGTTTCCACTGTTCTGCTACTTGTGACCTTTCGCTGCCCTAACTAGAGGCAGTGACAACATGGAGTACATGGAGGCTGGCCCATCTGGGGCATCTGCTCCCCCTTTCTTAATTCCTGTTTGCCTTCTTCCTCTGTAGCTTTTCCCAGGCTTCATGTCTTCTGAGGAAGGTGTCCAGACCTTGCCAGAGCAAATCAGTGCAGGGAGGAATAACAAGATGGAAAAACCATGGTGTTACATAGTCAATGAGTGAACCTGGAGCTCAGAGCTTTTAACAGCAGGAAACCTTGCACAAAACACCAAGCTGATTGAAAATGAATGAGGATGACATTTGCGAGGGGAAAGGAGAGTGCCATGTCATGTGTTTTGGGCCTAGATCTGCTGAGCTAAGGATGGGGAAGCTGAGAAATTTTCAGTTCCCTTCCCACCCGGTACTGACCTTGCACCATATGCTACTGCCCGGCGGGGGCGTGGCTGCAGCTCCCCATTCCCCTCAACCCCTTTGTTCGGCTCCACCCCTGGATGTGCTGATGCCAGCAACTTCTGCAGCTTGGGATCTTCAGGGCTGGCTGCCATGGGTCTCACAGGGACAGACTGGATCCTGTCTGCCTCCCTGGAGTGCAGCCCGACACCCAGCACAGCCCTCCCTGCATGGCTGTCACTGTGTTTGTGAAGCCCTCACAATATGGGCAGGAGATTTTTTTCTCTGATCTTGCCCACCTCATGTCCTGCAGAAGCATCATCATTGCAATTCAGAGCTGTAAAAGTAAAAGTGACCCTGCTGTTAGGCTGCTGACCCCAGAAGGGACGATCCATGGCAGCAGAGATAAGCCTTGTAGGTGAAGTCAGGGCCAAGCAGGAGTATGTGTGTGACTCAAGCTGCTTCCCCATGCTTTCCCTGCTGCACCCACTGATTTAAAAAAAGCCAGTAACGCTTACAAGCTTGGTTTGCTAAAGCCAGGAGGCATTCCTCCTCCCTGCCAAGCCTGGAGGACAAAGGGATGCTGGCTGGAGGCACAGATAGGGAGGACAGAGCTGACAGCAGCACTGCAAGATGCAAACAATTAACAATGACAAGGCAAATCAGGCTGCTGAGTGACAGCTTGCTGTAGGGGATGCACTTCATCTGAAGGCAGGAACCTCATAGACAGGTCAGCATTAGTAATCACACAGATTGACTTACGTCCCACAGAATATATTGGTGTCAGTCTGTTGTATTCAGAGAGGACCCTTACTCAATCATTATTCAAATGCCTCAAATTTCTCTCTATTTTATCATGCCTTTGGCCCCCATACTGTAAAAATTAAATACCAGCATTTCCTTCAATATCATTTCTGGTTTTCCAGGAGAAAACCAGTGGGGGACAGTTCAGAGACTCATTCTCTCTCTTGCCGAGCACTGAGCTCCAGTCTGATAGCAAAAAATTATATTCCTGGGACATCAACCTCCCCTCTGTGATCCCTTTACCATGCTGTAACAAAAAGAAGAAAGACTCAAGGACAGGTAGGATGTACAACCAGTATTTGCCGAGCTACAAAAGCCAGAGGATCCCCATTTCTAGCACAATTCTGGCTCCTTGCAGCCTGGGATATCTTAACAGGAACACACACTGGAGAGTGCCCCTTGCTAGCGTTACTGACTGGCAGCATTGCACCAACTTCTGGATTTACAAGCTAAAGAATTTCATGTTCTCGCTCCTTCAGATCCTCTCTTCCTGCCCTCAGTCCTTCAGGTTGCTCAGACACAACTTGCTCTATCTATAGAAGTGGGTAGACAAACAGCCGGCTGGAGGTTTCTGCTCTCGTGGGCAGGGCCTGGTCTGCCAAAGACCAACAGGTTATGCAGCTCCTCTGGGTTCAAGCAAGCAGTGAGAGCAGAACAGAAGGACAAGAGGAGGAAGAGTTTCCTTCTGTTAAGTTCACTATTCAGTACCTGCAGCCCTGCATGGCTGCTTATGTGGAAAAGCTGGTGCTGGCTACTAAATTCCTTCTGTTTCATATTGTGATTCCATTGCAGTTACAAGGTTCTCATACTCGGGACTTTTCCTGTCTTTCATGGTGGTCTTTTCAGTGTTAGAGCATGTTTCCTCATGTAGGCACTTAGCAGGGACTTCCACCTCAGTGTGCAGCAGGGCGACATCTGCAGTGCTGTGGCTGGGACAAGAGAGACATGAGTGAGAGGAATGACTAAAGCAGATGGCACTTCACTTACATCTCAGTCAGAGACAAGATCTACCACATAATCTGTGGAACAGCAAAATTCGTATTATTCTAGTGAGGGCCTGGGGGGCTCTGAAAGACACTAGAAAGTGACGTTAAAAGAATTACACAAAGAGAAGCACTGGTTAATACTGGTACTATAAACTCTCATGGCATTATCATGTTATACTCTAAAGTTACCAGCAGATAGTCTAGTTTTTGGAAAGTAAATACCAGGAATAATTGGGAAAAATTACTGTAGATGGCTATGGTGTGTTTCTGAGTAGGAAAGCAGTATTAAGGTGTTAAAGATTGAGATGAGGACAGGGCAGATGTGTTTGTATAATCATATGCTAATAGGAACTCTGCAAAGTGATACTTGGCCAAGCACTAAGACATGTTTCTTACAGAGAAAGGCAAGTACAGAGGAAACTTAAAGGAAGAGCTGAGAATTTCTGTCCTTTGCTTTTCTAAATAATGGCAAATGTTCCCACAGAGAACAGGTTTCCCATGGCATGTGACAGGCAGAGCAAAGCACCCAGAGTGTCTTTCTGATTTTCTACCACATTAAAGAACAATCTGGTTATCTCCTGTGACCACATGTTAAGTCCTCATGTTGCTAACTAAATCGCCAAGGTGTTCAAATCCACCCCGTGTAAGGGAAAGAAATCTTTGCTTTTCACTGAGCAAGAAGGCGTTTTAGGACCAGATACCAGTACAGTGCCCCAAGTCTTAATGTCCCAAGCAGAAAATTGCACTCACAAAGCAACTTCGTAGAGAGGTGCTGAAACGAAAAAAAAAAAAAAAAAAAAAAAAAAAAAAAAAAAAAAAAAAAAAAGAATCTAAGATACTCATCGACTTGTTTGATGTGTCACAGAATAAAACCCAGCTTCCAGGTGTTGCCACGTTTAGGGACTAACCCTCCCACAGGCATCTCCCTGGAAGGGATCAGGTGGGGGTGGGAGTGATGGGGGTGGGAGTGATGGGGATGGGAGTGATGGGGGTGGGAGTGATGGGTATGAGACTGTCCCGCCCGCCCGCTCGCCCGTCACCTCGGACCGTGCCCTCCACCGCCCGCACGCCCGCCCCCGGCTGGGTTTGTCGCTGCTCACCCTCCTTCCTCCTCCGCCGGCGCCACCAGCCCAGCCCCGCCGCCAGCAGCGCGCCCAGCGCGGCGCCGCCCAGCGCGGCCGCCGGCCCGTACAGCAGCGGGGACGGCGCGACCCGCGGGGAACCTGCGGGGAACAGCGCTGTGACTGCGGCCAGGGGACACAGGGCCCGCCCCGCCGCACCGCCGGGAGCCGCCAGGCCCCCCCGCTGCTTTGGACGGCCTTTAAACCCCAACCGAGAAGGGGCCGAAGCCACTTGGGGGTTTCAGCCTCTTCCCGGCAGTCACAGAATGGTTTAGTTTGGAAGGGATCTTAAAGCTCATCTTTTTCCACGCCCTGCCATGGGCAGGGACACCTTCCACCAACCAGGTTGCTCCAAGCCCCATCCAACCCGACCTTGAACACTTCCAGGGATGGGGCATCGCTGCGTGGAAACAAGCAGCAAACTTCAGGCTGCAAACGCCCCCAGCCAACAGGCGTGTGGCGGGAGCCAGGAGCGCAGCTCCTGCCTGGATATATTTGGCATGCCAGGCTTTGTTCCCTGCAGCCGTATCTGCAACAAGCACGGCAGCCAGGCATGGAGCTGGTCTGGGATGATGTTTGCCACCCTGCCCTTGCCACTGCAAACCTGGTGTTTTCCAGCATGAGACTCCACTCACCCGTGTCTGTGAAAGGCCCCACTGGAGCAGTATCCATCCGGGAGAACCGTGTCATTGGGACTAGATCTGTCGGTGGAGAATGGTGAATGCATTGCAGCCCCACTGGGAGCTGCCCTGGGCATCGGGAAAATGGGGTCTTCTCTGCTAGCCTAGACTCACCAATTATCCTGCGTGTGTCCTGCCAGCAGGCCTGGGGCAGCGTTTGGCACTCATGTCCCCTCCCTGATCATCGCCCCACAGGTTCCTGGCAGCCCTGGCTGATATGATGCATCATGCCTGGCTACAGCCTGGCCTGGGAATGCTTTGGCTTTGTCCTGCTGGCACGTCTCTCAATTTCCAGAGGACACCTTCACTCCCTCTCTCCTAAGGTGACTCCCTGGCTGGCCTGGGGGGCTTTGCCATCAGCTGCACTGTAAAATCCCTGAGGTGTGGAGGCCTGTGCCAGATCTCCTGTCCCAGGCAGCATCCCTCTGAAGCTCTACAGCCTCAAGAGTTCTGGTCCCAGAGGGTCACAGACAACATTTTCTTTTCCCCTCCCATCATCAGGCACATTCTCAAGCAGGGATGGTGCCAGCCTCTGACTTTCTTCTCTGGGTCACAATCAAGACACAAGTCATATTCAGCATAGGTGACTGATCTGGCTATGGGAGAGCAAAGTCACTCTCTTGGTCTTCCCCTGCCACAGAGATGAATCACCCCAGCCTGGGCACTCACCTGTCACTGTGTGCTCGACGTCACTGCTCTCACCCTGACCTGTGGTTGAGTGGTGTCCCCCCATGGTTCCCACATTCCTCGGCAAGGCTGCTGTTGTTGTGGGCAGAGCTGCAAGGGGAGGGGGAAGGAGAGAGAGGCTTACACAGGGGATTGAGCACCACAGTGATGCTGCTGTGATACAGAATTCCCCCCAGGTGGGATAGCAGCAGGAGGAAGCAGCCCCAGCTGACAGGAGGGGATGCTGTGCCAGCAGCGTCAGCCAGCACCTGCAGCACTGAGCCCTGTTCCTGTGCTGGGCCCCCCAGTGTGTGACTGCTGGGGAAAGCAGCACAGGGCTTCAGCCAAAGCTTTGTGCCTGGGAGCTCAGCAGGCTCTGCCTCTTTCCCAGGCCACTGTGTGGTGCCTGTGCTTGGCTCTGCCATCAGGGGCTTCACAGCTTTGCTGATGGAGTCACCAGCCCAGGGGAGCTGCGAGTTTCCCCCAGGCAGCCCTCACAGAGTGGTCTGGATTGAAAAAGGCCTCTGAGGCCATCGAGTCCAGCCTGTCACACACTGTCCTGCAGAGCCTGGAGGTGTCAGAGCCTGGGGTGTGAAGTGCAGTGTGTCACCCTGAGACACACAGCTGGTGGTGGGGAGCAAAGGCCAGTTTGGTTTGTTCTGCCACTGAATTAGCACTCCCTTGTTCCTTGCTTTCAAAAGAAAGCCTCAGCTCCTTGTCTAAACTTGCTGAACTGCAGTGGGCAGCGTTACAGAGTCAGGGAGAACTTCAAAAACCCACAGAGGAATAAATAAATGTTTGAAGTAGAAATCCTCTTTTGCATCAGAAAAGAGCAGTTCCTCATAGGGGAGGAAACTGAACACAGGAAATAGGGAAGGACACAGACTGGAGCCAGTGGGGAGGGATGTGTCAGAGGGCTGAAGGCATTCGGCATTTCCTCCTTTGCGGGCAGGGAAGGAGGATGCTGCTCCTTTGCCCTGCAGACGGATGTTCGCTCTCCTGCCGGGCACTCACCTGTCACCGTCAGCTGCACGGCATCGCTGCGCTGCACGGCGCCGGCCCCGGCCTTGTTCTCTGCCTCGCAGAAGTAGGTGCCGCTGTCCGAGGGCCGCAGGCTGGGCCAGGCCAGCTCAGCGCCGCTGCTCAGGAGCTGGGCTGTGCCCGCTGGATCCCTCCGGAACCAGCGGTAGCTGATGGGAGGGGAGCCGCTGGCCTCGCAGCGCAGGCTGGTGCTGGCTCCGGCCGGCAGCGTCAGCCCCGGCTCTCCGCCTCTGATGATGGGCTTGGTGGCCGCCACTGCAAGACAAAGCAGAGGGGCCCAGGTCGCGGAGCCCTGGCTGTGGTGGGGACGGTCCCCCTGGCACAGCAGTTCCTGCTCTTGCTGTCGGTGCCTCCCCGGGAGGAAGCAGCTCAGCTCTCGCATCACCTCCCTGCACTGGATGAGCTCGGGTCATCTGTGTGTTAATCCAGGTTACACCAGCTGTGCCACCATTGCTGCTACCCTTTCGCAAAGTCCTGCTCTCTGGGGTGGGTGGCCCCCTTGCAGAAAGACATTTTTCTAGCACACATTGAGGATGGTCGGGAAGGGGAGCTGGCTCACACAACACCCACTTGCTAGAAAAGCACAGAGATACTGGCTACCAGCACAGAATCAGATCTGGGTATTATCTCAAACCTCATGGGTTCAACTGGCCCATCAATAGGTCCAGCTTGGGCTGTGCACTGACTGGCTCCCTTCTCCAGTTCATTCCTACACCTCCACGTGTTGAGAATGTTAACCAACACAGCAAGGGAGGCAGATGCTTCAACCCCCAACCCAGATGGGCCAGACAGTGTGGTGTGAAAGACTATTTACACCAAAGCTGGTCCCCCTACCTTCTTTTGGTTTAACCTGGCTGCACAAGAGCAGGGCTTTACTGCTGGATTTACCTTTGACAACTTTAACTGTGGTGGTCACCTCTCTTGTTATCAAACTGTTATCCGTAGACCTCCAGATGACTTGACAGGTGTAGTGTCCACTGTCAGGCATTTCAAGGTTCTCAATGAGGAGTGAGGCATCCCCTGGGCTGTTCTTTGGGACGCTGACTCGGCCTCGGAATTTAGACAGCAAGATGTGGTCACCAGAAGCATCCCTCCGGAAGATGGTGGAGGTGCTGGAGTCCCGCTCCATGCTCCAGCTGAGCGTCTGCTGTGCGAAACCTTCTGAAGGCACGTAGGTACACGGCAGGGTGGTGGATCCCATCCATGTGCCTGTGACCTGGTGGACACTAGACAGATCCAGGAGGGCTGCAGGGAACAGCGGTGGAAGGGAAGAAATCAGAATGCAGCAGAAGAGGGAAACAACCTGCGGGCAGACGGGACTCACCGGGCGGAAGATGCCAGCGTGCGGCCAGGGCTCAGATGTGCCGCTGACCACAGCACCAAGCCAGCCCACAGCATCAAGCAGGGGGAAGTGAACAGCTGCCTTGACCTCCTGTCTATTTTTATTGTGTCTCTCTGGGCACTTGCCAATTCTTAGTTCTTTCTCAGCACAGGGAGGCTCCCTGTGGACAGGAGCATTTAGGGATATTCCCTGCAGTACTGGACCTGGAATAGGAATGGTGGGCCAAAATCTATCCTTTTGCTTTAGCCTTGGAAAAATTCAGACCAGCACCCTGGAGGACAAACTTCAGATCAGCACCCTGCCAAGCTTTCAGGTAGGCACAGGAGAAGACTGGGCAGATTTTCTCCACACTTATTCCCAATTTCTTCAGCTGTCTGCCCATAGATTCCACATCTCCTCTGGGAAGTGCCTCTTGTAATTAGCAAATCACCTGAATTTCATTTGACTTGCCTCATCTCTCCCGACACCCCTTATTTTTCTCCCCTTTTCCCTCCCCAGAAAGACACTGGTGATATTCAGCAGCTTTTACCCACAAGAACTTGATTGAGAGGCAGATCCCAGATCCCAGTAATCTGCAAATCTGGTGGGTTTTTTTAATTTTTTTTTTTAATTTTTTTTTTTATTTTTTAATGAAGAATGGGGAATATATTTCAACCCCATTTTCTACATGTCAGGAGCAATCCTATGCTTTTGTATACAACTTGTAAGAGCACTTTTCTCCTATTTCCCAAAAGTATCCTCTGCTGCTGCCAGTGCCATACATGCCCTGAGAAAGGGTATATTCACTCAGGGGCATAGGAACTGAAGCCAAGGTTCCAGTCCCAGCTTTCCTGGTGCAACCAGAGAGTCACTAGGTAGGAGAGACCAAAGAGAATCAAATGTGCCGGCACCTGGTCTCACAGCTCTTCTTCTTCCCAGGGCCATGCTAACAGAACAATGAGGATGAGTTATTAAATTTAGATTGCATATTCCAGCTTCACCAAGACTGTTTTGAGAGTTGGACACCACAGGGGGTCCTTGCCAAGGGTCCCAAAAACTGTATTCTGCTCTTGCCTTGAGGCAGGGAAGCTGACTTGCCCAATACTGTCCCATTTGCTGCGCTCCTGAAAGCACCTCATTGTATCTGTTGCCAAAGGAGACTCTCACAAATTCTCAGGCTCTGAGGTTAATGCAATAAGCTAAAGACTTTCTAATTGACTTGCCAATTAAAAAAAAAAAAAAAAAAGATGCTATAATTCAAAAGATTTTCTCTACACTCCTAGTACTCTGATTTTTTTCTTATACATTGAAGCATTTACTCACCATTGCAGCTGATGAAAGTCATCACAAACACCACTATCCGCCCGACTTCTCCCATTCTCCCAGAAGTGCAGGTCCGTCCTCCTTTCCCCAAGAGACCCCCACCCTCCTGGGACCAGACTGCAAGTGAAGAACACTTCCCTTTATTCTGTCCTTTGTCATCTAGGATCCTCTTTCTGAAACATCACGAGTCCATTTCACTGCTGAGTTAGGTGAAGGGTGAAGGAAGGAGAAAGGCTGTATGGATCTTTCCAGGCCCATTCCCTGTCCCCATCCACTTCTCTTGATGCAGCCCAGGACCCAGCTGCCTTTCTGAGCTGCAAGTGCCCATTGCCAGATCATGTTGAGCATCACAGATTCTCCTACATTTTGTGCACAAATATTGCATGTTTCTGCTGCAATAGTCCATTTCATGGGCAAAAGTCATGCACTGAAAGCACACACTGTGTTTGTCTGACTTCTGACTGGCAGCCAAGGGACATTCTGAGTGTGCTCTGTAGGGTGTCTTTAAAAGATGATCTAGGTGTGATACATAGGATTGATCTGTGCTTACCAATTATTACCAGAAGGAGAAAGACCTACGGAAAGATAAGAAACATATAAAAGGAAATCTACTGACCTAGTGAATTCTGTTATAGGTGTGCAATAGTCAGTAGAGCAGCTTTTTGGTATTTATTCAATAGCCATGCCTGGTTCTAACATGGTTCTAACAGCTGCACCAGGAAAAGAGTATCTTTGAGCAGGAGGCAGATGTATGTGAGCGACAGGGAGCTGTTTTCTACTGGAGCTGAGAGAGAAAGGTAGATGGGATGGTTTTGCCACAGCCTCATCCCGTCACAACAAGTACCTGTCTTCTGGGGCTGCAACATTCACCTTGCAGATGAAACCATTTCTGGAAGTGCTGCTCCATGTCACTGACAGCTTATTCCCTCTCTGCTGGGGTAATGAGAGGTGGAGATTATCTTCATTTTCCCAGAGTCAGTAACCTAATAAGAACTGTGTGGATCTAATTTCAGACCCAGGTAGAGGCATGCCCAGCCATGGGGCCCTTGCTGACTGTGATTCCAAGTTCCACCCTGCTGATTGCTGTGGTGGATCTTGTCTGGAGCAAAAAGCTGAATGGTTTGCTGCAAGACCTGGTGTAACAAATCCATCCAGGGCTCCAGGCTGAGAGCCACCACCACCAGATGATGGATGCCTCCATCATTGCTGAGGAGGACGATGGGGGCAGCTGCACCTGTTCTTGCAGAGCATGACTACGTTGAAACTTGATTTTTGCTGAGTTTTCTTCTTCACATCTTTGCTGCAGCTGCCAGTGGGGTACCAGTGCACGTGGCTGTATCCATCTGCCCGTGCTGCTGCCCCTGAGAAGATTCTAGCAATGTTTGAGTCCTGCCTGAAAGCAAGCAAACAAGCAAAAAAGGACTTGTTAAAGCTGCTAGCTGTGTCACTCAAAGAGGGAAATGTGTCCACTTTTATAGAGATGCTTAAAATCCAACCTTTTCCACACCCTGATCCATGACTAGCAGTAGAGCCTTGTCCCAAACAAACAGTCTCCTGCACAGAACAGTTTAAGAGAAGTTGGGTTTTGGGGAACATGCCCTGGAAGAAGTTGAAAACCCAAGCTAAAACTGCTGATTGGATTATTTTTTGAACCGGACATGCAAGACTTCCTGTGGCTCTAATTATACAGGATTAAAAAAAAAAAAAAAAAAAAAAAAAAAAAAAAAAAAAAAGACTATTTAAGTTAAGCAGACATGAATAGCTACAGTTCCCCAAATGTGATGTACATGACATCTTTCTCTCCTTGGATACAGACATAGCTCCCTGAGTCACACGGTCAGCCCATTTCTTCCTTACTTAAAGGACTCCTCCTAGTTTTGAATCTGAACACAAGAGGAAAAAGCCTTTGAAGTCTCAGACATACTGGCTAGCTACCTGGTTTATTAAAATGCACTATTTTATTCCAGTGCCTCTGCTCTGGGCTGGACTTGCTGCTCTCTCTCCCACACAGTGCTGCGGGTGAGGCACTCTGCAGCCTGTCCCCCCAGGTACCCATCTTCCTCCCACACACAGGGCAGGACACTCCTTCCAGTGTCATTTCTTCAAGTACCACAGCTCAGGCACTCTTTGTTCTGCCATTTCTGCTACTCATCTTGGGCTAACTACAGGTGACACAGTGAAATCCCCATGTCCCCAAACCTGGGCGCAGATGGTCACTCAGGCCCTGTTCATAGGGACCAGCTCTGCTGAGCCTGCATCTTACATTTGTGTTCTGACAAAGTTTGCCAGTGGCCAGAGAAGTTTGCCACCATTTTTCTGGTGATAAATAAGATCCTTAGATCAAGGAGATGAAATTCCGTACCCAACTATGAGCAAATCACCAAAAAGTAAATAACTGAAGAAGAAAGGCCTCAAAGTGCTTTTTTTTCAACCATATGCATTCAGAAAAGAAGTGATTTTTACTCGAGACTTTCTTGTTTGGTCCAGCCACAGCTAACTAACAGACCTGACTCGACAGAGTGAATTTTACTAAGTACTTTTCGGATGTCCCACAGAAGCTGATTGCGTGATCTTCCCCACCATTTACACCACAGTTCTGTCATATCAGATAATCATATAGTCAGTCACTGAAACATAACTTGTTCCACTTAAAGAAACAGAAATTAGTGTAAATTAGCATTTCCCCTTAAAGCTTGTGTGACAGAAACAAGATGTACAAGTGCTCTCTCTGAAAAGATTCACTTTCCTTCCCAGGAATTCCCAGGTCAACGACACTAGTTCTGGGTTCCTGTTAGCTTGGCCAAATCCCTGTAAACAGCTCCTGATTCCAAGAAGGTGAGTCATATGTACAATTTCTTCTGAGTTTTTCTTTCTTTCCTGGTGCTGCAGGCGGGCTGCACACCCCTAGCCATCAGAAGAGTACAGATGTCCCCTTACCTGCAGTTACCACAGGCACCAGCTGCTGGTGCTCTCTGGAGTCCCAGCACTATCTGATGCTGGCTTTTCTCAGTCCAGCCAGCTCCTCCTCCCAGTGCTCTGCAGAGTCTGGCTGAGCTCTGGGTTTGGTAAACAAAGCTGCTGCTCTGGGATGATCTGCTGTGACTGGCTCATCCTCTGGCCTGCCACTGCACAGGGTGCACAGCAGCTGCCCTTCTGCCCAGGTACACCCCAGACCAAGTCAGGAGCTGGGCCTTGTCCAGCTGTCCCACAGTGCATGCAGACACAAAACACATGGAGACCGTAATTCATGGATTTATTTTCAGTTTCGTGAGCTTGCCTTACAACAGCCCTGGTGCTGGCTGTCCAGCCAGGATAACACTACTGTGTAACCACATTGGTAGGGTTGCACTGCCTGTGGCTTTGCAGTGAGCTGGAATTGAGTGCTTTTGGGGCAAGCTGTGGGATTCCTGGCAGCCACCATCCATGGAGTTTCAGCAGTGAGAGCTCAGACCACTCTGCCCCTCAGTGTCTTTGTCTCTGCCTCTCTGCCTTCCCTCAGTGCTCCCTTCTCCCCCGGCTGGAGCTCTGGCCACATCAGGACCCCTCAGATGAAGAGCCCTGCAGGTCCTTTCAGGTGGCCAGAGCCATATTCCCCCTTCAGTGGCCACAGCAGTCAGGCTGAGCTCAGATGGATGGGCTGTGCTCCAGCAGCTGCCACATTTCTGTCCCACCTCCTCTGACCTCACCCATGCAGAAACACACACACACACACACCTATTTTCTCCACATCTTCAATAAGCTGCAGGTACATGTTGGCAGTTTTGTCCATGACAGCAGCAACAGCTGCCATGTATCCCCTTTTCATTCAGAAATCAAGATTGATTTTAAGTACATTCTTAACAAAAAGAAATAAAACTTGTAGCACAGGAGAAAGTATAGGGTCACAGAGAAAGTGCCTGGAAAATGTGCCTGGTAGTCTGTGCATTCTGTGAACTTTTAAACCATTAACTCCTCTAATTTTCCATTAGGCCTCTGGCTCTCAGCCCCAGGTGAGCAGCACTGTGTTCCACATTTATTTCTGTGGTGCATACAAAGAAGACTTTTCCTTGCTCTTTGAAAGTGCTACCAGACAATTATCACTAACTTCTGCATCCTTTTCAGAGAAGCTGTAAAAAAAGGGCCCCTTCATCTTCTCAGCCCTGACCCCCATGGGCACATTTTGCTCATTTGTTTCTTCTCTTTTTTCCAAGAGACTGTTTGCACAGATGTGGTTTTGTACCAATAATTATTCTTCACAATCTTTCTCAGTAACTTTCCTTGCTCTGCTAGACCCAAGATGAGGCCAACATGCATACATAAGGCAGCAACATTCCACGGCCTTTGCAGTACCTCAATCCTGTTTCTTGCCTGGAACACCTTTCCATCAGCACCTCACACTCCCTTTGAATTCTGGTGAGTTTTGAACTGATGCTCAGAGACCTGCAGGTGCAGAGCTGTCCTGAGTGTGAGCAGCCCAGGTGGGGGCCCATTAATCCTGTGCCTGTGTTACCAAGGTCTCGCTCATCCCTCGGGTCACTCCCTCTGTTTTACATCTGTCTGCATGGCTTTTAAAGGGACACAGGAGTGCCCTGTGGGTTATAAAAAGGTTCTTCCACAACTCTGCATGATAGATTTACTCAGGGCAGTAGAAATTATTCATAACTTACCCTTCAGGCTTTTTAAGCTGGGAGGAAAGTACTTCTGGAGTGAGGGGCTGTGAGTGACCTTGCTTGCATTCCGAAACGAGCCAGTCGTGCAGAAATGCACACAGCAAAATATGTGAGGCATGTGTAAGCAATCCTACCCCAAACTTGTGGAAAAGTATCTAATTTCTTTCAAGTATCTATCATGCTTTTAAAGGGAGAACAGAGAATGTCAGCTCAGACAGAATGTGCCTGGCTGCAGCCTCAGAAGCAGCGAGAGCTGTGGCCAGTGTGCCTACTCCTCACTGCAGTGCTGTAGGGTGGGATCAAGGGCAGCACAAGAACTGCATGGGACATTCCTGCTTCTTGCACTGCTTCTCCTAGTGTGGCAGGTTCCTGAGTTTCTCTTGGCTTTAATCTACCTTTCTGTTTTTCTGTAAGAGCTCTCTTATATTAAATCTGTACAGCATCAGGTGGGCAGGAGAAGAATCATCAATTACCAAGCCAGCCACATCCTGCCCTACTCACCCACGGGGATGGGGATGCTGAGCAGCCCTTGGTGCTGCTCGTCCCACCACACAAAGGCTGAAAACACTGGTCCCTTTTGGCCATATAAAAGCAGTAAGTTCAGTACAGTGCTTCCCAGCCTGGGATCTGCATGCTGCAGCATTCAAAGGGCTTTCTTGGACAGAAAACGATCAAGGAAAACAGAAGTTCTACACAGCAGTCTGTAACTGAAGTTCCTCATGAGATATGCATTTTCCCTGCAGGGATTGTGAAGGGAGAGCAACCAGTGCTTCTCCAACCTAGCTGGCAGGGGCAAAAGTGAAAATAAGTATTTATTTTGGCTGGGTGAAGGTGCTCCTCAGGAGTGGTAGCATTGCTGGTTCTCAGGAAGTGTCCCCTACTTCATACTCAGATTCCTCGGGTTTTGCAACACAGTCAGACATATTCTCATTTACTTCTTCAAAGGTTTTGTTCTCCCCCAGCTCTATTACGTAGGTGTTTTCAGTGGAAGGGATGGGTTCCTCATAGTGACCTGTGCTTGAAGAAGCTGCTGCTCTCAAGTTATGTCTGAAATCAAAAAGCAAGAAGAGTAGCAACCAGAATAAACAAAGCATCTCCCCAACCATCAGGATGTTGACCAGTACTGTGGTCTGACTCAAACCCGTGTAAACTGGACTAATCTGTGGGCCACTGGATTTGGCAATATTCTGTAGGAGAGAATTTTGTCCTTTGCTTTCTGGTGGCAGAAAAAACCTTGGGCATTTGTAACAGCATTGCTTCCAACCCTGAGAAAGTTTCCAGAGAGAGGCAGCAAAGGGTGTGCAAGCAATGAAAGGATTGCCACCATTTCTTGCTCTGGCACCATCAGATAATTGCTGAAGAGAAATAAATACTTATAAAAATGAATATTTATAAAAAATATTGGAGGAATGGTTATTCGAGAACTGAAAGCAGCCCACATCCACTGTCTGGCTTATGGTATCTAATATTTTTTAAATGAAGACAGATCCTCTAAGGAGAAATAGCATCACAGCATTTGTTCCATTGCTCAGGGTTCCACTGTTACTTAAACTGCTGCCTTACACACTGCTGGGACAGCCTAGCACTGGGATGCTGGCACACCCCACTGTAATACTCAAGTCAGCAGCAATTTATACCTAGAGAAATGGTTCTCCTTGTATGTTTTGACTGGATTATCAGGCTTTTCAGTAAAACTTCCAATGTTAACAAGTCAATCAGGATGTGAAACCTGAGTTTAGAAGTAGCTATAACTTCCTGCCACAGCTATGGTTAGAAGAAGCAAATTCTCTGAGGAAAAATCAGTGTCTAATCAGTGGTTTCTAGAAGGGGAGTTCCTTTCCTTTGCATTTGAAAAAACACTGGGAATTTAGCCTTGGAAAAACACAGAGAATTTAGCCTTGGCAGTCATCTTCAGTAGCCCTCCTTGGGCTTAGGAGTCAATAAGCAGCTCTTGCTCACTTCTACAATTCTGATATTGCCATGAAAAAAGATCTTTCTTCCCACAGTCTGTGTTGCTTTGGAAAGCCCACAAGCCCTCCTACAACTTGCTGCTGAGCTGTGAGCCTCTTCACCCAGACTGCTTAAGGGGGTTCTCATTGTGACAGCTAACAGCAGTGCTTTTTCCTTCTGCTCTGACACAGCCCCCTAGGACTCATCAATGCACCAGATAAAGGGTTATACTCACAATTTTACATCATAGACTTGAGCTGGAAAAGAAAAAGCAGAATTTGTGTCAATAATTTGCATTTACATTCATAAAAAAATAATTTCTTTGTTTATCTTCTTGGTTTTAGAAAACGACTCTGAAGACAGAACTGAAAAAACATCCTTGGATACCTTGTCAGGTGGGTGATGACTCAGTTTCCCAGGATTCAATCCAAGAAAACAAAGACAACCCAGCTATCACACAACAGGGTCAAAACAAGTGGCCCAATGTCAAAGTTGAGGTTAGAAACCAGAAGTCCACAGCTTCCCTATTCATTAGAAGTTCAATAAACAACAGTTTTGAAAGTGGCTATTCTGGATTCCCTTAAAAAGAAGGAAGGATAAAAATAAGAAAAACAGCAAAAGAAATAGCTGACAATTTTATTATTAATTGGTAGCAGGGACTCATAGGAAGATCATTAGAGAAACAAAGGAGAAAATGAAGTCTGTGGGATCTCACACCCCAGAGCACACAGGTCTGCTCTCTGTGCACAGCTGGTGAGGAGGGGGCTGCAAGGAACATTTGGTCAAGGGCATTTCTGGTGGCAGTGCAGGAGAGACAGAGGCATTCAGTGAATGGATCCTGTGACTAAAGACCAGAGAGGAAACGAATTCATATGGAATAGAGAGAATTGACAATGAACTGTGGGAACTACTGAGCAGCAACAGGTGCCAAGGATGGGATGAACCCTCTGCCAGAGACTGTGAGGATTTGGAAGGATGAGCCTGGCCAAGCAGGCAGGTCTGAACCCTGGGATGCCTGTGAGGAGCAGTGAGAAACAACCCTCCCAAGGCTCTGTGGCAGAGCAAGCCACACACCCTGGGATGGGCTGCAGGGCAGGGACTGAGCATCCCCAGAGCCAGTGCAGGGATGGGAGGGTGCAGCTCAGGAGCACCAGGGCCACTGCTGCCCCAACCCCACTGCTGGTGCCTGGAAGACCCTCCTGACTGCAAGGACTTCTCTGGCTCTGTGGGTCTCCCTCCATCTGTGTCAATCCATGCATGTCATCTCCTGCCTGCATGATGCAGGTGCCAGAGCTGCAGAGCTGGTGGCTGCAAGCACTGCTCCAGGCCCCCAAACCCACCAAAGGTAAAACCATGCTGGGCATGTGGAAAACGTTCAGGTTTTCCAGAACATTCTACTCACCTTCCTTGGGCTTTCTAATGCAAGTGATGAGAGAGATGACAAGGAAAACCACAGCACCACACACCACAGCGATCAGGATGACCAGGTACAGGGACAAGCCAGTCCTCTGGAAATCTGAAGCAAAACAACAGAGGACTTTCAGACAGGGAGCCCTCTTGGGTGACAGCAGCAGCAGGTACAAGACATTTACCATGTCCCCCAGGACAGCAACAGCCAGCCCAGCCTGAGCACACGGGGCTGTGTCCCTGCAGACCCTTGGCCCTGTGGCTCTGAGTGGGTGTCCTGTGACCCAGCACTGTCTACACCTCACCAAGAGACCCACAGCTGTGCAGACAGTGTCCCTCTGATGCTGAGATGACGAGGGGTGTGAGCTGGGCAGGATAATTGCACTGCATGTCATGAAAAGAAGCTTTCCATTCAAGGGTGCTGCTCAGTTCTGTTTGGAAAGTCTCTAAACCTGCCATAATGCTGCAAAGCTGGAGGATGTGTAGATCTGCTTGAGATACACATTGAGGCTTTTCTGCTGTTTCAGCTTTGACAGTCCAAGATAAAAGTGGACTGACTGTTCAGGAACTCAGCAACAGCTCTCTGTGCCCCCTATATCAACATTGTTTTTTCATTCTCCATAAAAGCATCCAGAGCCTTTTGAAGAGTCACCAGGAATTATCTGGGTCCTTTGAGAGCAGCTGTTGATGCAATTTGCAGCTAAAAAGGCAGAATACTAATTTTGAGGCTGGAGTTCCTGACTACAGAGCATCTGGTTTGGGTCCTTAATCTTCTTCCCAGTTTTGCTCTTACTTACCACGAATTGTTTCATTCTTCCCTAGATATCCCATACCACTCTCAGAAGTTGTCGCTGTTATGGGCAGATCTGCAAAACAAAGATGAGATAAAGTCTGAGAGGGCATTCCCAGCCCTCACTTTATCACCAGGCTATCTGGGATGACAGCTGTAGGATCAGAAGGGAATGCCTCCATCCCCTTTACAAGGCAGCAAAAACAGGCAGACTGCAGAAATGAGCACTCTGTATTCACTGTACTAGAGGGAGCACAGGTAGTACCATGCAGTCACTGGATGGGTACTGTACAGGGTATGTACACACACCAGGTACCTGTGTGTGTCTGTATGTCTGTACACACACACCTGCAGCAGTGGTGGGGCCCCGTGGAGTCCAGGAGATTCCTGGGGTGCCTCTGGACACCAGCTCTGTTTGAGTTTTTTCTGCAAGAACAATCAACGCCTGTCAACATCTTCCCTCAGCCTGCAGTGACCAACAGCAGCTCCCACCATCCCCACGAGATTGCTGGGGTACCACAAATCCCAATGAAACATAAGCCAACCATAGCAAGCTTCCACAAGCAGACCAGCTTTCACCAGGTCTAAATTCCCACATCAACAAATTGGAAATCACAAGCCCTCCCTCAAAACTGCTGTCCCTGGTCAAGCACACGTTTTCAGTTGGGTCTGAGGAAGCTTTTGCATCCCTTGTGTCTGCCACTGGAGACACCAGGTCTGCCTCCCCTCAGCACCTTCCATTCAGGGTCAGACAACAAACAAACAAAAAAACATTTAGAAAAGAACCAAACCAAGAACATCCCATCCCATATGCACTGCAACTTAGGAAATGGCATTTTCAGCAGTCCTAAGGCATATACAGTCTCTCTACAAAGACAACCTATTAGTCCTCAGTGGACTGGAAACTGAGGGAAGGAAGATCTACCTTCAGAAACATCTGAGTTAAAAACAGAAGCATGGGCTGAAGGTCAGTACTATCAAGACCCTGCTCCCCAGCAATAAAACCACTGCCAAGAGCTGGTGTCACACTGCCCCAACACCCCATCCCTGCCATCAGCTCTCACCCTGACCTGTGGTTGAGTGGTGTCCCCCCATGGTTCCCACATTCCTCGGCAAGGCTGCTGTTGTTGTGGGCAGATCTGCAAGGGGAGGGGGAAAGAGAGAGAGGCTTACACAGGGGATTGAGCACCACGGTGATGCTGCTGTGATATAGAATTCCCCTCAGGTGGGATAGCAGCAGGAGGAAGCAGCCTCGTCCCAGCTGACAGGAGGGGATGCTGTGCCAGCAGCGTCAGCCAGCACCTGCAGCACTGAGCCCTGTTCCTGTGCTGGGCCCCCCAGTGTGTGACTGCTGGGGAAAGCAGCAGAGGGCTTCAGCCAAAGCTTTGTGCCTGGGAGCTCAGCAGGCTCTGCCTCTTTCCCAGGCCACTGTGTGGTGCCTGTGCTTGGCTCTGCCATCAGGGGCTTCACAGCTCTGCTGATGGAGTCACCAGCCCAGGGGAGCTGCCCAGGCAGCCCTCACAGAGTGGTTTGGATTGAAAAAGGCCTCTGAGGCCATCGAGTCCAGCCTGTCACACGCTGTCCTGCAGAGCCTGGAGGTGTCACAGCCTGGTGTGTGAAGTGCAGTGTGTCTCCCTGAGACACACAGCTGGTGGTGGGGAGCAAAGGCCAGTTTGGTTTGTTCTGCCACTGAATTACCACTCTCTTGTTCCTTGTTCTCAAAAGAAAGCCTCAGCTCCTTGTCTAAACTTGCTGAACTGCAGTGGGCAGCGTTACAGAGCCAGGGAGAACTTCAAAAAACCCACAGAGGAATACATGCCTAAATGTTTGAAGTAGAAATCCTCTTTTGCATCAGAAAAGAGCAGTTCCTCATAGGGGAGGAAACTGAACACAGGAAATAGGGAAGGACAGACTGGAGCCAGCGGGGAGGGATGTGTCATTTCATTCGGCATTTCCTCCTTTGCGGGCAGGGAAGGAGGATGCTGCTCCTTTGCCCTGCAGACGGATGTTCGCTCTCCTGCCGGTGACTCACCTGTCACCGTCAGCTGCACGGCATCGCTGCGCTGCACGGCGCCGGCCCCGGCCTTGTTCTCTGCCTCGCAGAAGTAGGTGCCGCTGTCCGAGGGCCGCAGGCTGGGCCAGGCCAGCTCAGCGCCGCTGCTCAGGAGCTGCGCTGTGCCCGCTGGATCCCTCCGGAACCAGCGGTAGGTGATGGGAGGGGAGCCGCTGGCCTCGCAGCGCAGGCTGGTGCTGGCTCCGGCCGGCAGCGTCAGCCCCGGCTCTCCGCCTCTGATGATGGGCTTGGTGGCCGCCACTGCAAGACAAAGCAGAGGGGCCCAGGTCACGGAGCCCTGGCTGTGGTGGGGACGGTCCCCCTGGCACAGCAGTTCCTGCTCTTGCTGTCGGTGCCTCCCCGGGAGGAAGCAGCTCAGCTCTCGCATCACCTCCCTGCACAGGGTGAGCTCAGCTGTGCCACACACGGTCCTGCAGTCTCTGTGCCTCTAAGAACCCCCCACACTGGGGGAGAGGGAGGGGAAGCACATGCTGGTGAAATTTAGTCAAAGAACAGCCATGCACTATCCCTAGGATACTGCATCCCCCATTTCTGTATGCCCCGGGGAACATTGAGTCACTGGCTACAGATAGAGCCAGGAGATGAATGGGTACTTGAGGAGCCACAGGTCCTCCCCGAGCTGCAGGGTGCTGTGTCCTGGGCAGAATTTCTCTCCGATTTATTTGCTGCTTCTCGCTGGAGGCTGACACTGATCAGCAAAATGCTTCTGCATGGAAACAAGCAGTCACTGACTACCTGCTCTGTGTAATTCCCAAAAGCCTTCCTGAGCCAAGCCTTTCCCTCCTAAACAGCCTCCTTCTTGGATTTACCTTTAACAACCTCCAACTTGGTGGTGATCTCCTTTGCTATCAGGCTGTTGTTGCTGTCTCTCCAGGTGACCTGGCAGGTGTAGGTTCCTCTGTCAGAGATCTCCAGGTTCAGGATGAGGAGGGACACATTTCCTGGGACACCCTTTGGGACGCTGACTCTGTCCCTGTACTCAGACAGGAGAATGTGGTCACCAGAGCCATCCCTCCGGAAGATGGTGCCTGAACCCTTGTCATGCACCACAGCCCAGGTGAGGGTTTGCTGCTCAAGGTCCTCCACAGGCACATAGGCACAGGGCAGAGTGATAGAGTCCTTCCAGACACCTCTGATCTCATTGGGGCCGCTCAGGTCCGGAAAAGCTGCAGGAAGAAAGGAAGGTGAAAGTTAAGCCACAGAGCAGCCAGGGGGAAGGCAGCACCCAGGTGGTGAACCCATGGCAAGAGCATTGGCAAAGAGAGCCCACCAGATGAGAAACACAAGCAGGCAGTGGGAGTGTGAGGGCTAGGCTGCTCGGGGGTGGGTTAACCAAAAATCAGTGTGGCGTGAGGCAGATAGATGGGTGGGAGGTGGCTGATGGCCAGGGGCACTGACTCCTGCCCTGTGTGCAGCCTGGCTCTCCTGCTCTGCCTGCTGCTTTCCTGCCACCACCAGCACTGATAGAACACAGGGGCAGAGTTACTGGATAACTTGGGCCTGAGGGAAGGAGTTGGTCTAAAGTCCAAGTTGCAGCTCCCTGGTCTCAGCCAGTGTCTGCTCCTGACATCACCCTTGGGGCTTCTGAGGAACAGCAAGGGCTTCCCTCCTCCACTGCCTATCTGTTCTTCTGAAACACACCACTCCCTCAGCCTAAGCCAAACCTGGGTAAAGAAACCTAAAACTCCTTTTCCTGTAAAAATGAGGACCATTGCCTTTGTCCCAGTACGTTTCTCTCACTCTGAGGACTGAATCTAAGCTCTTCCCAAAACAGAGCTGCCCCTGCCAAGCACACACAGACACCACAGGGTGGGGCCCCGTGCCCAGCCCAGACTCACCGCTGCAGTGGAGAAGGGAACTCAGGAGCAGGGCTGCTGGCAGCACCGTTCCCATCCTTCCCGGGGGCACAGCTGCTCCCTCCCCAGCCAGGTTGACCCGCGTTCCCCAAGCTGGGGTAAATCAGGAACACTTCCCTGCCTGGGCTCACTCTGTCACTGAGCGTCCAGGACAACAGCTGGTGGTTTTTCCTTCCTCTTTATCAGAAAACAAGTGTCTCAGTGACCACCGTCAGAGGCGTGGGCAGAGCGGAAGCCCTAAGGAAGGGTGCAAAGAGGAAAGTTTAAAAAGTACTTCTACACTATTTTGTATTTTCTGCTGAGTATGTTTTTCCCCCTTCTGTTTTTAAATTTTTTTTCCTTTATTTCTTTTGATTCCTAGGCAACCATTTCTTCCTTTTTTCCCTCCTTGTGTTGCTTGCTGACGAATAAGCTTTAACACACAATTATACACACACAGGTCTGAGAGAGAACTCATAAGGAGCTGAACCATCTAGGTCCTCACAATTCACTTTCTCACCAGCTTCTGTCACACCCACCACTATGCTTTAAGTTAAGGTTCATGAAACCCCTTAAATCTTTACCTTATCAGTGCAAGACAGACGATTGCAGTAGGCCTCTTCCAATTGAAATATTCTATATTCTATATCACTCTGCCACACTTAAGAGAGGAGGAATTCAGGTATACAAATCTAAAGCCAAGAATTTCCCAAGAGCTGCAGACATCCAGGTCACCAATCCCACTGCATCTCACAGCAGGATTCTCCCTTCTCACAGAGCAGTTTAGCTGCTTGGTTTAATTGATTAATTGCTTTCAATTACAAGCCTTGATTGGATCCATACATCCCTCCAGTGCCTTCAGACTGCTTGGAAAACAGGTGAACATGGAGATGCCCAGAAAGAAAAAGAGAAACTTGTCAAAGTAGAACTCTCTGACACCATGAAATTATGGTTTCTTAACTGTAATTATATATTACTATTCACTAAATGTTATAGTTAATCTCTATAATTCAGTAATTGAGCACTATCCCTGTCTAAGAAAAGATTTTTTTCTATGAAATATCCCTTCCAAGAGATTTTACTGCCTTTTGCTGTTTTCTACAGCTCTCAATTTTTCTTCTGCTCCAGTAAAAGAATCTCTTCTTCTTCATTGCATTCAGCTGAACTGAAATGAGCCTTTGCTGTTGTTGCACCCAAATTCAACATCTCCTCAAATACAAGTAATCAGACTAATTCAATGCAGCCAGCCAAATCCCAGTCCCTGTTGTGGGCACAGCCCTGCTGTAGTGATAGTGAGACATGGTTTGGGTCTGCAGTGGCACAGTGGGATCCTCCCCTGTGGCCCTGTATTCCTACACCAGAAATTTCCCAGGAGATGCCACTCCAGCCTGCAGCCACTGGGATAGGGGGAAGCAGGAGAAGCTGGTGTGGGCTGCGGTGTTCATGTACTTCTTGGTTCAAGGAAGGAAAAGACCACGTTAAGGTCAAATCATGGGGACTCCTCTGCAGGGATCAGAGCTTGCTGGAGGAGGGTAGAAGCCTACATTGTCTTGAACTAAGTCAAAGACAATGGTTTGGCTGGGGTAGAATTAATTGTCTTCACAGTGGCTAATACAGGGTTATGTTTTGCATTTGTGCTGAACACAAGGTTGCCAATATAGAAATGTTTTGGTTATTGCTGATCAGTGTTTCCCTAGAGCCAAGGCCTTTTCTGCTTTTTGTACAGCCACGCTGGTGAGGGGGCTGGGGGTACATGGGAGATGGGGAGGGGGCACAGCCAGGACAGGTGACCCCAACTGACCACACCACATGGCATCACGCTCAGCACATAAAGCTGGGGGGAAGAAAGAGTGGGGACATAGGGAGTGATGGTGTTTGTCTTCCCAAGTCTCCATTACGCGTGATGGGCTCTGCCCTCCTGGAGGTGGCTGAACACCTGTCTGCCCCTGGGAAGCAGTGAATGAATCCTTTGTTTTTCCTTGCTAGTGTGCCAGCTTGTGCTTCCAGTATTAATCTGTCTGTCTCAACCCAAGAGTTTTCCAGCTTCTACCTTTCCAATTCTCTCACAATCCCACTTATGGGAGAGTGAGTGAGTGGCTGTGTGGGGCTTGATTGCTGGCTGGGGTGAGAACACAACAGGAACGTATCACTAGCGGGATCTGGACCAACCAGGAAGCTCAAACCCAAACTGTGTGACTAAAAAAGATGTGTAGATATTTATCCACATATTTACATTTACCCTGTTGGTTGGGGGAACAGTGGCAGGAAAAGTCTTGTCCTTTGTACAGTACAGCACCAGGCACGCGTACCTGAGGTGACTGTGGCAGCAACCCCTTTGTTTCTGCTTTGGGCATCTGTGATACCACGATGCTGCTTTTCAAAACAAGAATCTTGTTTTAGGAGACAGCAAAACATCTGAGCATGGATGGATGAGGTGGCATGAGAGCCCAGGAGAGACAGAGCAAAATCAGTTCTTCTGGTATTCTGGAAAAGCTCTGTTAGCAAGCACACAGAGATATGAACTGATAGCAAGGCTCCCCACGGTCAGTGTGGGCAGGGCTGGGTTGGAAGAGTGCACAAGCAGATCTGAAAGGAGCATGCAAGGGGCGCTTGGCACTTTCTCAGTCTGCACTCGCCACGCCTGGGAGTGTTGTGTGGATTCTGTGAACGATAAGGGAGAGCAATCTTTCCTCCTCAGACACAGAGCGATAAAGCCAAGGAGCCAGGCAGCAGCCATGTGCACTGATGCTGGAGAAGGAAGGAAGCTGCTGCTGCTGCAGGGAGGCCCCTGCGGTCATGGGTGACAAACTGGTGACGCCTCAGGCTGCAGTGGGGCACTGCCCCCACCCAGGCTGGCACATGGGGGCTGCTGACCCACTGCCTGGCCCCTGGCCTCGGGCACAGGCTGGGCAGCAGCTGCACTGGGCTGCAGATTCAGCCAGCTTGTCAAAGCAGAGGAGTCTGTCCATGGCTCCATGTGCCAACTCCACTGCTGTGTCCTTATCCCAGAGAGCAGCATGTTCTGTATAATGATCCTTTTTCTTGGCAGTGGAAACAAACAGTTCCTCACTTCTAGGAAAATTACAAAAACTGTAATGCCCATGGTGCCAGTTACCCGGGGCAGAGTCTGCACAGGGGTGTCAGATCTGGGGTCTGCCTAATCCTACAGATGATCTGGGCTGTTCCATTTCTTCCTATTATCTCCAGTGAATATTTTCATCCATACTTTATGGAGCTGGCCTTTCCTACTGGAGTCTGTGGAGAACATGTGCACTACATCTGGTGTGTTTTTCAGCACACATGGTATTTTGAGCTTTCACATGAACCCTTTTGAAAAAACAGTCCCAGGGGCTGTTATCCCAGGCCCTGGAAACAGACTCTAGGCTTTCCTCATCACCCTAGTTATTCATGAATCAGCAACAGCTGCATCATGAGACCACGCCCCGAAGCATGAAAGCTCTTAATTCTGGAAAAATCAGTAACAGGTTTGGGAAACATTGGCACAGACAGGAACACACAGAAAGAATGTACAAGAAACACAGTGATCTTTTTGCAATTCTTGCGTTTAATTACTTCAGCATGTGGGGTTTTTTTGTTATTCAGTCTTCCCCTTTCCATTGCAATCTTTCTTAGGAAAGTTGCACAAATACTTTTCCCGGACCTGTACATAAACCAGACACACAGATGCACAAACTTTTTTTTTTTTTTTTTTTTTTTTTTTTGCAATTTTCTTAAGCCTTGGTTTCTTAACTTCTTAATAGAGAAAGTGTATTAAAAACCCATGATGCACTCAGACCCAGTATCTGACAGTGAGCTGCGCTGAGGGGAGAGGACGCTGAGACAGAGGAACATGACACTAATCCATGACAGAAATTACAGTCCAACCAGCGCAGGGAGTCAGAGGCACAGATCAACCTCCCAAAGAACTCTCTTGTCTGCATGCTGCTGTCAAACAGCACACCAGAAAATCCTGGTTTTCACTGATTCACTCTTGGTGAAACTGTGGCCTTCGGGAAGGAATTAACAAACCAAACCTGACCTGGGACAGACACAACATGCTCACCTCCCCCTCTCCCTTCAGCTCATGAAAACTTGAGACTGTTCAGCCCTTGGCCTCAACAAGTCAGCGAAAGAAAGACTGTGAAGGCTTGAATAAGACAAACTTGACAACAGGCAATTCAAAAGATGGAAATGAGAACAGTCACGAGGTAAGAACAGGTACAGAAGCACAGAAATAAAATGACACTGAAGGTGTTACACACTCAGGAGCAGGACCTTCCTCTGCAACTCAGAGATTTGACAGTGAAGCACAAATCCAATCAAGTTGGGCCAGCACATGTAACATGCATTATCTAGCAGGCTTCAGAATATCTACCTTGGATTCTTGAATATAAAAGAGCTCAGCACTTACTAGCTCAGGAACGTTAGAGAGAACAAAGCCTGCAGGTAGCCCGAATTCCTAAAACTGAAAATTTGAAGTAACTGTGCTGGTAGGAAATACCAGGTGATATTATCCAAGGGGGTTTCTACCTGTATCCAGGCCTCTTGCAGCCGCAGCAGTTTGCTGTCACTCAGCACACAGCAGGTTTGTGTGGGCTGGTGAAACTGTGACATGCTTAGTACTAGCACACAACTTGCTGCTCCACTGACACTGGGGCTCGGCTCCACAGTGCAGCTGCTCAGAGAACTTGGGAAACACTGCCAAAAGAAACTTCTGGGAAAGATTTTTTTGGTGAAGTAGACACTAGTTTATGTAATTAATTGTCAAAAGACTCAGATGCATCAGGATTAATTTGGCTTTAAGATTCCATGGGCAGAAACTGCAGCGTGAAACCTGGTGTCCATACAGGGGCAGGGAACAATAGCTGCTAGCAGCACAGAGAGACCTTGACGTGACAGTGCAAGGCACCCCAGGGCTCCCCTTCTCATTTTAGGGACAGCTGCTGGCCTTTGCTAAACGTGAATCAGTCCTAGTGACCATCTCCAAGGACACACGGGGGCAGGTTACCCCGGAACTGCCATGCAATGTGCATGAGAAATCAGCGCTACACAGGGGGGCAAGCACTTCCTACCACAACTCCTACAATCCAGGGCAATGGATGTGTGTGAGCATGTTAAAAAATAATACTCCACAGTTAAATGTCATTTTCCATAGGAAAAATGTTCCCTATACCTAGGAGCAAATCTAGGAGTACGAAAGTAATCTAAGCAGATGCAAACAATTGTAGCCAGTAACTATCAAAAAAGAAATCTCAAATTAAAAACAAAATTTAAAAACAAATCCAAACAGTAGGCAAGCCACCTGTTGAAGCAGGCTCTCCAAACAGTAAAACCCAGGTTTAAAATATTACACACCACATTACTATCCAGCTAATAAAAACAAACACCACCCCCCAACAAAAAAAAAAAAAGAAAACAAAAACAAACCCAGCCAAACTTTACAAACAGGATACAAACATATTTCCTCTTGCAATAAGAATATTGGATAAAAAGTTATGGAATACACTGTGGTATGTTTACAGGGTTGTTATTCTTCCCCTCTGTCTGGTGCCTTCACTCCACCAGCTCTTGATGTTGTTGAGCTTGTTTTCAGTTCTCCCAGATGTGCTCCCTGCTTGCAGCAAGAGAACTTCCATTACTCTGCACAGAGCAGGGTCCCCAGGAAGCAGGAGAGGACCGAGCTCACACTTTTTGCTGCTCCACTCCTTTGGTGGTTATTTCATAGCACTAAGCCGCTTACAGATGTTCTATGAGTTCAAGAAATTTCTATCTCAGAGGCCTCATCTATGAAGTTAGCAACAGGACTGAGAAGCAGGAGTGGAAACAGTTTATACTCTCCATTCCCGTCTTCTGGGAGGAGAGGTGGATCACCCATTCCCAGAGTGTCCACAGGCTCGGCCTGGCTTGCTGGAGCTGCAAGTGGCACAACGGTTCCACTGGCTGATGGAGGCTGGAGAGCAGGTTTCTCCTCCAGGGGAGGCAGCAGAAAGTCTTTCGGATCATCCACCTTCCCTGCAGCTTCACCTGAAGGCAGCTCTTCAAATAAGGAAAGCAGAGGGTTGGCCCTGTACTGGATCAGCTGCATATCTGAGGGAAAAACACAGTTCAAACTGTTTCACCAACTGAAGGCTCTTATTCAAGGCAAGGAAACCTGCAGAGGTTGCTTCAAACTTGGAGCACTACAGGAAAGCCCAAGCTGGGCTGGGACAAACCCTACACCCACGGCTGTCAGAGTGAAGCCAGTGCCCCTGTGCCTGGAAACGTCAGTGCCTGAAGCCCTCTCCAAGCCCCTGACTCTCACAGCATGCAATGGCAGCACTGCAGTGGTAACCTGCAGCAGCTCTGCCTTTGGGGGGATCACAGCCTCAGTAGGAGATCTGCCACAAGGGCATTGTAGTTCTGCTCCCCACTGTGGCACTCCTGTCATGTGTCACGCGAAAAGGGACACGGGATGGGACCCATGTTTTCTATGTGAAACACCACAGGGCACAGCATGCACCGTTTAAGACTGAGGCACAGCTTCAAGATCAGTGAACATCAGAGTCTTCACAAAAAGCTTAACACCAGACCAAAGAAGGAGATAATATAGACTACAATTCCATTTCAATATACAGTTTTCAGAGTGTGGAGCTGCCACAGCACTCCGTGCTCCTTCCTGCCCACCTTTGCTTCCTGCTGTTTCCCTCTCACTTGCTCCCAGACCTTCAGTGCTCTCTGCCAAGTTTGCCATCTGAAACAAAGCAGACAAAGAGTTCAGACAGAACGTTTAACAACAACAAAATGGAAGTCTTTACTGACTCGTTAACAGAATTAGATGTGAAAGGAGGAGGGAAGAGAGATGGAACAACTGAGCAATGAGCCTGTTGTTGCACACGAGGGCCTGCACACAGGAGCTCTCAGAAGGAGGCACAGTGAAATACAGACAAACTTAACTTACTAAACAAAACAAGCTTCTGACTAGCAAATACTTGATTTACCTTCCAAACCAGAATCACTATTATAATCAGTCCTGTTGAGTAACAGTTAAACATGCTTTCATCATAACTGAATTTTGCAGGCACTG
Organism: Phylloscopus whistleri; assembly: GCA_017589585.1. Taxonomy (NCBI): domain Eukaryota; kingdom Metazoa; phylum Chordata; class Aves; order Passeriformes; family Phylloscopidae; genus Phylloscopus; species Phylloscopus whistleri. Next base: position 220,907 of record JADMLD010000294.1, read on the forward strand.
CTTAAACAGCTGCATTTTACATCAGTTGCAGTCAAAGCTCTTCTTACTGGGAAACCCTAGTTTTAAATATTATTTCAGGACTACAAGAAAAATAACACTGAGTCAATAAATGAGTCAATTTTAGGAACTGGACCAAGAGAGGTAAGTTTGTGCTGAACTTCTGTGTATCTTCTGAGGAAATCCCATAGAGCCATGTTCAGAACAACTACAGTATATTGCATTACAATTTTCATTTAGTACCTTTCCTTCAGTCTTCAGACAGGCATTTCAAGTGTATGACTGCACTAGGAATGTAGGACTGGAAATTATCTTGAGATCCCTCTTAAATTCCAACATACCAACACTGATAATTGAAACCCTGAAGTCAGGTGGATGAGATGAATGAGCAGTGTCATCCTGTGCCATCAGCCCTGCTCCCACCCTTGAGCTGCATCAAGCAAGACTCAACTCCCAGCATCACATTCACCCTCCCCACCAAAGAAGTAAATCTTACTCTTACATTTTCAATACCAGGGGGAGTTTCCATCAAGCTCATATCCAGGGCTGGCAGCTCCTGATTAAATGTCTGAAAATAAAACCAGACCGTATGTCAACTAATGAAGTTCTTCAAATAAAACTGTAGAGAGCTCCTAAAAAGACTGCAGGGCCCAGTGTGCTGCTCCTTCCACTGAAGCATGGGGACAATGGCACCTCCATGGGCCTTCAGCTGGGAGCTTCAAGCTGTGGCAGTAAACTGAAGTCACAGGAGGAGGTTACCCTATTTCCCAGTGATTCCAGGAATACAGCTAAATTTCACTCCACATTATCCGTATCGTCCAGTTGAATCAAATACAATCAAATCCAGTCAGGATGTAATGGTACGTGATTAGGCTTGATAAGGAGAAGTGAGGCAAATTGTTTCCTTTTTTCCCCCCCTCTTCAGTTCTGTAGGACAGGAATCCTGTATGACCTGGGAAAGGCTCCCAGTATTACCCTGCACACTGAATCACTCGATTTGTAACTATTTGCTTTTCAAGATGTTCCCAACTCTTACCCATTACAACGTGGAATAAACTAGCAGCATGTCCTGACACAACCTGAGCATCAATTCTGAGTGTTTCTCAGAAATCAGAAATAGTGAGAGGACACTCACGTCACTGAATGCTTCGGCACCAAAGTTGTACTGCTTCCCTGACAGCATTGCTTGGAGCTCTTCAAGGCTGGCATCAATGCAGTTCAGAAAATCCTGAATTTCCTCTCTAGAAAGACAAAATTACATAGTACCATAAGGCACAGGTGGAAGGCAGGGCTTTCTCTTGCCCCACAGGGCAGGCTGCCTACAATCCAGAATAGCCAAATGGATGAAACTGCATTCCTGTATCACTTTTCACTCCAGCTCTTTGAGGTACAGGAACAAGGAAGACTACCTGAACAGCAAGCACAACTACAGCTACCAGGTCAAAAAGCAGTTCCTGCTTCCAATCCTACTTCCTCCCTCATTTTAGTATCTGGTGAATGTTCTCAGATCCCAGCCTGTACACCAATATCTGTTCAAACAAAGGTCCAATGGCTTTGCCCTGGGACAATAAATGATAAGCAAAGGGCTGGAAATAATCTGGGCCTGAAGGAACTCTACCTGCTTTAAAGCATCGGCTTCTTGCCAAACTGGACACGTTTCCAGGGACAGTGGGCAGGGCATGGGGGACAGTGAAGAACCTGAGAAGGCAGCTGCAGGCACAATGCCCACACTGCATGTCTTGCCATGCCATGAGGTGCTCCTGTACTGAATTCCCAGTACTGAGGAACAGGCAGTTCCAAGGCACTGCCCCACATCCTGCAGTGCCCAGGAAGGAAGGTAAGATACAGCAGAGCCTTCAGACCATATGAGTGCTGGGGCACCACTCCAGACCCTCCTACCTGCTGCTGGCCACAGCAGAAGAGCTGTAAGAGCAAGGGTTAAAGCTTTGTCTTTGATACAGCTCTCCTGCAGCCACAGTGAGGCAGGAACCCACAGCCTGCACCCCAGTCCAGGGCTGTGTGACCTGACGGGGCACACAGGAAACAGCTTTGTACAAATGAGGGGCAGAGAAGGAGAGAACAGTGAGATGACCACCAGGACAATCCACATCCAGGTCCCAGGAACAAAGTGCCCACAGTGCCTGCCCAGGATCAGTGCCCTGCTCATGCTGCTTGGCAGCACCTGGCAGTGATGGCAGAGGGCTGATGGGACACACTGATGGATGCACCAGCAGTCAGGCACACGTGTTACCATAAAGGCAAGAAGGCATTTGCCTTTTTTCAATGTGTGATGCCAACACTTGGCTTTTTCAAGCCCTGGTAACAAAGGTGCAGAGAACTCACTTTGTCAGTGACAATTAAAGTTCTGCCAAACAATGCACCCTCCAAAACTCTGACAGGATCCCATAAGGTGACAACAGCACAACACTTTACAGAAACAAGTTAATACCTGTCCAGCAAAGGATCATTTTGGTTTCCAGAGTTGTTCTCATTTAAGATGGAGTCAATTACTGACACGGGGTCCTCTGGAGCATTTGGCTGTGCAGTGTGGAGCTCCACAGCAGCCGTGCCTACTTCGCCAGATTTGCTGACGTCGTTTATAGGAACTGATGGGACGGGTTCTGCACAACTTAACTCACTTGGCTGTGATACTTGACAAAGAGGTAAGCCAGGATCCAGAGCTGCCTGTGGCTCTCTAAAATGTGACCCAAACAGAAACAACACACAGGAGAATTTATCAACTGCATTACTATTAGTTTCAGGTTTAGTATCCCAAATCTTAGTAAGATTAGGCCAGTCACGGTTTCAAGTAAAAAACTGGTCTTTAGAAAAAGCAGCAAAGTGGCAGATGAAGGATCTCTTATTACAGCTTATACAGAGACCACGTAATAGAGCAAAACACCTCCTTTTTCCCAGGAAAAAAAGCAGCAATATAGTATATAGGAAGTAGGCAGGAGCAAAACTCCTAACAGACTCTGGGAAGAAACGATTCCAAATCAGTCCATATTTCACTCTGGGTATTAACAACTAAATGGGTTCTCAGTAAAATCTGTTGCCACACAGAGAATGCCTTCCCTAGGATATGTTTAGTGAGAGCAGTATTGCAACTGGAGATAAAACTACACATCTTGATTTGTTAGCAATCTATATACATTTTGGATTATTAAAAACCTATATATGCATTTAGGTTCCCGTTCAGTTGAAAAGTCAAGTATGTGTTAATTTGTTGAACAGACAGAAAAGCCTCAGCAAATTAAGCCTGCAATGCCCCTCACCCTGACAGGCCTCCAGGAACTCCTGAAGAGACATGAGCTCTGACAATAACCAATGCTACATGCTGTAGAAGGAGAGCTTACAACAGACCTGTCACAAATGGACATTCAGAAAGACATTCCGTTTTTCAAAATCCAGATGGATTGCCAACATTAACGTAACTACCCAGTTAACAACCCAGGCATAAATATTTTATATACTTTGGACATACCTGGCTCTGCCACTTGTGTGTGCCACAGCAAGGAGGCCACTGGTGGCATTTTCCAGGGTGTCAGTGATATCTCGGATTATCAGACCTGAACCATTTCCATCCTCTTCATCTGCACTATGTTCAGAAAAAGCCATCTGCAGATACAGCACAGAATGAGTAAATCACAGGCTCTGACCTTTTCTTTTTCCATACTGAAGCCCCAATCTGCTTGCATCTTCTCTTTCCTGTTCACATTTCATCTGTGACCAGCTGCACTGATTTGTATGATTTTACAGCCAGAGTGTTGCTCTAAAGCTGCCCATTACAAAAGGGAGAGCATTTGATTACCAGGTTAGGGTATTTGTAGCTACAAGGAAGACTGGTATCACTGTGTATCATCCTGTCCAACCCACTGCCTCTGTCCCTGGGGAGACTTACAGCTTGGCCACTCTCCACGGGGATGCGGACATACTGACGACCGTACTTGGAGGGTGAGGCACCCGCAGCATCCGTGAGAGACCTGAGACAAAGCACAGATTTACAACATCCTGACTGCCAGAGGGAAGGGCCGCAGCAGTGCCAAAGACAGGCAGTAATGGTAATCATTCCTGCCCTCCCAAGAAGCCTGGCTTTTGGGAATGCATGTCAGGAAGGGTACTGCAGGCAGCCTGTACTACACACACACTGTGGTTTGGAAGAAGTCAGTGATATATACACGTTTTTGAGATTTACCACTTCTGAAAACTGTGCCCTTTGGAATTGAAAACATAGAATCTGCTTTTCCCACCCGTTTCAGTGAAAAGGAGGAAATACTTATTTTGTGCTTGACTGAACTTCCATCAGCTTTCTGAAGTTTGAATATACAAGTGATGAAAATACCTGTCACACAATAGAAATTGATTTATCCATACAATTCACATCTGACACTGATCTGGGTGGGACCTATCAAATAATTACCTTTTTCTTTTGACCCCAACAATGTAATTTCCTCGCATCAGACTTAGTATAAATTGAAGAATCTAAAAAGGAAAAACAAAAGAAAACCAAAACCAAGTGGTCAGCATAGCAATCCTAACATTAAATTCTTAATTCAGATTTTACTATAAAATGATATAGTTGCATGACAGAAATTAACAGGTATTTTAAAAATCCATTTGCAATTGTGTCTTAAAGAACAAAGCAAGAGTCACAAACTGCACAGAAAAATTAGCCCATTTGCACAGTTGGCTTTTTTTTTTTTGAAATGCAATATAACAGCACAAGTCACTAGAGGATTCCAGACCAGAAACAGCTGAGGAATAAACCAGAGAAATTCTTTTCCAGCGTGCAAGCTCCTACAGTTTCTGCATTCCAAGTTCACTTTTCAAGTGGTCTAAGTGTATCCTGGTCCAAGATCTTTGTCACAGACTCCATTCCACGTGCCTGCAATCTCTCAGGTTCTGGGCTCCTGTTACCATGCACTGTCTCCACACACTGACATCCTACTATGACTTTTCCTTAGTGCTTTGCTTGTGGTTATTTACTGTGCTACTTCTGGGACACTCAGGAACTGTGAACGTTTTCTTTATGCTGTATTAACACAGCCTGTTCAGCTCTGTGTCATTTATCATTCTACATAAGCAAAGAATGCCATGAAGTATCACAGAGGCAGGAATAAGGATGGTAGCACTGAAGATGCTGCAATGGTACCTTAGACAGCAGCTTCTGTTGTTGACTGTGCTTCTGCCTTAGAACTGCCACTTCTTTCCACAGGGCCTTATTTTCTCTGCAATGCAGAATAAATCAGAAGACAGAGGATGAACAGAGTTTACTTTATATGCTCTAGTTTTACAGCTTTCAAACTTTTAGAGTACCTTGCAGAACCAATGGCAACATTCCCTCTGTGGATAACTAACCCTCAGTTAATTCGATCCACTAGCATAAACTCTAGGTTAACTTAACTCCATTTTCCATCAGCAGCAACAAACACTCACTTAACAAGGACACCCTCATCCTCTGCTGCTCCACCAATAATCTTGATCTGAGGTATTCCTTCAAAGCCTCAAAGCTGTTGAATAAGGACTTTGTGTTACACTCAGCCTGTTTCCAAACACTGACAGCCTTGGGACAGATCTAAAGGTGGTGTTGAAGGGACTTGTTTTGTTTTTTTTTTTTCTTTTAAGGAATAGAGAGAGAAAGGGATCTCCTGAACTCTGGTTGATATCTGCTGGCATACCAATGACCTGAATGAATTACCAGTGCCTATATGAAGGGGATCTGAGAGAACAGAGATGAGGATGTGCAAAGCCCACTTCCAGTTAGAAAGAAAACAAAATACCAATTGTCCCTCACTGCATCTAACCATGTTTGTATTCAAAAAATTAAATGCTCTAATTGACCTAAAAAACTACTACAGGTGCTGGCAACCAGAATGAAATCTCAAGGCAGCCAACAAACTCCCAGCCTAGATCACCAGTCTGTAAATGAATTACAAAACCAAACAAGATTCAGAATGTTGTGTGGGGTGGAATGGGCATTCTTAGGAAAAATATATAGCTTCACCTGTTTCCAGTTCAAATGAAACCCATATTTAGCCAATCTCCATCAGATACAAGCAACATTCAATGCACAAGCATCCCGAAACAGCCGAGTCTACCTCTTCATGTTAGCCAGCCTGACATCCATGTTGTTCTGCTGCTCTCTCATCTCCTGCACCTCAGACAGGACTTTGTGCAAATCCTCTGTGCAGACCTTGAGATCCTCAGTTCTCACTGCAGACACCTAGAACAGGTACACACACTTTACTACAAACAGTGCATACTCCTTGCTGCAGGGAGAGTGCAGTCAGCCTGCAGGGCAGCACCAAGCCCCACTGAAAGACCAGGTAAGACTGCAATTCTTACATGGCACAAAACACCACTGCTACAGGTGACAATCCTTAGGACAGGCTGCACTGTATGAAAAAAGCAAGATGCCAATAAAAACATGAGATTAGCACTTTGTACCTGGAGACAGATTCATGACTGTAATTCACAATAAAAGCCACTGACTGCAAAGGGCTTTCCCTGGGGGTTCTCTGCCAGCCCTGGTGACAGTTTGCCCTCTAGTGTCACAGAGCGAACACCAGCCAAGAAACCCCACAGCTGATAGTGGAAGAACAAGATAATCATATTCCTTCTAGGTGTGCCAGCAAAGGAGTAACGAAATTCCATGAAGTTACTGGCAGATGAAGGTGCCTAGTTAGATGCATGCTACTCAGTCTGAAAATTTATCCCACACCAGCTGAATTGCAGATTCCCCTACTGGTGTTTCTTCTACCACTTCTCTGCTCAGTGACATTCCAAAGTTATGGAAACCTGTCTGCAGAAAGAAGAGTCCAAACTGCTCTTCTGCTCACAGTACAATCCATGAATGCTGCTACTGAAACAATGGTGGAAGAGCCATCAGAGAGCAAAAAGTTCACCATCTCCTTCCTGCACTTCTATAACAAACATTTTCAAGTTCCTTCAGCAACTCTCTCTGCAGGAGAAGCATTGTTGGCTGCAACACAATGCAGGATTTTGAAAAAGCCATCACATGCACATGTCTGAATGACACATCCAGGTTTTGCTGGCAAAATTACGAACATCATTTTGCCAAATACTGACTGTAATTGAGCTACATGGAGTTGTACCAGTGTCTCTCCCAACCTACAGCCTGCTGGGAGTTTTCTTGTTACTCTGCATAATTCCAAGGAGGGTGTGAAAGCATCTCACGTGGATTCCAAGGGGGAGGTGAAAGCATCAACGTGGGATTGGCTTGCTGAGGTGTGAAGGAACTCCTGTGCAGGTTGGCTCACACATCTTGTCTTCCAAAGGGGAGTGGAATGGTCAGAAATGAACCTATGGTGTCACAAACCAATATCTCATCCCTTTGGATGGAACAGACCACAGCTGTTGTGCAATCACTTCTCAGACATGACTAACTACTTTCTTGACACATTCCCATGGTGCAAAGGATGGATTGAAGGGTCTGACAGTTCTCCTCCCTGTCTGCAGTTTAGATGCTTTGCTGCTTGCTGCAGTTAATAACTTATGCTAACATACACAGGGTGCATCCCAAATGGAATTCAAGGCTGCCTGATTTCTCTTCAGCACACCATCTTTCTGTGGGAAGACAGCCAAAAGTTGCAGGAAGGGGGTGGAAATTCCAAATGCAGCCAGTCAGCCTCCAAAAAAAACAAGAGGCAATATAAATTCTGCCCAAGTACAAGCAACTGCTCTTCAGAGTCCCCAGATGGCTAATCAGGGTGTCCAGTTCTTGGGTGCTGAGGCATGGGCACAGGCTGCCCTAGGAAACTTGGCTGTCCCATCCCTGGCTGGATGGGGCTTGGAGCAGCCTGGTCTAGTGGGAGGTGTTCCTGCCCATGGTAGTGGATGGAATGAGATGAGCTCTAAGGTGCCTTCCAACTCAAACTATTTTGGTATTTGGTGAAGACACACAGGGTATCTGCACTAAAAGTAAAAGTGAGTAAGCAAACCAAGTCCTGCATTCAAACCTGCAGTCCTGACAGAGGCTTGAAAAACAGTTTATAGCCACTACTGGAATATAGCCCCATTCCAGGCAATAAAAGAGCACGAAAATTAATGACATTAAGTTAATGAGTTTTGCAAAAAAAATCACTAACATTTCCTGTACAACAAAGACTATCTTTCACCAACCTATTCAGCGCTTCAGACAAATGTCCTTGGCACTGAGCAGAGCTTTTGTCTTTCCATCTAGAACACTCCACCCAGTGCAGCACCCCTGGGACACATGGTGCCACACCTGACATCACCACGCACCTGCCCTGCCAGGCGTGCACGCTGGGGCACGCCGGTCACAGCAGCGGGAGGAGCACAGAGCCACTCAATCGATTCTGGCTCCAAGCAGGGGCAGCTCAGTGAAGAATCAATCCAAACACAATTGTGGCTCTCCAGCCTGCCCTGGGCTTTTATTACCCTGGGCAATGCAGCCACACTTGACGACAGACTAAAGAAAAGATTCAGCTGTTCAAATGTCAACGTGATGTATCATGATACTCTCTTCCTCAGGATATTATGGGCTGTAATGTGCCCATAGAGGATAAATATCTGTGCAGAAACAGGTCAGACAAGTCCTGAACGCACAAAAGAAAAGCAGAAAGTGCTCATAAGGATGTAGCTTAGAGGCAACACATTTTTGGAGGAGCAATATAATTTACGCAAACTCATCCAAATGAACTGGTTACTGATGACCTTGCTGATTTTTAATGGGTGTCAAATGGGAGTATGTTTTCTTTTGCTCCTTTTCACTTTGTGCCTTTCTCGGAGTTGGAGATGCTGCCGGAACTGCAGACCATGGTAAGCTGCAATCAGGGATATGAACTGTGTGGAGAAGGGCTGTGGTTTGATGATGATGCAGAACATGGTCCTACCCCAGTTCATGACCAAGAGCAGAGCAGTTTTGTCTAAGCACTGGTACAGGGAGGCCCAGCCAAGCACCGTCCTGGCATAGTGAGGGAGTTACCTTGGTTCCCATGGTATTTGCTGGCTGTGTTTGAAACACCCATATGTGCTCCTGATAAGCCACTTTTCGTAACCAAGTGAAGTAAATATGTGCTTAGACTATACCTTGCGCTTGATGTTTTCCAGTAAATGTGCCTTCCCCTGCTTGAAGAAAGGGTGCTGGAACTCAATGACTGAGCTTTTCTCTGCTGTAATGATACCATTCTCCAGAGCAATCACCTTCCTGAAACCATCTGTGGAGAGGAAATCAACAAAGGCATTTCTTCCAGTTGAAAGCTGACTCGGAATACACACAGCTTAAGAAAAGTCCAATGCTACCAAAACGCCCACTGCACTACAGTTACTGGGAGTAGAAACTACAAAAACCAGCCAAGGTAGCCTTTCTTGGTGCTCAATGATTTCATTGCTCTGGTCTTCACAGCTAGAGAATACACCCACAGTACCACTGCCTGCCCTTGGCAGGCTGCACACACAGCTGCACAGCAGAGGCCAGTGTGTGTCTGTGGGCAGGACGGCCATGGCCAAACCATCACAGCCACGTACAAACCTTCACAACAGTCAGAAATGACATTTATTACAACATCTTGAACAGAATCATGTCCCAGTGGATGCAGAATAATGGTACTTTCCCTTTTATCCCTGACAATAACACATCAAAACAAATGTTGTCATATACCACCATGGTCTACAGAATAAACAAAGGCAGAGAAGTTAGTTCCTTGCCTGCCTATGCAAACACCTGTAGCAGAGCACCTTCCTCATACTTGACTGCCTGCACAAAGTAAGATATTGCCAGTTCTATTTCCATCACTGCTCAAACACCACAGGGTAGATGCATGATTCAGCTGACAGGCTAATCCACATCTCTCCTCAGTCAAGGTTTTAACACAATTATTGCACTCCAACTATTATTAGAAAGCCAGAATAGATCCAGCAGGAAAAGGAGGCTGCCACTACATTGTATATCTACATAGGAATATCTGCTTTTTTTTTCATTTATCCTGGCTACAAGGGAAGAGATGATTGCTTCCTTGGATTATCCTGTCACTCAAGTGATGGATCTTACAAACACAAGCACATGACACGAACAGAAGCATCTACCCACTGTCCAGTGACTAAACAGATGTGCTATCTGTGCTATAGGTTACAAAACATATACAGGCATCAGCTAGAGAGATCAGGCAAACCTGCTGGGCAAGGACAGAGAGCTCCTCCCTGCCAGTCTGAAATTCTAACTAAGGCAGCACCTCCTGTGCTGTGCTGTGCTCCAATGGTCCCAGAAGCTTCTGTAGTTATTCCTGTGCCCCTGAGCCATCCTCACTGCACCCTCTGCCTGGCCACGCTGTACATGTATTATGCAATGCTGCCAGTTGATGCTCACAATTTGAGCAGAGAAAACATAAAATGAGGAATGTAGTCCAGCTTGGCCCATCAACGGGAATGATCTGGTTCCAACACAGGAAAAGAGGCAAGAGCAGTGGTAGCCCCAAAATCCAGGCAAATTTTTTTTCATGTTCTAGGTGTATGGGTGTACAGACAGCCTCTGCTCCCCTGGGTACACACATGTTTGCTGCAAGAGCAAAGCTGGAGCTCAGGGAACCTCACTCTACCTTTTAGGCACCAGCACACACATTCTCACAGCTGTTACTCAAAAGGACTTGGGAGCTAAAACACAAAACCAAACACTCAACCAAGCTCTACCATCAGTCTTTTCTTTTGCAAAGCAAACCTAAGGCCAGGGCTCAGGTTTTCAGGGATGAAAGAGCTGCCAAGTCCATTTGCTTGTTTAAAGAAATCCAAAGCAAAGCCAAGTGGCTAGGAACTTGGCAGACAGAGTGTGTAGGAACCGCTGATGCTTACACATGTTGAGCTGCCGTATGAAGCTGGAGATATTGTTGTGTTTGAAGTACTTGGGGAGCAGCTCCTTGGCAAACCTCTGCTCATCCAGAATGCAGAAATTCTCGCCATTCTAGAAAACAAGCAGAAGTAACAGTCAGTAAACAGGCACAGCTCTTCTAAGGTGCTGCTCTTAAGTGAAGATCATAAATCACCAGAGACCGTTCTGACAGCAAAGAAGGGCAAAAAACTTCACCAAGTGAACTGTCTGTGGGAACACTTCTGAGTGCTTGGGACTGCTAAAAAGTTTGAATTCAAGGACACAATCACACAGAACACTTCTACTGAACAGGGAATTTTCTTAAAGCCCTGGCACACCGATCTTAATCCAAAGCAAAATCGCTCTAAAAACCTGCTCCCTTTGTCCCCAGCAAACATAAGCACTGCACAAGCCAAATGGAATTCACGCCACTAAAGAGATTTCATCTCCCTTCATCAGTCTGCCTAGCTCCTGACAAGATTCTTCCATTGTACGTGCTATGTCATCACTAAAAATAACCACCTAATGTTGCTGAGTTACCAAAGTTCAGACAACACAACCCAGTGGTGACCAGGGGTAAGTGTGACACCACCAGCGCCAGATTTATCACAGGCTCAAGACCAAACTTCCTGGAAACAGGAAGAGCTTTTTGCATCACTTTCATGTTGTTCATGAAGAGAACAAAAATACTACGTTTCTTTTCATCTTTGCCTTTACGAAGGGCAGACGGCTGGAAAAAAAAGTGTAGAAAAATGCTTCCGATTTAAAAATGACAGGGAACAAAAATAAACACAGTGCGTGTCTGGTGTGTCTGGTCAGTGTGTCCGTGCCCTGTGCCCGCAGGGCACATCTGTCTCCGCTCATGAAGGAAAACGGGCAGCTAATGGCTCCTGACAGCGTCCTTTCACCACTCGGAGCTGCTGACCGGGAATTCGGGACTGTCCCCGGGGACGTCCCGCTGCGCCAGCACCGCCGGCGGGAGCGGGGGGGGGACCTGGGCAACGGGGGAAGGCCCGGGCACGGCCCCGAGCGCGGCCCCGCGTACGCCGGTCCGCCAGCACCATCGCAAGCGGGGCGGTGAAGAGGGCTCAGCACGCTCCGGGCAGCCGGGGACCCTCGGCCACCGCCCGCCCGCAGGGCTCCGCAGCCCCGGCGCGGCGCCCCCACCACCCCTCGAGTCCTTCGCGCGGGCCTCCCCGGGCCGGGCCCGAGCGGCCAGCTCACCCTGCTCCAGCAGATGACGTCGTCGCTGTCCGGATCCTCCAGCAAGGCCCAGAGCTTGGCGAGGAAGCCGGGGACGGGCACGGGCCCTGAGGCGGGCGCGGCGGGGGCGGCGGGGCCGCGGGGCAGCGCGGGCGCCTCCCGCATCCTCGGACCGCGACGGGCCGCGCGAGCGGGGACGGGCCGCGCGGGGCCGCGCGACGCAGCGAGGGGCGGGGCCGCCGCGCGGAGGAGCCGCTGATTGGCGGGAGCCGCCGGGCCCCGCCCCCTCGCCCCGGCGGCCGCGAGCGTGACTCTTGTTGTGCTCCCGGGGGAGCGCGCGGCCGCGTGACGTCACCGCGCGCATTTAAAGGGGCCGCTGCCCCCCCGGTAGGTCCCCGGGGAGCGCTCGCCCGGTCCCGCCGCCGGTCCCGCCCAGCAGGTGGGTGCCGCTGGCCGCAGCTCTGCCGGCACCTCGGCCTCGCCCCGCCTCTCCGGGGCTCCCCCGCACCGGGGGCCGAGCCCTGGGCGGGGCGGGCAGGTGCACGCCGCGGGTCGGGCTCCGCGTGCGCGGGCCGGGGCGCGGCTCGGCTGAGGCGCGGCCGGGCCGGGGCGCTCCCGCAGGTGCGGGGCGGAGCAGCCCGGCCCGCCCTGTGGGCGGGAGCGGGCGCGGTCGGCGCTGCGGGGCCGGGCTCGGGCTCGGGCTCGGTCAGCCCGCGGAGGCAGCGCCCCTTTGTCCCTCCCGCGCTGGTCCCCGCCGGCGCTCCCGCGTCCCGCTCTGCAGCCCCGCCGCGCCGCCACCCGCTCCGCACGTAAGGGATGAGCTGTCCGTCCTCCTGCCTTCCTTCTGTGCTTTCCCCTCGCTCTCGGGCTGTGGTTTCCCTGCAGTCGGGTGTCGGGGAGTATCCCTACATCGTCCGCCTGGATCAGATGGGAGTCGGATCCCACCGACCCGGCTGAAATCTGATTTCCGTTCATTCGCGATTCCTGTGCTGTCGGGGTCCTGGTAAAGGGCAGTCATGGGGGAGGATTCTGCTGTAAAGTACAAGGTTCAGGGATGGATGTAATATAAAACTTGGGTTGGTTTTGGTTTTCTTTCTTTTTTCCTTAATCAAGGCAAATACCTTAATCAAGGCAAATAATATCAATGAAAAATTGAAAACGAAAACTTCTGAAACTAACGTAGCTACTTTCACCTTGCACTAGTCGAGTAACTAAATGGTGATTAGCTCCCGTGAAGGGTACGTGAACACGGACTTTGTGTCAGCTGCTACATCTCCATTCAGGTATATTTTTTGCTGTTCCCTAGAATTACCCTGAGGTGTATGTGATGTTGTGGTCAAACTCCAAGCAGCACCCAGGTGGGACTCTCGTAAAGCCTTGGGAAAGTCCCGGACACTTGTCCTTGACTCTTCAATGGCAGGGCGCAGCACAGAGCACTCAGAACGCCAGGGCTGGTGTCCGTGTGTGACTCCCCTGGTGGGCGCCGTGCCAGGGCTCGGTGCGGTGAGCAGGGGCTCTGGCTTTGTCTCCACAGGCCCTTTTCACCCCCAGCTTTGGGAGCCGCTGTTCTCCCGTGGTGTGGCACTGCCTGCACAAGCCATGGGGATGAGAGCGCACAAAGCCAGCCTGCCTGGGCTCGGCGGCTCCCGGGCCTTGAGGAGCCCACCCTGTGCGCAGGAAGCTCCCGCGAACTTTGCCCTGAGCTGACACGAAGGCCACAGCTTGGGCTGACTCAGGAGCATCTCGCTGCCCTTCCCTCGGGGCGTGTGCTGGCAGGGTGGCAGGTTTCAGGCTGAGGACTGGTGCTGCTGTTTCTGCCCACATTACTGTCACCACTGCCTTTTGCTGGTCTGCTGTGTGAAACAGCACAGGTACAGCTTTCCAAACTCTTTCCTTTTGAGTCCATGTTGGCACAGAGCGAGTCAAAAAAGGTATTTTACCTCTCTGTGAACAGCAGCAGGGAATAAGTCAGTGGCTGAGTGGTGTGTAGAAGTGGCTGTGAACCAGAGTGCTGCTGTTGTTACCACACTGCTGAAGCCACTTTGAAGGGGCTGTTCTGTATCCAAGTTTTGTCAGGTGTATGGCCAGGAGCTTCTGAAGGGCACTGGCTGGTGGAGCCACTGGAGCAGAGCTATACTGTGTTGGTGGATCCAAAACACAGATTTAGAGATCCCTACAGCTCCCTTCTGAAAAAGGAGGGAAAGAAGGTGTCTCCAAACGTTGTCCAATTTAATGGCTATTTGGAAACAGCAATACTTGATTATAATTAGCTTCTGAGAATAGCACAGCATGTTTGGAAATCAAGAAGTGAAGCTTTGGAAGGTGTGTAGTCCATTTCTGTGTGCTGGGGTTGGATCATGGCTGTTGGGTATCGGATGTTAGAAAAGGTTTCAAAGCAGCTCTGTGTGACACTGTGCTGACTGAAAGCTTAGCGAATATCCAGCTTTGCTGCAGTCAGACCTTATACATTCATGTTGCTGTTACGAAGACAGTAAGAATAAATAATGACAGTCTCTTTATGAAAAACCATTGCTGTGGTGCTGTGTCACCATCCCTTGCTGTATGAAAACTGATTCTTCTGAGTTTTCTTGCTAGGTCATGCTTCTCATTCTCTTGCTTTCTGTTTCTCTCTGCTGTTCTGAGTTGCTGTTACACATCTCAAGAGCTGTATCTCAGCATCTCGTTTAGGTGCAGTTTGTTTGTTGGCTACATCCAGCTTTGTTAAGGGTATCATTGTGTGAGAACTTCTGTAGTCATTCTCATGTGATTTTTAAATGCAGTTTAATCCTTCCTTATCTTTTGGTGTAATTCTACTGCCCCATATTGCATCAGCTTCCCCTTCATACAGGCGGGTTTTTGAGCCTGTATTCACACAATTGTATTCTGATGATTTCAGACAGTTTCCCCAACTTTTTCCCAACTCTCTTTAGAGTATTTCTAATGCTTATTGCCAACAAGCTTGGTGTCAATTGGAAGTTTTATGAGTAAGCTGCTTATTGATCAAAATCATGAGGAAAATAATGGGACAGAAGGGAAAAACCTTGTGCAGCCTGTTCGAGATGTACTCCTGGATTAGAGATAGCTCCCTAGGAGCCATTTCTAAAGAAGTTAAAATTTAAAATTACTTCCTAGTGATTAAACTGTACTTCCTCAGGTGACTTAGAATAGAGAGATCTTGGTGACAGTTTAAAATATACAGATTCCTTCTCAGGACTGCTTCCTTGAACTTTGTATGTGGACCTGTAAAATGATTTGAAATGTGAGCAGAGGTGAAAAAAGTGTTAATTAAACTATTATGAGAGTAGCACATTTGGTATTGGGGGCTCATTACCAAGTAGTGATCTCCATCTACCTTACGTGTCAGTTTTGTTACAGAGTGATTTCCTTCTTCAATATTTGAGTAATGATCCCAATAGCACTTACACCCGATTTCTTCATACCTTTCTCATTTCCTTCATACCTTCTTCATTTCTTCATACCTTTCTCAAAATGTCCAGTACCTTCAAACCCAAACGGTCATACTCTGTTTCATTCTCTTTGTGTTTCCCAAACAGGTGCAAGTTCCAAAAACGCCTTCCCTTCAGGCTGCGATGGGCTCAGTCTCGTGGTTGCTGCTCTGCATCCCCATGCTGTCACCCACGTTTGCTGGGGGTGTCACCCGAGTCTATTACCTGGGGATCCATGAGGTGGACTGGAACTATGCTCCAACGGGGAGGAATGTGCTCGCCAACCAGAGCATTGCACGTAACAGGTACGGTCACTTCCAGCAGAATTTAGTCTGGGGCTGGCTTTAAGCTGTCATTTGATCTGTGATTTATTTAATGCAAGTGTTTTGGGGCATCTCAGCAAGCAAGAGACACACACTCCTGTAGATTCTGATCTTTATGAGCTTAATGTTTAACTTGTTTTATGCTCCTGTGGTAAGAGCTGTGTCAGTGGGAAAAGGGATGGTTAGTCTGAAGAGTCCAGAGCCCACACACTAGAGAGGAGTGTGTGGAAAACAAACACGGAACAGAAAATAGAGAAGATACAGAGCAGATTGTTCTAAAATTGCCCAGATTTTGCAATACTCTGTCCTGGAGCTTCATTTTGCTTAGTTCCAGCTGGTGATTAGCTTGTTTATCCTGAAGCATGATGTTTTTTCATCTTTATATAAATGACTTTGCAGAGCCAGTTTGTTTTCATTTCAGTGGAATTTCAAGCCTTAGACTTACTGGGACTTCCTGCATGGCATTTTGGGGGCTGTTTGAAAGATGTTTTTCTTGCAAAAATAAATTTGGAAACTGCAATAATTGGTTCCAGTTACTACACAAACAGTGTTTTGGGTTTAGCTTTCAAAACATCAAGCCTTTTTCTTTGGTCAGTGTTTTTGTGTGTGTGTGGTTTGTTTTGTTTTTTAAAAGGTTTCCATAGCATTTTAAACACATTTGTGCTTTTTTCCCCTTGTCCTCATTTTCTGTGGCAGATAGCTGGTATTTTTTGACCTGCTGTCAATCCTTTACCCCTCTATAGTAACTAACACTCAGGTTCAGACACCTCCTTCAGAAACAGCACAGTGGGAACAGGAAAGGTGTGCAGAAACATCAAGGTCTCTCAGTTTAGCATGGAAAACTCTCTGTTATCTGGAGATGCTGTGTAGGTGTAAATAAGTTCACAGGAAACACCCCAAAATTCAGGATTAATAAAGATGTTACTGCTGACTCCTAAAGTGATAATGAATGCAGTGTTTTTTGTTTGGTTTCTCTCATAATACATGAAGAGAAGGAAGTGAAATTCAGGGCCATTGAACTTAAAAGCAATTTAAAAACTGTTGTCACTGCAAACAATTAGTTAATGGGACCTATTTGTACAATGATTGCAGAAATGAAACTGCTGGCAATTAGAAAGGGATGAGATGTTGATATGATTGATAGAGGTAGCAAATTATTTCATTTTTTTTTTTTTTTTTTTGGGGGGAGAAATGGACTGTGTGGGGAAAAGATGCACATCTGTAAAATGAAGTGATAATGATCTTAAACTCTTTGCTGATAGTGGTTGCAGGGGTGACTTGACAGGGCTGAACTCTGGATGGTATAGCCAGGGCCAAGCCCTGCCTGTTTTTGAATGATGAGGCCAATGCTTAATATTTGGCTCTCCACTGTTCATTCTCTGAGATGCACATTAGAGTTTACCTTCCTTCCAGGGCTGCTCTGTTGCTGTGGGTGATCAATCCGAAGGGGGAAGTGAGGGGAGTGACCTTGGCTCTCGTTTAGGCTGGTTCCACTAATACCTGGACCGTGATTCATCTCTTATCTATTAAGAATTACCCATAAAGAGCAAATATGCTCGTGAGTTAAACTTTAGTACCTCTATGAGGTTTTAACTCTGGAAGCTGGTTACATGCTGGGTATGTGGCTTGTCTGCCACTCTGGAAGGAATTTGGAAACAGTTAGGTAGAAAAACATCTTTCAGACTTCAAATTTTGGCCAGAGAGCTCAGGACTCCACTCTACCTGCCTTGTGATGTAGCTGGAAATGCCACAGAGGAATTGAACTGAGACTTGAAGAGCCCAGTGAAGGCTGAAGGAGGCATGAGAAGGGTTCTCCCTGTGACACCCACGTGGGATTGGGCGTCTGGGAAGCACTGTCCTTCCCATTTCTTGTTTGCAGGGCACAGTTCAGGGTGCACTTTGTGTCTGTTGGTGAAAAGCTGGGGTTGAGATTGTGGTCATGCATGGGTGGCTTAGAGCATCCCAGGGTCCTCTAATGCCAAAGCTTTCAGCTGTACCCCAGAAAGTGGAGTGTCACATCACTCTGCTGCAGTATTGACCAGCTGTTGTGTACAATGATGACTCATAGTGCTTTTCCCTTTGAATTCAACAGCCAGGCCTCAGCATTCCTGCAGTCTGGGAAAGACAGGGTGGGAAGCACATACAAGAAATCTGTCTATAAGCAATACACGGACTCCACCTACACCACTGAGATCCCCAAACCTGTCTGGCTGGGGTTCCTTGGGCCTGTCATCCGAGCAGAAGTAGGGGATACCATTCAAGTGCACCTAAAAAATTTTGCTACTCGACCGTATACAATCCATCCTCATGGCGTTTTCTACGAAAAGGACTCTGAAGGTAAATGAGCTACTGCCATCATGGAGACAGTTTTTTCTCACTGGGGATTTAGGAGTATGCATGGAGGAGAGTTGTCCATAAAGCCCCAGCTGGAAAGTAACTGCTTTTGGGTGCTTGGTAAAGACACCAGATGTTGGGTTAGCAGGGTCGTGAGGCTGGAGTCCTGACCTGGGCCCAGGTTACTTGATTTTAGAACCTCCAACACTGATCAACTCTAGAGATTGTAGAGAGACTGACTGTGGGGGCAAGGTGCAGAATTGAAGGCAAAGCAGCACCAGGCAGAATGGAAATAATCCTGCTGACTCTGTGCTGACCTGTTTACTGGGCAAGTTGCCTTACAGTGGCTCTGTGCCTCAGTGCCTCTTTGAGAAAGTGGTGGTTAAACAGTATTTCAGCCTTGGGATGGTGACTCTCAGTTCAGTATAAGGTTACATGTGTGGGCATCTTGGCTCTTCTTGAATGGATGTTGTGATTGCTCAATTGTTCTAGGATCCCTGTATCCTGATATGTCCCCCCAGGATCAGAAGAAGGATGATGCTGTTTTCCCAGGAAGGAATTACACCTATACTTGGACTGTCCCTGAAGATCACAGTCCAACTGATGATGACCCAAACTGCTTGACCTGGATCTACCACTCTCATATTGATGCACCAAGGGACATTGCATCTGGATTAATTGGGCCTTTACTTACCTGTAAAACGGGTAAAAACACAAAGAGAACGCAGCTGAGGCCTGCAGTTCCATAAAGTAAAGGTCTTGTGGTGACATGAATAAGGATAGAATGTGAAGATACTCTGGTGTGCAGTTCCCAGCTTCAGGGGGGAATGCAGCTCGGTTAGAGAGCACAGTACCTAGGTTCTAGCTGGATTCTGGTTATTGCAGTGTCATTATCCCTTAGTGGTTGGGCAGGTGAGCTTGCAGGCCTCTTGATCTGAGAGAGCTGCTTGAATCCATGTTAAAAGCGGGACTCATGTCCAAGATCTAGTTGGTGTATAAAAACATGGTGACTGGTTGGTTTCAGCAGGAGTGAGAAGACTGAAGGTGTTGTAGTTGAGGCCTGCAGTGGCAGAGCTGCTTGGGAGAGAGAACTGTACAGGCAGGGGTGTACTGGAAAAGGGTGAGCTTGCCGCTCTGTGGTGAGTTGTGAGGATGGTGGGAAAGCATCTGTCTCCAACTCATGTGACAGGACTTACTCTGCTAATGCTGTTTTAATCTCTTGCCTGATGTATGATTTTCTGCATGAGTGATTTTATCCATTCATTCCTTTCTCCTTTCACCTCAGGAGTGCTGACTGGCAGCTCTCAAAGACGCTGGGATGTGGATGTTGATTTCTTTCTGATGTTCAGTGTGGTGGATGAGAACCTAAGCTGGTACCTGGATGAGAACATTGCATCATTCTGCACAGATCCTGGCTCTGTAGATAAAGAAGATGAGGAATTTCAGGAGAGCAATAAAATGCATGGTCAGTGCCACCTCTGTGAGGCCACTGTGTCTGCTGAGTCACTCAGGAGTGTCAGTGATCCAGGATCTGCTCTGAGATCGTGTGCTTAGGAAATAATATCTCAGGGACAGGGCAACGACTCCATAAAATGGAACTATTGTTTTGGTTTTATCTTTGGCTTGGGTGGGCTTTTATACCCTTTGTTTTAGGAATGAGCTGTGGAGTTGGGCTCTCCAAAGCAGAGGAGGAGGAGAAGCTCTGGTTGGGTCCATCCTCCTGTCGTGTCTGTGCTGTCACCTGCTGGCAGGAGCTCTGAAGGCCCCTTTTCTGCTCTCTAATTCTGGCTTGCTTGGTTTTGCAGCTATTAATGGTTATGTGTTTGGCAACCTCCCTGAGCTGAAGATGTGTGCTGGAGATTCTGTTTCATGGCACCTCTTCGGGATGGGCAATGAAATTGATGTTCACACAGCCTACTTCCATGGAGAGACGCTCAAAATCCGGGGCCACAGGACAGACGTGGCCAGCCTCTTCCCAGCCACTTTTGTTACAGCAGACATGATCCCCAGGAACCCTGGGAGATGGCTGCTGAGCTGCCAGGTCAATGATCACATACTAGGTAAGGCAGAGGGTGGAATATGTCCTGGACTCTGTGTCCTCTGTTTTTGATGTACATGATGTACAGTGTGGTAGGGAACAGTGCCTTGAGCATGAAAAAATGTGAGTGAGTGATGGCTTGTCTTGTAAAACTTGGAGTGGGCTGGTTACTAATGTGCAGGGCAGCTTTGGTGGGGCTGACTTGTACCATGGTGTGATGTTTGGTATGGCTGAAAGCTGAGATGAGGCAGTGCCTTAAGAGCTCTCGTCCCTGTAAGAGGCCCTTGCATGATAGATCTGAGGACAGCAGAAGACTCTAGTCACTCTCTGTCCATACTCTGTAGCATCCAGTGTCTAAGGTTGGAAGTTCTGCTCACTGACATGAAACTCCTTGCTGTGGAGTCACTTTCCCCATCCATGTGCCAGAGGGACGGTGGGACTGCCCGTTAGGCTGGCTGGAGGGGCTAAGTGAGTGTCCACCTTTGTGTCTTGGACAGCTGGGATGGGGGCACTCTATGAAGTCCGGCCCTGCTCTCGGCAAGCTGCAGCACCCAGCCTGGAGGGGAGAGTTCGGAAATACTACATAGCAGCCAAGGAAGTGCAGTGGGACTACGGCCCCTCGGGGCTCGACCGGATCAGTGGGAAGCAGCTCAGTGACACAGGCAGGTGAGTGAGAGGCTGCTGGGCTTGGGCAGTGTTTGGGGAGTCTGGCCTGTGTCAGGAAGGCTGCTCAGGAAAATGTGGAATTTCTTTCTTTTCAAAATACATGCCTGCTGTTCACATGGGGTACATTTCCTGGGAAGGGTGGTCACCCCATCTAGAAAGGGAGGCTGCTGTAGCTGGGCTGCACTGAGTGCAGTACAGGTACCTTGGGGCCTTCCCATGAGAGAGCTGTGTGGCACAGCTGTACCCACAAGCAGCAGAAGTCCCAGCAGGTGTACAACGTGAGCTGCCACATTTGTCTCTGGGCTTCATTTCTGCTTGTTAACCTAGCAAGCCTAACCTAGGAACAGATTGATCTATTTGAGAACATTTCTGCCTAACGTAGGAACAGATTGATCTGTTTGAGAAATGATTCAAAAAGCCCCTGGTGCAGCAGACACAGGGTGGCAGAGCTGGCCTACAGATGGGCTTCAGGATGGTATTACTGCAGGAAGCAATTTCTAGGAAATCAGATGCAAGGACTTGGATGGCAGCCCTCCATCCCATGGTCAGGTGACTGGGGTAGCAGTCGAGAGACTTTCCATTCAGTCTTTGGCTAACTGAAAGAGAGATTGTTCTCCTTCCACAGATTACTTCCCTTCCCTAGTAATCTATTGGAGAGGATATATCTTATTCAGATGGAGAAGAGGAAATACAGAGTGGTTAATTATTTACCCAATGCCGTGCAGCAAGCCTGCAGACCTTAGACCTGTGAGCTGGCCTTGTAACTGCACTGCCTCTCCTGCAAGGCTTGTTACTTATATTTGGTGAGGGTGGTAGTGGAGGAAATAAATACCTTTACAGCTGTTTATTTTAGTAGCAATTGGGGCTGTCCCCAGCTTCTGAAAGGGTATGAGTTCTAGCACTGCCTTCCCACTGACTGCACTGCAGATTTGTTCACTCCTTCACACATCTTGTGTGATGCTGATCACACCTGGCAGGTTCACCTGGGAGAGGGCTGTACAGGTGCTCCCTGAACACAGGTGAATGAGTCTGTAAGGGCAAAAAAGCTTTGCAGAGTCAAAGCTGTTCTTGTTTCAAACTAGAGGTGCTGCCCTTGTCTCGAGTACTGCCTGATTTGGAGATGCTGATGGCTTTGAGCAAGGGAACAGGGCTGATTTTTCTATGACATGACCTGACATTTGCTTTTTGCATTTAGTCCTGCTGAGCAGTATTTCAAGCATGGCCTCCACCGAATTGGGGGTGTCTATTGGAAGGCAAAGTATGTGGAATATACTGATGAGAGCTTCCGTGAGGAAAAGCAGCAATCAGAAGAAGAGAAACACCTTGGAATACTTGGTGAGAATCATCCAGGAACACAAATCCTCTGTCAGTGTCTGTGAGAAGGGTGCTGATGCTGGGAGTGCCAGGTTGCTGTACCTGCCTACTCATTTAGAAGGGCAGGGAGGGGCACAAGAGGTGCTTCACAACAGTCACATCTGAGAGCAAAGGGAACAGGCCAAGGTGCAGGGTGGTAGAATGGACAGAATCACTTCAGGGGTCATTCCAAAGGTGTTCCAGAGGTAAGGGCTGAGGGACACGGTACAGTATGTGTGACTAGAGCTATACAGATCACAGCAATAGCTCCTGGTTATGTGTTTTTTTCTGAGCCCCTTCAAGGCATGCTGCAAACCCCATGTTCTCACAGAGAGCTTTCTCTCCTGAATGGGTGCTGGGGGACAGGCATGGTAAAGGCTCATAGCTCCTCTCTGGCTAGCTTGGGTTGTGGGCTTACAGGTTCTGGTGGTCTTGGAGCATCTCACACCTCTGAGGCACATTTTTGGGTGGCTGAGGGGGCCTTATGTAGGTGGGGGAGAGATGTGGGCTCATCCTGAGGGCATTCCAGCACGTCTGGCTGTTCTGTTACTTCCCTGTGTGAAGGCGTGATGCCTCTCTGAGCTCTCCTGTGGACCCAAACTGCTTTCAGACAATCCTTGCCAGCCTCTGCTTCCACTGAGCTCTCTTCAGCAGCAACAAGGCCAGGCCATCTGCTGGCTCTCATCTTTGGCCCTGCAGCTTGGAGGAAGGTGCTCTGTCTGCTTTGGTTTGCCTGATGGCCTGGGGAAGTGCTCTGTGGCTGATGTGCTCTCTCTGCTGTATTCTAGGTCCGGTGATCAAAGCTGAAGTCGGAGACACCATCCTGGTGACATTTTTTAACAAAGCCTCCTGGCCTTTCAGCATCCAGCCACATGGAGTGTCCTATGGGAAGGCATCGGAGGGGATGTGGTACCATGATGGTTGGTGGATCCCTTTTCTTGAGTACACCCCCATCAGAGGTGCTG
Organism: Phylloscopus whistleri; assembly: GCA_017589585.1. Taxonomy (NCBI): domain Eukaryota; kingdom Metazoa; phylum Chordata; class Aves; order Passeriformes; family Phylloscopidae; genus Phylloscopus; species Phylloscopus whistleri. The sequence goes on from JADMLD010000294.1 coordinate 244,075, forward strand.
GGTATTTGGTTGACACCAATGAAGCAGAGCCTGCTCTGAAAGTAGCTGGTGAGAAGGTGTAACCGAGTTTGTGCAGGGCCTCGGGAGTAACCCTGTAATCCCTGTTTTAAAGGCCTGTCCCAGAGTGGGGTTTCTGTGGCGCCACTGCACAACTTCACATACCGCTGGACTGTGCCAAGCCATGTGGGGCCTACGGCCAGTGACCCTCCCTGCCTCACCTGGATGTACAGCTCGGCTGCCAATCCTGTCAAAGACTCCAGCTCAGGCTTAGTGGGGCCTCTGCTCATCTGCAAGTCGGGCACTTTGGATGACAACAACAAGCAGGTAAAGGGGTTTTCCTGCCCCGTTCCTACCAGGTTTTTGCTTTCGTGTAGAGAAAGGAAGCGTCAGCAAAACATTATGGAGCATATTAAAAACAAATGTGCAGTAGTATAAGTCCAAGAGAGTCAAATCAAAGCCTTGTTCTTGGCCAAGTTAATGCTGGTACAGCTGGTGCCCAGGTCTCGCCTGGGAAAGGCCAGTAGTGTTCTGGGCTCTCAAGAGCTGCCCTCAAAACAGTTCCTGAGCTCTGCTTTTAATTCACAGACAAACTTGGCTGAACAACTGTGCCTTGGAACAGCTACCTTATAGGTAACTCTTGTCCTGAGGCTTGTGTAGCAGGCGGCTGTCTGAGAGGCACATGGAATAGTCCCCACAGTCCCAGAAACACTGAAAAGACACTTTTGCTTACGGGTGGTCTACTTGGGTGATACAATGCTTTGAGGTTTGGGTGAGCCTCATTTATTCTGCCAGAGAAGTTAATTTTCAAGCAGAGCTGGCTACAAAAAAGCATGTGAAAATCTGTGACAGTCTTTTTGATAGAGAAGTGAAACCTGAAGGGCAGCCAGAACTTTCTCTTGGAATTTCACTCAGGAGTAGTCTATTCCTGGCAGTAAATCTAGGGAAGACAGTAAATTGATATCTCTGGGGAGGTACCAGACAGAGGAACAGAGCCTTGTGAAAGACAGCAGATGGCAAATCAAACCCCCACTGTCATCCTGCAGTGTGGCTCAGAGAGCCGTGACAGATCTGGGGACTGCTGCCCTCAGAGCCTTCCTGGGGGATCTCACATTCAGTGGGGGCACCATGTGACTTAAGAATGCAGAAGAAATCAATGTGCTACCCAGGGTGGGAATGTGGATCTCCTGAACAAAGCGGATTGGGAATACATACAGCCCTCGAGGTGAAGGAGCTGTGACAATGATAAACATGGGCAGGTATTGGAGGGGTGTAAGCAAAAGAGACAGACCTTTGTAAATGTAAGACAGGGAAAAATCACCTGGGGTGGCAATTCTGGCTCCACAATCTCAAGCAAACCTTTAATGAATGCTTAATTGGGGCAGGTGCGTGGCCACTCTGTGTGATGCAGCCTGGGATTGCTCACCTCAGCAGGCTGGCTGCCTGTGTGCTGCTGGGGACAGTGACACCAGTGAGGAGAGTCTGGAGTCTGGGCACCATCACAATGTTCTTTTAATGGGGAAACACCATGCATTTCTTAGCAGAATTAACACTCTCAAGGATTTAGGATAATTAAAAAATCCGCAATCCAGGCCGGTGATAGGAGGCAGGAGGGATGTGGTGTGGTCATCAGCCTGCCTTGTGTCTGGGCTCTGGTCTTGGGACTGGTTTGGACAGACGCCTTAGGTGTGGGAGAGGAAGGGGGCACTGACTTCATGACCTTGGCTGAGTTTCGTTCATTTTATTCATGTGACATATCATGGAAAGTGCACAAGTGGTGCCTTTTGTGAAATAAAAGAGGAATGTTCAACACAGAGTAAAGGGACAGAGTCCTGTCCCTCAATGAGCCATGTTTTAAAATAAAGGGGAATATAAGAGCTGAGCAAAACAGCTTTAACACTAAGGATAGTTAATTGTTGCATTTTAAATTTTAACAGCCATCTTTGTAATTACAGAAAGGAATCGACAAAGAATTTTTTCTTCTCTTCAATGTGTTTGATGAGAACCTCAGCTGGTATTTAAATGCCAACATAAAGTACTACTTGAGGATGGAAGAGACATCTCTGGAAAAGGATGATGGCTTTGAGGAATCCAACAAGATGCATGGTATGGTTGGATGCTGCTCTATGACAGCAGGGATGAACCTGCAAAGCACGGGCTGATGTTCACCTAAAGGCTGAGCTGGGGGCTGGAAGGGCTGTGTGGTGTTGGCCTTGAATCAAGCCAGGCTGGAGGCACCTGGACACATGGACAAGCAGCACAGCTGTCTGGAGAAGTGTGCTCTCAGTGTAATCAGGGGTGAATTACAAACAACCCTTCTTCTGACTGGCAGGCCTGTCCTACAAGGACAGTATGCTCAAAATCTCCTGACTGCAACTGCTTGCAGAGAGTTAATTGCTTTCTCCTTTCCAGCCATCAATGGACTTATGTTTGGTAACTTGCCTGGGCTGGACGTGTGTGAAGGAGACAAAGTGTCTTGGCACCTCCTGGGCTTGGGCAGCGAAGCGGATGTGCACGGAGCTGTGTTTCAGGGAAACACCATGCAGATGAACGGGATGCGGAGAGATTCAGCCAAGCTGTTCCCCCACACATTTGCCACTGCTTTCATGCAGCCTGATAACAGTGGTGAGTGCCTGTGCAGCTGACTGGGCAGATGGAAGAGTCTCCCATTGTGGTATTTGCTCCTGTGGCAGATTCTCTAGGGTGGTATGAACCCTTACAGGGTGAGCTGTAGGTACAGGTGCTTATTGTGTAAGAAGGCTTCCTTATGTGTAGGACTTCGTTGTGCCATTCCTGCTTGATTTCTCCAATGACTCCTTTTAACCTTGGCCTGTGGCAACCAAGCTCCCTAAGCACCACAGAGATACTCGAAGCACATACTGACACCGGTCAGGGAAGCAACTGATTTCCTTGTTCATCCTGCCTCCCTCAGGGATTTTTGAGATCTACTGCCAGACGAGCAATCACTACCAGTCTGGGATGAGGCAACAGTACAACGTTTCCAAGTGTGGAAAGGCGGGCACTGCCTCTGCCCATCGCTACACGGGAGTGCGGACGTTCTACATCGCGGCGGAGGAGCTGGTGTGGGACTACATGCCCGACCGCAGCTGGGAGAGGGAACGGCACAACCACTCTGCACAGAGGTAGAGCCCACCTCCTGGGGAAGCCCGTGGCAGTGTCCCAGCAGACCCTGGTGGAGCCTGTTGGGTGTCTTGGCCACCCTGTGACCTGGTTACATATGCTGGTGGTGCTGCTGATGGGAACACAGCCCTCCACGTCATTATGCTCTCCTTTGCAGCCCAGGCTGGCTCTGGGAAGCCCCTTCAGCATATGAACCCCCTGACACAAGTTAGTTGTTGTTCCCCGTGAGGTTTTGGTTAACTCAGCACTCGTTCTGCATTTCTCAGCTATGCTGACGTGTTTCTGAACAACGAGAATGGACTGATCGGCTCCAGGTACAAGAAAGCAGTTTACAGGGAGTACACTGATGGCACTTTCCAAACCCCCAAGGCCAGGATAAGCAGTGATGAACACCTAGGGATACTGGGTAAGGATGTGTGCAGGGGGTTCACCTTCCTCTCACACACAGCAATGGGACTGGGGCTCCAAAGCTGCGGTGGCTCACACCTGTAATCCGAAGGCTCACTGGATATTTAGGCATCTGCTGTGTATGTAAGTGCAGAGAAATTGGGACTGTCTCCTACTCACATCTGCCACCTTGGAGACAGCAGTTAGAAGAGTCCTGTGCACAGCTTATAGGAAAGCCTGGGCTTTTCCATTGGCCTTTGCATCAGTGTTCTGTCATGGCTTGGGCAAAGCATGTTTCACAGCTGCATTTCTCTGAGTATGGGACAGGAACAACCACTAACTTCAGAGGGGTCTGAGAAATAGAGGGAAAAATCTGTAACTGTGAGAAATGCTTTTGGGGCAAAAACAGGCAGCTTTGGGAAGTGGAGGAGCACTGACTAGTGGAGGTCTGTGGAGACAGAACTCTGTGTTATGAGCCTAAGGCTGTAAGTGGTGTCAGGACAGCCAGGCTGAGGCAGCATCTGCCACTCAAAATAGGCTGTAGCTCTGAGTTTTAACACTGTCAGGCTCGGTTGAATATTACCATATCTTTTGAAACCAATAGCAAGTGGTGATGAACATGTGACATTTAGCATAATAGTATTCAGAAATCAAGCCTTAGCTGTGCTGGGCCCAGTTAAGATGTGTAACCACCTTCGTTGTCCTCATTGTGAAAATCAGTCCAGTTTACTAAGACTTGGATTGGGACTGACATCCAATTCTCTTTTTGGGAGATAGAGAAGAGGAAGGGGAACATCATAAATATTGTAAGGTAATATTTCTGGGGAGAAGATGCTGAGAGTGGGGTGGGAATATCCCAGGGCATGTGCTGATGGATTTTGCTGGTCTCAGAGTACACTCTTCCTGTCTCAAGGTCCTTTTCTGTGGGCGGAAGTGGGCGACATTCTCAACATCGTGTTCAAGAACAACGCCTCGCGACCCTACTCTATCCATGCACATGGGGTGCTGGAGCAGCAGACTGGGCATCCCCAAGTGGCAAACCCTGGTAGGTCCCTGACTCTAGCTGCATTCCTGTGTGGGCTCACACAGCTGATTTTATCCCAGAGCCAGACTGGTTTCCTTAAGCAGCCTCAGATGTCCTGGGTTTGTTACAGTAGAGTACTGGAACTGGACAGCAACTGGTCTTTCAGGTCCAGCACAGTTTTAGTGATACCACTTGTGTGGGGATGGCTGCCACCTGGGACATGTGTAGGACATTCTTCTGTGTGCAGCCTTATCCCCCCCACACTGAGTGTGGTCTCTCTGTGGGAAGGGGAAGGTGATGGCAGGTGACAGCTCAGCTGGTCCTGGGATGGGGGAACCCCTTCTTTGAGATGCATGAGCACAATAGTCTGAAAATGCTATGAAATAGGAGAAACGCACAGTTGCTTGCTGGGATGTGACTGAAATGGCCACTTTGTCTCATGATCCAGATGTATTTCATGCCAATGTATTTAATTTTTGGTCCCTTCCTGTTGCAGCAGCCCTCTTACTAGAGGGTAAAAATGAACCGAGGCACAGACTTTTTGTTAAACACAGCATAAAAGGGGTCCTGGTTTATTCCTCTTCACAGCTTAGTCATCTTAACTCCAGCCATTCACTGATTCTGGCTGCAGCAAGCTCCTACTGTAGGTTTCCCTTGCAGCCTCTGACTGCTGGGTATTTCCTGCCAAACTCTGACTGCAGGTATCAGTTTGCAGACTCTGAATGCAGGCTTTTACCCAGCCAGACTGTGACTACAGGTTCCAAGAACAGGCTCTGACTGCACACCCAGACTGACCTCACAGCAGTGATCCTCTCTCCCCAGGATCCTGCTTCATGAGTCTCTCCTTCACACTCCACAAACTTCCTCTTCCATGATGATCCTACCCTTACCAGCTAACCCCCTCTTTTACCTCACTCATCCTTACTGGATATACCTGTTACTCATCAGGGGTGAGGCTGTACTGGTTAATTAACACAGCTGTTACTTATCAGGGGTGAGGTCACTTTTATTCCCTTCTCCTACACCCTCCAGCTGGCCCAGACTGTCCAAGCCAGAGTCAGGCTGTCAGCCAGATCCTGTTTTTGTGAAATGGGCTGCTAGTATGAAAAAAGGATGACTTTAAACCCCAATTTGATAAAATCATAAATTCACTTCAAAGAGAAGAAAGATTACCTTAAGCTCCATCAGAATGATCATTCCATAGTCATTGCCATGGTCAGATCCGGTCTCGAAAACAGCAGATAAGCCTGCACTGTGCTGGTACCAGACAGTGTTTACATCCTGTGACCCCTCTGTCCTGCTCTAAGAGGGGAGCTTCCGCCCTGCTTTGTGTTTGGGGAAGGCAGATGCAGTGTCTGGCAAATACAGAATTGAATTTAGGCTTTGGAGACAGTTTGTTTTTTTCTTTTCCATTTGGTTTTGCTGCTGCTTAGTGAGTGGGTGTGTCAGCTGGTGTATGGTGCTGTTCTGTCCCTCAGGTGACATTGTGACATACCGGTGGGAAGTTCCTGAGAGATCTGGTCCAGGGCCAAATGATTCAGCCTGTGTTCCTTGGATCTACTACTCTGCAGTGGACCCAGTAAAGGTAAAATAAGAGTTACAACCAGAAAAGCCTAATTAGAACAATTTTTTTAACCTGCTTAGAAAACAATGCAAATTGGGTACAATTTAGAGATTGGCCCAGCCAAGAGGTGGAAGAATCACCTGGTGACATGTCCAGTCTTCTCCTTGGAGAGCAAATCATGTGAATTTGTCCTGATGTCTGTCCTTATTTTTTCCTAACAAACCCTCATAAAACAATTCCACCATCTCTCCTTGCTGCCAACCTTCCTCCAGTTATTTGTAGGCTATTAGAGCATCTCCCAGTTGGTCATGGTTTCTACTGGTAAGAGCCATAGGGCTAACCTACAAAAAGGCAGAAATTGTCCGAAATAAACCTCATGGATAAAGCGGGCAGATTTGACCATTGCTAGAAGTGTCATCACACTGATTTCACAGGGCAGCAACCTGGTGGATCCTGCAATAAACCATTGCATTCCACCCAGAAATAATGGCCTTTTTATCTCAAGTTGCAGATGGTTTTGCAGTCACTGAGTGGAAAATACTTTGATACCATCCATATTTATGACTTTTGGATTTGCATTTGCAAGAGCACATAGAGTTCCTGTTCCTGTGCTTCAGGGGCTGATGCTCTCCAGCAAGAATACTTTACAGCAGCACTGGTTGTTTTAAGTGGGATGATGCAGGAATAGAAAATTATTCCTGAAAGGCAAAGAACTGTGCGTAGAAGAGGGTGAGAAGGTCCTTTCCTCAGAGCTCTCCTTCCTTCTGATTAGGATATGTACAGTGGGCTGGTCGGGCCCCTGAAGGTCTGCCGGAGAGGGGCCCTGCGGTCCAGTGGGGCCAGGAAGGATGTAAGGAGGGAGTTTGCTCTGCTCTTCCTGATTTTTGATGAAAATCAGTCCTGGTACTTGGAGGAGAATGTGGAACGTTTCAGTAAGGGAAATCGCGAGGAGATCAACCTGCTGGATGAGAAATTTGTGGAAAGCAACAAAATGCACGGTAATGTTGGTGTTGATTCTGCAACCTCTCTAAGTAGGGAGCCTGACTTATGGTGAATGTCCTCATCCTTTTCTATTATCAATGGCACAAACAGAATTAAACTGTCTGTTCTCAATATTACAGTACACCTACAGCCCAAATCTTTGATCTGCAGAGAAGGCTGCTCATTGTGGCTGTCCCTGTAAGGAGGAATAGCAACATCCTGGCCAGAGGTTAATTTCTGATGTGTCTGAGTGACTCAGAAAAGGAAATAAAATCAAGCATGAAATTAACTTGTCAGACAAATTTAATTCTGTTTGTCTTGGCGACCATCAGAGTATGTTAGACATCAAATTAGTTTTCTGAACTATGTGGCTGGAAGATGTGGCTCAGATGTTGTAGCTGTTTAGGCTACTTCTACCATAGAAGGATGAATACATTTGTTTAAATTAGCATGTTATTTATGTTAGTTTCTCTCCATGTTATACCTAAGATACCCTCAGCAAAACAGGTCCCTTGACAGTTGTGGAGATAAGAATACTGAGCATTTTGTGTACTGTCATTACTGCTGGTTTTGTGTGGGTGAGATAAAGACTCCAAATACACATCCATTAAGGTGTAATTGTTAACCCAGTATTACAGCTAGCAGAACCAGCATGCTGAAGTTGGGTATTTGTTTCAGGCTACACAGAGTGCCCAGGGCAGACCTGGGAGTAAAACCCTGGTGCTATGCCCTCAGATCCTGCCTCTTTCCATCTTATTCCTTCTATTGTCACCTGAGCACGAAAGTCTGTGTGTGTGTGCCATAGCAGTCAGCTCACTCGCTGTTTTCATCCTTTTCCTGCCTCTGCAGTCATAGCAGGATTTCTTCCAGCTGTGCTAATTGAGAGGTAAAGTACTGCCATGCAGGGATGTTACAAGTGGTTGGAATGTGATGTGTGTGGCCAGCCTGAGGCACAGCACCACTGAGGCTGCCCACTGGCAGGATTTACCCCTTTTCAATGTTCATCAAGGAAATTGCTCAGACATTTATGTGTATGTAGGTATATACCTATTTCTCCATCACTGGGCTGAAAATCCCATTTTTATGCATTTTGACTTCTAGAAGCAACCACTTCTGCTGGCTGACTGCAGGTTTTCAGCAAAGGTTGTTTCTGAGATTTATGTGAGGCCTTAAGTGCATGCCACTTGTCCTGACTGTAGGCAGAATGGATAAGTAGCTGAGCTGGGAGAAGTATCCTGTGGGGGACACTAACTGCTGATGCACCGGGTGCTGTATGAGCTTTGTAGCCTTTAATTTGCCACCTTCCTCTGAGGAGGTGCAGCACCCATTCAATTTCACTAATTTTCCCCTCTGTGATGTTCCCTGCACAGCAATCAATGGCAGGCTCTATGCCACCTTGCCTGGGCTGACCATGTACCAGGGAGAGAGGGTGAACTGGTACCTGCTGGGAATGGGTCACGAGGTTGATGTCCACACAGTCCATTTTCATGCTGAGACCTTCATATACAAGGTAAGAATATCTGCTGATGGTAAAGCAGATACTGACCACTGATAGCAGCACTTTTACTTGGCTCTATATTTGAATGTTTTCTAATGTCTCTGCAGAAGCTTCACCCAGCTGGGAAAAGGATGTGGTTTTACACATCCCTGTCTGATTCCCTGAGCCTCTGTATTGTGCTGAGATGTCCAGCTTAATCCTTGTTATGGCTAGGCATTACCAAGCTTTCCAAGCTGCAGCCCTGGAGCTGCTTTTTGAAAGCTTTGGGGTTTTTTGAGCATTAAAAATCTGAAGTGGGCCTAACACCACTGGCAGAATTTTGTTCCTGAGAAGATGCATTGAGCACTGCAGGTAATGACCTCCCTTTTCTGACAGAATGGCAAAAGCTACAGAGCAGATGTTGTGGATCTGTTCCCTGGGACCTTTGAAATGGTGGAGATGCTGGTTGGGAACCCTGGGACATGGCTGCTTCACTGTCACGTGTCTGACCATATCCATGCTGGGATGGAGATCCTCTTCACTGTCCTGCCTAGAGGAGGTAGGGAGCTGTCTCTGTAGAACATCCAGCAGCATTTCCTGCTACTGTTGTGAAATTCTGAGTGTTTGTATCTCAACTCTCTTACATACTAAAAAAAGCCAGTTAATGGAGCAGATAATTACTTAAGTGTTATTAAATTATGATGTTCCTTTTAAATATGGTAATACCTGGAGCTGGAGTTAAAAACAAATTGTTTTCTGGAGTTTACATTACCTATGTTGTTATTCTGAGTTTGATTTTTAGCTTGTGTGTGAATTGCCATGTTCAGCTCTCAGCCAGTAATGGCTCTTACTAAGAACTGGAAGGTGCTCAGAGGTGAGTGACTCTCAGTACTGGGTTTGGCTGCAATGGAGCCCACATGATGATCTGGTTTTAGATGTATGATCAAAACACAGAATGCCCCAGTGTTTCAGCTGTGGGTGACCAGTGCCTGCCCAGTGTCCAAGCCATGTCTGTTTCTCCCTCAGCACTTTCCTTTTGAGGACTGGAAAGGGTTATGCACTGGAACTGGGGCTGCCTCTGAAGCAGGTGATACGAAAATTCTTTTTCTCATGTAGAGAGTGAAAACATGGACAGGAAAAAGGACAGCCTGCTAGTCCTGGAAAACCATGCTGCCTCTGGATCTGATCCTTGCCAGATATGCCTTCTTGTGGGCTTTGCCTGCTCAGCCCACCACCTTCTCACCCTCCTTTTGTTTCCTTTCAGAGTCGGAGCTTGAAGATTTGACTGCCACCCCAGGTATGGTGTATACAGTGCTGCCAAACCCTGTCTGTGGGAAGGGGAGAGGGCAGATCCCTGAGCAGTACAGAGGTTTGGATCTGTGTAAGGGGGGGGAGGAACACACACAGCACCCACAGCCTCTACTCTGCCAGCCTGGCAGTGCCTCAGTGTGAGGCCTTGCTTCCATAGGTAACAGGGAGGGCACCAGTCTGTCCTCTGGTGATAGAAATGAGGAAGTTGGGCTGGTTAGGCTTGTTTGCCTGTGTTAGGTGGAAAAGGTTAGTGACCTCACACCCTGCTGTGCCTGCTATGTATGGATTACAGATTCAGAGTATGAGCTTAGGTACTGGCAGAGATTTGGAGGAGGGTGCCTGGGATGGGTTGTCATTCCTCTTTGGACTGTAAATGACCCTGTGGTTTAGGGAAGTTTCACAATCATCTCTACAAGCTGAAGGGATGGAGTCAGCATGCCAACAAACACATCTGCCTTCTGCTCTGATGTTCCCCCCAGAAAAGAGCCCAAACATGTGCCTGGAGTTTTCTGGGTGTTGTAAAGAACAGATGTGAGAAGACATTTGGTTGAGCAGCTCGGGGAGAAGGGGAGTAGTAGATACAATCCCTTTGAAATTTTCTGTGGTAGAAGTCTGAATAATGTACACTGGTGGCTTATTTTCCTGATTCTTCGTCTTTGTTCACAACTCCATTTTTCAGCTGCTGTGAGGAATTCAGCTGAGCTGATGTAAGAGCCATTTCAGGCCAGCTACAAATGCAGCTATCTACCTACAACTCATCAGGCTTTCTCCACTGTTATTTCAGTCATTTTCTCCCCAACATTTTCCTCACTCAAAATGGACAATCCAGAAGAGGAGGAAATATGTGAGAGCAGCAGTGACAAATAATTTGGTTTTATATCATGTGCAGATACCAGCTTGTGTGTGCCCACCAGGCAGAAACCTTGGCCAACAGTTGTTGCCTGAAGAGACAGCCCCTTCCCTCAGGAGGTGGCTGCTGCCTCTGTGTGGAGGCACAAGCAAGCTCAGGACCTTGGTGACTTGCCATGGGCGTGGCTGAGTGAGTGCACTCGTTGTGTAGGACAGCAGCCATGAGCACAGGGAGCATGGAGCATCTTGCAGCAGCCCCAGCCTGGACACATGTTTTCATCTCTGAGCTGGGGACAGCAGTGGATGGCTGGGCTGGACAGCTGTGACACGCTGCCAGGTTATGGGATGGAGCAGGTTAGGGAAGGAACCATCCATCTCAAATCTCTGTGGGCTCAGAGATGAGGGTCTGACAGTTGGATGGCACTGGGGCCTCCTTTTTGAATCATTGAATCATTAAAGTTGGAAAAGACCTCTAAGATCGTTAAGTCCAACTGTTAACTCAGCACTGTCATGTCTACCACTGAAACATGTTTCTAAGCTCCATATATACTACATCTTTTGAACATTTCCAGAGATGGTGATTCCACTACTTTACATCAGGTTTTTCTTAATGCTCCTCTGTTGCGTTTCTTGCAACCTTTCAGTTCTGGTATTGCTGGCTCTTGTTGAAAATACCTTTCTGTTTGTCTCTCAGGGTTGCCATCTGAGGATGAGGATGAGTCCCATAAGCTGATGCTTTTTGGATCTAAGGTGACCCAAGGGCAGATAGAGGCTGCAGTCATCTCTCTGGCTGTTGTAGGAGTCCTGCTGCTCCTGGCTGCTGGTGTTCTCCTGGCAGCAGTCATCCGTCTCGAGAGGCAAAGGAGGTTACGACGCAATCGGAGATCCATCCTGGATGACGGATTCAAACTCATGTCTCAAAAGAATTCTGGTCTCTGAAAGCTATGTACAAACATTTTGAGCAGGGGCTTGGAGCAGGGGCTGGAACCTTATCCACAGCAAAGATTTTGGGGCATCATTTCAATTGTGCAATGTACTGCTAGAAGCTGAGGAGGGAAAGTTGGAGCCCTGACCTCTTCATTTATTCTCCTCAGCCCTCTGTAAGGAAAATCCAGGAGAGATCCAAGGACCTTTTGAACTGACTGAAGACAAGTAATGATTAAAAAATGTCTTTCTGGAATATTTTCCTTCCCCCAGGAAGAGAGGGGACATTTTCTTCTCTCCAGAACAGCTTTCCTAGCAGAACAGCTTTGGCCAGATTCCAGTCTTGCTCCATTGCCAGAACCAAGTTGGGGATTGTCTCCTAAGAAACTGTGAACCATTAATGCAATTAATTTGAAGAAGGGGATGATAATATTTTCAATTTTGTAAATCAATGCAGAATATAGAAAAGAGTGTTAATTTAGACTTGGATTACTGTTTTTGATGGGTGAGTGGGCAGACAGTAATTCAGGGCACTGCATACCACTGTGACAACCGCATCAAGGACCACGATGAGCTGTGCCTCACTGTCAGCCTTGCTGTGACACAGCCTTTTGCTCTCTGCTGGGGGCCAAACTGGGAGTGGGTGGTGGGATCAGAGTTCTGTAGCTCACCTGTGAGCTGTGCTAGCCATCTTTCAGCATCGGCTGTGCCCACACGTATCACCATAACATCATCCTGTGTGTGCCCACACATCCCACAGTCCCATTGCCCAGGTACCAAGCCCTTCCCTATGAAATACGTGTCCAGCTCCCTTCCCCAAATCCTCATTACCCAAATAGATGCAGGTTAGTGCTTCCATATTTCTGTGCCTGGTTTTCAAATGGAAAGAGCATAAAAGCAATCTGTTCTGTGTGGCTTTCAGAGGCAATTAAAGCAGCTAAGTGGCTCTAATTACAAGGGACTGCTGCGGGCTCCTTAGGTATAACAGCACCATTTTCTTCAGAACAGTGGTTATCACATACTTAATCATGTTCAATTCATATCAAGCCCCTGCATATTTCCAGCTGCCTTTTCCTTTGGCAGTGAGGACAAAGCTCATTATGTTTCTTTCACTACACTTCATTAAGCCTGGTGAGGGGCAGGAGGGCTGTTGAACACTCCTGAATATGGATGATCTTTGCTCAGATTCAAGACTAGTTCAGTTGCAAATGCAAACCAGAGGTTTCCAAACCCATCAGCTGCAGGGAATTTTAGATGCTATGGCGTGAGAAATAATGAAGAAAGAAGTCTTTATTTTATTTTTTCCCCCTTGACTTGTTAAAAAATAGATAAAAAATGTCTTGGGCCTGCACTGAGACGAAGGAGTGAGTTTAAATGTATTCTCTTGCTTCAGGGCAGCAGAACAGGGAAATTGCCCTTCCAGCAGCTCTGCAGCTTTGCAGCGTGGTCCCATACTGGGCTTTGGGTGCTGGCCTCCAGCAGGGCAGCAGAGGGCTAGGAGCTGGATTTCACACATTCCATAAACAGCAGGCTGCCAAAATTCCACCACTATAATGTTTTTTGGGCCAAGTGGAGCATTACTGGTATGTTCTCTCCAGCGAGGGTGGTGAGGAACATCAGGGACAGGCTCTGGAGAAGCCTGTGGTGGGAGGGCTGTGAGCACCAATTCCTCCTCAAACTGAGAAAACTCAAAGGAAAGCTTTGGACAAAACAGAAACAGATTATTTTTCTAGAACCTTCTGTTGCAGCAAACTGACAAAGCACAGTTTATCAGCAAGTTCACAACCGCTTCTAAGCAGGAGTCAGTTCTCCCAGCCAGTGTGCATGTGATGAGGAGGAGGAGAGATCACAGGATCACAAAATACTCTGAGTTGGAAGGGACCTACAAAGATCATAGAATCTGGTTCCTAGGTGAATGGTCCGTATAGGGATTGAACACTCAACCCTGGCATTATTAGCACCATGCTCTGACCAACTGTGCTAGTCCAATAAACCTCCAGCATAAACCCACCCCACTTAAACCCACACTGCCAGTACGAGTTCAGAACAGGTTTACTGCTGTGGAAGAATGGGTGTTGCAGCTTTTGTATGGATAAATGTAAGAAGCAGTTAACAGTGCCTGTTGTAGTCACCATCTGTAGGTAGTGCTTTCTGTCTGCAGTTTTAACATTGTTCTTCCTAGACCCCCAGTAGCTGCGATGACACTTTCAAAAGTTGGCCCAGATGATCACACACCTCTTTGAAGCCTTGCAGGCTATCTCAGGTGACTACAAAGCAGAGCTGCTTGTTGCACTGCAGCAGCTGGCTGTTTGCAGCAGGGCTGGGATGGGATCCCTGTACTGTTAGCCTGCTCAGTGCTGGGCAGGGGCAGCCATGCCCTCAGCCATGGCCATGTGGCTCATCCTCCTGCTAACTCCCACTCTGACTGCACGTGGGAGACACGTGAGTCAAAAGCCTTTTGGTTGTGTACATGGAAATATAAAGTGCTGTCCTTGTACTCTTTCTCAAAACACAGAAGTTAGTGTGGAATTAAGCTGTGGCACTCCATAAAACAACCGACGCTGGTAATTGTCAGCGAAAGGGTTTGCTGGGCTCTCAGCTGTTGTGCGGCTTCTATTTCTGAACTAAATTGCTTGGTGATCCAGACTGGCTGTGCAGCCTGTTTGCAATTTTGTTGGCATAGCAAATTATAGGAGTGATAGCAAGTCTGGAGTGGTGTGCTCATAGACTGTCTGGGGAGAGGAGTTGAGGCACAACGGCTGCCAAAACAAGGGGATCTGCAAGGTAAAATCAGAGGATGGATCTGAGCAGAAGAGAAAGTTGCATCTGGCTTATTCATATATGGAGCCTGGGATGGGGGATGTGTGTATAAGGCAATGTGCATACATGAGGTACCAGACCTGCTGTGGCACTCATCTTGGAAACAATCAATAAATTCAGTCACAGACTGTTCTGGGATGTGAGAAGAGCAGGACTGGGCATGTGATTGATCAAACAGCTGTTGCTGAAATTAGCATTTATGGTGTTAAAAATCAAATACAGTCTGTCTTGGAAATCAATTTGTTTGTTAATTTGCTCTTCTTTTGGGGAAAAGTAAATCTGTTGCTCATCAGGTGTTTTATAAACCTAATGTCCTTTGGTGTTCTTGAGAGAGAGGCTTCATTCTGTATTCTTTAACTGTGGGAAGGATAGGTGAGATGAAACAGTCACCGATCCCTTAAGAGACACAGGGAATCAGTAAAGGAGGAGTTCAGGCTGCTGGGAGAAGGTGTGGGCAAAGAACTTGCTGCGTAAGAGACAGTTCAATGCATGCTGTGCCTTTCTGGTAAGCACAGGAGAGAGAAATTCTCTCTTATTCAGTATCATCAAGTATGACAAAGAAATTATTTCTTACTTCGTGTATGTCGGTACGGGAAGCTTTGCAGTCTGTCACTGTAAGGCGCTGACAGAAAATCCTGCCTGTAGATCCTTCCTACTGGATCCTTATTTTTCATATTTAGGGGTTTCTTCTTCCAAGGAAAGCTTTCCTTTTTGGAGGCAAGTGAAGAGCAGCCATCTTCCTTTGGTCAGGCTGACCTGCTTTGTGAGAAGCAAACAAGCAAAATTCAAAGCTGAGGATGGTAGCAAGCACAGTGTGTCTCTGCCTGCCCGTGGGCTCCTGCTGCTGGAGGTTGTGCTGGGGTGGCAGTGGCTGTGTGAGGGAATGGGGTTGGCAGTGAGACGCTTCTATTCCCCACGTCACTGCCAAATGCAGGAAGGCCTTAAGCAAAATATAACATGTGAGAGAGGCCACTGGTTGTGGGTGCTTTTGTAGCGTCAGTCCCTCCAGGTTTGGTGTGTCCTTCCAGTCCTTTTGAAAAGTTCCAGGTTGCTGCGCTTTGGAGCCAGTGGGGCGAGGGTTGTACAGCCAGGTTTGGATGGGCTTATCAAAACTGAGCCTCTTGTGCAAGGCTGAGCATGAGGATTGTGACTAGTCCAATTTGCAGACTCTCAGTTTGTTAAACATCAAAAAAACCCAAGGAGTGAGAGCAGCATGGGTGTGAGGAGGCGGCTGGTCAGCTGGTGAGCACTGCAGTGCTCCAGCAGGGCCGGAAGAGCTTGTTAGTGCTGCATTCAGCTGAAACAATCTACAACCTCCTTTCATCGATATTCTGTGAATATACAACTCAGTAGGTTACAGCTGGCATGTGACCCCAGAAATCTTACTTTCTGCTTCATTTTCTCAAGGCAAAAGAAACAAATTTTCTTGGGAAGAGCTGCTGTTTGATTTTTCTGCTTTAATGGCCCAGATGTTCGCGATCGTGCTGCCATAAACTTGTGTACAGAGATGTCCATGGATACACGCACATTTTTGCACCAGCCCAGTGTACAATACCTTATTCTAAGGGCTCTACAACTACTAGGGAGGGGCCTCATAGGTTGTACAGCTGTGCAGGAGGGGCCCTGTTGCCCACTGCCAGCCCTGGAGCCAGTGGATGGCTTCTGCACCAAGCTCTAGCTACACTCTTAAACATGTAGCTCTGTGCAGAACTGAGGAGTTAAAACCATTTCCCACTGCTGAAGGTCTTTAAGTTGTAATCTCTTGTTTCACAAAAGAAGTCAATGCACATTTCCTGACTGAAAGATTTTACTTCAATAAAGCTGAAACAGGTATTCCAACTCTACTTTCTGAATATCTGAGGGAGATTTGTATCAAAACCACCCCCTTTCTTTGAAAAGTCTTCACAATGGAAAATGGAAATTATACTTTCAGTTCACAAAGCTGTTTTGATGTGATCAGAATGATTAGTTTGATTTTCACAAGGTATGACTGGAACTATTAAAAAAAACATATTGACCTTTTAGGCTGGGACTAGAGCCTACAGTAACTGAAGTTTGAGTTTGTCCCTTTCTCCAGTCATTGGCACACACCCAAGGCAGCTGCCTGGGAAGGGCGAAAGATTGTCCTTAAGTGGACCTCTCACCCAAGTCCAAGCTGCCCTTTCCTTGTGAGCTTCTCCCTCCACCTCCCTGCTCATCCTTGCTCCCTCTGAAGGTCTGGCTGCAAGTTTTGTGCCAGAATGGATTGTGGCTCATGGTTTTCTCTTTACAGCCTTTAGAGATTTTTAGCTTGGGGGTGTTTGGTGAGTTAGCCTGGAAGAACTGGCCAGGATCCCTTGGCATTGCTAATTGCCAGTCTGAGAAGCCCAGTGGGTGAGGAACCACCCCTGGGTATTGTCATGGCTTTTATGCCTTTGTTAATATTCCAGATGCACAGCTTGGAAATGGATCCTCATGGGTCCTGTTCTGATCCTTTGTGAATGGAACCTGCAGACTGATGGCAGAACTGCAGATTTTAGGTGTAAAAATACCAGGTTTCACAGTTGCTTTATGAAGATCCTTCTGGCAAATCGATTGCCAGTGCTGTGGCTGAGTTATGTGATTTCCCTTGGGTGAAGCTCTACAAAGATTTGATAAAACTGATAGCAGTGTTTCATTAGCCAGCAGATTCCCAAAAGGCTGATCATCCAGCAGAGCATCAAATTACTGTCTGCACTGATACAGGATGGGAGACTAGGCCACAGCTTTTAATGCTTTGAGAAACTCAGATAAATCACTGTCAGGGTAAGTCATCATCTTCAGTCATGTTGAGAGCCTGAAGACTGGTTACAAGTGGAGAGGTGTGGGAAAGGATCTGAAATCATCAAGCTGAGCTACAGGAATAAAGCACTTGAAATGCCCAGGGCCATTGCTTAGCATAATGGTTGATGCCTACATGCTGTGACCTCAGGGTCTGTAAGGAAGCAGCTGGCAATTCGGAAGGCTATACAAGGCTTTGGGGATAAATTGCTGCTGCTCCTTAATTTTCTAACTATTTAAATAGCAATAGGTGATGATGGTATTTCACCCCATGTTTCAGACAGCAATTTCATTCTTACCCAGGGGGATATGCGTATTACTGAAACATAAACTATATCCTGATTTGGGGGATTTTGAATAGTCAAGTGAAATGGAACCAAGATTTAAAATTCTTCTCATGCCAGTTTGCCCAAATGTTGCCCAATCAAACCAAACACCTCCTCAGACTTTGCCCATATTTAATCAATATCATCAAATTCTTGTGTCCTGCGGCTCCCGCACTTGATCTGTGACCTCTGACAACTCTTTAGCTACGCAGTCACGCTCTGCTAGGGCTTTCCTGTGAATCCTTTTCCTTGGGCTGCTTTGTGCTGCTTTATTTATCTGCCCTTCTATAACCTTACTGCCTCAGTAGTGCTTCATGACAGCAGCTGCTTTACGGGTTCCATCCCTGCCTACCCACCAGGATTTGTCCCACTGACCACCTCTCCCAGGGTCTCCTGGTGCTGCTCTACGTGCTCCATTGAACAGTTCTTTGAGTCATCTGCAACATCCAGCTTTACTGCTGCTCCTCTCTAAATGGTGAATCTCAGAAAAAACAGTGAATTCGTTTTACAAGTGTGTTGCCATGGTAATGCCACATCTGGATCTTGTGCCTGTTTGTACCTGGACCTGTACAGGTACGTTCTGTAACCAAGAGTCTGGAATCAGAGAGCAGATGCTGATTTTGATGGAACAGGGCAAGTCATAAAGCACATTCTGAACATGTTCTACACCTTTCTGGGTCTGCCCCTGGCCTGCCAGCTAGCTGTCATGACCCAGCTTTCTGTAGGCTAAAGATACATAAATTACTAAACCAAACGGGGGAGAGTCAGTGAATCCCTGGATATCTTGTCTCAAGGTGATGGCAAATAAATGTCATAGTGTGGACTGGAAGGGCAACAAACCTTAACTAGATTCATACCTAGCACAACAAATTCCTGACTGCAGGGCACAATCCCTCGCATGATAAAGCTCTGCGTGGCTTCTCAGAGATTCTGGTTTGTTTTGTGTGATAAAGAAGAATCTTTTCAGCAGGTTGTCTACCTGTTCCATTTGATATTTCGATGCCAAACCCCCGTGAAGACAGATGTAATTTGTTCTTTTCCTGCTGAGTGAGCCCCTCGCTGGCTCCTGGGTGTGTGTCACATTGATATTGGCTGTGGCAAACGTGGTCAGCTGAGTCTGTGGAGCACAGCACAGAGAGGGAATGTGAGAATTGATTGAGGGGAAGTCTGCAGGGCTTTGCAAGGAAGGAGGATCCCCAAGGAGCAGTCAGAAATGTGAATTGCAGTTTGTGTGTGTGGCTGCTGCCCTGGCAGCATCAGCCTCCTCTGTTTTTCTGGGGTTTGTGGCTGGTTGCCCCAGCCCAGCACTGTGGATTCCAGGCCTATGTCACCACCCCCAGCCGTTGCCAATGCATCCTCAAAACATATGTTTGTGCTGATGCTCCTCACCAACACCTAAGATGTTTGCATTGCTGTCAGAGCATTTAGCACAGATGTACGCACACCTTCCATGTCCTGTGTGTAAGCTCTGGGAATTTCACTGCACAGAAAACAGGAGGAAAAGTCCTATTGTCCAAGATGCTGATTAGTAACAGATGGAGTGAGATGATGGCCAGAGATTCAGGGCTGCTTTCACCTGCTTTTCTGTGGCAAAAAGACACTACAACAAACAAAAAATTCTAAACCAAATGCTTATACAGAAGTAGTTTCTTTGATTTTTGTTTCACACACCTGGGGACATTTTCAGTGTTCTTGCAAATTTGGCTGGCTGCTTATGCATACAAATTCTTCTCCCTCTGGCAGCTCCAGCTGCTCAGCACTGGCTCTAGAAGTCCCTGCCCAGCATGGGTCAAAGCAGAACTATGGATCAGGGGATAGAAAGGCCTCCTTTGTGTGCAGGGCTGCTTGTTTTGCTTCAGGTTGACTCATGAAAATGTTCCAATGATTCAGAAATAGACAATATTTGGTTATGGAGACATGCTGTGCTGTGTCTGAGGTTCAGCAATTCAGGTGCTGTTGTTGATAATTGAACCTTTGCAGATAATAGCCACTTCTACTCAGGGCTCTCAACGTTTTTGAGTATTATCCTGTTAAGTTGGCAGCGAAAGAGGTTTGTAAAACTGCCAGGCACAAAATCCTCTGCTCAGCATGGAAGAATTTTGGATGTAATCCAGGGCCACTTTGCTTCAGATGGACTATAATTAAAATTTCATAATACCTTCTGGAGGTGAGATTTATGTGCAAATCAGGTACACAGGGGCATAAAACCTTTTTGGCCAGTGTTAGATGTTAGAAAGGAGACAGCCTGTTCCCAAACAGCTTATTTTTTTTGAATATTTCATGGGGCTAAGTTCTGTAAAATTTTAGGAAAACACAAACAATAAGAATACCATTCATTTTGAAGGGATCAGGCTTAGAGCTAAAGACAGGAATAGCTGTGTAAACTTCTAAGCTACTTTTATAAAATTAGGCGCATTTCTCTATGTTTTGGGTCAGTCCTCAGCACCTTTGGAGCTGCTGGGGCGTCAGTTTTGGGGGTTTTTTTCCCTTGTTTCTTTTTTTTTTTTTCTCCTGAATTTCTCCCTTGTTATGCAGTGTACCCATTCCAGAGTCATGCGTAATCACCCAAACCAAATCACTAAGAAGTGATTGGAGAGAAACATTTCTAAATTAGATTATTTGGCTCCCAAATTGCATCTTCCCCTTCTTTCCCCGCAACTGATTTCAGGACAGAAGCAATTGCAGCCATGATCTATTGATGACCAGAGGAGATGAAAGCCCTCAGAGAAGCTGCCTGTGCTTGATTAATGCCTGAGTCTGTCCAGCCTAAAGAAAAGGTCCTTAATTTAAGTAAACAGCAGCAGCAATTAAAAAATGTAGAAATGTGTAGTCTGTGTTGAAAACCTCCCACACAGGAAACCTCTCATCGACTTTTGTATTTCTTTTCAAATTCTGATTGTTAGAAGAGAGGCAATACAGTCTCAAAATTTATTTCTTTCTCTTTTTCAGTTACCTCCTTTCAGGCATTTCTTCCAAATTGAGAGCCCAGATACAATGGTAGTCTTTGAAGGAAAATAGTTATGATGATGACTGAAGCTGTGGTGCCATTGTTCCTCCTTGAGATTCACCAGTATTAAAGAAATTAATGACATTGCCTTAAAAAAATGTGTTCTGGAAGCAGGTGAGATCTTGTCAGGCTGCTTCATCAAGCAAAGCCTTTAGGCTGGTTTGACTCAGGCACTTTTTTCTTTCCCTAGCACAAGGAACTTTTTTCTTTCCCTGCACCAAGGAACTCCCATTATTCTCAGTGATTCAATTCTTTGGAATGGCTTTATCTCTCTTTTAGAACATTTTTTTCCTTTATTGTTATGTCCAGGACAGTGAATTGTTCAGCACTAGCCAGTGGGTCTGGCTGAGCTGTGTTCCTTCTGCTTAACAGGGAACACATGAAGATATTCTTGAGGTGTTCTTGTCTCTTGCTTATTTTAGCTGGGTGAGGTTGACTTTTTTTTTCCCCCCACTCACTCTTGTGTCTCATGTTGCAGAGAAATAAGGAAGAACAAAGGCTGTTTCATTACACTTTCACTGCCAAGTAACTCTTTTGGAATGTGTTTGTGTTTCTGGAATATGTAATTGTGTGCTGGGGGGAAAACAAAACCAAATAATTTCTACTCTGCTGATCACTGGCAATTTACAGTATGGACAAGAACTTTAAAATACCAGTAACTTGGAGTTAAAAAAAAAAAAAATCAGGAAAGGTTTTAAAGGAGAAACCCACTTACTGGGGAAAATTTTGAGACTGATGGGGTGATGGTGTTGGGACTGCAGAGGTGCCTGGTGCCATCACTGAGCTGAGGGTCAGCAGAGCAGTGCTGGGGGCAGCAGCAGGGAGGACTGGTGCTGGCCGTGTGCTCAGGCTGGGCAGCAGGAGGGGTCAGTGCACCCCATTCCTTGGAAGTATCCTGGTGGCCACAGCTCCCAGATGCCCAAGTGCTGAGTGGGAAGTTCAGGCTGGGGTGCCCCAAGCTCCCCTGGCTGCCCTGGGCAGGTGGTGGTCAGAGAGCAGGGTTCAACCTGGGTGTTCACTCTTCTGTCTTAAAAATACTTCTACACAGTAATTTTTATGAACACCCCCTGTAATCCCCCATACCTTTGCCAAGTCACCTCATGAAATTATTGGTGGTACTTTGAAAAAAGTGCAGTGCCCCCATGCAGGGGGCTGCACCAGGGCAGGGTGCAGTGCCCCCATGCAGGGGACAGTGCCACAGACCTCTACAGCAGGAGACACACTGAGACCAGAAGCCTGAGACTGAAAAGGAGAAAGGATACTTCTAAAGGATTTTGTGGTTTTTCTAATATCTCTTTAGGACCAGCTCAAACAAACATCTCTTCCTGGACACATACTCAGCTTCTTTTCTTGCCAGCTTTCTTTCAAATCCAAGTGTCACATGGAGTCCCTCACGACCAAGATGCTGCCACCTGCACCATGCTGGAGCAGCAGCTGCAGGGTAGCCCACTCACTTTGGATGGAGCTGCCTGGTGGGAGCTGTGGGACTACCTGGTGCCACAGAGGGAGCCTGGAGAGGTGCATTCTGGCACCTTCCCCTAGCTTGTGCTCTCAGCTGGGAAGAACTGCTCTGAGACCACCTCATGCTACATTACCCAAAGCCAAACCCAAGGAACAGCAGTTTGGGCTCTGATTTTTGCTCCTCTCAGGGCTCTCTGTTTCCCTGAACTGACTGCTGATACCACCCACCAGGCTTCCCCCAGTGCCAGGAAACAGGCAAAGAGAAGAAAGGCTGGGATGTTATGGAGAGAGGGTAGCAGCTGTGTAATTTTACATAACAGCACAATTTGGGGAAGTTTCAGCTGATTTTACCATAATAACGGCTGGTTTTGTGCGCCTGATGGAGCTGCAGTTGGTCTGTGCTCTGAAATGGGTCAGTAAGAGGAACGAGCAGTTAGGGCCACCACCCTTCCATCGGGGCAGCAGTGAAGCTGTGCATTTTACTTTGAGTTCTGCAGTTGATTTCCATCTCTGCGAAGAGGTGCTGAGGCACAGGGTGGTGGGGTTTAGCTGGGAAATGTTCAAAACCCCTTTAAAACCAGCTGTGCCCCTGCTACAGACATCCTGCCGAGCTTTCCTCCAACTACAGCCCTTGTTTGGAACTCACTTCTGAGCACTGACATCACTCTCGCAGCTTGCCAAGGAGCCTTTTGGAGTTCACAGAGTCAGGCAGGCTCTCAGGAGGGGCGCCGATGTGTCGGTCTGCCAGAGAGAGGTTTGCCCTCGGGGTGTGTGATGCCTCTGTCCCTGAAGTTTTGGATGTTGAAAAGAGATGTGGGCATTCACAGATCAAACGGAACGTGGCATCTAAAGGAAAAAGTACATGTAAATTTTCTTTTTCTCTTGCAAGCCAGGAATTGTAGTGAGTGGCTGTAAGGAGGGAAAACAAAGCAGTGACTAATTCTGCTTTTCCTGGAGCAGTCTGATAACTGGCAGTTGAAAAGAGAGAAGGGAATGAATGCAAGAAATGTTTTTCATACTAGGAATGCAAACTGGAACCCAAGCTGGAATAGTCATTAGTGTTTCCAAAACTTAGCCCCTGAAATATCTGAAGAAATGAAAAAGAAAAAACAAAATCCAAGAATGAGTAAGAGGCACTGAAAAAGGCTGTGAATGCCTTAAGGGCAAAAGAATCCCAGTGAGAGATGCCCAGATTGGCAAGGATGTGGAGGGCACTGTGGAGTAGTGAGAGCTGGCAGGTGAGGGTGAGGAGTGATCTCTTGGCTGAGCTGCTTCCAGAGCCGACCACCCCACACCTGAGACAAGACCATTTTTTGCTTCTCCCTGTCAATCTACCACCACTGTCCTCCCTGAGGGACCCCTGTGCAGGGCCATGTCCCCTGGAGGCATTCGCCTCCTCCAGCTCTGTACCAAGACCCCAAGCTCAGCAACCAAACTCTGGGTTGAGAGACTGAAGTTGGAATTTTTGTTATTTTGGAGAAATATTTGCTTCTGAAGTATAGCAGGGTATTTTTTTTTAATTGACTGGGGTAAAATGGATTGTTCATAGCTAAAACTTCAGATTGTTGGTGATGACATTTGTGGCCTGGCTTTAATTCAGATTTTAAATGAAAAACAGCATTTTCAGAATACAACCTGCAGAACACCACCTATTCTCCAGTCACTCTCCGAAAAAGAAAGCTGCTGTTCATGGGTGGGTTTTGGGACTGTGTGTTCAGGGCTCATGGCATCCCTGTCTTCAGAAGTGTTTCCTTTCAAATCATATTTTATCTTCTGCATCACTTATTCAAGGACCCTGGCTCTTGATTCCTGTCTGAACATTTGTAGCTGCTAGTAAAGTCAGACTGGTTTTGTGTTGTTTTTGTTTTTTTGGTTGTTTTTCAGAAACTTCAAAATAGTTTTTTTGTCTAATCCATCCTTCCAGAGGAAGTTTTTCCCTTCAAACTAAGGAAAAAAAGGCTTGACAGAGGCTTCCAGAGCAATTTCCCTCCCTTTGCCAGCGTGAGCTGGCTCTGGAACAATCCATCTGGCTTTTTCTCCTGGTATTGAATCCTCTAGAAAGTGAAAACCCCCCACCATTGCCTGAACCTGGCAGTGGTCACTTCCATCTCCTGAGGGACCATGGGTGACAGTTGCCATGTCAACTACCCTGTATGTCCTGTCTCCTCTGTATCGGCTGAGAATTCTTTGCCAAGAGCCAATCTTCTGGATTAGTGCATGTCAAATTCCATGTCCTGAGCCGATGAGAGACTCGCTTGGCTTTACTTTATAGCCATTCAATAGTCATAGGCAATAACTTGAAATTTTAGAATAACTTTGTCCTTTCCACTGAGAACAATATGCCTCTACCCTCCTCAAGCGCTTTGCTGTGTGTGCCACAGCCGGTCCTCGCTGTGTCTCTGGCACATGAAACTACAAATAATTGCAGGTACAGTAGAGAAGTCACGACAAACCTGTCTGGTACATTGTATTGAGCTTCATAAAGGCAATGGCCTGGAGCTGACTCTTCCTCTGGCTCTGGGGAGATCCTCCTTGCCAGGTCGGGGACATTTACCTAACCCAGGCTGCTCTCTAGGAAAGGACGTAGTCCATTATAGCACAGAAGTTGGATCCAAGGCCATGCAGCTCCTCCCCAATGTTCCAGTTCACTGTGAATATTTTAGATGCCAGGCTTTACTGCAGAAAGTCTGGTCCAGTGTATTTCAAGAAGTCATTTCCAGCTTCTAAGCCAAGCATCAGCAGCCTGGTATCCCAGACATGTCCTCCATTGTTTTTCCTTCCGTCTCTCTGCAGCATGAGAATCCAATTACACTGCCTCCAAGAAAGCCCTGATAATAAAAGCTCAAACACTTTTTCAAAGGGATGTAATTGAGTATCTGGCAGAGACAGTCTGTGCCCAGCACCTTCCTTCCATTTTTTTTTTCCCCACAAAGAGGGATTTTCCTTGGAGTAAAACCAAAAGCCATTGAGACTGGTACATTTACCACATTGAGAGTGGTAAATGTTATGATCTTGCCTAAAAGTCTGCTCTCAGTATGTGAAAATACTTTGTAAAAGCTGGATTATAGCTGCAATGGCTCTCATATATAAAGAGGGAGCATGCAGTGAATGATGTGAGTAGGATGGAGGAACACATAGGTGACTCTTGTGCTGCTGTGGGCTGAGAGGATCTTTCCCTCCCCAGGGGCCAAACCTTGGCTCACTTGCACAGAAAGGCATCGTGTATAGTGTGGTTTTGAATGGTTAGCACCTGTCCGAATTTCAGAACCGCTTTATTTAATGTGTTACTGGGGTATTCACTCTGTTATCACTGAATGTGGTTTGTTTATTAAGTTTTATGATCAAGTCCATGAAATGTCCTGGAAAGTTCCTGTTCCTGTTTGTCCCATGTTTTCTGAGTCATAAAAGCAGGACTAGTCATTGCAGGTGAAGAGGACCTACAGTGTCCTACGTTCACTAAAGCAAATATGAAAAAAGTAAGAGTTGCAGATTCATGGTTTATGAGAATTGTCCAGACTAATTTCTAACAATAGCTTTTGAGTGAAATAAAACTTCAGGGGTTGGTCTATAGCTCTTGTTGTTTCTGTTATTTATCAAACTTGTATTTAATGTAGAAAAGGATAAACAATGAAATTCTCTAGGGCAGAGAAATCTTGCAAGAAGCTGCATGGTGCAGCAGACATACTGAATTTAGTTTTCCTTGTTTGGACTTGACAATTTCAGCTGTTGAATTTTCTCCCTTTGGACAAGGCTCAGGCACTGAAACATCCTGTCTGCTTCCAGTTGCTTTCAGCTCTGAATGGCAGAGCAGAGACACTTTCTTTTTCAATCCAGAAATCTCATTATTGTGCCAGCAGACCTTGGTTTAGGCTTTGCCAGGATCCGTGTGCTCCCTGCTTCCTGTGGCACAGCTCCCAGCTGGTAGGAGAGGGGATTCTCTTGGAGGCTGGACGCTTTCTTGGCGGGTGCTCTGGGCATCAACTCTGTGTGTCCTGAGTGCAGACCCAAAGTGGAGTAGCACTTTAACTCCAGCAGCTCTCACCTCCTTTCCTGATGACACGGGAAGCCCACACTCAGCATCAGGAGTGGAGCTTGGGGAAGGATGGATGGAGAAGACCAAGACAAGAAGCCAAAAAATGCACAGTCGGAGCATGATGGGAATATCTGCACTAGGAAAAGTTTTAATGCAGTGGTCTTGGGCTCACAGGATTTCTTGTCTGCCCTCTTATGAAGTCTTTATGTACCTCATAAATATGAAATATAACAATCTGCAGGGACCTGTGGGGACAATTTTATTCAGTTTTGGAGCTCAATACTCCAGTCATGAAAGCATTTTCTGTACATCTTCGTGGCAGCAGACAGGGACAAGCATTTGAATGCGTGTACCCATTAAGCCTATAGTAACAGCCTGGGGAGAAAATCTCCATTGCTATTATGATTTGTGTCATCATTAAATTCTGTCCAATAATGGAGATGAATCATGTCTTTAGAACTCATTTCCTTAAAATTAGCTTAAATTCAGGTGCAAGTGCAAGCAGCCTTGACCCTGGATGATTTTACATGCTGTACAATGACTGCTGAATTATCTCACTTCTCTCTGTGAGGCAGGAAAAAGTCCCTGGAAGGAAGTACAGGAAAGATTCTGTGAACCAACCAAGCTCAGGGACTTGTTCCCAACACCCCCCTTAGCCTCTGCGAGCAAAGGTGATGGACCATGGAACTGACCTGTGAAATTGCTTGAAATCTGGTGTTTTAATGTTCCCAATGATCTGAATTTTTATAGTATAGCTCTGATTTTTCTGGCCCTCATCAACATTGATCTGTTGATGAGATTACATTAGATCACACCGGATCTGTTAGGAAGATGGGTACGCATCTCAACTGACATTTCAGCAATCTGACATTTCAAAAGAGCACTAAAAAGGAAAATGCTAACTAATCTCACAAAAATGAAAATTTACAAATATTTTTCTCTCAAGTAGTGTCAACACTTTAAAACCAAAATTCTTCTATAGAAACAAAGAATGGCATGATTAAGCTGGATGAGTTGGCAAAAGTACATTTCTCCCTCACTCTGTCTGTCTAACTGAGAGGAGCTAGCACCAATGCATGGTAAACCCCAAAGCCTGCTTTGAGCAGCTCAAAATGTTTGCAAGTGAATAATAACTGCGGCAAACCAGCACGTGATTGCTGAAGTGTTTGTACCTGCAACAGAATAAATCTGTCCTGCAGCAATATTGGATGAGAGTCCCCCACCTCTGGCACCCAGGACATCTCACTGCTGCTGGGTTCATGCACATACAGCCAGTGCTGCTCTGCACCCTCACCCTCCTGATGCACAGCAGGGGACTTGGCAAAGGGGCCTGTCAGGGCCATATAGCAAAGGAGACGAGGGATGGAGCCCTGTGAGTTCCTGCAGCCTCTGCCAGACTGCTGCAGAGATGCTGGTGGATGTCTGAATGCCCCAGGGCTCAGCGCAGACCCCAGCCCAGCCGGGATGCAGAGAGTGCAGCCGGCCATCCTGGGTGCCCCCCGGGCATGCTGGACTGCTGCTCTTATTGTCAGATTATGTTTCACTTTTCACTCTATCCTCTGCACTGCATGAGAGCAGGAAGGGGCTGGGGCCAAGCACAAGGCTCTCAGATGTTCTCTGCTAAAACTCTGGGATGAAGAGAAAGAGAGATGCCACAAAGTAGTGAAGATGCTCGACCCCCATGTAGCTGTTGTGCTGGGTGTCCAGAGAAGGGCAGAGAGCAGACAGGGGAGATCATAGCACATCCACCTTCCATCTGTGTTTTGCTGCTCTCTGGATCTGCACATGTCAGGCTGTGCTGTCGCCGACGTGTGGGTTGTGATACACCTCAGGAAAAAGTGGGAAGAGATCTGCCATTGGCTCCTTCCTGTGCAGTGTGTCATCTGGCAGCTGTGTATATCACAGGGAACACAGGGACCACTCTGCTGCTGAGCAAAGCTGCTTCACTGAGTAGTCAGAGACACTTGGAGGGGAAAAGGCAAAGAGAAAGGCAGCCCTTGATTTTTTGTTTCTGCCCGGCTCTGAAAACTCTTGGGAAACAGAAACCTGATGGATTAAGGACCGTGTGGAGAACCAGTAAAGCAGATTTCCAAGGATAAGTTGCAGATTGAAGAAGAACAGTGCCCAAAAGGAAATATTCACTAAAATTTCTTCCTTGGTGCAGAGAGAAAGTGTTTGGGGATCTCTGATACTTCAGCCTCTGAATCAGCTTTTCTGTGGGGAACATATGGGACTTAAGGACAGCTGACAGGGAGCCTCTGAAGTGAAGCTGACGTGTCCCCAGCACAGGCAGAAGAACCCATTTATCAACTCTTTTCTCTAGTTTGCAACCATGGGGCAGATTTTTAAAATGCAAGTGTGTGTGTTCCCTCCTGCAACCACTGGCTTTAGCAACTGAGCTGGCAGAAGGCACTGACGAGTGCGTGGCTGGACCAGGGCTCTGCTGCCCCAGCCATGAGGCAGCACACCTGGTTCCCCTTGCAGTACATACCCAAGCCCTTCTGGAGAGCGGAGAACCACAACACAACCAACTTCTTTTCTGCACTGTACGGCTCCCCTAACC
This sequence comes from Phylloscopus whistleri, assembly GCA_017589585.1. Lineage (NCBI taxonomy): Eukaryota > Metazoa > Chordata > Aves > Passeriformes > Phylloscopidae > Phylloscopus > Phylloscopus whistleri. The sequence goes on from JADMLD010000294.1 coordinate 272,739, forward strand.
AGTCCCTCTTCAACAGTGACTTGAACCTGGAAGACCTGGGGGACTTCAGTAGTGGAGCCAAGTATGAGGGTGAGTCCCAGAGCAGGATCGTGAAGGCGCTGCTGATTGTTGCCTACTCTGTGATCATCTGCATCTCTCTCTTCGGCAACATCCTGGTGTGCCACGTGGTCATCAAGAACAAGAGGATGCACTCTGCCACCAACCTCTTCATCGTAAATCTGGCTGTTGCTGACGTGATGATCACCACCCTGAACACCCCCTTCACACTGGTGAGCCCCGTCCAGCTGTGCCTGCTGGTGTCTGTGTGTGCCTGTCAGCTGTGTGCAGTAGGGTTGAATGGGGCTGGGACCAGGCTGGTATCCAGACTTATTTTTGCTCCCCTCCCCCTTTTTCCTTCTGGAGAGGGTGCAGTCATGTCCCCCATCCCAAACACCCCCCAAGCAAGTGGAGCTAGGGGCTCATGTACAGCCAGTGTACACCTGCAGTCCATTACAGGGGTCACTCTGCTGCAGCTTTCCACCTCCCTCGGCAAGGCACAGATCTGGGAGCCGTTTGTGCGTGTAGACGGGGAAGGAAGTGGGGACAAGTTTGACACAAGAAAATCCAACTAATGGCTGGTTTCCTATGGAAACAGCATGAAGAAGGTCAGTCCCTGTGCAGCATCTCAGGGAAGTGCTCGGGCTGCACTGAACAGTGTCGGTGGCATGACCCTCCCTTGGCCACTACAGACAGTGCTTCCTTGGGCTAATCATGCTTTTTTATTTTCAGTGACTAAAAATATACATGATATAAAAGAGCATTAAATGAATGAGATGGGAAAAATGAAAGATTAATTTCTTGCCCCACTGTCACAGACTGTAAATGCCATTTAAACAGGACTCTGCTCCTGGATTTGACCCAGCACTCCTGTTCAAAATCTCTCTGCTTTATTCCTGCCCCAAGTGCTCTTCTGCCTTTCAAAAGAACGTCTTTAATTAGCTATTTGAATTCACCCTTTCTTAAACTGATGCTGTTTCTTTGGTGGGATTTCCCTGCCTTGTTCTGATGGGATTTACATCCCGTAATTTGTTCAGGGAGAGCCTGGTGCCCTCTTGTGTGTTCACACACCAACAGCCACACACCAGGCATATGTAATTAAATTTCTATCAGCTCTCTCAGGAATGAGCTTTACATCAGCTCCAGAGATCCAGCACACTGCTCCAGTTCAGTGGTAGTGCTGCAAGAGTCATCCCTGTAGGGAAATTCATTAGATTAATTGAAAACAGATTAGCTAGTCTTGACTAATTTTCTGTGGACAGATGCTTTGTAGTAAATATACTTTACTTCAAATTAGCTTAATCTGCAGAAAAATGAGTGACATTAATTTGTAATTAATATTACACAGTCAGGAATAACAAGGGAATGAGGCAATTTGGCATATTCTCCTCTGCAGAGAAGCAATCATCAGTAACACCCCTCTGAACAGGTGAGATGGATTCCATGTATTTCTCTCACTAAGTTTGGAAAGCATGCAGCTTCCAGCATCCACATACCCGAAAGTATGTTTTCTGGGAGGCACCCAGTGTGCCCTGCAGAGCCTTGTTGGGGAGCAGAGTTAAGATTTCTTTATGTGTTCCAGAGGAGCCATGGTAAATGTACAAATGTACAAATGTACACATGTACACAACATACACAGAGCCAACTGGTTTACCCAGTGCAGTAAATCTCATCTCAGTTTGAGACCCTCTTGCACAGTCACTGTTTCCCAAGGAAAAACTGAGGATGAAGCACCTCCAAAGCCTCAGGAAGCTGTATTAAAGCATTTCTTCTGTACCGTGCACCTGGGAAGCCAATTTGCTTCTCTTCGGGTACTGCTCCTCTTAATCTGATGTTGTCTGTTCTTCAGGTGAGGTTTGTGAGCAGCACCTGGGTTTTTGGAAAGCTGATGTGTCACATCAGCCGGTTTGTTCAGTACTGCTCTGTCCACGTGTCTGTGCTGACCCTTGCTGCCATTGCACTGGACCGGCACCAGGTAAGTTGAAGACACTGCCCCTATGTTTGCTAGAAAACAATGTGCTAAATACTGTGGTTGTTTCCTCTCAAATCCCAGTACCTGGAAACCTGCACTGTCTTGAGACTTGAGGAACAGAGGGGAGAACTCCAGCTTTCACGGCAGTGGATAAAACACCCATGATATTTACAGTGAGAGTGATGAAATACTGCAACAGGCTGTCTAGAGAGGTTGTAGTTAGTGGGAGCCTCTGTCCTTGGAGATACTGAAAACCTCAGGAGGTCAGACAGCCTGCTCCACCCCTGTTCTGCCTGGGCCATTGGGCTCGTGGGCTCCCTCCCCTCCTCAGCCCTGCCTGAGAGCAGGGCCCCACCAGCAGGGTGAGGGATAAGTGCTGAATTCAAGTATCAGCCAGCCCACACGTTCTCTCCACACAGATTCATGAGTCTGTCAGTTCTGACCCTTGCCCCATTCCTTGCCTAAGACTGGAAACTAGTAAGAACTATGTTAACTCATCCAGTTCAAGGTAAGAAATTCTCTCCTCCTTCAGCCCTGATACTTACCAGCCACGAAAACCTTTCAGGTCAAGCAATGAGTACAGACTGAAAGGTTTCCTTAAGAAAGTTTGTAATTTGTTCTTTAGCTGAGGAGTCCTGAGTGCTGGGAGGCCAGATCCAGCAAAGTGAGCTCTCAGGCAGCCTGGATTTCTTGCTGTGCTGGAGTCACTGAAACAGTTGCTGCAGAAAAGCAGCTTCACGTGATAATGCTGTGAATGGACGAAATTCAAAACAAGAACTGGCTCCACCTGGTGTCAGAGAATAACAGGGGCTGCCGAAGCACAGATCAGCCACTTCGGTCTTTTTTACCACAAAAAGTTTGACAGTCTGCCCATTTCATGTGCAATATTACGGCTCCTGAAATCAAAGCACTTCTAGAGTAATTAATTTTGATCAGTAGATTCTGGGTTGATTGCAAGGCATGGCAAGGTATTAAGAAGTTTAATTAATTAATCAAGAATTGTTTAATTAAGGGCAAAAAATACATGCCCTTAAATTCAGTGGAGTGGGTTCCTCAGGGCTGGAATTAACTGGTATGGCCCAAGGAGATAAAGGCAGAAGTGAGAAGAAGTCCCGGACAAAAGAGAAACCAACATTTTCTCCAAAAATATTGCTACCCTGAGAAGTACCACAGCAGGCAGATACTCCAGGGGAGTATAACTTGATTAAGTAGGTATTTATAATGGGACTAGAAACAACATGCATAAAATACTGAAGACTTCATCAGCTAAGTGATCATCTGGATGACATGATAGGTCTATTTTTGATTATTGTTTCATTGCCTAAGATAGTCCTCCACAGTGCATATAGCTCAACAGAGATCTCACCACCGTGGTCTCAGGAGTCCTGCTGATGGGTCACACGGAATCTGTTTCTTCGGCTCAGGCTCTGGGCCAGCAGTAACACCCAATATGTGCACAACTCCATGCACTTACCAGCCCTTGTGCTCCCTGAAGTCCTGTAAAGTGAGTCTCTCTGCCTTTTAACACTGAAGAGATGTGGAGCTGCTGCTGCATATCACATGCAACATGGGGCTCAAAGAGTGACCAAGATGCTGTAAATCCTCAGTAGTTGTTGTTCTCTGCAGGTGATCATGCACCCTCTCAAGCCACGCATGTCCATGGTGAAAGGAGGGATTTGCATCATCGTCATCTGGGTTATGGCCAGCTGCTTCTCACTGCCTCACGCCATTTATCAGACTCTGACAAGGTTTTATATTGGGTAAGACATTTACATATTTTTTGTTGTATGATGTTTGCAAAGCCCCAGAGAAGCCAAGGCCACACCCTGCTGTCCATGTTATTAGGGCAGAAAGGGTGGCGAAACAGAGAAGTTTTCATTCCATTTGCATGGGTGCTGTGTCTGTCAAAGGGACAATGGGACAAAGGGAAAATGACAATTGATGGACTTGCTTCCAGACTGTTTCATTAGCTGTTTTGGACTCAGAGATTCAACCATGTAATTTGGGGCAGGCACAGGAGAGAGGGCCTCCTCATCAGCAGAGGACACAGATGTCAATACAGATGATTTCTTTCTTTTCCTGGGGATGCGTTTAAGATAACCTTCATTGGAGACAAAGGTCAAACACAGAGTAAAATTTTCCATTGAAAGTGGCACCTGTCCATGACACCAAATGAGTTCTGCTACCTGTACCTGTACTGAAACTTGTCTGAATGTCTGAGGTGTTTGTCCTCAGATGTGTGCAGCTGGAGTGGAATTGAGAGCTCTTTCTCTTTGATCTTCAGAAACAGAACCATCCGAATGGTCTGCCTCCCCAGCTTCCCTCCTCCTGCTGATCTTTTCTGGAAGTATTTGGACCTGACTACATTTGTTCTTTTGTATGTTCTGCCCCTGCTTGTGATCTCCATCACCTACACCATAGTGGCCAAAAAGCTCTGGCTGAGGAATGCCATTGGAGACCTCACCATGGAGCAATACTATGCCCATCAGCGGAAGAAGAAGATGACGCTGAAGATGCTGATGGTGGTGGTGGTTGTGTTTGCCGTGTGCTGGTTTCCCCTGAACTGCTACGTGGTGCTGATCTCCTGCAGGGCCATCCACAGCAGCAACGCTCTGTACTTCGCTTTCCACTGGTTTGCCATGAGCAGCACCTGCTACAACCCCTTCATCTACTGCTGGCTGAACGAGAGCTTCCGCACTGAGCTCCGGTCCCTGCTGTGCGTGTGCCGGCGCAGGAGCACGGCTCAGGGCCACGCTCTGCAGCCCATCTCCCCCCTGTTCCGGCGTGCCAAGGCTGAGAACTGCCGGTACAAAAGAAGCAGCACGTGCCAGAAGGCACAGACACCCTCCAAGGGGCACTCTGCAAAGACAGACATAACCAGCGTGCAGCCGATTGTGGCAGAAAGCTGAACCCTTCATCTGACAGCTGGGCAGCATCACACAGGGATTGCAAAATCAAGGGGAAAATGGGTTTGGAAAGGCCTCTGGAGGCCATCAAGTTAACCTTCTGCCCACAGCATGCAAACTTCAACCTTTGACTGGGTCATTCAGGACCTTGTTCTCTCAGGTATCAAAATTCTTTAGGGATGAATTGCCCATTGGTGGGCTCCAGAATGAGGGATGTTGAGTGAATTTTTCGTTGGAAAAGTCAGCAAAAATGAAAAGAATTATTTAACAGCACACAAAGCCTTTCATGGTCTAAGAAAACATGGGGAAGCTACACTGGTTATACACACACCAGCTGCCCACTGTGGCTTGATGTAAAGCTGTTAGGGCTTTAACTTTGTGAATTGACATTCCTTTGGCATAAAATCTAAACTATTTTCACTTTCAATAATATTTTATTTTTCATCAGTCCTCAAGAACTGTGTTCTTTTTGGCTTTCCTGCCAGCCCGCCAGCCCTTCCCCCTTGGGTCAGCCTGTCTCCCTGTCCTGTAGTTATCCTGTGGGCAGCAGCAACCTTTCAGCAGCTGTGGAACTGGGGGTTCCACCTTTGTCTGAGATGGAACCAGCATTGTGTTGGTTCCATCACAATGGAACAAACCAGACCGGCAGGTTTTCAGCCCAAATGGCAGGAGAGGGAAGATGTTCAACCTGTAACCCGTAAATGGTCATGTGTTCCCTGCTCAGGTAAACTGAGCATCTGACAATGTGCCACAGCATACACCTCAAGCACAGATCCTTGCATTCCAGCTACATCGCTGGTGGCAGGGTGCACCAGCAGGGCTGGTCCTGGTCTGAAGGTGCCTCTGGAATGCAAGAGATAGCTGGGATTCCTGGGGATGTGTGTGCCTGACAGCTGGCAACAGCAGCTGCTGCTCTGGGGGCTCACAGTGGAGCTAGACACCGTGTTATAGAGATGGGTTTGGGTCACTAGTGAGAGATACCCAGTGGGAGCACACGGCTGACTTCAGCCTATGGCTATGAAAAGCCACCAAAGTTGTGTTTTCCTCTTTCTCAGAAAGAATAACCAGTTTCTTTGTGTCCATTCTGCACTGGCTCAGCCGTTATTTATGATGGTAAAGGGTTGAGCTTCAATAGACAGTGAAAAGAAAATGAGCTTCAGTCTTCCCATGCAAAATGCTCTAAATTACACCTCTACAGCTGAGCATTTCCACCCAGACTGGCACCATGTCACAGCTGCAAACCTGTGTGAAAGGCTGCTTAAATTTGCAAATCAAGATGCTTTGATGGGTACAAAAATATGTGACCTGAGAATGTATTTGTATTTCAAAAAGAAACTGTGAAGGAGATGAAAGAGTAAGAGCAACACTAATCTCTCTTTTCCCTAAGATATTGTGGGAAGGAGGAGGACAACAGCAGTTGGGACAGGGACCGGGACAGGGACCAGGACAGGGACCTGGCATGGCAATGCCAGTCCTAGTGGCAATGACAATACTGAGGCTTCATGTCTGTGCTCCCATCTGAGGCACAGTGATCTCTTTTCCTTCACATCTGCAGGAATTACTCTGCAGAGGATATGCTATGGGGAGGAAATGGAGTTAGAAACCTCCCTTCAGAGAGCAAATACCCAAGGCTCAGGTATCAGTTCTGACCAGGTGAGCCTTCGATTTGGTTCAGCTGGAGTGGAGTCCTGCCTGGAGCTGGTACCACAGAGGGAGTACTAAAACCTCTAATTATGTGTTACAAGTAAATTACAGCATAATTTACAGACATTACAGACAAATGCAGACATTACCTCTAAGCTGGGTGTTTTACGGTCTGGAAAACTGGGAATCCATGACACTGCAAATGGCATTTTCCTACTATTGCTGTCTGGAGGTTTCTATAAACAACATATCTCTTCTTAAAACCCAAGCCAACCAAAAACTAAAATAAACATTGTTCCTTTATCTTAATAAAACTTATTCAAATGGTCTTCTCTTTACATTGGAAATAACCAATGAGAATAAATAATGCAGTTTGCATGCATATCCCAACCCACTCCCAGAGAACTGTCAAACTCCTTACTCTGGGCTAAATAAAACAGATTCTGCTCTTGCCCCTCACCCTTCAGCATGCTGGCTCAGCATCCCTCAGCCCTGTGTGGATGGATGGATGGTGCAGGCCAAGGTCAAATCCACAGGCTGCCGGTCTGACCATAGCAGTAGGCAGACATCTCTCACCTGGCAACAGCTCTCCAAGGGACAGTTTGCTCCAGATGAAAAAAGCTGACATTGTTTCCTCATAGCACATCCCATGCTGATCCTTGCGCGGCAGTGCTTTCCTCAGTAGGAGTCTGCAGTCTGTCAATGTTGAGCTGCCTTAAAAAACATTGTTTCTTTGAGGTGATTGTTTTTGTAAAAGTCTAGCAAACTTCCCCCTGATTACACACAACCTCCCACTGGATGCTCTTGCTTTAATACACGCTGTTAAAATATCTGTGTGGTTGTAATACAGTAAGAATTGATCCATCGATGTTCTTTGGGGGCTAACGGTCAAATAAAATACTGGTTCAGCACCCTCTCTCTCCTCTGGGTTTTGTGTAACTTTTGAGTTATGAAAAGGAGATGATATTCCCTCTTACAAGAGGGTTAGCCAGAAAGCATAGACTGCTGCTCATGGCAGACATAAACCCATGACCAAAACTTTTGACTTCTTTCAGCATGAAAAGCCCTTTGCACAAAGAAGTGCTGTGGTTTCCTAGGTGGGGAGTCAGCCATGGATGTGCCCTGACTGCAAATGCTGTTTCATTGCCATGTGCTTTCCTGCAGCTTGCGCAATCAATCAGTGGCTGGTCCCAGCAGCACTTTTGCCTGGCATCTTGGTCCAGGCAGGAGCATGGGATACTTTAAGGTCTCTTTGAATTTGTTATTCTCCAATAAACACTTCCATGAAGAGAAGCATGGCCTAATCAATTCTTTGTGCATTTCTTCCAGCTCCTGCTGGGATGCTCAACCATCCCCTGGCTCCCTTCTCCTTGCTGGGGAACTCATGCTCTCCCTCACCTGACTGCAAGCAAAGAGGGCAGGAACCCCTCTAGCACAGCAAGTTTGCTACAGCTCTGAAAACTGGTCATCATAGTCAGATTTCTTTGGAAGGGGCTGCTCAGTATCAACATGTGCACTATGACTGTGCCAGACCCAGGCTCGTTGGGCAAAGCTGCAAGTAGGGCAGCAAGAGGTCTGGCAAGGTAACTGATCACCAAAGATGTACATTGATTTCCAGCTACACATCTACTGAAAACCAGCAATATGCCGAATACAGAGCCCTGCAGCTACATTAAAATAACCCTTTAGCATTCGCACTGTTAAAATCAGGTGACTACACCAAAAGAAGAGAATATTATATTCCCCTCTCTGCAGGGGTGCTTCTTTGAAGAAACTTTCCAAGCAGAATAATGAACCTGCAGCTGTGGATAATTTAACCAGCTCCACAGAGGGCTCACAGGCTTTTTGAGTCACTTCTGAATTATTAAAATGGAAGCTGCTAACTGGGTTGACTTCAACATCACCCAAAGCACTGTGGCACCCTCCAAATCCAGACTGAATTGCTTTAGTCTGAAAAATGGGGAGATGTAGGAATAGGAATGTGTGAGTCAGAGGAATGGGAAAGACGTTCCTCCATGGAGGGTTCCTCTCACTTTGGTTTTAACTGTGGTAAGAAGACACCTGAGGGTTTGCTCATAGGGTGCTCTGCCCCCCAACACACAACATGCCAGAGGGGTCACCTGAACTGATACTCAGTTTGGGACTGTTGCCATTGTTGGGTACAGTGCTCTTAGTGCAGGAGGTAAGCTTGCCACTGAAGTAATTATTAGCTAACTGAATAACTATTAAGCTGGTAAAACCAAATTACTTGGTCTGACACTATACTGCTGCTGTGGACTTTGGCCATGTTCTAAAATTTTGATCCCTGACTCAGGTAGAGGAAATGCTTCTTTTAAATGAGTTTTCCTTACAAGAGAAGTGTTAACTCACACAGTGCTATTGTTTGCACAGAGCCTGATACCTCAGGTAGAAGAAGAATGGGCCTGGTCTCCCACACACCAAAATGAGATGCCACTCTTTTTTTCACAGAAGTACAGAATTCAGCTTTCTCAGGTGGAAAATCCTCTTCTGTGTCATCTGCACTGACCCTTAAATGATCCTGAATTACTTTTTATTTTTTATTATTCCTCTCTCACTGTGTGGACAAGAGTAAGTGGGGTTTGTATTGACATTCACTCCACAGAGACCTGGTGTGAAGTGTCCCCCCAGGATGTGTGTGGGCAAGGGGCTGGGCATGAGTAGCTGCCACAAAGAGACGGGAGAGAGGCTTCAAGCACAGGGGTGCTGCAGGAGCAGGATGGAGCCCAGAGGGGACTGAGCTGCTGGTGGCTTTTGGGAAGGCTGAGGACCCGGAGGGTGGCACCTGACACAGGCTGCATCCCATCCCATCTCTCACCCACTGTAAATCCAAAGGCCAGGAAGAGCAGAGTCTGTTTCTCAGCTGGAATGTGTCATACTGAGGTGCCGTCATGGCTGAAGGTCTTGTGATTATTTATAAGAACTGCACTACAAACAGGGCTTTGTACAGGTACTTTATACACCTGTGCTGGCTCTGCTGTTTCCCCTCTGCCTGTCTGTGAGATGCACGGATTGATGTCTCCTGTGGTTTCTTTATTCCTGGAGGTTTGCTTTGCAGTTTTCCATACTGTGAGGTACTGAACTGACTTCTCACATGAGAAAGTGCCCCCACCTCTGCCCACTCAAACACGCTGTAACCGAGACGTATCCTGTGGGTTTTGCCCTGCAGATTCCAGCTCGCTCGGCTGCTCCTGTGCCAGAGGAAGTTTTGCGTTTAATAAGCAGGAAAAAACACACGGGTCTCATGGCCACAAGCGGTCCCGGGGAGCCCAGCGCTGAGGTGCCGATATCTGATGACCGGTGTCGACCGAGAGCCACTGGGAAACGCCACAACAGCGTCGTTAAATGCAGAAAGTGACCCGGGAGAGGGCACGGAGGGAGCGGGAGCGGCGGCGAGAGCCGGGAGAGGGCACCAGGAGATCGGGAACGACGGCAAGAGCGGGAAAGGGGCACCAGGAGCTCGGGAACGACGGCGAGAGCGGGAAGAGGGCACGGGGGCAGAGAGGAAAGAGCGGCGGGAGCCGGGAGAAGGCTGAGGGGAGATCGGGAACGGCGGGAGCCGCCAGGGGGCGCTGTGGCACCGCCCCGCCGTGAGGGCGGACACACGGCGCCGCAGCGCCCCCTGGCGGCCCGCGGTTCCCGCCCTGCCCGGACGCGGCGCCATGAGGGCCCCGGGGGCCCCGATGGGGAAAAAAGCCCCGGGACTGCCGGGACCGGGGCGGGGAGGGCCCGCGAGGGGTCCCCGTGACCCGGGGTGGGCCGCCGGGTTCGTCCCTAACCGCTTACCCAGCCCTGACTGACTGCCGAGCTTGGCAGTGCTCCGAGTGAACGGCGGTTTCTCAGAGAATTTGAAAAATCGTATCAAAATGTAATTCAGGGTTTGAGAAACACCTTGCAGACTTGGGCCACCGATCTGAGCTTCTCAGTCATCTCTTACAGTAGAGAAGAATGCGGTATGTGATGAAAAGTGTGTGCATGTGCCTGCCTGTGCCTGGCGGTTCACCTGCTGTTCCAGAGGCCCCAAGGCGCTGATAGACCAGGCACACTGCTCATTTGGGATGTGGCACAGGGACACTGCAGGATGTGCCACAGGGACACTGCACCTGCTCGCTCACCACTGTCAGTGGCACAGTGACACTGCTGGTGCTGATGCAGGTGCTGGTGGCCTGGAGCTGTGCTAGTGCCTTGGCAGGGACCCCTTGAGCCTCGGACACAGCAATGGCCAAGGAGTTTGGGGTCTCAGCTGACAGAACACAGTCAAACAAATGAGATAATGCAGCCTGAGCTCAAGCTCCAGTCACTGCCCCAAGTGCTGGGCTCCTGACAGTGGCTGCAACAGACCGGCCAGGGAAGGGAAGCAGTTGTGTCCCCAACACCTCCTGACAGACCCAAGCTACCAGCCTGGCAGGGGCCTGGGGGAGCTGCAGGGGGACTGTGCCAGGGCTGTGGCACTCACAGCCACACAAACACCAGTAGAAGGTGGAACTGCCCGGACCCTGGCTGAACCCCAAGTATGCACAGACCACCCCCCCCCCAAGTTGGAACCACTTCCACAGGGAGGCTGTGACTCACAGCACACACTGGGATGGAGAGCTCTGAGCAAATGAACAAATAAAACACTTGCAAACAAGCCCCTTTGAGTGCCACTGCCACATTCCTGTTGAGGCTCAGGACATTTCAGGATCCACTCCAAAATCCTTCGTTATTCATGTGTCTAAAAATAGGTCTTGACGGCTTGCACTGGTCAGCCAGAGCAGAGTAGCCAAATACCTCTGCTACACTGAACTTAAATATTCAGACTCTTCCAAAAAAGACCAGGGAGGTGACAAATTTCCGGTGAAGCTGAACCAAATGTTGGGGGTGTCAGTTTTCATCCTCTGGCATAATGTCTCTCCTTTCCAGCTGATGATTTGTGAGTAACAATGTTCCACCTAATATACATGAAAGTCCACAGCTGAATAACACTTGCCCTGGGAAAGTTAAAACAAACAGATGAATCCCACAGATACTTCTCCCAGTCATTAATGTCTCCCAGAATATCATCACTGCTCTGAAGGCTTGGTTGGTTTGAACAACGTGTCATCTTTTTTCTCCGTTTCTGCTCATGACTCAGCATCCTGACTTTCCTTCACTCTTCTCCTGAGTCTCCTGTGGTAGCAGAATCAGATTGTCAATAAATCATTACTTGTTTCCATGGCTTTCAGGGAAGCAATAAAACCTTTCCTTGGTTGTATAACTGAGTTCATTGATCCAGTGGTACTGCAGCCAAGTGCAGGTTTTCTGGAGATGTCCCAGAGCCTCACGCAGCAGGTCAGCCTGGTGGGATCATGCACCTGAGGACCCAGACAGACCAGCAGGTGTCACTCAGTCTGAGGCAGTTTTAACCTAATCCTGTAGAGCATCATGCACTGAGTATCCGTGGCTGTGAACTAAAGGTTATTTATTGGCTGCATTACTGCCTACAGCATGTTACCCAGACACTGAGAAGTGTGAGTCCAGGTACAACTGGCTAAGTGAAATTCAAGGACCATTTGCCTTTCCCCATGTCCTCAAGGACTGGGCTTGGCCATGTTCTGGGAGCCTCTTCCTGGAATTAGGGATATGCTTTGGCGTTTTGCTCCCCACTAAGGAGAGCTGGCTGCCATCCCAGGGCCCACTGCTGGCGCTGGAAGGTAAACTGATGATTTTGCTTCTATTGTCAAATTGTCATGCTTCTTTTGAGCAGAATCCCCCTTCAGTCTTGCCACAGGATGTTTGTTATTTCCTGGGAGTTATTTTCAGCCTGTTTTAGCCTTTGCTGTTTGAGCCCTGGCTGTGCCTTCAGTCACCCTTATGCTGAAACACAACTTTTCTTTAGTGGATCTATTGGGCAGCAGCGCCCAAAGCTAGGTACCCAGGACATGCAGTTCGTGATATCTTCGGCCTTGGGAACTCCTCTGATGTGCTCATGTCCCTGATAATTAGCGTGTGTGTATAAATGTCAGCTCAATTTTCTTGGTGATCTAGGTGTTTTAGATGAACTAAATGACCTCATTCTTTCCTGTGGTAACAAATGTCTATGTGTCTGTTAAAACGTTTTTTTGCCATCTTTTCCTTGACAATTTGCTGGAGACTTCAAAAGTCTGGCATTCCCCTGTATGACAATTTTTTTTATGAGGTTGAAAAGAAAGGAAAGTTAGAACTTGGCAAGTGTGTTTAAGGAAAACAAAAATCTCTTCAAATCTGAAATGAAGAGTTCCTCTCTTTTTCTGAAAACAGGCAGTTTTCTTTAGCAGCTGTTCCTGCTATTTCTAAAATATTAAGTGGAAAACATACATTTCTGTCTCTGGATAAAGAAAGATTCCAACTATAAATTTTTTGCGAATTCTTTACCTGACTGAAACTCAAACACACAACAGAGAAGAGCCCCCAGAGGCACTGGTTGAAAAAGAAAACCTTTTCCCTTCAGCAGACTGTTATTTCAGCATTGTCTGCTGGAGGTTATCGTGATCTAAAACCACTGCGTGGGGTGAAGGAAGGGATCCCCCAGGGGTTCTGCTGCTCCTCTGCTGGGAGCTCTTAACCTGTTTCCCAAAATCCCTGAGATAATTCAGACACAAGGAAAGAGATGACAGGGATGAAAGAAGGGAGTCTGTGATGCCAGTATGACAGCTGTCAGTTGCACAAGACTTACAAAGTGTTTTATGGAAAAAGCCAGATTCACAGGATATCCAGCCAGCAAGAGGATTTGCCAATTGTCACGGGAAAATTGCAATATTTTAGCTTAAAATACAAGCTAGCACTATCAACCTGAAATTGGAAAAATCTTGCCTGAAAAATAGTTTCTGGTCGCAAATTAAGAAGTATACCTTTTTGCAATATTTTCCTATTGCAGACAACTTTCTGTTTGCATGTTTTTGTATAGAAATCTCCAGCTGTTTCTGGCACAGGGCTGACTGGTGCATTTCTGTCACTGGACATCAAAGCAGGGGAACAAAACTGAGCTAGTATTTTCTTTCTTGTTTCCATTCCGACTGTGTGTGCTCAGGCTGTTTCCCAGAGCTCTGTGGTTTGGACCAACCTGCAGGCTCACATCACCAACCCCACTGACCTTGGTTCAAAGGTTTCTTCATTAAGCTGATGAGCTCCTGAAGAAAGACCCTTCCCCTTGCCTGGTACTGATCAGACCATGTTCCTGCTCAACAGAGCTGTCTCCTGGGAAGCTGCTTCCCCTGGGGCTGCCTGAGCACCCTGGCTGGGGCTTGCCCCATCCTCCTCCCATAGCCTGGACACTGTTGAAGGTCCTGCAGGTACCACAACAGGGATTTAGTAGTTTCAAGACATTCAAGCTTGGTTTTAATGCCTTCACTAATGAGCCTGACAACCTGTAAGAGTGTGAGTGGGTCTCCTCTTAATTCCTCAGGGAGACTTGGTACTACAGTGAAAGCCACAGAAAGGTCTGGAGTGTGAAATATAGATACAATGGGAAGAAAAGTTGTAAAACTAATGGTGGGGTTTTGCTAGGCTTTTAAGTTTAATAGGAGGTCTCCATAGCCTTTTACTACTTAGTGCTATGTTCTATGGTTTTAAAGTCTATTGGAGCAAATTGCAATCAGCTCTGGGCTGATCAGGGCCTGCAGGTACTACCCTATCATGGGGCCTTGCAAAGTTGAGTAAATATTCACTGAATTGATGCTTCTGGGCATTTTTCCCTGCGCAGTCATATCCAGAGGCTCTTCTCTGGTATCATTAAGTTTATGTTAAGAATAATCTCAGATTCTCTCAGTTTCTAGGAACTGAGATGTGAAGTCCAAGCCATATGAAGGAAATTGTTCCTCAGCAGCTTTATCTATGGTCATGATCTGTTTAACTGGTGCTCGTTCTGGATAAATCACAGCTGGTGGAGAACAGCAGAGGCACTGAACTGAGGCACTTGCTGCAGCACTGCAGGGGTTAGATACTGGTGAGATGGCAGTGGTCATAGCAATAAGCACAGCTCATTGGGAGGGTGTGTGGCAACCAGGGAGATCTGTCAGATGAGGTAACGGGAGCCTGCTCAGCCCAGGCTCTGAACTGCTCATGTTTTGGCACAGGACTTCTTTTTTTTTTCTTTTTTTTTCTCCTTTTTTTCTTTTTTTTTTCCTTTATTTTACTTTTTTTCTTTCTTTTTTCTTTTTTTCCTTTTTTTCTTTTTCTTTCTTTTTTCTTTTTTCTTTTTTCTTTTTTCTTTTCTTTTTTCTTTTTTCTTTTTTCTTTTTTCTTTTTTCTTTTTTCTTTTTCTTTTTTTTTCTTTTTTCTTTTTTCTTTTTTTCTTTTTTCTTTTTTCTTTTTTCTTTTTTCTTTTTTTTTCTTTTTTCTTTTTTTTCTTTTTTCTTTTTTCTTTTTTTCCTTTTTCTTTCTTTTTCTTTTTTCTTTTCTTTTTCTTTCTTTTTCTTTTTTTTTTCTTTTTCTTTTTTTTTCTTTTTCTTTTTCTTTTTCTTTTTCTTTTTTCTTTTTCTTTTTCTTTTTCTTTTTCTTTTTCTTTTTCTTTTTCTTTTTCTTTTTCTTTTTCTTTTTCTTTTTCTTTTTCTTTTTCTTTTTCTTTTTCTTTTTCTTTTTCTTTTTCTTTTTCTTTTTCTTTTTTTTTTCTTTTTTTCTTTCTTTTTTTTTTTTTTCTGAAGCAGACAAAGGTTTAGTTGTTTTCTAATACTTTTAGGTCTGGAAATGTTGTGAGCACTTGCATGCTGCTTCCCACCTATCCCATCCCTTGAAGTGACTTTCCCATAGGGGCACCTACTTCCCCACGTCTTTGCTGGGACCAAATCTTCTCCAGCTCCTCTCCCTCTGTCTTCTTTTCTGATGATGCTGAACTAGTCATCCTGGGCATAAAGCCATTGGGGGAGGAGGTCACAATGTTCCTGTGCAGTGATTAATGGGAAGTGTTCTTGGAGCAAAGAAGCGAGCTGACTCTTTAAAATAACATTCATCAAAGGAAAGAGCTTGCTGGTTGCTAATTTTTGAGGGATAGGCAGTATCCTCCCTCTGTGGGCTGATAATCCGGAATTGACTCACTGACTAAAGTTGTCTAAACCATCATATTTCTAAAGTGTTGCATTTCAGACCAGGGCTTAAAGGGCCAGGAGCGGAGCTGGCTGACACCCTTAGGTATGTGTCACCATCCAGCTTGAGGGAACATTACAAGCACAGGAGCAATCCCTAAAAGCTCCCGCTATCAAAAGCTGCCTCTCTAATTGCTCCCAATAACCTGCTCTTGTTTTCCCATAAACGCCACGTGCTTTGGAAAGAGGCAGTGTGCTTGGGAAGCCAGTAACTGGACAGGACATAGAAAAGAGATTCTCCCACCAGCATGTTTGAGGGACTTGGTCAGGCAGACTCTCAGAGAGGAATGATCCTCACAGCCATGTGTGTCTTGAAACCATGCAATTAAGTCCTTGCTCAGCAAGTGGAAGGCCTCCTCCTTGGTGGGAAAAGCCCCTCCTGAACTGAGGGGCTTTGGTCAGTGTACCTCCCTCCCCCAAGAGTAGGAGGGGCTCCCTCCTCCCTGCCCCTTGCCTCGAGCAGTCACCCATGTGGAAAGACTGTTTAAAGCACCGGCCTTCCTGTGGATGCCATTCTACTTCAATGGTGTGTGTAAGTTAAAAATCATCTAAAACAATAATTAGTTCCTCTGCAGTAAAGTCGGGAATTGCTCAGCTCTCTTCACCATCATTGCCAAAGTAGGGGGAGATGCATCAGCTGCAAGCGGGGCTGAGCAGGCATTCACAACCCCATGAACATCCCCCCAGGAGGCACTGAGGGACACAGGAAGCACTGAGAAATGCAGTATTTCACAGGAATGTACGTGGTACCACATGTTTGAGACCTTGGCAAGGACCAAAACTTGCTTTTCTAAGCCCAGCTCCAGAGTTCCTCTCCTGCTTGTCCCAGCTTCATGGGCATTTATCCAAGGACAGCGACATCATTCAGATTTGGCAGTGATAAGCATTTATGTTTGTAAAATGGGAGTCTGGACTCTGCCCTGCATCCAGTGTTCAG
Source organism: Phylloscopus whistleri (assembly GCA_017589585.1). Taxonomy (NCBI): domain Eukaryota; kingdom Metazoa; phylum Chordata; class Aves; order Passeriformes; family Phylloscopidae; genus Phylloscopus; species Phylloscopus whistleri. The sequence goes on from JADMLD010000294.1 coordinate 289,329, forward strand.
CCTTTGCTGTCTCCAGGCAGAGCTACCTGCAGGGAAAACAGGTGGAGGAGCAGGGCTCCCATGCAGGGCAATGCTCTTCAGCCTGTGCTGGCACCCTGTCCTATGTACCCTCACTGTGCTCCAGACAGGTGTCCCCAGGACCACCAACACCTGAGTGCTGCTTTGTTGCTCTTCAAACATGGAAAAATCATAAAGCAATCAAAGAATGATCAGGAAAGCCTGTCTTTCTTTGAGTCTTATCCAGGTTTTTTGCAAATTTATGGACACAAATGTAAGTGTTTTAAAATGATCCCCAAACTGGTATGAATTATATGTTTAGGTTTCTTGGTAGCCTGGGAATGGAAGGCTGCTGCAGACCCATTCTGCTATTATTAATGCTATTTTAGCTTTCACCTCTTGGGTGGAAAAAACATTTTATGTCTTGAATACTTCCTCTTGCCCTAGTCATGCAAGAATCCTGAATATTGGCAGTCTCATTAATTGTGCTTAGCCTTCAGCAATCAGTCAGGCAGCTGACAAGGGCATTTGGCAGAGGAGTTTTTGGTGATAAAGTCATACTTAGGGCTACAGACAAAATAATTCTTTTAATGGATGTATTTATTGGAAAATTCAACACATATTCAGAAGACCAGGAAAACTGCAGTAGAGAAATAGTTTTCTCCAAAATAAAAATCTCCAACCATCAAAGTTTCCTCAATGGTCACTTCTAATAATGCAAATTTCCTGTTCTTCCATAAAACCCCCATGCATTTTGCAGGGGAGAGAAAAGAAAAGGAAAATGCAGTGTCAGTCAGATAACTTCCCCTTCTCCCAAGCCTCAATAAATATCTGAGGCATTAGTATCAGGAAAACGTGTCCCCTGAATGTCTGCTCTGCTTTATATCTTGGTTCTGTTTGGAGAGTGCAGGATCCTGTATGCACAGCAAAATTTATCTTCTGCACAAAGAGCTTTTCGTAGTAATTGCACTTCGCTTACTGAGCTTGTCTAGAACTTCAAAAATATCTTCCCTGACACCTCCCCATGCTGAGATGGAGTGTTGGGCAGTCTGGGTTTCTGCTAGTCAAGATAGGAGTTTCCAGTATGTGTACCATTAAAAAGAGGGAAGGCTGTTTTGTGCCAGTGTCAAGTGCTGTTGGCACGTTCGTTGCGGTTCAGCCGTGCAACAGCTGGGGCTAGGTCCACCCCTCTGCAGGTCAGACGTGTCACTTGGTAAAAATAAAACCAGCTGAGAAAGCCCTGCCTTCAGGGCACAGCAAGGTCTCTTCCCCTGTCACAGGCAGGATGCTGTCGGGGGCAGTGTTAGTGTTTCACCCTGGTGTGATGTGCAGGGTTTGTGACAGTGTCTTCCCACAGACGTGGCACAGCCCCTGTGATGCCCATGGAGTGTGCAGCAGTGCCCGTGGCACAGAGCAGTGGTGTCCATGGTGTGTGTGTGTGGCAGTGCCCATGGTGCCTGCAGTAAATGGGTTGGTGCCCAGGCTGTCAAATCTGCCCCAGCTGCCCCTGCAGTGGCAGCCAGGGTGAGAACAAAGCCCAGTGACTGGCCCCAGGTGAGGGCCAGGGGGTGTTCTCCCTCTGCAGGGTCTTGGGGTCATCTTCAGGCTGAGAAAAAGGGGCACTGAGTGCAGGGAGTCCTTTGCTGCAGGGCAGGCAAGGGAGGGAAGGCAGGGTGGCTTCCCTTGTTGTTGTAGTGACTGGGCAAGTCCTGAGCAGGCTGCGTGGAATGAAACAGAAGAGCAGATGTGAGTCAAGTGCCATGTACGTCTCTGCTGGCCACCCAAAAAAGGATGCCTGGCACTGCTCTGCTGGGGAGAGGGATGGCTCAGAGACGGAGCCATGTTAATACAAATTTTCCCTCTTTGCCCTCAGCAAATAATTTCTCTTCCCTTTCCTTTTCATAAAGTGAGGTTAATGATAACAATTCATCTGCTTCACGGGAGGGCTGAGTATGAACAAATATTTGTCAAATATGAGACATTAAACCAAATAATTATGTGGAATAAACCTTCTGCAGAAATTTTATTCCACATAAATGCAGTTTTGAAATTTTTGGGATCTCAGGAATGAAATAGTTGGACATGATGAGTCTAGACTGAGGAACACAAATTAATGTCAGAAAGATTTGGGAGTTCATGTGATCTGGAATGCCTGTGGCTGGTGTGGTGAGAGCACAAGGTTTGGGGAGCACAATACTAGTTTTCTGCAGAGCACAGAAAAGAGTTCTGTCACTGGGACTTGAGAGGAGACTCCAAGGGAACAACGGGGATCCTAATGACGGGCTTTGTCTCCCTTTTTGCACCAGCATGTTATCATTACACGTCAGGATTCTAACATAAACGTTCCCAGCAGCCGTCTGCCTTGGAAAGCCTGGTCCAGCATTTATCCCTGTGCCAGCACTGAAGTGGAAAAGATAAATGAAGAATTCATATTGTTGGACTAGAGTCTGTTCGTCAATAATTCCAAGTAGTTCCTGAATTAGGCTATTACTAATTATCTATTTTCACCATAATTGGGAGGACAAGGGGTTCTGGCAGGCAGCGCATGAGACATACAGGAGAAAATGATTAAAGCAGAGCCAAAAATATCACCATACTGGAGTCATGAGTCAGATCCTGACCTTTCAAATAGCACCACGGAGAGCCTGAGCTCATTTGGATGGGATCCCAGGGATCCAGGTGAGAGTGACAGAATGGTTCAGCCTGGCCAGCTTTGGAGGGAGGGAAGAAACTGGGGATGTCCTCGAGGGGGGACAGAAAACTAAAGGGTAGGAAGAGCTTCAGATGAATCTGTTTCACCTTCTCTGTCTCTGGTCTTCCTGAAGAAAAGGGTAATTCCATGTTCCTGAGCTTAACTGTTTTACCTGTCAGCACTCCTAATCACTCCCTGCCAAGAATGTGCATTCTCTGGTTAATGTGATAATCAGCAGTAATTAATTCCAGCTTCTAGTAATGAATTACAGCTTCTTCTTGATCAACGTTTTAAAAGCCTTTTAAGCTTGTGTCAAGTTGTGTTTGCTCAGAAAGAGGAGTTATCAGTCACTCCTGTGGAACTCACAATTCCATGTGGATTGCTACAACTGCAAGAGACTCAATTTCAGACACAAAGTGCCTGTTGTGGGACTGGCCAAGAACTCCAAACCTGGCTCTGCAGGGACAGATGCAGGTGGATCCTCGTCAGGGCTGAGAATGCTCCATGTCAGGAGCTTTGTAACACTGAGCTGCTGTGCAGAGGCCGAGAGGAAAAGCTTTGCCCTGAGCAGGGATCTGTGGGATCTTCCATCACCGTCTGTCTGAAGACTCTTTTGGGGAAGCTGCTGCAGGGGGAGAACCTGGCTCTGACACCAGGAGGGCACCCAGCCCCACAAAGGAGTTTCCCTTTGGGGTTCCCTCCCAAGGCAGCTCCACCAACCTCCAGCTGTCACAGGGAGTGAGAGTGTCTGTGCCCTGTATCAGGGGTGAAGCTGTGACCCAGCCGAGGACTGTCCATCCCCCTGCCCTCCCACTCCCTGGGATGTGGCGCTTGCCAAACCACACAGACGGCTGCCAGCAGCAGAGGAATATTTGTCTGCGTGCATTCCTTGTTAATAAAAATAAGTCTTTTTTGGGGTCGTAGGCAGAGGAGTAGTCATGTCACATCCTGTTCTGTGTCTCCACAGCAACTCCAAACTTCCCAAACACAGGGAGCAGAGCAGTGATGGTCTGTCTGCAGTGCATGAACTCTCGGGCTGTCCTGGCTGTGTCACCCACTGGCCCCCTTCCCAGAGTGGGAGCACGCAGAACAGCGTGTGTGGCAAACTGGCACGGTGCTGCCCCAATGGTGCTCTCTGCTTCACCCCCCTGGAACCAGGGAGATCTGCCTGTGCACTCCAGCAGAGCCCACAGGGCCCCTAAATGACAGATGAAAAAATAATATTCCCTCTCAATATTTGGCTGCCAAGTCCAGAGTCACTCACCTTTTCTTTGGATATACGGGTGTTTGACCATGGATATTTCACAGGATCATGGGCACTATTTTCTCTCTCCTAAGAAAAATTTACTCAGCCAGATAAAACAAGCAAAAAAATGCTGGTTGTGCTGATTCATAAGGAAACAATTTCCCTTCTATTTTAGCAGTGTACAGCAGGAAATTGCAGAGTGATTTGCTGGAGGAGCAAGAAAGTCGGGATAGGACAGATTGTACAGCATTTTCTGAGGGTCAGATGATTCTTCACAGCCTTAGAATCTGTGAGCAGGTTTGTGCTGCATGATGTGGTGTAGATTAGAGATTTATCCCCATCTTCAGTAAGCTCCAGCTTCAGGAGGAGCATAAATGAAGAAGCCTGGAGCTCAGTGGGTCTTATTTATACCACAGGAAAAGGCTATCTGAGGGGGAGAGAATCCCTTTGTGCTCCTGGCTGCATTGGCTGTGCTGGGGTTTGTGCATGAACTGTTGGGTATTTAATAAACCTGCAGAATTGCCCTTGGAGTGGTGGTTTTGGCACCCAAGCCCAGGAGGTTTGGGAAAGTCCTGGCTCTGTGAGTGAAGGGATCTGGTGGATCTGCATCCAGAACCGATTCCTCTGGGCTGTGAGGAGCTGGGAGTCACAGTGGGGTCTGGTTGTGTCTGCTCTGTGTTTCTGGGCTTCTCCAGCTTTGTACCCACACTGGGCAGGGGCTCTGCTCCTCACAGGGATATGGCTGAAGTTCCAGTTCCCAGGTCTTGAAGTACTTAGGGATTTCAGGAGAAGTTTAGACTTCACTTTGCACCTAAAAGCCTGATTTGCTGCCATAGCAGTATAATTGCCTATTTTTGTCAGCTTTTCAGAGTTGAGAAGTGGTTTCTCCCTCCAGGAAATCTTTTTATACCTCTCTTTCCTCTGCTGATGGTCAGGCTGTTCCATAGCTCTTGCTTCCCTGAGTGTTACTGCAGTCCTGTGAGAGTTCAATGGCATCAGATTATTCTGCCGTTTTTGCCTCTCATAGTCCAAATTATCTGTGATTCAGGAAAGGCACTGTTTTGTGATGCTTGGAAATGCTGGTTCAGAACTCCTGAAAATTCAGAACCTCAAAGTTTGCCCCCCAGTCCTTTTGCACTTTGAACAGCACCTTTACCTTCAGGGTGAAGGATTAGCTCAGCTGCAGTTACCTTCACTTTTTGTTTCTGATGTCATGGTCATCCCTGTCTGTGTGCAGTTTTTCATGCTAAGGGAGCATTAAGACAAACATGTGCTCAGATATGGAAAAACAAATGGAGGCCTGAGGATATTAAAGATCACAAAGAAATACAGGCTGGGCTGGGCAGAGGGGTTGGAAGGAGCAGCACAGCTCAGGAGGTCGGCACCAGGAGCTGTCCCCTTTGGCCATCCTTGCAAACTTGTGCATCTTTATAAATTTTTGAAGAAAAGTTTTCTCTGTCTTTCCTGGTTGGGTAAAAAACCCAGTGCAAAAGGGCATAGGAGAGGGGATGCTGTTTTTCTGGCATCTTAATGAAGCAAATCCTACAAGCTACCTAAAGAGGTTCTAGGAAATCTCTATCCTTACCCAGGGATAAACTGTCTTGAGTATCCAGGAACAGTTTCTTGCAGCAACTTTAAAGGCACATTCCCAGCCTTGTCTTCTGGTTCCTCTTGTGTTGTTATTGCCAGAGATTAGTGCTAATTGCTGAGCCCTGTGGAAAGGGAGTGCTTGGATGGTTTGGAGTGCCTGCAGAAGGAGTGTCACATTTTTCGAAGTGTTTGATAAACAGGGGAGCAAAGGCAGATAACAGCATCAAAGCCTACGTTGTGCTCTCCTGGTGTAATGGGCAGCTTTTGAGAGAGGGAGAAGATTGCTGAAAGCCATCATATTACTGGAGAACACGAACCCACTTGACTGGTGACCCCTAGCAGCCCCAGCAGGTGATGGACAGCACCATCCTAGTGCCTAGACAGAGGCACCAGAAGGACAGTTGCACTTCACAACTTTTCCTTTAATACGCTGACCCCTAGAAAGGAGGTGTGAGCAAACGTGGAGGAAAAAACCCATTCTTTTATCTAGACGTGGAGTTCTGAATATTCATTGCTTATCTCCAGACCACTCCAGTGTTTCAAATACGAGAGTTACAGGTTGATTCAAAGCTTTCATTAGAGAATTAGATTCATTTGAATCAAAATGCCTATGTAAGAAATTTGAATATCATCCAGCAGAAAGTGTCTGTCATGTCCTGGCAGCTCATCTTCAGAATGTAGCTGCATATTGATGAAGAGCTCATTGAATAAAAATTATTCACTCCTGGAGAAGAAACAGCAGTCCTGAAGGAGAACTGTAAAAGCAGACTGACATCAAACAGACATGTGATCCATCAGGGTTCATGTTGCTCAGGAGACCTTCACTCATATCAGTTAGTGCTGTTCTGGCTCTGAGTTTTAGTGAGGGCTCTGCTGAGGCACCTGCCTGTGTCTGCAATTGCAGGAGAGTCTGGAACAATCCTGAGCTGGGAGAGGATGCTCTGAACCTGTGGTACCTGTCTGCTGTGCTGCAGGAGCCTGAGCTGCCCTTGTTCCTGGCAACACCTACAGCTGGAACCCCCCGGACCTAGGGCATGGTTTATGTTATTACAGGGTACTACTATTTTGCTGTTCCTATTTCCCCACACATACACACAACAGAGTCTTCAATTTTAAGCCTTTCTTTAAGCTGTTGGTGTGTTTGAACCCAATCACATGCTAAGGAGGGAAGAGAGAAGATTGCTCACTGAGCAGCCTGGCAAAGAACCTCGCTGCTGAAGTTCCCTCCTTGTCACAGCAACAAAGGCACTCGGACTTCCCAATGCTCCGTGTCAGTGCTGATTGACTGGAGTACAAAACACAGGCTGGTGGTCAGGAGATGTGGGGGTGTATCTGTCTCCAGAGCCACACTGAGTTTTAGCACATCAATGAGCTTCTGGTACATGGGGAATCTGTCATTTTATTATCACCTGAGCTGCAAGCAAAGTGGAATCATATAGGCTCATCGTTGTTCACAGCTGCCACACAACTTCAACACTAAGTTCTGTACTTTCCCTCTTCCCAGGGAATTCAGGATTTTCTCCTGAATCAGAGTGGGAGGACTTAGACTGCCAAAATAAGGAGCCAGCCTAAGACCTGTGGTGTACCTCTGCTTTCAAATGAGGTCTTCAGTGCTGACAACAGGCTGTGTCCTTTACAGAGTATTTTAGGGTTCAGGTCCACAAATCACTTTAGGCTGGTCTAAGCCAGCTGTCCCTCCATCCCAGCAAGTCACATCAGGGCCACTGACCTGCACTCACTTGTTTCACTTAGATTATACCCCTGTTGATTAGCACAAATGAGCTGAATAGAAAATGGAAAATGCATCTTTGAGCCCAGCACTTGGCATTGAATTCTCTATACAAAAAGGAAATGCCTGTCTCTTCAGTTTCTTTTCAGTTTTTTTTGTTCACAAATTCTTAAGTGAACAAAGAGAGGCTCCTGGTTCTCCTTCTTTGCAGCCATTCATGTGCCTCTGGGAAAGGTTTAGCTTCTGTGCTTGCCAGGCTAATCAAGGAAACAGAAAACACAGAACATTAGTGCATTTAAATCCCAGGCACTCTAAAGTCTCAAGAAAATAGAAAAAAATGTTTGGCAGATGCATCCACCTGATGCCCACAGCCTCGAGGGCCATGGCTGGGAAAAATCCAACAGGAGGGGCTTTGAGGTGAAGTTTCCTGAATGAATTATCAGCTAGGACAGGAAAAAACTGGAAGAAAAAAGGAGAGGGTCTGAGTCCCAGATTGGATAAGCTTCAAATACAGAAATTAATCCATCACCCAGTGTAATGAAGCATTGTGGACAGAAGAAATGGGTTTCCAGGGAGGATCCGGGTAGGCTTGCTGGTGGTCCCAGCGCCAAGGGGGATGGCATTGAACCGACCAAAGCCTTTGAAATCTTTCTCTGTGTTCCCTCCTGGGAAAAGCCTCAGCAGCAGCAGCAGCATTTCCCTTGGTCTCTACATTTTTGCCCAGGCAGGAGCTCGCTCCACATATGTGCTACCAAAGGCTCTGCAGCCTCATGGTCAGGGCTTCAGGGTTTCAGGGATTCAGATTTTCAGAGATGTGCTGGGCACTGTGCAGGTGCTGGTGAGGGCAGGCAGGAAGCATGGTCAGCCCCTGCCAACATTGTCTCCCCATCCCTGCTCCTTCCAAACCTGTCCCAGTGGTCCCAGGGGTCACTTTCTCAGCAGCAGTCCCAAGGGGTCTGTGCCTCCTATCCTTGCTGAATGTCTCAAAAGCAAGAAGAGGTTTTGTAATTTTTCCTCTTACACCTGGAAAGGGAGGAACCCTACAAAATTGTGATTTAGATCAGTCCCTGGAGCAAGAAAGCTGTGCAGAAGCAAGAAATCAGCATTCCTGAAACCTCTCCTGGTACCTGAGGTACCTTAGCTCTGGAGCAGAGGAACAACCCCTCCTCTGTTCTGACAGGTACTGAAGCCTGAGCAGAGCTCCCTGAATCCAGGAGAAACCCAGGAATTTCAAAATTTAGCCAAGGTTCATTTTGGCAACGAGAATATCTCCCACCATGGCTGGGGAGGGGCCCAGCCCCTGCAGAACCCAAACCCAAAGGGCAGTAACTGGGCTGCAGCAAGCAGCTCCTACCCAGCACCAGCTGGGGAGCTGAGATGTGACCTTGCTGCCAGTGTGACAGCCTTTGGAGGCTTTATTAGCTGAGCTCTCTAATGCTAGGTTAGTTGTTTTTGAGTTTGTTTGTGGTTTGTTTCTGTGAAAACTTAATCTTCTGGTTTAATAAAATGGCATATTTTTCCCCTGAGCTGGGCTGGCTCCCTGCAGGTGCCCACCTATCACTGCTCTCCTGGTCTCTTTGCTGCAGGAGAGCTTCCAGTGGCCAAGGGCCAAGTGATGCTAGTGGCTGGAAACCAAGGGAACTGACAAGAGGAAGACACATACCTTCAGGTATGTCCTTTCTGGTTTTGCTGATTCCTGAACTTGTTCTGCAATCACAGTTCCAGAGGATTTAAGTACAAAAGTTTTTGATAGAAACAGTGTATTACTATTGTGAAGAGGAAAAAAAACCTGCCCTGACTTTACCCAGCAGTGAAATGCACATTGATGGTTTTTGACTTCACCCTGTGAGCCTGTTTCCATTTAAGTTGTTCAGACTTCTGCAGAGAAACCAGCCAAAGCTGGCACAGGTAACGTGTTTTGGCAGATAATTGCATTTGGGAACAGAGGATGCTGGCTGGCAGTGTTTTGCAGCCATATGCTGGCTGGGTGGTTTGTGTGTTGATTTCTTGCTTGGATTGTTTAGAATTCTGCAGCAGTAAGTAAAGAAATGGAAAATTACTGCCTTGTCCACAGTTGTTACAGAGTTCTAAGTCTCCAAATGGCCCTGGAAATATTTGTGCTGCTTGATCCTAGGGCCAGAGCTCACTCCTCAGTGCTCTTGTTTAGCTCCTGACACTGAGATTTTGAGGCTCCAATTTTCTCCAGTGCTAGATTTTGGTGAGTCACCCCAGTGCTGCCTGGCTGCTCCAGGGGCAGAGGGGCAGTGTGGGGCTGCATAGGGGATGTGCCTGAGCAATCCCAGCACTCTCCAGTTTTGCACAGCAGTGAGAAATGCCCCTTTCATTCTAAACTTGTGCAGCCATTCCTCTTTATTGCAGTTTCCTGAAGCCGTCTTGTGGCCATCCGTGTGTCCTGTGCAGGCAGAGCGACAGCCAGGTCTGTCCATCCTCAAGGCTGCCCCGTGCCCACCATCCCACCCAGATCAGTCTCTTTAAGAGCTTTTGTAGGAGAAACCAGTGGAAATCCTCCTAGGGATCCAAAGGGGTTCTGTGGAGGGCTTCTCTTTATCCATGGTGCCTTGTTCCAGCAAGGGGGTCATTTCCCTGACATGCATGTGTTCTGCATGCTCCAGTAAATCACATTTCTCCAGTGTATCTTTCAGGCTGCTTGGAAAGGAATTTGGATGTATAATAGCTGGGGTTGCCCCTGGAGCCCCTTTCAGAAAGGACCATTTCAGAAAAGACTGGTCATTTTTTGTTCCCTTGGTGGTAAAGTAGTTAACTTATAATTTAAAAGTACAATAATCAGTACTTTCGTGTTTCAGCTCTTTAGTCCTCCCAGGAAACTGTCATTTGGATTATGCTCTTGAGTTTTTATTGCTGTAATTTCATAACCTCTTTTGACTGAATGAGCTGAAAATTGAGTTTTAAATGCTTCAGCACAAGTGTCTGTCAGAACTGCCCCTCCTTTCCTGGCTGTTTGTGCTCCTGCTTCCGTGCAACCCAGAGCGATGGGACTTTTGGCACTCTGCTGGGACCTTGCAGCGCCTGCTGCAGCTCAGCTTTGCAGAGGCTCCTGCCCCCAGTGACCCTCACAAGCAGCCACTGGTGCCTGTGGTTGTTCTGCTGATCAGGAATCTGGCAGAGTCTCAGCACCCTCTGTCCTCTGGCCTAGCTGCTCTCAATCCTGGCTGCCCTGGGCTGTGTGGCAGAGCTGCGCCCCTGGCTGGGGCACCCATGGCCAGGGGTCACTGCCAGGGATGATGCAGGAAGGTACCTGTCACCAATGCTGCTGGTGGCTGAACCATTCCTCTCAAGCCCAAACATATAGATCCTGAGGCCTCCTTCACAAGATCCATGAGGGATCCTTCCAGCTAAGGGAGTGAGCTTCCACCAGAGCTCCAGAGCTCAGGGGCTTTCTGAGCTGATACGTCCCTCAACAGCTACACACAGATATTTGCCACAGTGAGGTCTCTGAATCAGGGCCCTGGTGGGTGACTTGTCCCCAGACAGAACTCAGCAGGATGCTACAGCTGCCATCAGCCTCTGCACAACTGTCCCTTGATAGCTCAGGCAACTTCAGCCTTTGTCACATCTCTTCCTTAGGTCAGAGATGCACAAAGGACAGAGTTGTGAAGTAAATGTATATTGTACCTGTACTTTTTAAGTCTGGTCTTCGTTCCTCCCTTCCTTTGGTGTGTGATACATCCCAGCAAGCCTGCCATGCCTTAAATTAATTGGGCCTTGGAAGGGAACAGAGATAATGAGGCATTCCAAGATGGCATTTCTTAAAAGCCAGGGAATGTAGATTACAGGGGAGAGTGCTGCCTCACCTTGTCAAAAGTATCCACCTCTCAACTGAGCTTGTGATGGGGTCTGTCAGCTGCTGGCCTCCACTCCAGACACCTCCAAAAGGAAGGTCCTCTGACAAAGTCCTGCTTGCACAGCTGCAGCCTCAAACCAGTAATGCACTCACAGAAAGGCTGAGTTCAGACACTGTGAGAGGTGTATGAGTTTTGAACTGTTCATCAAAGGTGAGAAGGCTCCTTGTGAGCTCAGTGCAGCGGGGGTGTGAGTGTAGGTGGAGTGTGGTCTCACTTGGATGTGGAGGTGTCCCTGCTCACTGTTCCTGCACCTATGCAGGAGGACTCAAAGTAGCTCTGGCTGGTGCTCCTGCAGAGTGAGCTGCAGGCAGGGATAAGGGAATTAATATCCCTGATAACAGCCCCCATGCACACCACACAAAAAGTGACTTACCCCTTCCTCTCTTTGCCAAGACCCTTTCATTAGCAAAGAGTTTTCTGTTAAGGAAAGCAGGATTTTTTTGATTTTGTTTGTTTGTTTGTTTGTTTTTCTGTCTTGACTACCACGCAGAGGGGGGAGAAGAACCTCTTAAGAAGAAAACCTCTTAAGAAGAAAACACTGTAAGGAGTGTTCAAGGCTCAGAGCCTTCTGAAGCTGAGAGTTCACCCCAGCAAAGGCCAATGCACATTGATGGGTTGAATTCCCACACATGTGGGCTGCACCAAACCAAAGGGCAGACTTTGATGGCCCAAGGCCATGGCCAGGCTGGAGCACTCAGGTGGTAGGACAGCACAGGTAGGAGCTGGCTGTTACTGTTGCCTGCTTGGGGTTTCACATCCCGTTGAAAATCAGGGGGTCAGCAATCAGACAGGAACTGGGTGTGCTGTCAGCCATTCTGTATGACTTTTTTCCAAGGAGGGAAAAAAAAAGAAGTCTGAAGATCCAGCCCCAGTGGATCACTAGACAAAGCCCATAAGAGCAGGGGAGGGGGCGCAGTTACAACCACAGATTGTAATAGATAGACATAATGGTAGTTCTCTTTGTTCTGTCACCCAAACCTTACAGCTGAACCTCAAGGACTATCAAATCCATTATAAAGCTTTTCTTTTCCAACAACCCTGAAGTTGCATTATTAGTAGCTATTATGTAATTGCCATTTGTATTCTGAATACTAAAATCTGAATTGTAGCTGTTCGCAGGACATCAATTGAAATTGCTATGGCATTGTTGCTCTTTTCTTATTTCTCCTTTTGAAGCCCACTTTGTACAACTTGCCCTGCCACCCACTCATCTGTGCTGAATCTCAGAACCAGTCAGAGCATATGATAACAGCAGGCTCTGGCCTGACACAATGCACATGAAAGCACTGTTCCCATGTCAGTGCCAGCTAATGCCAGATCATACTCTGGCCCTGGGGAAATTGAGCTTTGGTTATCATGGACAACTGTTTGCACTTCCCCGTTCCTGCTGCATGAATTTTAATTTGATTTAAGTTGGAAGATGAATTTAAAATTTGGTTGTAGTTTCTGTTTTAGATGTGCAGTGTCCATTGTTTAGAAATCTGGTGTGTCCATGACAGGTGAGAGGAGTCTGAAAGCCTCTGTGGGGCTTCTGAAATCTTGGGTAGCGGGAGGTTCCAGAAGCACTCAGAGAGCTGGGCTCAGGTGGAAGTGCCTGGTCCCAAAGCTCTCACCCTGCTGCCACCTCAGGCAAACCCAAGCTGGGTAGTAACATGTGTCTGGGCTGTGCACATTAGTAACACATGCAGTGTAAATCTTAGTAATTAATATTTCAGGGGCTCAGCTATACTTTCTGTGCCCTAAATTCTAACAGACACCAATGCCTGAGGGCAAAAGGACGAGCTCTGCAGCTCCTCAGTTCCAAAGCCTATGATCCCTGTGTATCTGCTCTCTTATTAATTCTTCTGTCCAGAGGAAAGCCAGCCCTCCAGGAAACAAAAGAACCTTCTGACATTTAAGAGTAAGGCACAAGAAGGAAAGACAGTGATTACCTTTAATATCTCCAGCATGCAGAGTCTCCTCAGAGACAGGCAGATAACTGGAATTTTGCTCAAGAAGGGCAGGGAGAAAACTCTAGCAATTTTATTTCACAACACAACCATTCCTGCTCTTGAAGTGTTTTCTGACAGATAAAAACCAGACAAGCATCAATCAGAGACTTGTCTAGTGGCAAGGAACACACAGGACCGACAGCTCCATCAGGGGTCTGAGGGCAGGAGAGGCTGGTTGGGATTATTGCAGTGTAAGGGATCAAGTCTTAATTCCTTAGCCAGTGAGGGCCTGAGTGTTTCAGGAGGTTCCAGCACATACCCGTAGTTCGACAATCTGCACCTGAAGAAAGCTAACATGCCTGGGATTTTGCTGGAGGTATGGTTAGACTTAACTCAGCTCTCCTTTTCTGAGCTTGCAGCTCTAAAGCCAGTGATGTGGTATTCCAGCAAGAACAGCATGGTTGGATTATGAAACGGCTCTTTGGATGCACAAGAATCTCACAGCTGCAGCAAGAATGGCTTCAGGGGGACTAAAAAATAGCAGAAGCCTCCCAGATCATCTTGCTATAGTGGTAATAAACATCCAGTGTGTCTTTTCTGTATGCCTCAGGCAAGAAACTCCAGAGAGCAAATGCGAATCTCATTCTGCTTCTGCGGAAAGCAACTGGAGTTCTGCCACACTCAGGAACTGGTGCATCTCTTAGACCTGTGAATCCATAAATAAAAAAAATTCTGAGCAAAGAACCAGTTCCTTGAAAATACACACCAAATATACAAATCTTTCCTCCTGCAGAAGGAATTCCTGTCGTCATCTGGACTCTTTCTCTACTGTTTGCCAGGAAGATCTTCATTAGTCTCTCCAAGAGCCTATGGCTGACACAGTGCAAACTGTGATGCCCAGTTTGCTCTATGGTAAAAAGCCCCCAATCTAGGAAAAATATTAATCTTAAAAGTTTAACCTGTCATCATGGTTTATATACCCGATGGAGGTTACAAATGCCAGGGACCAGGACAGACACCAGGACACTTGTGAAAAACATTTTAAAATGCATTATTATTTGGAATTAGGAAAAATTGGATAACTTGGAAAATAGAAGTGTTGTTATCATCGGAACACACAGGATGATCATAGCTGTTTATTGAGCTGGGCTGGGCTGCTAAACCCCAAACTGACAATGGAAATGAATTCTTGGCTCCACGTGTCAGCATGGGACCTTTTTACTCAGAAGCAGAATTTGGAGTCTGGCAAGAGGCACATTCTGTATGTCCCGTGTCCCATGTCCCCCCACGTGTTCCCCATCCTGTAGCTGCTCCCCTGCCTTAATCCTTGCATGGCCTGGCCACAGCATAGGGATGGACAGGGAGAGCAGAGCCATGGACAGGGGAAGGAAGTCATGTAGGTGACTGGAAATGGACAGGAAAAAATCCCTTTATATATATATATATATATATATGGAATAAGTGACACAGATGGAATGCAAAATGAGAAAGATGATAATATCTAGTTTAAAAATATGTTGCCTAAAATCTTTGACACCGAAACTGTCTTTTGTGTCAGCATCTGTCAAGAGGGACCCAGCCGTGAGAAAAACACTTAGCAAAAAACAAGCGCTGAAACTCCACCAGGAGCCTTTCCGCAAAGATTCGGGCCGAGAGAGGTTTGTGAGGACGGTTTTCCCCTTTTCCCGTTAAGGCACTGCCGGGGACCCTGCAAGCGCGGATGCTCCGTGCCCGCCCTCCACTGTGGTGGGCGCTGCCCTCCGCCCCGGCCCCGCAGCGCCGCTCGACCCGAGTTCGCAGCAGCCCCTCCGGGTACCGTGGGAGCAGCCTCGGCACCGGCGGGGTGCGTGTGCTCGTAAGGCACCGCGGCACCAATTAACCGCCGGGAGCGACTCCCGGGCCGGCGGGAGCCCGCCCGCTCCGGTTTATGAATGGAGCAGCCCCGCCCCGGGTCCGCCCCCGGCGGCTGCACGTGCGGGCGGGCCGGGGGTGCGCGGGGTGCGCGGTGAGAGGGGTGCGGGGTGCGCGGTGCAGCGCGGAGGGTGCGCGGAGTGCGGGGTGCGCGGGGTGCGAGGGGTGCGGAGTGCGCGGAGGGTGCGCGGTGAGAGGGGTGCGGGGTGCGCGGGGTGCGAGGTGCGAGGGGTGCGGAGTGCGCGGTGCAGTGCGGGGTGCGAGGTGCGAGGGGTGCGGGGTGCGAGGTGCGAGGGGTGCGGGGTGCGCGGTGCAGCGCGGAGGGTGCGAGGGGTGCAGGGTGAGAGGGGTGCGGGGTGATCGGTGAGAGGGGTGCGCGGTGAGAGGGGTGCGGGGTGCGCGGAGGGTGCGCGGTGAGAGGAGTGCGGGGTGCGCGGGGTGCGAGGTGCGAGGGGTGCGGAGTGCGCGGTGCAGCGCGGAGAGTGCGAGGGGTGTGCGAGGGGTGCGGATTGCGCGGTGCAGCGCGGAGAGTGCGAGGGGTGCGGGGTGCGAGGGATGCCGAGTGCGCGGTGCAGCGCGGAGAGTGCACGGGGTGCGCAAGGTGCGTGGGGTGCGCAAGGTGCGCGGGGCCTGAGGGGTGTGTGCGGTGCAGGGGTGCGGTGCGGAAGGTGTGCGGCGTGCAGCGGTGAGTGCGGAGTGTGCGGCGCGGCGCGGTGCGGGCAGCGTGCGGTGCGGGGCGTGTTGTGAGCGGCGTGTGTGCGGTGCGGGGTGTGTGGGGTGCGCCGTGCGGGGTGTCCAGCCCAGGAGCCGGAGGAGCCGCTGCTGCCCCTCGGGACCAGGTACCGTCGGGGACAAAAGTGGCCGGGCAGTGCGAGGTAAGTGAGAGGGGGTAAGGGTAAGGTTAGTGAGGGGGGTAAGGGTGGGGAGTTTGGTTTCTCCTTGTGGTTGGGGTGTGCAGGGAACTGGAGTGTAATCACACTGTAATGTATGCACTGTCATATTCCTATCTGATCCAGGAAGTGAAGTGTTGGTTTCTAATCAGAATTCAGATTGTTGCTGGAAAGATGACTTTGGATTTCTTTACAGTGGAAGGTGAACATTTCTGCACTGTGAGGAAATGCCTGCGACAGCAGCACGGGATGTTCAGGCAGCTTGCTTGAGCCCCGAGCTCACCTGTGAAGTTCCTGCTGCTCTTGCTATGTGAGAGCCCCTTTCTGACACACCATTGGAACTGCTCCCCAACAGGGAAGACTGGGGTCAACCTACCATGCCTCGCTCACTGCTTCAGCCATACAGGTCACAGGTGATGGGGCTTCTTGAGGAGTTTGACCACTACTCTTCCCTGGCCAAACTCATGTCCATCTACCACACGACTAACAGGACCATCTTCAACTGGACAGAGAGCCGCATTGTTGAGTGGGAGAAGTTTGCTGAGCTGGCTAAATATGAGCCAGAATCCCAGAAACCAACAGTGAAAGCGCTCCTAATTGTGGCATACTCAGTCATTATCATCATGTCTCTCTTTGGGAACATGCTGGTGTGCCACGTGGTGCTGAAGAACAAGAGGATGCACTCAGCCACCAACCTCTTCATTGTCAACCTGGCAGTGTCAGACATCATGATCACACTGCTCAACACACCTTTCACCTTGGTAAGTAGCTGGTCTTGCTCTCCCTTCCACCAGGACAGGAGCCTCCCACCCACCAGAACTCTGCCTGGTGGTCATAGGCTTTCTGTGCATTCTCCCCTTGGGCTGAGGTGGGAACCCAACACCACCAAGTCTAGCTGATAACTCTGCCAGGCGAGTAAAGCACTGTTCAGCAACCTGTGGGCTCTCTGTTGCTCTGTTAGACTCTGTAACTCCTAGAAACTCCAAGGTCTAGCCAAAATGTGTGCTACCAAACCCCAGCAAGAGCTTCTTGGGTATTGAGAGCAAGTTTTTAATGTGTTTTTAATGTTCATGCAGGAGAGCACTAGAGAGTCCCTTAGTAGGTAAGAACAGTCTAAATGCCATCATAGTGGGTGACTGGAAGAAGGTAGTCAAGCTTCTCAGAGATGCCAGATGGTAAAGGTTTAATTGAAAGCTTTCCAGATCTGACCAGTGGGGTTGATATCAAACGCTGGTCCACTCTTTCCAAATATAGTTGTTGGTGTAATAAAAAGTTTTTACCACTATACACAACCAATGTCTGTAGAAGAGGCCAGGAGGACTGTGGCATCACCACTTCATAATCAGGGGTTTGACCCTATAAACTCTTCACAGAAGAGTTTATAGGGTAAAAGGGTAAAAGTTTCAGAGACCAGGATAGCTGATCTTTCTTTAAGTTTCAGGCAAAGCTGCCCAACCACCCAGAACCCTTGAGCCAGCTCAGGTTCCAGCCAAGGGCCTGTTGGAAAACAGAACAAATCCCCATGTATTTGTTTTCACCCCATTTTCTGGCTGATGAGCTGTTGTTTCCCGTCAGGTCCGGTTTGTGAACAGCACGTGGATTTTTGGGAAGGCCATGTGCCACATCAGCCGCTTTGTGCAGTACTGCTCCCTCCACGTCTCCACCCTGACCCTGACGGCCATCGCTCTCGACAGGCACCAGGTGACACTGCCCACCCCCTCTTCCTTCCAAGGCTCTGGGAGGAGACTTGAGCTGTGAGACAGACCCACGTCTGTCTGTGGCCTTGACAAATGCTGGCTTCCAGTGCAGGGCAACAAGGACAGCCCAGGCCATGTGCTTGTCCCTAGCAATCAATCCCCTTTCCCGTGCTATTGTCAAATAATAAGTTCCAGACTATTGGATTTTATCAGCTTAAAGATCTAACAAAGAAAGTTTCATGAAAGGTGAATTTCTGCCTCAGCAGAAGGGAGAAAAGCTCAGCTTCACAGACCCAGCTGGAACAAGAGACATTTCTTATGTAGTTCATAGAGAATAAAAAAAATACCCTTGTGTGAAAACACTTGGGTAGATATCTTTTTTTTTTTTTTTTTTTTTTTTTACCTAATGTAACCCCCAGCTTAAGGAAAACAGTTCTCACATAAGAAGATTGAGGATAAAGAAAGCTCTTCTGAGCAGACTGAGAAGTTCAATGTTTCCCATTTTACAGGTTGCATTAATGAACAGGACATTTTCCTAACCATGGCTGTCCTTTTCCTACCATTAGCTGTGTTAGGTTATGTCACAAACCACCCACTCCCCCTGTGGGCTGTGAGGGCCTTTGCTTCCCGTGGGAGAAGAGTCACAATGGAGTCTCTGTTGCAGGTCATCCTGAACCCACTGAAGCAGAGGATGTCTCTGACAAAGGGAGCTCTGAGCATCTCTGTTATCTGGCTGATGGCAACCTGTTTCTCCCTGCCCCATGCCATCTATCAAAAGCTCTTCCAGTATAACTACAGGTGAGTGATCTCCCCTTCCCAGTGAGTGTGTGGGGGTCTGGCAGCCCTTGTGCAGTGCCACTCGCTCAGCAGGGATGGTCCCAGAGTGTCCCAGGCACGGGGACGGGTGATGTGGGATGAGAAGCAGTTGGTGTATGGGTGACATCCCACTTCCCACAGCAGAGGCTGGGGCTGTGGAGGAGCTGCCTGGCCTGCTGTCCAGGGTTTGCTCTCACCACCCTCTGTGTGCCCAGTTGAGGAGTGTCTGGGTCCCACTCCCAGCCACATGCTGGGGCAGTCCCAGGCACAGCCTGCCTGGGGCACAGCTGTGGGCAGCACACACCTCCTCCAGTGCCACGGCCTTGCCAAGAGATGCTCTGTCCCAAGAGGGTAATTTTCTCTTATTGGACTTTCTTCTTCCCTGCTTTTGCCTGCTCAGCTCCTCAGACCCAGCAACACCAAGCCCATCCAACTCGCTCAGGCAGGGAGGGGAAAGAGAGGCAGTTTCAAAAAGAAAGAAAATAAACTTCCTGTTGGGAGTACCTGTGCTGACATCACCAAGGCTCTGCAGGGAGCAGGAGCAGGGGACCACCCTGGTTTGTCAGCAGGGCTACTGATTCCTCTTTCCCAGGATTTCATACATTGAGTCTCAGGTTGTGACCTCCCTGTATTTCATCCATATGGATTTAGAAAGCAGGACCAACCTTCCCTGAAGCTTGAGGTTCCTCTGCCCAATGTTACACTAATGAGAAAAACAAAGAGAAGCCCCCACTCCCTTCTTCATGAAGCAGGGCTGTGGGGGACCAGTGTGTAGTTGGGGGGACCCAGTGAGGGACCAGTGCTTTGGCAGGAACCCAAGCTGTCCTGGTGTGCCATGGTGCCTCTCCCCAGGAAAGGGAACTCTTTACCTGGCTGAACACAATGACAGCAGATGAATTTCACATCCACAAGAAGACTGCTGAAATATCAGAAAAAAGAGAAGGTTCTGATGTAGAGGGAAAGAAAAAGAAAAAAATAATTAAAAGCAGAAGCTTATCTCCCCACAAAAAGCCCAGCAATGGCACTTGTCTCTGCTGTCACCCTCTGCCACGGAGAAATACAGGTCCCAAACTCTGGGACTGCTTTGCCCTTGCAGTCCTTTCCTCTGTGGTACCCAACCTGCTCTGTCCCTCCTGTCCCCACCAGCCTGTGGCATTGCTGTGACCTCTCCTGTCTAGAAAACAGTCCGTAACAGTACCCAAGCAGGATTTTTGTGGCGGGTGTCACGCTGCTGGTGCTGCCCTTCGCAGGAATGCCAGCCTCGAGGCCAAGGGGATAATCTTACCGTGACCTGTGTTTTCAGGCTGAGATCAGCATCCCAGGGAGTGGGGCAAGGAGATACTGACAGGCAGCAGGAATGAGATTTCTATTGTAGATGCTGACCTTCTGTATAAAGGACGAATCTAATTTCCTGCAGCCTAGCCAGGCCCCTCCTGTTGATGAGGCAGGAGAGCGTGAGTGCCTGCATAGGCTGTCACTGCTTTTGGTGTACGAGGGGCTGCACCAGCTGGGAGTGTGATGGGGGCTTCACAGCCCTCCCCTGCCTGTGCTTGTGCCTGATGTAGCCCTGAGATAGCCAGGGGATATCATACCTCCAACTGTCCAGACTGTAAACACAGGGCAGGGTTACTCCGTGCTTGCATTGCTCTGCAGCTGTGCTTGGGGATTAGGGAACAAATTGCTCATGAATGAACGAACGCTACGATCTGTTTCGGGGCACCTGTCTCTGCTCATCCTTTGGCATGGCCAGAGGAAACTGAGCCCTGTGCTGGCACGAGGCAGCTCAGCGATATAAGGACTTCCAGGACATGCTATTCCTGTCCTTGCTTTCCATTGAAAAAAAAAATCGCAGTTGTAATATTGCTTGTAATAGCTCCTGCAGAGCCAGGGCTCCTGAGATTCCTACCAGGGAGTGGTTTAGGGTTCTGGGGTGGGAAACAGGGGCTCCAACAACATCTATCTCTGGCTGCACTACACAGCAGCTGAGTCCCTGATCATACCAGAATCACCAAAACAGTGTCCTGTCAGATCCCCTTTGGCAGGTCCCCTGTGCCAGTGGTGGGGTCCCCAGATCCAGGGGAGGAAACGTCAGGACTGCAGTTCAAAAAAGATGATTTTCCCTTCTGCGTCAGTTCCCCTCTTGAGTGGCGTCTCTGGGTCCTCCAAACTCGGTGGACCCACTGTCACTCCTCTGATCTCATCCCCTGCTCCAGCTGCCTGTTCTCAGCAATCTCCAATTTGTGGCACAAAAGGCAGCTCCAGCAGTTGAAAACAGGATATTAAAGATATTAATCAATACTACAATGAATAGTGCAGCTTGATGAGGTCTAAAATTTGTGCTGAATAGAGAAGATCTGAGGACAAGGTATGAAGAGAGAAGAGTAAAATGGAATAAGGGAAAGAAAAAGAGACGGGAAAGAAAAGGAAAGAAAAGGAGAAAACAAAGCTGGAAATAAATTTCATCACATCCAGTCACCAGCTGCAGGGTATAGAGGGGACACATGGTGCAGTGCAGGGTAGTGGGATGGGAGTGACTGCAGTGGCCAAGCAGTGGGAACATGCCTGGATCCTGGGGCTGGATGGGATGGGACAGGTGAAAGGGGTTGTTAAAATGAGGTGTTGTGTATAGTTACACTCAGTTCTTTTGTTAGTTAATTGTCAGTGGTTCCACTGGACCCAAGTGACCAATCATTACCCCAGTTTTAAGAGGTAGCAGGAAGGTTGTAGGAGCTGATGGGAAGGGAAGGGAAGGGAAGGGAAGGGAAGGGAAGGGAAGGGAAGGGAAGGGAAGGGAAGGGAAGGGAAGGGAAGGGAAGGGAAGGGAAGGGAAGGGAAGGGAAGGGAAGGGAAGGGAAGGGAAGGGAAGGGAAGGGAAGGGAAGGGAAGGGAAGGGAAGGGAAGGGAAGGGAAGGGAAGGGAAGGGAAGGGAAGGGAAGGGAAGGGAAGGGAAGGGAAGGGCTTTCTCACAGCCTCCAGCCCTTTGCTCCCCTCCGGAACAACTTTAGCTTAGAGCTGCTGCAGTGGCTCTGGCTGAGGGATCCTGTGCTGGGGGGTATGGCAGGGCAAGGGCTCCTGGCTGCTGAGGGACACAGCAGGGTGGGTGCCCCCATGCAGGGCAGAGGCTGCAGGTCCAGCCTGAGAGAGACACCAGAGCTGTGGCTCTGCGTCCTCCCTCTGTCTGCACTATCCCTCTGAGCAGGTGGCTGTTGGCAGTGAGAGACCCCCACTGTGGTTTGCCAAGCCAGCAGCACCTCGGGACAGGAATGGCCACGTGCCATCTCTGTATTTCCTGCTTTCTAGGGAAGCCACTGTCCGGAGTCTGTGCCTCCCTGATTTCCCCGAGCCCGCAGAGTTGGTCTGGAAGTATCTGGACCTGTCCACCTTTCTCCTTCTTTACCTCCTGCCCCTGCTGATCATCACTGTCACCTACATGCGCCTGGCCAAGAAGCTGTGGCTCCGCAACGCCATCGGGGACATCACCACGCAGCAGTACGTCACCCACCACAGGAACAAGAAGAAGAGCATCAAGATGCTGATGCTGGTGGTGGTGGTCTTTGCAGTCTGCTGGTTCCCCCTGAACTGCTACGTGGTGCTCATCTCCAGTCTGGGCATCAAGACAAAGAACTCGCTGTATTTCGCCCTGCACTGGTTTGCCATGAGCAGCACCTGCTACAACCCCTTCATCTACTGCTGGCTGAACGAGAGCTTCCGCACCGAGCTCCGGTCCCTGCTCTGCTTCTGCCAGAAGGTGCCACAGGCTCAGGAGCAGGCACTGCCACCCAGGGCCATGTCCTGCCGCGAGGCGTGGTTGGAGCAGGCCAGGTGCAGGAAGGGACCTGCCTCCCAAGCCAGCTGCTCCCCTGGGAACCTCCCAGTGGCCAACACGGACCTGTGAGCCACGGGGCTAAAAGGAGTTACCTGGTTGTGGGAGGCATCAAAGGGCATCTCCCAGTCTCTCCTCAGGAGCCAGCACTGCTGCTCTGCTGTTTTACTGCTGACCTTTGGCTTGTCGTACTGTAGCCCTTCCTCTGCTTGGCCTGGTGGGCACACAGCCTCTCTAGCACTCTACCACTAAAACCCATGCTGCAGCTGGTCCAGGGAGCAGGAATATGTACAGGGGACATGGAGCTTCTCAGACATGGTGATCTGCTTTCAGGTTTTTCCATTTATTGCTATCAGAGGGAGTGGACCCAGGTTTCTGTCACTGGCCTGTGACACGTGTCATTACGTGGGGCTCTGCACAGCAGTAGAAACAAATCCCTGATGACAAGTGTTTGAAGGAAGGACTTGGACATGCAGATGAACTCCATCCACAGGGAGGCTCACCAGTTAGTGTAGAGCAAAGCCTCCAGCAGAGGTAAGGATTGTTAACAGCAGTTTTGCTCTCAGATTCTGCTGCTCCTCCTGCCCTGTCTCTGTCCCACCCACAGCAGCTGGAAGCCAGCCCCAGACAGGGGGAGCAGGGATGCACCCCAGGAGCCATGGCTGTAGGCTAAGATGGCACAATGACAGATTAATGTAGTCCACTGAGAAGTTCTTTTTATTATAAATATATTAATTCAGTAAAGAGAGCTACACTGGCACTTTACAAAAGGCCAGAAAATATTTCATCAGGGCTGTAGCGTTCACTCACTGGAGGATGAAATCATTCTGCATTGTTACTAGTTGCTGTAAAAGTCTCATTTAAACAACAGGGGGGCAAGAAAGGGCTGGAAGGCATGTCCTGGGAGGAGCAGCCAAGGACTCTGGGGCTGTTCAGTTGGGGCAAACCAGGTGATGGATTTCAGTAGCCCAAGGGCAGCCATATCTGCTGGGGGCTCCTGGTCTGCCCTGGTGATAGCCCAGACAGATCTTCTGCCCAGAGAGGCAGTGGGGGGCCTGGGTGGCTTGAGGGAATAAGGAGATACTCCCAGCACCTTCCTGGGGGAGGATAAGCCAGACCAATGAAGGGAAACTAAGGACTGTTAAAAAAAAAATGTTGTTGTTGTTATTTTCCATTTGTTCAGTGAGAAGGAAAAGGACAGAAAGGAGGAGAGTCCTTGCTTCAGGCCACTTGATCCCAGTTGGGCACCTTGGGTGTGCACTGCAATGCCTGCACAAGAAGAAAGCAGCAGAACATGAGGAGTGGCAGCAGGAATGGGTGAATACTTGGTCCCTGAGGCACTTTTCTTGGATCTCACAATTATTGAACATGGGAATTCAAAGCTGTCTGTGCTGGGTGCCAGCGCTGTCCTCCCTCAGTGTACAGAAGGATTTGTTTTCAGTCAAAAAAATCATTGTGAGTTTCTCAAAATGCTAAAAGCATCTCTAATTGCCCCTCCCTATTATCATCTCTAAGCATCCCTCATTTAATTATTGAGAGAAACAATCATTTTTTTTTTACTGTTCCTCCCTCCTCACTAGCTTTTGGTCGACAACTCTCAAGCTGCCATGTATTGTCTTTAATATTTCTTAGGTTTGTTTTCTTTCCTTTCTTTCTTTCTTTAAATGGCTGAATAACCTTTTTATGGAGGAATCCAAGCTCTTACTCCAAGGAAGGGGTCTCTCCACACTCCCTTGATCTTCTGCTAATCCCTGTTGTTAGCTATCTCTTGCTGTGAGAAATAACCTGGCTGGTTTTCCTTGGATCTGTCAATCCCAGCATCTCCTCATTGCTGAATTTTTCTCCCCTAAATGGGCAGGATGTAAGAGCTGACTGTATCGAATCCCCGTAATGGCTCAGCTATCTGGACTGATAATTATCAATGCCTGACTGAGATTCAGAGCCTCGCACGCTTCGCCCAATCCTCAAGGCTCCTGTATCACTTTTGAGGATGCCCTGACTCCCAGCAGCTCTCAGGCAAACACAGAATGCACAATATATATAAAAAAAAGTATAACCTGAGCGTCGTTTGACCAGGGCATGGACAGTGCCTGGAGGGCAGGAGGCTGTATCTCTGCTGGACTCCCAAGCCAGGCTCTGGAAAAGGGAATCTGTGAGATTCGGCTTCTGCTGGTTCTGAGTCAACTCAGCATGTAAATAGGTGCTTGAACATTCCTTATAAACATTCCTTAATCTGTCTCCAGTCCCGCCACCCACCTGTGGAACCGGCTTCCTAAGGGGCGTCGGGATCCGAGGGAGAGCTTCCAGAGAGGGACCAAGGCTGTGCTGCCTCTCCCAGCCGGACAGTGCTGGTCCGGGGGCAGCAGCAGCACAGTTTGGTCCCTGCAGACACGAGGCTGGAACTGGACAGGAGTGTGGGGTGGGAGAACCACCCGGGAAGCCTCTGCCGTGAGGAGACCCCTCCCTTTTCTTATCTACAGACCGAACCCCCACCCGGTGCCCTCGGTGGCTGCAGCGCGGCCCCCTCGGCAGGAAAAGACCCCCGGGAGGCAGAACCCCGAGGGAGAGTTTGGAGGGCAGATTATTGAAACACTGAGTCACCGCAAGTCTGCTCCCGGGAAACTATTTGAGCACACACAAATCAGCGTGCAAAGATCCAGCGAGACGTGTCTGAGTGATTAACAGCCCGAATTTATTAAGGTTAGCTCATGCCAAATGCAGCAGAGTGCCTTCAGCAGAGTTGCTGATGAAGACGATAACAGGGAACACAGTGCAGGGGATACCTGAATTCCAGAGACAAACCCTCTTATACAGCCCCACCACATAATGAACAAAGAAACCACAACATGCCAACTAGATTAACAAAAAGCTAGCAGAAAAACCCCCACAATGAGTCAGAAAATTAGCTCAGGAAGGAGAAACAGAATACAATTATCATCACTTAGCTCTTCAAGTGGAAAACAGTACGGAGGGGCTGGCCAAAGCACGCTGCAGGAATAAAGGGGAATGTCCTCACTTAAATCCAGCTTAAGCCCTGGAAGTGGGGGTGCAGGTGGCCAGTGTCAAACCATCATCTTGCACTGAGAAGTAACTCGGCATCTTAGGTCACTCACAGAGTGGGAGCAGAAGAGGGAGGAAGGAGCCTGGCCTTTACCTGGGAGACTGGATGAGAAAGGCACACCCCGAATTCCCGTGTGGGAGATGATGTGCAGCCGCCCTGTGCCCCAGGCAGCAGCAAAGTCTCTCCCTTGAGCCGGGGCACATAGCTCTGCTCTCTCACCGACTGTGGAGACGACCTGCCTGCCCCCCAAAGAACCCGCCTGCCCCCACAGACCCCGCCCGCTCTCCCCCGCTGCCTCCTCCCGCCGCCACTCCTGCACTGCGGTGGGCAAAGGAACGCTTCTGATCTCCCAGGCTTTGGATGGAGCCCAGGCAGGAATACCGGCAAGTGAGGGCAGGTTTAGCACCGGGCACCGGGCGCAGTCAGCGCTTGCTTTGAAGACTAATGGCATTTCACAAGCTGCCCTGTCCCACCAGTGCTCAGCAGTGATCCTCACCCCAGTTTCAGGGTCTGTTCCTGAGCTGCTCCCCTGAGGGGACACCAGAGTACTCCCAGTGCTTGGCTCTTCTCAGTCTGTGCCGAGCAGGGACGTTGGAGAGGTTTCTTTGCCCAGATGTGCTGCCGATGTCGGGTGTCCGCACTGGAGCAGGACTAATGTTCTTTGGGGTCCCTGATGGGATGGGGCAGGGGGCCAGCAGCAGGTACCAAACTCTGAGCAGTGCTGGGAGAGCTGGAAGGGACCAGCCAGGGTGGGCAGGGGTGTGGGACGCTGTGCCTGGGGGTGTGCTGGAGCCAACCCTCCCTCCGGAGATCACATGGAGCCTCCACAGGCAGCAAATCAAAAGGGCACCTCTTGCCCTGCTCCTCATCCCTGGTATTTTGTTATTTGCCATGGTAATAAGGGCTGAATTAATGCACTTGGTCCTTGATTGATGTTTCACTCCCCAGCAGCCCACACTGGCTGATGCTGCCCAGCTCAGTAGTGCCAAACTGTAGAAGTGGAGAGCAGCTGTCACTTAACCAGACATGAGAGGGAAAAAATAGTAATAAACCCCCCCCAAAAGCCACAGGCTGGGCTCTGCAGGAACCAGGTCTGGTCGTACAACACAATAGTTTGTCACTTGAAGGGACTTCTCCATGACAGGCCCATAAAAGACTCCTTGGCAGATGAGAACAGATTAATTGCTTTATAAAATCAGATGAATGGACCATCTAATGCAACTGCTGGAGACAAACCCAATTGCTTTATGGGACACTGTAAGGGGCAAGTACAGGGAGTGTCCCCATTAATGGAATTCCTGCTTATTACTTCACAATTAATGGGGCTTCAGAGCATAAAGGTTTATGTCTTCTACATCATTCCTGCATGCTTTCATCGCATACATCTGTATCCAATCCATGTGTCCTGCAGGCTGTGGGACCTTGGTGGTCTCCTGTCTCCAGGATTTCCACGCTGCAGGGACCTGCAGTTGGGTGTTTGTAGCTGACAGCAGCAACAGGGATTTTCAAAGTCTTATTTTGACCATTTCTTACTGCTTCTACACTGCACTGCAGAAGTCATTTCCATTTCAAACCTGCACTTGGAGCCAAGCTGAACACCACAATCAGTGTGATTCCGGGGTGTCCAGACTGTGGGTACTGTTAGGAGATAATTTATGATACCTAACAAAAACGGTGGCGGCAAATTTCAGAGCAGCAAAATTTCTTCCTATTTTTGAGACAGACAATGTTGTTTTTTTTTTTTGCAGCCACATCCTGGCTCAGACAGTTTTCCACAGGAATTAAGTGATCAATTAATCAATGGCCTTAACCTTTTGCAGCTTCTTTCTCCTTCCACAGCATATTTTGACCTTTTACTGGTGATACACACCAAACATGGCAGAATTCAGAATACAGGCAGTGCCTGGATCACTTCCATGATGGATTTACCACAGTTCCATCAGTGGGGAGTTGCAGGTGGTTGGGTGGCTCTGGGCTATTTTGGACAGTTTAATTTGCTTTTGAACTGTGATACACTGCTCGGACCTTTGACATTCAGGTTAATAAACCAAACCTCTTCTAAAGGCTGGAAAGGAACTGAGTTTTAGTTTTTACCATTACAGTTTTTCCTTCACAGTACGTTGCCATTCCTGAACTCCTCTTCACAGTTCAGCTATTTAACTCTTTGTCTCCATT
Source organism: Phylloscopus whistleri (assembly GCA_017589585.1). Taxonomy (NCBI): domain Eukaryota; kingdom Metazoa; phylum Chordata; class Aves; order Passeriformes; family Phylloscopidae; genus Phylloscopus; species Phylloscopus whistleri. The sequence continues at coordinate 316,771 of JADMLD010000294.1, forward strand.
TCCCACCCTGTTCTGCAGTGGCTGGTGCCGACTGTTCCCTCGTGGAGATGGCAATGGCTGCACTCCAAATAAAGCCTCTAATGCAGTGTCCCTTTCCTCTTTATGTTCATGTTTCTATGGCAGGATATAAATTTTTCCCCCATTAATAAATTTTAAATACCCTGTGTTCTATTTAACAGAATTACACTAACTTGCCTTACTTTGCCTTCCATTCAGGAAAAATATAAGTATTTTGCAGTCTTGCACAGCTCACAGGGCAGGATGTAGGGATATTCATTCTGCAGGGGAACTGTTATGATTAACAGAGCTAATAAAGACCATGAATATTTAGCAACATATTCAGGCATCTCAGCTATAAATGGGAAAATCTTCACCCCTTGACTAATTCTCAGCTTCTTTGTGAAGCCAAGTTGTCAAATCGTTTGTTTTGCCTTTGTTTCTCCTGGTTCCTGTTAAGGAAGGAGGGATTGAGGGGGAAGATAGGACAAATGTTCTATTTTCCTGTCTGCAGTGTTGAGCATTGCTAAGACGTTTTCTGCTCCCCCTCCCCGTACAGAGTGGGGACAGGAGCCTTTCCCTCATTTCGTTTCTGTCTGTATTGATGTGCTTGTGTCCACACACACACACTCTGGAGGCCATGGCAGAGGTGCTGCAGGGCAGGAGCACAACCCTGTTGGTGCCCAGGGCAGAGGGTGTGGGGCACATGCCCAAAGCCCCTCTGGACAGGACCAGGATAAGGCCGTGGTGTGGAGCAGAGCAGCTCACAGCCCACCTGCTCTGGATGGAGATGTCCTTGGGGCAGGGCAGGATGGGAACCCCAGCCTGGGGTCATGTCTGACTTGTCTGACTTCAGAGGTGACCAGGGCACAGACCTGGGGCTCCTTGCTCCAACATGTTAATATTTAACTGTAGGAGGTAAGAAATGATGAACATTGGCTCTGTTGTTATTTGTACTTCATTGGGATATTTACTTGTAATCCTGTAATTCCTTCAAAACAGCTCAGAGGAGAATGAGGGGGAGTGTGAAGAAGTATTTAATGGATTGTAAAAACATTTAATTCTTTTGCTAAAATTCCATGCCTAATGCTGGCTGCATTGGAAGGCAAACCAGTCCAGTACCCAGGCTATCAGCTCCCATTAATTGCCACAAAAAAACAGTCTGGCCAGGCTCAAAAACCTCATTTACCTCCAGGGCTCAGGGCAGGAATATAGAAATTTCATTTGGGATAATAATGTATTTTTGAAGGATAATAATAATTATTGGCATCAGATTGTCCCCAGAGACAGTGGGTTTTTTGCCTCCAGCACAGCTCTGGGATTGGAGCTGGATTTGTTTCCCCTTAAAAATGAACATCTGCTGCCAGTAAAAAGAATTAGGCCTTTTTTTTTTTTTTTTTTTTTTTTGAGGGGGGTGGATGTTGCTCACAGTTTGGTCCTAGATGAGATGGTTTGCTCTCATTAATGTTCCCCCAGGCACTCTGCCCAGTTCCTCAGAGTCTGGTGGCTCTTTTGCCCACCGAGGCTGTGGGTGACTCCCTGCACAGGCCCCCAGCAGCCTTGGACTCTGTGCCCCAAACATGCACTGTGAAGATTTTCATCTGCTTTTATGAAAGTCTCTGTGAGTGAGCTGAAGGTGAGCGTGGAAGACAGGAGAACAACAGATTTCTGCCACCTGGCAAACACATCCAATTCAATAATGTGCTGCAAAATGTGTGTTTTTCTTTGCCTGTGATTGCCCCCCTGTCCTGCAGAGACACAGTGAGGTGAGAACTGAGTGAGCAGGGGAAGCCTGGGGGAAATACAGAATGAGAAAATCAGAGAAAAAACAGTAAAAACACCACCTGTGGGGAGGGAAAGTGGAGAAGGAAAGGAATTTCCTGGGTATGGAAATTCATGTCTCTCTAACCGATTTCAGTCTTCAATTTTAGCAATGGAAATTTATCTGCTGGTCCCCTGGCCCCTGTGCAGAGGCTAAGGGCACATGGAGGGCAGGTGTTTAAAGTTTCTTTGCTGGTGAGCCTCCTGGTTAGGGCTAGGGAAGGAAATGAAGTGTGAAAGCAGGGAAGCTTTGCCAAGGCACTCCAGAGCTGTTGGTGTAATTCCTGCCCTTTTCTCACTAAAAGAGCTGGAGCCCAGACTCCCCTGAGGACTGTGTGCTTACCCTCTCCTGCATGGAAAAGGGCAGCCATTCCCTCCCTGTAACTACAGAATTTCAGCCAGTGTTTTAACAAAACACTGTTCCTAATCCAGGTCATCTCAGCCCAAAGCAGACAGGGCTTTAGTGAAAAGTGCAACTGTGAAAGCTCTTGCTCTGTGGCCCCAGAACCTGCACACGAGGGAGATCTCAGAAAGCTCCTCTGAGCTCACTATCCACAGACCATGCAGTCCTTGTTAATGCAGGGGTCATTAATTAATCTGATTCCAAGCAGGTCCCGACCCGGAACACTTTGTTAGTGGGAACACCTCCTCACCCTGGCCAGCCCCCTCCAGCAGCTCCCCTTTGCCACTCAGTGCTCATGGGGAGAAGGACATGCCCTCAGAGCAGGGTCTCCTGTGAGAAGGATGCAAAGACCTCACGTGACTGCAATCTCACCTCAGCGGGTCTGAGACAAGCTCTGCTCAGGGGTCCCTGTCCACACAAGGACAGGGCCACGGTCCCCACCTCTGCAGGTACATTTCAGGGTGTGCAGGTCAGGTATCCACACCCCACACATTTCACTTGGGCTCTTTACAGCAAAACCCCATCGGTCAGGAACATGTGTCTCAGCGGGACTGCTGGCTGTGATCTGTGACTGCTGGGAGCAGCAGGACAGACGTCTGCCTTTCTGCTCCAAAGACAGCTCAGGAGAAGGCTCAGTGCCTGTGCCTCGTGTGGGCCAAACAGCATTCCCTGGCATTCCCTCTGTGGCTGGAGGCTCGCCAAGCTGCGAGTGCCTTCGCACAGCTCTGCACCCCAGCTGGAGATGTTCCTGCTGGAGGCAGCTGAGGTAAGGACCCGGTACCTCAGCACCCTGACCTGCTGCCAAGCTCTCTCTGAAGAGTGGCTGAGGCACCAGGACTGGGGGCGGGAGCCAGCCTTGTTCTGACCACCAAGGAGTGGGTCCTCAACCACACACTTGTCTGCTCACACGGAGCACGTGTTTCCCTGCCAGCTCTGCTTCACAGGAGCTACCTCTTATCCCAGCGTGGAGTGCAAGAATCCCAAGTACTTTGAGGGGAATGTGATTGATTTATCCTTGCTCCTTGGGCTTCAGCCAAAAACAAGGCAAGACCAGACAACACAAGCGGTCTGAGGTGAGGAGCGGAGTGGGTGTAAACCTCTTGATCACTGGGAGTTCCTGCCATGGGTGGGAGCATCTGCTCTGCATGGGAGGGGCACCCTTGTTCTTCCAGAAGAACAGACCCAAGGTGTGGCCAAACCCACCCCCCTTTTGCCTCCTGCAGTGTGCCCAGTTACCTGAGAATGCAGAGGCAGGATGGTTACAACCCCAGAGCCAGGAATCACTCAAAGGTATTCATGGCATATGTTGAATTCCCATCCCAAAAGCATGCAAGGAAGCTGCTCTGCAAACTGACACTTCTGGCCCTCTCCCTCTGCAGTGACAGTGGCCTCAGCCAAGTGACAGGCACAGGCAGAGCTTTGGGCTCAGGTCACCCACGGGAGGGCCACAGCACCCTGCCCACACCTTCAGCCTTGGGCTGGTGCAGGCAGGGACACTGGGACCATCACCCCTTGCAGACTGTGGTGAGATTGGGCACTCTCGGAACACCTGGGCTGCACCTGTACAGCACGTGTGACAACAGGCTCCAGGAACCACCCACATGCTCCACAGAAAAGCTTCTTTGGAAACTGTGGATGCTGAGTACCTCCACACTGCCATGGCTTTGTGTTTGGTGGTGGATGAGTGGTTCTCCTGGGCCCTGACTCCAGAGGCTGTGCTGTCCATAGCTGTTGCTCTGTGGCATCAGAGAGGCATCTGGGGCTGCAGACACAGTACTGCATGGGGATCCTCACATGCAGGATGAGCTGCAGCACTGCAAGAACTTATAGAGCCTGCCAAAGTTTAGGGTCAGGGGTATCAAAGTATCATAGCCTTCATTAGAACAGAAAATGTGCTTCACGCTAATAATTGTTTTAAACATATGAGTATAAGGGAACAATAGTTACACTGTATAAGTTTTCTGGAAAACATAAAACATCCTTAACGCTGATAATGATTTTAAACATACCAGTATAAGGGCATGAATAGGCTTATTGAGCCCTGCAATTACTGAGCTTAAAGCAGCAAAAGTTCCTCTGCAAAGCTTCGGGAAGGGGAGTTCCTTGGGCGTTCCATCGTTTAGGGGTCTCTGCCTCCCCCTGTCCCCAGGCCATGCAGTGAACCACACCTGAGACTTGGCCACTCTGGGGACTGTTAAACTCATGTGAAAACTGAAGCTGATACCTGTGATGGGGGCAGGTGCCCTGGGGAGACAGGCCCAGGACCACGGCCACCCCATCTGGCACCACCTGCTCCAGCCCCTCCTCCCCATCCAGGGGATGAGGCTGGTGACCCCGGCTGCTGCAGCAGCATCCCTCTGGGAAGCACTGCCTGCCCTGCCAGACAGGGCCTTCCAGCCCCCACTGGCCCCTGCAGCATCAGCCCCCAGTGGCAGGTGGGCAGAGGGCTGGCAGCAATGGGGAGAAGAATCAAAACTCACCAAGCGTCGCCGTGTCTGGCTCCAAAATTTATTGAACTACAAACACACACCACTCAAGAGCACCAAGTCTGGAGGAATGTGAGGGACCAACCCCCTTCCATTAACAGGGGGCAGGAACTTCAGCTTCTGCTTGATTTGAACACAGACAACACCCCAAACCCAACAGAAACAATGCTACAGCAGAATTTCAACGGTAATGGCGCAGAATTTACAAAAATATAAATAACCTATTTGTAACCCTAATGAAAAATAACATCTACCATAAAAAACAACATGTATTCCCTCGGGTAAACCATGGCTACAGAAATGTAGTGATTTTTTTTTTTTTTTTGAAAAGTACCCGAGTCTGAAGTATTAAATAATCCAATATAGAGAGAGTATATCCCCAAAACACTTTCAGACTCTTCCAAGAAGTGTGCCCAGATCAGTAACACCAAGGTTTCTTCAGTATTGCCTATTTCTGTAAAAGCACATTGCAGGGAGGGCTCTCATGAGCCCCCTGTTCAGAAACAGCACCCAAGGGATGTTCACCAATTGTTCACCAGAATAAACACTTTAACAACAGTGAAGTATGTGCCTATTTAAAGTCTATGCTTAAGAGCTTCCCAGAACAGGGCTGGATTTAAACTTATCATACAAATTCCTCTGCAAATCAGACTTCCAGGCAAGACTCATGTGGAAACCAATCACTTGTAAAAAAATAACCCCATCGCACTGGAGTGTTTCCACTGTTTAGTCCTAGCTCAAGTTTGCACAGATGCAGAGTTATTTGATTTCTTTCACCTCTCTGTGAGCCATGCCAGCTTGGCACAAGTGGCTTCCTGAGGCTGTGGTGTGAAATCCAGCACTACAGGAATTTCCCTCCCTTACATTCCCCGTATTATGTTGAAAATACTATTAAAAAGCAAAAGTCAAGTATCAAGGCCATTGGTTCCCCACTGAAGCAGTTCCCTGCTCAGGGATCACCATTGTTCTGATGTCTGAGTCACAGCATTATCCCTGGTTTCAAGGCTCTCATGGTTCCCTGAGGGCTCTGGCTGGGCTCGAGGCAGCCTGGCCAAAGAGTCTTAGGGTGGGCTAAAGGCTACCTGTTGAACTTTTGGCCCTTGTAAACACAGCTGGTTTTGTCACCACAGCTGAGGGAAGGTGCCTGCCATGAGCACAGTGACAGTGGGGAGCAGCCCTTGGCTGGGAGCTGGGGGAGCCTCACTGCTGAGAAGCCAGGTCCTGCAAGGCTCTTGTGCAGTGTCCAGCCCTGCTGGAGCACCAACCAGTGTGACTTGCACTGACACCACACGTGAGGCTCTGGGGGGGAACCCAGAACAGTTCAAACACAAGTAAAACCAGTCCCTGCCAAGCAGTGCTGAGGCAGCACAGCCAGGGCCTGAGGGGCAGCACCAGTGGGGCAGGAGCTGTGGCATGGCACACACCACCCTACACACCCTCTATGGCATGGCCCATACCCATACACAGCACAGGCAATGCACTGCACCCTCAAGGCAGGGGTTAAGTTTTGACTGTAAGTAATATTGCTCAGACACCAAACAATTGAAAAATAGGTTTACCTTAAAAGCTACGAAGGAAAAGGGGTTGGCTTCTTTATAAAAAACAGTGAGGAAAATCCCCAAACGAATGAACTAAAGTCTCATTCCATTTGCTTGGCCCAGAGCCAAACCCTGGCACACCAGTGGAGCTGCCCAGCATGTGAAGAGATTTGCAGCACACACCTGTGACACGTCCCCGTTATCCACAGCTCTAATTTACCAGCCCTTCCTGCCCATCTCTTTCTCCTGACACTGCCATGTGACAGGAGCGGGCTGGCTCTGCCATCCTGCCTGGCTGCCACTGCTCTGTGCACTCCAAGTGACCACACACTGGTGGCACAGGAACACACAGGACAAGCTGCCCAGTCCAGTTTCAACTTCAAAGCCACGGCCAGCAAGCTGAGCTGCAGGGAGGCTCTTACTCAGAGGCAGTGGGTGAAGTTATTTTCCTTCCCACTGGAAGTGACTTATGTCCACAGAGGGATTAAATATTTATTGGATTTTGTGAGGTGATTAAACCCAGCACTCTCCCTGCCACAGAAAAGCCTCAAACAGGAAATCCCTGGCCCCAGGCTGTGTGTACTATAGCAACACTCCTGGCTGCTCCCTAACAGTCTGAGAGTGCAGCAAGAGTCTGACTAATCCCGGCCCCACACGGCACAAGGTTCAACGCTGTGGGTCTTGGGGAGCAAAGAGCAGTGAAACGACCTTGACTGTGGGAGAAACAAGCAGTGAGGGAAAGTGCCAGGTCCAGTTCAAACTGCCCGTGCCTTCGCTTATCTGAGCACATCCTGGGCGTGTTCAAGCCCCAACATCTTTAAACAGGGAAAGGAAACACCAGCAGCTATTACTACCCGGTGTGTGGGGGAGGTCTGCCTTCCTGGAAGGGCACCCGCCTCTTTCAGGTGCTGTGGGTCAGATAAACGAGAATTCTGCGGGCTCGGCCCGAGGGGCCCTGGGTGGGGGCAGCAGGCAGTGGGGTAACAGTGCCACTTGCTGGTGACCACCACGCCACCGGCTTGGCCTGAGACCCCGCTGACAGGCAGGACAGCAGAAAGCAGACCCAGCCACGGCAGTGAGGGACAGAACGACAGAGGCAGAGCGGAACGACAGAGGCAGAGCGAGCGCCACCAGACGCTGTCTGGGGGTCTGGGGACAGCGAGAGCGACACTTATCACATCACAGAATACCGGGCAATTGGAAGGGACCACAAGGATCACGGAGTCTAGCTCTGAAGGGAAGGGCCCGCAGAGGGATGGAGCGCTCAGCCCCGGCGCTGCCAGCCAGCCCCGTGCTCTGTCAGCGCTGCCGGGCGCCGAGCCACCGCCGGCAGCTGCTCTGCCCCCGCGGGCCCGGCGTGCCTGGCCGCCCCCGCGCCGCTCTGCCCCGCTCAGGAACGTGTTCCTGCAGCCCCCGCTCCTGTCCGGGGCCACCGGCAGAGCCCCAGTGGCCAGGGCAGACCGAGAGCGGCCCAGCTGCCCTGCAGCCCCCCAGGCTCCCCGAAATCAGGGTGACCGGTGACAGCAGGACCGTGGCAAGTTATGACAAATCCCCAAGGGTGAAATACCAAGCAGAAGGGTGCTCCCCCTTCCCAGTAGCAACTTTCAGGAATGAGAAATCAGGCCATTTTTAGGCAGGGGAAAAAAAAAAAAAAAAATATTATTTTAAAAGAGGAGGAGGTTCTGGAGGAGCTCCTGCTGTGGCTGGCACAGGAACGCCACTGCTGCCTGTGACCACAGTCACAGCTTCAGCCCTCAGCCTCCACCCGTGGTGCAGCGTCCCTGCCCCTGACAACCTGTGCCACCACAGGTGGTTTGCAAAGCCTTGGAGGCGATGGGCAGTGAGCAGCCACGGGGCTGGTGTGAGCCAGAACTGGCCCATGGCCAACAGTCACATCCCAAGGAGGGCTTACACCAGCTCATCCTGGGAATCAGTCTGAAATTCATGCCAGAGTGCTACACTGCACCACAGATGGACACGAGAGAAAGGTGCCAGGGTGGCACAGAGGGACAAAGGTTGGAGCCTGGCACATTGGCAATGGCCAGGTTCTCTGTCAAAGAAATCTCAGCACAGAGAGAGAGAAGCTACTGAAAAGTAAATCGAGAAAGTGGCAATTGGCACCTGGGAAAGCAGGACATGGGCCAGAGGAAGGATGGGAAAGATGGAAGGGAGGAGATGGCTGGGCTCATAGAGGAAACTGCCCACAGAGACCAAGCCCCATGGCTGAGGGACCCCATGGGCAACAGGGGGGCAGGACAGGGGCTCACTGCAGAGCCAGAGCACCGCAGCACAGGCTGCACAGCAGCTGACAGGCAAGGGTGTCCCAGCCAGAGAAAAACAGCCTCTGGAGGGGCCTGAGCAAGCCCTCCCCCACGGAGCAGGGAAAAGGCACAGCTGTGCTTCCTGGAACCCCTGTGCAGAGGCGCCCCTGTCGTGTCCTTCTACTCCACGACGCCGAGACCATCTCCGTGTCCTCCTGCCACGCACACCACCAAAGGGAGGTTTACGTGACTGCAGGCCGCCTGGATCCTCTCTCCCGACGGGTAACAGTGCATGGAGCCTCCTCCATCCCTCCCTGTCCCCTAGCGCTGGCGGTCGGGCGCGGGGCTGAGCGTGAAGTGGTCGCAGAGCAGGAGCAAGGCGTCGAAGCGCTGGAGCCGCTGCAGCGCCTGCGCCAGCAGCGGGACGGTGACGGCGGCCCCCGCGTAGGTGAGGTGAGTGACCAGCTGCTCGAAGCCCGAGATCCGTCCCAGCAGCGGCGGCATGAGCCCCAGCTCCAGGGCCACGTGGCTGAAGTTCTTCACGCCGTTCAGGGAAGGGTCCAACAAGAAGGCAAGAGACTGCACCAGGGAGTGGGGCAGCTCCGCTATTGGGAGACCTGGGGGCGGCGACACGGCGAAGTGGGGTTAGTAGCCATCCTCCCCAAAGAGGATAGAACAGCCAGCCTCCAGCCTCAGCCTCTGCCAGGCAGGGGAAGGGCCACCCTGCCAGGGCAGGAATCTCCTCCTCCATCACTTTTAGAGCCCAGCAATATGGAGCTGGCTCAGTCCTGGGGAAGCTGGTAACTGGTGACAGCTGGGCCACCTGCCCACAGGCCACTCAAGGCAGCATCACAGAAAATATACCCTATGGACCAGCACCAAAGGCCAGAAGTCAGGTAAGTCCCTGGTGGGGACATGGTGGGCTTCTGGAGGAGCTCCTTTCCAAGAACCTGCCTCTGATATACCCGTACTTGGAGTACAAAGGTGAGACTGGAAGGCCACTCACCTTTGGCTGTGCTGTTGATCTGAGTCACCAGGCTCTGAGCATCATCCACCTGGTGAGACAAAGACCCCAAGGTTGGTGGCAGTCTGCTGAGAAGAGCAACCCCTGGCTCTGCTCCCAGGGCCGTCACAGGGGCTCAGGGAATGGTGCTTCTCCTCCAGCCTTACCACCCCTTATTAACATAACTCAGCCCACGTTCCTACCCCTGTGTCAAACCCAGCCTCTCTGCCTGACCCTTGGGCAACTGGCAGTAGTTCTGAGAAGTGATGAGGCAGGAGGAACTTACCAGGTGCTCCCCAGGTGGGATTTCAGCTGTGGGCAAGTGATGAGCCCCCTCCTGCACCACACCACCGCTCTCTGCTGGAATCCTCTTCATGGCCCGGCTCGCTGCATCCTCCAGCCGCTCGCCACCCACAAACTCCGCCTGGGTGGAGAACTTCTGGAGGTCCAGCTCAGTGCACTCCACGGGTGCATGTGGCCACTTGTGCTGCATCTCGGAGGCACAGGAGGAGAGGGGGGCCAGGGCCTCTACTGTGCCTGGCCGGCCCTGCCTGGGGGTGGGGGGTGGCAGGACCCCGTCCAGGCAGTCACCGTGGCCTGAGGCTCGGATCAGGGGCTGGCTTTCCAGGAGGCTCCTGCCCAGCGGGGCCTTGGAGGTAGTGCTGACTGCAATGGCTGGTGGCAAGTCCATCTCTGGCTGGAGAGAGGGGAGCTGGAGACCCACAGCTTCCCCATCTGAAATGAACTGCACTGCTTCCACGGGGCCTGGAACCAGAAACCAGCGTGGATCAGCGAAGCTCACCATTCAGCTCCATCCTTCCTGCCTATTGACATCTCATCCTGGGACCATGTCAGCTGGAGCTCAGCACCACCCTCCCCTCCCCATGGAAGGCAGCAAGAGCAGGTACCTTCTGCCTGCCTGTAGCAAGGGCTCAAATTCTTCACACCCAAGCAGCAGGGTCCAGACATCTGCTCCTCACACAGGAACCTGCCAGGTGCTGCTGCAGTTGGGAACGTTGCTCGCTGGCCCGAGAAGTTCTGAGTCCTCAGGAAGACTTGGAGGATAGAGGAGAAACAGCCTGAGCAAAGGTTTGGCCTGCTTCCCTAGCATGTCCTCAGCCCTGTGGTATGTCTGCCAGCAAGGAGCTGGGAGCCCAGCAGCTCCCTGGCATGCTGCTGGATGCCATCCTGCCCCAACCCTGGCCACCAAACCCGCAGCCCTCTTCATTCTGCAGCAAAGAGCCACCCAACCAGAAAAACCTCAGAAGGGAGCTGACAGTTCTGACTGTGAAATGGCCTCCTCCTCCTCCTGATGGCCCTAAGGAGGGAGGCTCCTGTGTGTCATTGAGCAGGTAAGGCACATGAGAGGTCCTGCAGGCATGAGAAGCAGCATGAGCTGAGGAAGAGTTGGGTCTATTCTGTATGAGCTGAGGAAGAGCTGGGTGACTGTGCTGAGAAGGCAGCAGTGCTCTACACAGCAAGGGCCACGGATGAACGGCACAGCAAGGAGGAGAGCAGCAACTCACCTCTCTGGCACTGGCTTTTCCAGAATCGCTTGCAGTAGATGATGGAAAGTGCCAGAAGCACCAGGACGATGATGACCAGGGCACTGCTGGTCAGTGCAAGAAGGGCTGTGTCCTGTGGTGGCACGGTAGGGACAGCGACCTTCACCAGGTTTGTTCTGGACCGACCTGCGAACATCATCCACAAAGGGCTGGAGCCGAACCCCGAGGCTTGGACCACCCCTTCCCTGCCCATCCCTCAGCACATGCCATGACCGTGCCTCCTCCGGCGGGGCTGCAGCCCCCCCCGTGCCCACACTACCTGCCCCGACCCCACCAGCGTGGGGGCACCTACACTGCGGCTCGGAGGACGGCGTCTGCTTGGTGCAGGGAATGCACTCCCACTCCAGCTGCCCGCTGATCCGCGCCTTCCGGTAAAACCTGCCGGGAGAGCAGACAGGCTCAGCACAGCCCGGGCCCCACCGAGCTCCCAGCACCCAGCTGTGTCACCCACCTTGCAGCAGAGGGGCACAGCTGACCCTGCGCTCCTGCCTGGCTGGCAACAGGAGCAGCGGGGCTCTCACTGCTGGCTGGAGCTGCACCACACCTACTCGTTCATGTCTAGCCGTTTGTCAGGAAGTAACATCTTTCTAACAGCCCTCCCACCCCTGTGTCTGCTGAAGTGGGTTTTAATGATTAATAGCTCCCCACAGGGCTGGGGACACCCCAGCTACAGCTCTATCTGAGAAGAGACTCATACACCAGAGCCGTGACTCGCTCCTGTCCCAGCCCCACCACTGCCCAGCAGCGTCTGCAGCACCTGGGTTTGGCACCTGGGCTGTCTGTACACAGCCATTTCATTTCACTAACCCCTCAAACCCCTTCTTTGGGGATTACCAGCCATAGTACAACCCCTCATCTTCCAGGGCTCAGCCACCCCGGTGTCTACAGAACAACCAGAGTCTGGAAGTTCTCTTTCACAGCTCATTTACAGGAGCTTCCCTTCTCTGGAGCTGCAACGGGGCCCACCAGACAGGTCTGACTTCCACACCACTAGCAGAGCCCTCACAGAGACATCACTGGGTCACCAGGCTCCTCTTAGGTCCCACGTGTGACCATGAGTGGCCTCAGGCAAAGCCCCCTCTGCCCAGCCCCTGTCTGCCTGCCCCCAGGTGTGGCTGTGGTGTCCCTGCTGGGGCCGTCCCCGCTCACCCCGGCAGGCACTCCCCGCAGACGGCGTCGGCCGTGGCGGTGCAGTTGGACTTCTGCAGGCGGTTGATGAGGGCGCAGGACAGGCAGGGCTTGCAGCCGTGGTGTCCCCAGCGGTCCTTGAACTTCCTGGGAGGGCAGGCCACGCACTGCGCGTCCCCGCCGCTGCCGTCGCCGCAGTCCTGCAAGGCACGGGGGTCACGGGCATGGCTGTGGTGAGGGGCCACCGTGGTTCCAGGTGCTACTGAGGGAAACGGTGTCCCTCCTTTGGGGGCAAAGGGTGGCAGGGCCACCGCTCATGTGGGGTCCTCAGAACCCAGCTGAGAGCAACCTCCACAAGTGCAGCTCCCAGGAGAATCTCAGGGACCCCGTGTGCTGCCCAGCTGGAGCTCTCTGGTGTGCTTGGGGTGCTGGAAAGCTGCAGGCAGCAGCACGCCCCAGGAGGCACCACCAGTGGAACCCTGCTGCCTCCCACCAATCCAAGCCTCCACCACAGAGGCCAGGCTGGGACCCCCTGCAGCAGTGTCCTGCTGGCACCCACCCATGTGCAGCCCAGCCATGCAGCGTGACCTTTTTGGGGCTACAGACCAGGGGAAACTTAGACTTCCACCAGCAAAAAAGGAAATCAGGTTGCTCCTTGTGTTGCCTTAAATCCCTCACCACCTCCTGCTTCCATTGTCTCACCCTTCTACCAGGGTAAGTGAAACAATCCACCATCCCATCCTACCAAGTCTCTGCTGTTCCCAACATGCTGGGACCTAAGATTATCTTTCTAAAGGGAGGCTGGTAGAGGATTAACCCAGCTGTGCCACCCATGATGATTTCTGCTCCTTACAGAGAAGTCAATTTACCTTGGAAAGCTCCTGCCCGGGCATGCACTTTCTGCAGGGGACACATTTCTTCTGGTCATCCAGGTACTCACTCTCTTGGCAGGCCATTGTGCTGAAGAGGAGAGGGGAGCTTGGGGACAAGAGGAAGAGAAGGCAGAGGCATCAAAGCCAGCCCTAACACATTTGTGATGAGCAGTGTGCCCATCTCTGGGTGGACATCTCCACCTGGCCAGGACAGCAGCCAACACTGCTGAACACCATGGGTGGGACTTGGGCAGGAGGTAATTCCTGGCTCCATCCAGTCCCAGGCTTCCCAGCAAGGCTGGTGATGAGCTGCCCCATTCTGCTGCCATCTCACAGCCTCACAATGCAGCAAATGAAATTTTAGTCACAGCATTGAAGCACTGACCACTAACTGCTCAGCTCACCAGTGGATTCTGCCAGCCCCAGCCGTGGCTCTGGGTATCAATCAGCAGAGAGCCTGGCCCCAGCAAAAGCTCAGCAAAGCCCCAGCTTCAGGATCCAGCAGGCCAGCTCTGGCCAACGAGGCTGCATTGGTGTGACAGCACCAAATGCTGGTGGCTGACGTGTCCCTGGCAGAACAGGACACACTGCCCCACACACACCCTGCACGCCCAACAGAAAGGGAAACACACACACACACACACACCTGAGGTCCTGCTGTGTCCCCAGCACAATGGGACACACACACACACAACCTGTGGTCCTGCTGCTCCACCCTGGAGCTGTGCAGTTGCTCAGGCTCTTGCTCCATGCACAGCTCTGCATGGCATCACTCACAGCTAACTCAGAGGACCAGCAGAAGAAGCTCTCACCTCCCTCTGAAACACCCTCCAGAGCCTTCTGGAGGTGCATTAATGGCTCAGCAGAAGGTAACAGAACCAGCTCAGGAGCCACAGGGCCACACTGTCAGTAAGTGTGGCTCAGAGGGCAGCACAGGACCAGCATCTCAATCAGAGCAGGCAGTTCAGACTGAAGCTGCAAAACTGAGCAATTTATCTGGAGTTTTGGGGCTGCCTGATTATTTCTGCAGATTCTAGATGGGTTCTTCCCATGATGACAGGGAAAAAAATCCACTTTCACTAGACCAACCTCCACTTTGCTTTTCTTATTACCTTGAGCAGAAAATCAGGAGATAAACTGTTCAACCTGCCTTGGGAGCCAGTTCTCAACACCCACCTGGAAGAGCGAACACCTTTTGGAGGGCACCACCCTGAACTGCCTAGCAGAACCTGGCACTTCAACCAGAGCTGTCCTCTGGGAGCAAAGCTTGGCCAGATGTCTGGCCCCTGCAAGGCTCTTACAGCACAGAGGGATCATCTGCAGGACCCCCAGCCCCTCCTGCCACAGCTCCTTCCCCTCCCACAGCAGCATTCCTCTGCGGGCTTTTTCTGCCTCCTCTGCCTAATCCCACCACTCCCTTGCCGGTGCCTTTTGGAAGCGGACACTTGGCTGGGCTCCCCCGGCTCTGGAGGGCCGAGATTCATGGGGGATGAGGTCTGCCCAGACGAGCACAGCGCATGAGTCACCCTCACGTAGCTCCCGCTCGCAGCACATGGGCTGAAACAGGGATCAGCAGCCAAGCCCACGGGGAAAGGCCAGGAGGAGCTGAAGGGTCTAAATCTGTCTTGCAAGCACCTCAGGAGGGGCACGGGCACAGCTTATAATCAGCATAAAGCTTCCTGACGCCACTAAATAAAAGATTTATCACTATCTCAGAAGGTGGTGAAGAGGGACCCCAGTGTCACTGCCCCAGGAGACGCACAGGGTTTGGTGTCAGGGTTCAGCCTCAGGATGAATACAGGAGGGAAAATAAAAAGCAGGGAGCCAGGTCCCAGATGAATGACACACAACTCCTTTTGTGGGGCTGGCACACCGGGCAGGTGTCACCCAAGTGTTCCAGGAGGTCAGCATGCCAGGGGCCTGAGCCCTGCCTCTTGGTGAATTTGGTGCCCAGAGCCCAGCTCAGCCCTGGCAGCAGGTGCCTCTGCCTGATGTCTGGGTCAGCACTGCTGATGCTCCGGCCTGGAGTTTAATTCAGGCTTTTGTTCCTAATAACAGCACAAGATGAATGAAACAGCAACAGGAAAGGAACCCTGATACCAGAGTATGGAGAGCGAGGGGGTGATTTTTACCCACTCTCCGAAGTGCTGTAATACAAGGAAAAAAAAGCACTGGTGAAAATAACCTCAACAAAACAAAAAAACCCCCAAACCAGCTGGGTTTTTGGTGAAACTGTCCTGTGAACACAACTTTGCCACTTTTTTCCTCCTATATTTACAGAACTTCCCAGCTTTTCAAAGAGCAGGCAGCTGAGACAATGCCCTCCAAGCCCCCTCCCCACAAGAAGCCGGTTTGAAGCAGTTTGCCAAATACAGCAAGTTACACAGGCCAAAGGAATCCTGTGTCAGAGCTGCTCCAAGCACAAGGACGTCTGCCAGGATGATGGAATCACTCAAGATGGAGGAGACAGCCGTGCCCGACCTGCCAGCAGGATACCGGGCACGGGGCAGGGCTGCTGCTGCTCAAGTGTAACAACACAGGCAGCCAACGTTTTGCTGAGTACCTGGCACGGGATTCAAAGCTGGGGGAATCTTTGTACTTCTTATTTCAATACCACCAGACCCAAGACACTCGATTTGTGCACGGAGGACACATCTGAACCACCTGGCGCTGCCCTGGTGTGGCAGCAACCTTGGATCACCTCATGTTTGACTGAAACAACTGGTCTTACCGAGGCTAGAGGAAAAGCCAAAACCAGCAACTCCAACCTCTTTAGGAACCACATGGAGTATCCCAGAGACTCCCAGAGCCGCACATTTAATCGGCCACAGGGGAATATAAAGGTGACACAGTAACAATGGGTATTCACGGGACACAGTATCAATGTACTCAGAGGTTGAGGGGAAGAAGAACCTCCTGCTATCAGTCCCAGAATGCAGGGGATCTAACTTAAAAACATCATTAATTTATTGAAGAGATCTTTTATTGCCTTGAAGAGACATCCTGTCTGAGCAGGAGAGCAGAATGGGCTCCCCACTGCATCAGCCCTTAAGGTACCAAAGCCACAAGCTCCTGAATACAGTTTCACTGCATGAGAAGAAATGGTTCCAGCAGTGCCACAGCGTGAGCTGCACTTCATCCACCCTGTGACAACACTACAGCTCAGCCATTGTCTTGTCTCTGTGAAAGTGCAATTTTCAAAAGAAAATTAGACTGTGCTGGAATCCAATCTATTTCTTTTGTGTGCAGCTACAGGATTGTGGGAGGAAAACAAGGATGAGGAAAAATAATAGGTGGAAAGGTACAAAATGAAAGTAATCAGTGAAACCTTCAGTGCTGCTGATTCTCCCCATCTGCCAGCAGGTACTGGGGCAGGGGGGGCTGAGGGATGCAGGCAGGACAGGAGGAGATGGAGTGGGCTGCTCCCTGTCCCAGCCATGGATCTCTGCTTGCCTGGGACCCAGACCTATCCTCAGGGGCTCAGACACCCCAGCAGTGGCTCTTCCACGTCACCACGTGAGCCAGCAAACACATTACAGGAGATTTCTACCCTGCTGCAGGACTGACTGGCACAGTCAGGCAGCACCGTGCCTCAGGATGAGACACTTGTATACATTGGAACCTAAGAACAGAGAGCTGAAATCCTAAATAAGAACTGCAAGTGAAAAAGCAGGGGGAAAAAAATGTTATCTGGAAAATATGAGTGCATGCCTCATGGTTGGCTACAGCCAGTTCCAGTCTCCTGCTCAGCCATTCCCTCACTCTGGTCCAGGCAGTGTCTCCTCATCTCCTTGTGCCACAAACCATGCTGGGAGAACTTCTGGAGCAGTGGGACTCTGGGCAAAGGGCTTCTCACAGAAGCAAAAAAAAAAAAAAAGAGGAAAAAAAGGTGGAATCTGAGGCTTTCCACGTGGCTTCGAAGTCAGCAAGTTTTCCAAACTGGAGATTCTATGCACACAATTGCCTATTAATTGTTTTACCTGCAGTGGCTGGGGACTTGTGTTTGCTTTAAGTGAAAGCACCGTGCTCGGGGAGGGGAGAGGAAGTGCTCCGGGCTGCTCTCACCCCTCTTTAGCGCTCAGCAGGAGTCCCCACGGCACAATGCCCACTTTCCAGTGACTTTTGCCAAGTTTAGGGCTGCCCACCTTGGAAACTCACACTCTGCCCTACCAGGTATCTCAAGTAACATCTCCAAAGCTCCTACCTATTTGCATAAAACTTTGGATTTCCGTCTGTTTTTTTGCCCCACATCTAATTCTGAGTTACTTTCACCCCCTTCCTGCAATAATCAGAGAACCACTGAAGCCGTGGAAGCTCTCTGAGACCACGGAGCCCAGCCGTTCCCCCCGCACCGCTCAGACCACCCCTAACCCACGCCCCCAAGTGTCACATCCACGCGTCCACTAAACCTCCCCAAGCGCTGCTCCACCACTGTGGCGGGGCAAGAAAAGTTTTTTTGGGGCAAAAAAACCCCTCGTTCCTCATACACAACCTAAACCTCCCGACCCCCGCATCTGGCAGCCGCTTGTTTTTGGAAGAACAAGCCGATGGGGAGTGGGGGGGGGTGAGGCTGGCGGCGGGACGGCCGCGGGGGCAGCGCCCACGCGGGTGCCGGCCCGTGGGCGCGCCCCGGCCAGCGCCGGCCCGGCCCGGCCCGGCTCGCCCACCGCCCCCGCGGCCCGGCCGGACCCCCGCGGCCCCGCCGGCGCCCCCCGCCCCCCGCCGCCCGCCCGGGGAAGGCGGCAAGGCAGCGCGCCGGGGATATGCCCGGGCAAGTCCCGGCCAGGGGCTCCGCCGCGGCACGGCCGCCCCGCATCGCCCGCCCGCCCTTCCCCCGGGGATCCCGGCTGCGGTCTCCGCATCTCCCCCGAGCCTCCGCGGGACCCGTCGGGCCGGTGCCGGCCGACCCGGTTCCGCCGGCGTTCTGAGGTGATGGCGGTGCCGGCCGCAGCCCCACGTGTATCGCTGCCGCCGCGCTGCCGGGAGCGGGACCCGCCGCAGGTCCCGCCGCCGGTCCCGCGGGTCGCCAGCCGCCTGGTGACACCGGCACCGGCACCGGGACCGCCGCGAGCGGGCGGGCAGGTGCGCGACCCCCTCGGCTTACCTGTGTCCCGGTGCGAGCAGCACGGCGCGGACCGGCCGCGGGACCAGGAGAGACGGCGCGGACCCGGACCCAGATCCCGGACCCGGACCGGCACCGCACCGCCAATGACTGGGCGGCCCCGCGTGGAGTGGAGCGGGTGGAAGCCCGTCCCGTCCCGGGCACGGGGAGCGCCCCCGCGCCCCGCCCCGCTGCCCGCATTGGCGGCGGAGCCACCGGGGCGGGGCCGGCACCGGGGAGCGGCGGGGGCGGCACCGGCGGGCGGCGGGACCGGCACCGGGGAGCGGCGGGACCGGCACCGAGCCGAGTCTGGGCACCGCACCGACGGGGTGTTCCGCTGTCAGCGGCCGGGATGTGACACCGGAGAACCCCCGGGTTTGCCGGACCTTGTTCCCCAATTCCTGAGGTTGTCCGGCGTCTCAGGTGTGGGCTGGAGGCTGAATAGCCGCGGGCCCGGCTGCCCTGCTCCAGCCGTGGAGGAGCACGCACCAGAAAGGGATGAACTCACGGGTTCCGACACACGCACAGTGTGTGTACACCGTGTGCCGTGTGCGGACGGTGTGTGTATGGTCTGTGTGGGCAGCACACACCGGGCACGGCCGGCCCCAGAACAGAGCTGGCTCAGCATTAAGCTCTCCCAGCACTTGCCGTGCCTCACCCTCAGTTCCTCGGTGGTTCAGGTCTCCCAAGGTTGCCGTGCAATGCCTGACTCTACCACAGTGTGAGCCGAACTGGTGTGTGGGACTGAACCTCCTTGTGCAGGGAGAGTTAAATCTCTCGGTCAGAGCCCTTAGCGCTCCCCCTTCAGTGCGCTGTCCCTGATCTGCTGCTCCTCAGTCCTGACCCAGGCACACGACAGGACTCTGCTGCCTGCCCGCTGCTTTCCCAGCCTGCGGGAGGGGCAGCCAGTGCTGCTCATTTCTCTGCCCTGGGCCATACTGGCTGCTGTGCCAGGATGAGTACCTGACCTGTCTTCGGGTTTAAACTTGTTATTCTGGGGAATGGTCCCCATTTCTCTCTCTTTCCTTTCAGACTTCAAGCACTCTCGTTCCAGCCAATGCTTTTGAGAACTGTCCTCAGGTCCCCACCGTCACTCTGGAGCAGCTTCAACACAAGCCAGACTGTCAAGGTGGAATAACTGCAGGGATTTAATGAAATTCTGTTAAGCAGTCAGCTTCACAAAATTATCATGGTTGGAAAAGGCCTTTAAAGAACATCGAGTCCAAGTGTTAACCCAGCCTGCAGCGTGTTCACCACTAAACAATGCTCCCAAACGCCACACTCCTTTTGAACACCTCCAGGGATGGTGATTCCATCAGTGCCTTGTGCAACTTTCCAGGGAAGTTTTCCCTCATATCCAACCAGAACTTTGGCTGGTGCGACCTGAGGCCGTTCCCTCTCCTCCTGTCCCCGTTCCCTGGGAGCAGTGCCGATCCCCCACGGCTGTCCCCTCCTGTCAGGGAGTCGTGCAGATCCAGGTCCCCCCCGAGCCTCCTTTTCTCCAGGCTGAGCCCCTTTCCCAGCTCCCCCAGCCGCTCCCTGCTCCCTCTCTGGTGGGATTTCTCACCCCGCTGCTCCAGAGCCGCTCAATGACTCAGCCCGGCGGGCGAGGGCAGCTCGGAGGAGCCGCTCCGGGCGGTGAAGGATGATTTCACCGCTCACACGGGGCGGCTCAGCGGGGCCGCGTCTGATGCAATCTCCTCATTGCATCACCCACGGGCGCGGGGCGGGGGGGCTCCCGTGGCGGGACCTGGGGGGGCACAGAGCCCGCCCGCCGCCGGGGTGGCTCCGCTGAGCACCGCCCCGGCAGCGGAGGTCACCGGCGGGGCTGAGTCCGGCTAAAAGCCGATGGCATCGGAGCCGAGGGTTTGCCCGGCAGGAGCATCCCGGCTGCCGGGTGGGCGCGGGCACGGGCGGAGCTGCCCCAGACCGAGCCGGTGGTGGCTCTTTTGCGGCGGTGGTTGGTGGTTTTGTGGTTGGTTAGGGCTGGTTGGCGCCTGGTTGGTGGTGGTTTGTGGTGCTTAGCGGTGGTTTGTGGTGGTTTGTGGTTGGTTTGCGGTGGTAGGTGGATGGTTAGTGGCAGTTTGTGGTGTTTAGTGATAGTTTTTGGTGGTTTTTGGCTGGTTAGTGGTGGTTAGTGGTAGTTTGTGGTGGTTTTTGGTTGGTTAGTGGTGGTTTGTGGTTGGTTAGTGGTGGTTAGTGGTAGTTAGCAGTAGTTTGTGGTGGTTTGTGGTTGGTTATTGGTGGTTATTGGTGGTTAGTGGTAGTTTGTGGTCGTTTGTGGTTGGTTAGTGGTGGTTAGTGATGGTTTGTGGTGGTTTTTGGTGGTTTTTGGTTGGTTTGTGGTGGTTAGTGATAGTTTTTGGTGGTTTGTGGTTGGTTAGTGATGGTTTGTGGTGGTTTTTGGTTGGTTAGTGGTGGTTAGTGGTAGTTTGTGGTGGTTTGTGGTTGGTTAGTGGTGGTTAGCAGTAGTTTGTGGTGGTTAGTGATAGTTTTTGGTGGTTTTTGGCTGGTTAGTGGTGGTTAGTGATAGTTTGTCGTGGTTTGTGGTGGTTTTTGGTTGGTTAGTGGTGGTTAGTGATGGTTTGTGGTGGTTTTTGGTTGGTTAGTGGTGGTTAGTGATGGTTTGTGGTGGTTTGTGGTTGGTTAGTGGTGGTTAGTGGTAGTTTGTGGTGGTTTGTGGTTGGTTAGTGGTGGTTAGTGGTAGTTAGTGGTGGTTTGTGGTGGTTTTTGGTTGGTTAGTGGTGGTTTGTGGTAGTTTGTGGTGGTTTTTGGTTGGTTAGTGGTGGTTAGTGTTAGTTTGTGGTGGTTAGTGATAGTTTTTGGTGGTTTGTGGTTGGTTAGTGGTAGTTAGTGATAGTTTGTCGTGGTTTGTGGTGGTTTGTGGTTGGTTATTGGTGGTTAGTGGTTGTTAGTGGTAGTTTGTGGTCGTTTGTGGTTGGTTAGTGGTGGTTTGTGGTGTTTAGTGATAGTTTTTGGTGGTTTTTGGCTGGTTAGTGGTGGTTAGTGATAGTTTGTCATGGTTTGTGGTGGTTTTTGGTTGGTTAGTGGTGGTTAGTGATAGTTTGTGGTGGTTAGTGATGGTTTGTGGTGGTTTTTGGTTGGTTAGTGGTGGTTAGTGATAGTTTGTGGTGGTTTGTGGTTGGTTAGTGGTGGTTAGTGGTGGTTAGTGGTAGTTTGTGGTGGTTTTTGGTTGGTTAGTGGTGGTTAGTGTTAGTTTGTGGTGGGTTTTGGTTGGTTAGTGGTGGTTAGTGTTAGTTTGTGGTGGTTTTTGGTTGGTTAGTGGTGGTTAATGATAGTTTTTGGTTGGTTAGTGGTGGTTAGTGTTAGTTTGTGGTGGTTTGTGGTTGGTTAGTGGTGGTTAGTGATAGTTTTTGGTTGGTTAGTGGATGGTGAGTGGTAGTTTGTGGTGGTTAGTGGCGGTTTGTGGTTGGTTAGTGGCGGTTTGTGATTGGTTAGTGGTGGTTTGTGGTTGGTTAGTGGTGGTTTGTGGTTGGTTAGTGGTGGTTTGTGGTTGGTTAGTGATTGTGGTGGTTAGTGGTGGTTTGTGCTGGTTAGTGGTGGTTTGTGGGTAGTTAGTGGGTACTTAGTTGTGGTCCTCACTGAGGCCCTGGGAAGCCACACTGCTCTGACCAGCCTGAGCCCACCAGCTCTGGGTCTGAGACCAAACCAGGCAGTCCTGCTCTAATCCCAGTCCCTGCCCATTGTGCCAGATGTTACTGAGGTGCATTATTTCCCAGCTCAATCAGCACCTTGCAGCCACAACCAGGAGAACATCTGGGAGAGATGATAGTCCCCGATGCAGGGATGGCTGTGTCAGGTAGAGTGCTGCACAGACATCAGATTTGGGTGTGGTTTGCAGGCTGAGGCCCTAGAGATGTTATCTTCAGCATGGAGAACCGTCTTCTCAGGTGTCTGGTGGTGTGATGTGATCACCTGATATGCTCAGGGCCACCTTGTCTCCGTTAGGTTGTAACTGTGCTGCATAATTAACAGAATTGGTGTACTAAGAGTTAGCAAAGCCAGGAATTCTGAAGCAGAGGTCAGTTTTAGGTTTTGGGTTGGTTTTTTTTTTTTTTTTTTTTTTTTTTTTTTTTTTTTTTTTTTTTTTAACATACTGGAGTGTTCACAACACTAGAGGGCACCGAGACCAGGCAGGAATCAACTGGGGAGGCGCAGCAGACTCTGAGCACCCCCCGCACACGGACATACGGGCACACGGACACGTGGACACACGGACGTAGAAATACCCTCCGTTGGCACAGGAGGTTCGTCCCCTTGACACACGATGTGGTGCAGAGGTCAGTCTCATCGGAGTGTTTTTCCACAGCGCCCTGCGAGGCTGAATCACGGGTGTTTCCCTGGGCTCACTCGGGCAGGCAGGCACGGGCAGGACACGGGGCATCCCCGCGGGAGCTGCGGGAAGGGACAGGCCAGCGCGGTTCCAGCGTTTTCCCAGAGGGGAATTGTTGTGGTTTTGCGCTGCCAGAGGAATTAAGAGCTCGGGATCTCTGCTGAGCAACTCGGTTGATACCTCTCGGGCTTCTGCAGAGGCTACTCCGCTCTGGTGTCAGCAGAGGGCACTGGGTGATCGCCGGCAGCCTGCCCTGCCCGAGGAACATCAGCAGATTTTCAAGCTTCGTGTGCGAAGGTCACAGATTCAGTTGTGTCCTTTTCTCTCCTTCTGTTGTTGCACCCAGTTCCTCTCCTCTCCTCTCCTCTCCTCTCCTCTCCTCTCCTCTCCTCTCCTCTCCTCTCCTCTCCTCTCCTCTCCTCTCCTCTCCTCTCCTCTCCTCTCCTCTCCTCTCCTCTCCTCTCCTCTCCTCTCCTCTCCTCTCCTCTCCTCTCCTCTCCTCTCCTCTCCTCTCCCTTGCTGCCACCGAGTCCATCTGACTCCTAGGACAGTTGTAGCTCCTGCGATGTGGCCAGCACACAGTCCATCCTGAACAGAACCCAGCCCCAGATGTGTGTGTACATCCTCTGCCAGAGCTGCATCTGGGATCAGGGGTTGGGCTGAGACCCAGCGATGGCAGGAGCAAGCTGCAATGCCTGGAGCATCTCCTCAGGATTTACACGCAGATCGACTGTTCTGACCCACCTGGCAGCACCTGTGGCCGTGGCACAGTTACGCTGTTATTGTACAACTCAGTAACATTCCAGCCCTTGCCCAATGGATCCTGCAGAGAGCTCTTTCAGGGGGGCAGTCGCAGCACGAAGGCAGCTGCAATCAGTGTGATTTTTCAATGCACCACGAGCTTTGCGCAACCTTTTGCTCTCCCTCGTCCCCACGGCGTCGTTCTGTGCAATCGATCATATTTTCGAATTGATTTCTCAAACTTACTTTCAAATCCTTGCAGGAGCTCCCTCTGTATGAGACACGGGCTGTCCAGGGGCCACAGGCATCACTTATCCCTGGTTTTCCACTCGAAGTTGAGCTCTGACCTTGTATCCTAATGTTGACCTACGGAAAGTAAGAAAAGAAGATTTTTTTTTTCCCCCCATTAAAAAATTTCTGATCAGAAAAAAGCTGCCCATGGCACACACAGCATCCTGACATGAAGGACACTTTCCAAGCTGGGTGCCATGTGTGTGAGGGGAAGGCTGTAGTTACCTTCCACCCATCTCCATATTTGTAGCCTTCATTTGTGGCTGGGTTATTGTTGGGTGGCCTTTGCCTTTTCTTGGCAGTGACAATGACTTTTTCTGCTCCATTATAAATGAGCAGCCATGCCCATGCCTCTGTTCCAGGTCGTTTTCACAGCGCAGTGATCACGGGCACAGGGCAGGCTGCTGTGCTGTGGGGCAGGCAGCTCCAGCATTGCCAGGCTGGGATGTGGGGCTGCAAAGATAGAACTTGCTTAAAGAGGGGTCCAGGCCATCATTTCTCTTGGTGCACATCATGGAGGAAGCTGTCATTGTGTCATTCTGCTCTGAGGGACCCAGTGCACTTATAACTTCAAATATTTCTTTGTCCAGGCTCTTGGAGTACCCAGGAAAGTTGCTCAGAAATCCCAGGCAATGTCACTCTTTGGGTTTTTTTCTTCCTAGGCTCATTTTCCTTTGGAAGACAAAAGCAAACCAGATGACTTTTTTTCTTCCTGCCTCCAGCATCTCCCCTGTCTGACTTTGCTCTGAACACTGAAGTGTTCTTCTTGCTTCGCTCACCCAGCTGCAGACCTCAGCTCTTCCAAATCCCCCATTTTCTCCAGAGGGTGAAATATGTCCATGGACAAGCACAAGCACAAAGACTCCCCAGAACAGAAGAAGACTTGTGAGGCTCAGCAGAGCCCTGTGGGCAGTGTGAGGACTGTCTGATGAGCCCACAGAGCCCCTCCTGCCTGGCATGTTTCCTCAGGGCAGAGGGGAGGGTTCTCCACAGCTGCTTGTACCACTCTGGGCCCTGCTGGTGTAGGAGGAAACAGTGGACAAAGCCATCACTTCATTCCTTGCAGCCTGCTTTGCCCTTGACTCTCTTGATCTTTTTGAGGCAGGTTTCAAAACCACAGTGAAAACAAACTACCAGAGATTTATGACTTCGTGTCTTAATTAGATGGTTCTTTTGTAGCTGCTCGCTCACTTGCAACATTCCTGGCTCCAGGGAGAAGGTAGAAGCAGGTAACACACAGAGAATTGCTCTCCTGATAGGTGACCCCCTCTGGTCTGGGGAGAGATCCCTCATCCTGTCACTGCTGGCAGCAGAGGGGTGAGGTGGGCTGGGCTGCCAAGACCCAGCCAGGAGCCAGCAGGGTCCTTCAGGCAGCTGATGAATGTCCCTCGAGTCTGGCTCAGCTTCAACTCAAGATTTTCCAGCATGGTTTGATCCTGGGCAACAAGTGAGTCACAGCAGAGAATCAGTATGTGATGCCTGCTCTGGCAGTGGATACTCCTCAGCCCTCTCTGTAAAACCCCACAGCAAGAAGAACCAGCCCTGATCAGGCTCCTGTCTAACAAGAAGCATTCCCAGGTATCATAGTCTGTCTTTGGAGTCAAGGAAAAGCAGACAGTCCTTTCAGGTCTGTCCTAGTTGTTACCCTAGCTAGTTAGGATTTCCATGGGATCACAGAACCATTTAGGTTGGGAAACACCTTTAAGATCATTAAGTCCAACCATTACCCCAGTGCTCACACACAAAATATTGTGTGAGGGTTCAGTTCCAGCTGCCTTCTGCTGAGAGCAGGGAGGGTTGGATTCAAACATAAAACTCTTCTGCAAAGTAAGAAACCCAACAAAACAAGATTTCCTTCCTAGAAGCCCCTAAATGAAAGTATCCTTTATCCTTTGCACTGACCTGCCTGCCACACCAGCCAGCGAGCATGTGTGAAAGCAAAGTATGTTTTATTCAGGGGGAAAGGAACAATTCCCAGTGTGTACAACCTCTCCATCACTCTGTTGAGCTTGACACTGTGATTCCCCAGCTGTCACCATCATCTGCCATGAATAATTATCTCTGTCACGTCACATTAAATATCACTCTATCTTACATCCCCTTTCCACTACTGATTTTCTTCTAGGGAAAATATCTTTGCTCAGGAGGTGTATCTGGATGGTCTGCAGGATGAATTGGTCTTTCTGTAAAAGCCCCTTACTCTGACTCTGTGGTGGTGTCCAACACCCACTGCCCTTTCCACTCAGGGGCAAGATGTTGTGAATGCCAGGGAATCTCTGCCTCTCCTTTGAATTTCTGTTCTTCAGCCAAGCAGAAAGCACCTTCCCTTAAATCCTCCTCCCAAAGTGCTCTGGCCATGTGACATCTGTACAATACCAGCAGTTACAAAAAGTAAATTTATTTTCAGCTGCATTTACTAGCCAAGTAAAAAAAAAAATCTTGTTTAGGATAATCCAGAAGGGGGGGATCTGCGATACTTGTGGTTTGTATTTAATGAGCAGATCCTTTTTGGTCACATCTGGCTCATCAGAGGCAAGTTTAAACCTGATTACATCTGTTCCCTTTTACAGGAAAATGTTACTGACCCAGGTGGGGGGTTTTCAGTGGATGGTCTAAGCCCAGGTTTCTGGCTGTGCATTCAGATCACCTGCTTCGTATTCAGCCTATTTCCCCTCTCACTTGCATGTTTTAATCTTCACGTTGTAGCCAAAACAAATTAAATTGACAAATAGAACTTGACCCACGCATTCAGTTATTGGCATGTCTCCTTATTAAAGGAGAGATAAGTGAAAACACAGAACAAATTATGCAGATAAGTATCAGAGAAGTCAAAGCTAATC
This sequence comes from Phylloscopus whistleri, assembly GCA_017589585.1. Lineage (NCBI taxonomy): Eukaryota > Metazoa > Chordata > Aves > Passeriformes > Phylloscopidae > Phylloscopus > Phylloscopus whistleri. The sequence goes on from JADMLD010000294.1 coordinate 343,172, forward strand.
ATATCTCAGCATGTTCATGTGAACGACTGGCACAGAATGCACTCCTGTTGGACTGAGCCAGCAAACTTCCACATGAGTTTCTATCCCTTTTCCTTCTTCTCCACTTCCTCCTTAGACAGAGAATAACAAGAGCATTGAGGTTGGAAAACCACTCTGAGATCATTGAGTGCAGCTGCTTCCCCAGCACTGACAGGGCCACCACTGAGCCATGTCCCCAGGTGCCACATCCCCATGCCTGTTAAATCCCTCCAGGAGTGAGGACTCCACCACTGCCCTGGGCAGCTGTGCCAGGGCTGGACAGTCCTTTCTGGAAAGAAATTTTCCAAATATCCAACCTGAACTTCCCCTGGTGCAACTTGAGGCTGTTTTTGCCTCGTCCTGACACCTGTTACCTGGGAAAAGAGACTGACCCTCACTCAGCTACAGCTTCCTGTCAGGGAGTTCCTGAGCCTCCTTTCCTCCAGGCTCAGCACCCCCAGCCACTCCCCATCAGACCTGTGCTCTTCCTCCCTGTTCCCTCACTAGCTTGTCTGATTTTTCACAGAAAATGTTCCACAGCAACATTTCTAGGCTAACCAGAAATATTGTTTTTATCGCTTGGGAGGAGCATGTGCCTGAGCTCCACGACAGGCTGCACCTGTGAAGTCCCAGGGAAGCAAACAAAGTCGGGCTTCAGTGGAGCTCATCATGGAGACCACAGCTGAGGGATCGCCTTGAGACCTGGATGACAACAAAGGGAAACTCACCAAGCATGGAGAGGGGTTGATAACAGCACTGATAGCAGAATGATAACAACGTCAGCAAGCAGCCCAATCAACCGGAGCAGGGTGTCTTGGAGGGGACCAGTCCTCTACAGGCCCTGGATCACAAAGTGTGAGGGAGTTTTAACCTCCCCAGGTCTCAGAATCAAATGAGTGTCACCTGCTTCAGTCAGGTGCCTTCTTCCCTTGGAACAAAGGCCCCCATTGTCTGGGTAAAGCAAAGGCTAATTCCCGTGGGCCAGGGCACTGAGGCATGCTGCTGGCCCTTTGTTGGACAGACATCCAGAGAGGATGTGGAACTTGGATTCAAGCTGGGCTGGGTGTGTCTTACTGGGTAACTAAAGCAAGTGATAAACCCCTTGCCTTCCAGAAAATGCCATCAGCTCCCTCAGAACAGCACTCAGTTGCCAATTCCCATTCTCCCCCTGGTACAGATGCCAATGTAGCTTGGAGCAAGAGGACAGGCTGGTGCAGGCAGGTGGCTGCAGGAGAATGCTGCAGGATGGGGTGGGACTGCTGCTGAGCCAGAGCACCAGGAGAAGTGTGAGCCCACTGCCCAGGCTCTGGCAGCTTGGGAACAGCACCCTGATGCCCACATTGCTGCATGTGCTGCATGGATGATGAGAGCAGCAGAATTCTGGAGCGTCCTGAGCTTGTTCAGAGCTGTGACTCTCCTTGCCAAACCATGGGGGCTGTGTGCCTTGGTACTACAGGCAGCATGTGCAAGCTGCAGTCTTGCACAACCTGGATTGCTCTTGCACACTGTCCCCACTCTGTGATAAAAAAGAAGAGGCAGAAGAAAATCAGGATGCTTGAAACAACATTTCTAATGCCTTCCAAGCAATGCAGAGCACAGCTCTCAGTGAAGGTTAATATTGTGATTTATATTTTGCATAAATGTACACATTAAGAGCCTCTTCTCTGACTGGTAAATGTTTAAAGCACTGCTTCTTGAAAAATATCTTTTATGTAGTATTTGGTCCTGTCAGAACAGACATATGTCTTCAGAACTCATCATCAGTTTAGCACTTCAGAGGGTGCCTCTCACTGAATCTTTTATCTCAAGTCACTGATAAAAAATGATTCTATTCCCTAGACCTGTTTTCCTTCTTGCCTAACTTCAAGCTTAACTTGAACTTTGACAAATTATAATAGTTAAATACTTTTTTTTTTTCTCTCCTCAGTATGTCTGGCCCAGTGAGAAACACAAGTGCCAAGCCATTGCAGGGAAGCCTGCCTGCATGTACCTGTGGTCCAGCTGGGTGCAGAGTGTGCTCACACACAGACCCCTCTCCTCCTCTGGGAACGGGCTCCTGGAGGTTCCTTATGAAAGGGGATACATCCAAACAGCCTAACAGGGACATTCCCAGGGGAGGGATGAGTAGCAGGGACTTTCACTCATCCCTGCACTAACATCTCCTGTGGGAGTCACTGACAAAGGCAGTGACGTGGGGATGTTGCAAATCTGCAAAGCAAGCACCCTAACAGAGGAGACACCTGATGCCAATAAAACCCCAGAACTGGGCCCCCCTGCTTCATCTGTGTGTGTGCACAGGTACACTGCAGCAAATCACAGACCCTCCCAGCCCACAGACTCTGGGACATGTGCTCTCACCACCCCACCCAGGAGTCAGGATGAGTGCTTGGGGCAGAGCTGTACCAGTGCAGTGACAGGATTGGGCTCCCAGTGTCCAAGGCTGGGTTGGATGGAGCTTGGAGAAACCAGGTCTGGTGGGTGGAAGCTGCCCCTGCCTGTGCCAGAGGGTTGGAAGGAGATGATCCTTCAGACCCCTTCCAACCCAAGCCCATCTGTGCTTCTATGACATTTTTTTCCTGTGCAAAGGATTGGACAACGTGCAAATAACTGTCTCACTGATGGAATGATTCACTGAAGATGTGGAGATGCTGCAGAGCTGTCTGTGGTGAGCAAAAAGTCCCCACAGGGCAGAGCCTGTCATGGTCAGCACCAGGTTCAAATGTGTTAATTACTGTGACTGTGCCTCCAGGATCACTGGTATTCCTGCAGCAGGCTGGGTGTGGGACTACCATTCTTTATTACCAAACACTGCCAAAACTTGTGCACTAGACCTGCATCCTGGCAACTGACCCAGGGAAACACAGGTGCAGTAAATCAGGTCCATTACAAAAAAAAAATTTCTGTGCTTCTTGTGGTGCACCTCTGTCCCAGTGGAATAGGGAACATTCTTAAAAGGCAGCATTGCACACTGCCAGCTTCCCCACTGCTGCAGGCACAGCAGTGAGTGTCTTCCAGAGCAGAGGAGGGCAAAGGAGCAGTGTGAGAAGGTTCTCCTTGTTTTGTTCGAGAGCCACACCAAAGCAGGCGTGTGTTTTCCTGAGAGCAGTGAAAGACTCACTTTGGTGATTATTATCCTGCAGGAGATACTTCCTGTTGGCCAAACCTTTGTGCATTACCTTTGCTTGCAGATTTAACTGCTGGATAGCTGTGATTCCAAGAATCTCAGCACAGTGGTATCACATAATCTCTGTTTCCCAACAAACTGGGATGATCAAAGCTGGAGGGTAACTCGTAGGTGTTCAGGGAATGTCACACTCAGAGCTGACAGTAGACTGAGCACAGGATGCCATTGCACAGCCTGTGCCAGGGCCCCTGCCAGCCAGACTGATCAAAGGGACTGAGGTTGTTACCTCTGGACTCCCCTGGAGCTGGGATCCCAGCCCTGCCCACCCCAGGGCACTGAGCACTCAGAGCTTCCAGAGGTCATAAAGGCAAAACTGACTTGGTCTGAAAGTCGTGCTGAGCAGACAGTGAGAGGGAGAGGCCATGTTCCCAAGGAGAGGGAAACTGGCATCCTCCATGGCACTGGCATCTCTGCAGGGCTGGGTCTCTGTCCCTCTGCCCTCTCCTTCACCCTCAGCAGGGCTCCCTCAGCCTTGTTCCACAAGGCAGCACCAGGGCAGAGAAGGGTCTTGTCTAGGAAGCCTTGCTGAGGAAATTCCTTTTCTTAAGGACTTTTTCTTTTGCTCTGTACCGTAAGGGTTATCAACCTAGGCACTACGTGATGAAGAAAAAAAAAAAAAATCCAATTAAAAATATCAGTGGAGAGATTTCCCACACTTATCTATCTGCATTTAATTCAAAAGAGCCTGTCTGGGCATGCTGTAAAGCTGTGAGAGAAAATGAGACATTCCTCTTCCAGCTTTGGCTCTGCTGCAGTTCTCAGGTCTGTCCCATTCCCTCCACATCTGTGGTCTGGGGCTACTGGGACCAAGACCCCAACAGTTGGGGCAAGCCAGTTTTTAAGCCCAAATGAGGACACCACAGGCGCAGGATAATGAGCTAAAATTTGTTAACATCATTTAAATACCCAGGAAAAAAAAAAAAAAAAGTAGCTTTCAGATTGCTGAGATAATTTTTGCTGTGAATGATGGAACAGGAATGTCTTGGCTTCTAGGCCTGGGGATGCATGTGTAGCTGTGACTGGTTTTGCATAACCCTTCTGTGTCCCTCTTCTTATCACTTCTTTCTCCAGAAATCAGTCTTGAATACAGAAATACTCGAATCTTGTAATTAAATCTCATCCTATGGAAGGATGAGATTCATCCTCGTCTGAGACTCCTCTGTTTTATGAGTACTGACAACACTTTGAAATAAAAAGCTCAAGCAGCATGAACATTGTGTATCCCGTACCTCAAACAGCTATTTCAATATTAAACAGTTATTTCTAGTAACAATCAATAATCGTGGAATTGTCCTTGCAGGAGCAGAGCTTGAAAAGGATTGCTCCTTTTCATTTGCTCGTTTAAACTGCAATTAAAAAAAAAAAAAAAAGTGCCCATATTTCTTCCTGTTGCGCCTGCCTTTATATGGATCCAGCCATGAATCTATAAAATATCCCTGTCTAGCATTAATAGAGATAAATAAACCTACCTCAAATTAAAAAAAAAAAAAAAAAAAAAAAAGTACATGATTGCCATTCCACAGACTTTAGTTCCATTTTCTGGATGTTGTATAGGCAGGAAAAATAATCCAGTTGCAGTTATAACCTTAGTATAAAATAAACTTTAAAGAAGGGGAAAGAACCCAAGCCCACATTCTGGTAGCAGTGAGATATTAATAAACCCTCCCCCAAGGTTATTTCCAATGAACTTCCTCCTTACCCCTTGTCACAAATTGCCTTGTACAGAGAAATGAATTGGTTAAATATTTTGCAGGAAGGTGAAATACTGAGCTTCTTCAAGAAACGGGAGAAGCACATGGAGACAACCACAGGAGCCTTGTGCTGCAGCTGGGTTGTCACTGGCATTGCCAGCACACAGAACTCCATCACTTATCACGCAGTGTACAGATTTTGGCTTCAGCCGCGGGTGCCAGATGACCACATCCAAACCTCAGCCTCATTGGTTTGTTTCTCGGAAAACAGAAATTTAAATCTCCCCCGGCTGCACAGGATAACCAAAAAAAAAAACAAAAAAAAAAACCCGATCCAAAGGCTCGACACCAATGAATTGTTTGTTCTCCACTGAGATCTTCTCAGAAATCGGAATAATGAGCGATACTCAAGCCCTGTCCTGTCTGCCGGCATTTCAGTGTCTCCCTAAGGGCTCTGGCGGGCTGGGCAAGAGCTTCACTGTTTATCTCCCTGCAAGAACATCCCAGCAGAGCCCACACCAACACCGTCCCCTCCTCACCTGCCTGACTCCCCGCAGTGCTGCTCTGTCCAGAGCAGGGTCCTCATCCCCTCCTGAGCCGGGCTCAGCAAGAAAGGTCTGACAGCACCTGGTCGGTCCAAGCCTTGCACAGGCAGTGGTGTCAGTGAATGAGGAGAGAGAGGGACCTCAAGGAAAGCCCTCACAGAAAGCAAAGCTCCAGAGTGAGGTCAGGCAGGCTCTGTGTGCTGCTGCCAGGGGCATGGGAGGGAGTCAAGGGGATGGAGCAGCAGCACGGAATAGACAGCGTGTGGGGGTGTCAGGATGCTCTTGGGAGCGATGAGGAGCGACGTGGAATGAATGCCAGCGATGAAATCGGGTGGCAGAGCTCAGAGACAGCTTGTGCTCCAGGGACACTGCCTTGTGGCTTTGCATGGTGAGTGCTTGGAGCCTTACAGAGTTGTTTCTCTTAGGAGGTGAAAATGACGACGTGAGTCAGATCTTTCTGCAGCTCATTCCCTCCCAGTTACAGGTGTTGAAAGTTCTGCCTCTGTAAACATGGGAAAGGTCAGCAACAGCTAGCAGTTTCCATGCTGGCAGTTTCCAAGCACACTTTCCTAGCCAGTTCTCTGCCCTGGAGCCCTTTCTGTTCTCTCCTCCAGTGAGTTTTGAGGCTTTCCAGCTGCCTTCTTCCCTGAGCTCAGATAAAACCGCAATGCCCCACGAGCACTGGCAGCCAGTTTCTTAGGAAAATGCCAGGGTTTGGCACAGTCATTTCTTGTTTAGCTCCTGTAAAGCAGCATTTCACCTCAGGTGGACAGTCTGTTCCATTCATACTGCTGTCACAGGAGAGTGTTCAGAGGTGCCTTTGGTTGGTCAGGCACCACCTCTCCCGTTAGCCTGAGCAGGATCTTTGGTTCCCAACACCCCAGGGTGTCCATTAACCATCATTACTGTTGTTTGGTCACACGCCTCCTTTTCCATGGGGAGACAGACTTAAATTGTGATTTCCACCCTTCCTGAGGAGCTGGGAGACACCCACCACACTGTTACATGGCCGGAGCGAGAAAAGGACTTATTTTCCCAAAATGGATCTTTACCATGCCCTGTACCTGAATTACGTGTTGGAATGTGCATGTGACTCATGGATAATAGATACTCTGACTTTAGAGCAGAGTTTAGGACAAAATAAAGCTCAAATGTAAACCCAGTAGAGATTAAAACCCAAAGGGGACAAGCATCTGTCGGTGGGCAGGAGGTAACAGAAGGTAGCAGAGGGTTGTGTTATGGACATGCAGGAAGAAGAAGAACCAGATCTGAGGAGCTGGAAGCAGCAGGACTTGCTGACTGATTTCCTTCTCAAAGTGCTAAGCAAACTCCAGCACATGCCAAGGCAATCAGGAACAGGGAACATAAAACTACATTTTTTTTGTAGCTAAAGCCTTCATATGGATCTCTTACACCCGAACCTCTATGGAATAAACCAACAACCTGCCAGTGGCACATAAATCACTGTGGATTTGTGCCTGGGGCTGCCTACTTCACTTCAGAATTTGTGGCAGAGATGGGAAAAGCCTAAAGCTCTTGGAGCTGGTGTGGAGCAGGAGCTGCTGGATGTCCTGATTGAACTCCCTGACTCCCCTGGAAGTGGCTCAGCTCCACCACAGGCAGAGGAAGTTCTGCAAGGAGCAAAGGTGAGTAGCTCTGTGCCAGCCCTCCCCAATTCCTGCACCTAATTCTGTGCTGAATCCTCCAAGTCATCAATGAAATCCTGCCTAAAGGCAAGAGAGATTTTGGAGGACAGGCAGATTCCTGCTGAGGCTCCCCAGAGGGGTGCCAAACAAGCCCTGGGCTGCTCTGCTCAGGCAGTGCCAGGACACGTGCAGGGCTGGGAGTCTGCAGAATTCACTGTGCTGAGGCATGGTGACAGGGCCAGGATGGAACCTGAAGGAACCCTCAGCCTCTGGGAAGGAAACCAAAGAAAGGAAACCAAAGCAAACCCAGAGGGGCTGTGTGAATTCCTGGTCACCCCTGAGGGGAGTTTGGAAGTGTGGGCCAGCTGGGGGAATGGATGTGCAAAGTGACAGACATGTTCATGTCATGGAAAAGGCATCCTGGCCTCTGTGGAAAGAGGCACCTTTTCATTCTAGAAAGGCATCAGTGAAAAAATGCTGGGAGAATATAAGACTGCCTGAGGAGCTTGGAAGGATGAGGGTGTGTGAATTGAACAGAAGATAAGGAATTGTTCCAGCACAGGATGGGCAGGGAGACACCGGTGACAAAGACGCTGTCCAGGGATATGAAATCCTGTGCAATTTGGAGTCCCCAAAGCCCATGATCTTCTGATAGCACCACAAAACAAGACACCATTTCCTCAAGGAGTGTTTTGCTTTGACTGTCACTTCAACTTTCACAGAGTTACAGAGGGTTTAAAGCAGGGGAATATGATGTCACAATGATGAAAGCACAGCACTTCCACGGTGAAGGGAATTCAGGAAATGGGATCAGTGATGTGGCTTTGTGAGGAGGTTCCCAAAAAGTAGAAGCAAAGTAATCTGGAGCGTTCTGCCACTCTTTGCTTTGCTGCAGAAATGGCAAAGGTAGGAAAAACAACAACAAAACCAGGAAAAAAAATTGAAGAAGGATTTAATTCAAGGAGAATTGAGGACATTTTAAGCACTTTCGCAAGGTATATTGAGATGAGAAGTGCTGAACTGTTCCCTGAACCACAAGTTCACCCCAGCCTCCCCCTTTGCCCCAGCTCAGGCACTCTTGGGCTCATTTTCAGAGTTTGCTGTCGTGCACGCAGGTGTGGGGACGTGAGAGCTGTGGGAATAGCAGGGTGAGAGGCTGGGAAGGTGGAAGCTGACCCAAGTTAAGGTGATCACCCAATGCTTTCTGTGAGTCCCTGTGTGTTCTGTGTGGAATGGAAGCAAGAGGAAGCAGTGAGCAAAGAGACCAGAACTTCTCATATGCCAGACCTTCACTGATTCTCAAGTCCCTCGTGACAGTTTGATGTTAGGCCTGTGCCCTCCTCTGAGATGCCTCGGTTTGCTGAGAGTGGAACAAACAGTCCTGAAGTTTAACTCTTTTTTTCTTTCTTTCATTTCTGTCTAATTTTCTCTAGTCTTTCCAAATACTGGCATCCTGCTCTAACTCTCCTGGGCAGCCCTAGAGCCTGCACTGAGAGTTTGTGGTGAGAGACAGTTCCATCAGCATGCTGGAATGTTTGTGAGGTAGTGCTAATAAAAAAAAACTTAATGGCCCTTTAGTCCTTGCTTCTTTCTTTTCGAATTCCGCATCACCGTAACATATTTCAGTATTTATGCTCCATATTTCATGCATAAATTGCAGACAGTTGTCAACCCAGGACGAAAGCAAGATGGCAACATTACCTATGCAAGTGCTTTAGCTAAATGCTTCCTTCATTGCTCCCCAAAGGAAAAGACGAGACAGTATGTAGCCATAATGTTCATCTGCAACATTTCTGATCCTTAGCTCCAGTCATACTAATTAGGCACACACTACTTACTGCTGGATGTGGATTTTTATCCTCCTGCAGGGGTCTGTCTCCCTTGGAAGGATGTTCAAATCAAGGGCAGCATTTCCAGAGAGATGCTGCAGTGTGCACCCAAATGGGAGAAATCTTGAAGAAATAATTTGCTGTCAGGCTGAAAGAAATAACTCTGTGATTAAACTTCAGAAATTGCTAAGTTTAACTGAAGTGTGGTCTAAAATTAGGACCACTGAAGGGTTGCTAAAAGCATTCCCAACAGTGGAAATTGTTGTGGTTTTTTTCAGATCTATTTTTCCATCTCTTTCTTAAGCAGATGCTCAAAGCTGTCGACTGTAATTCAACAAGTAAGAGAGCAGTGCTCTGGAGTGGGAACTGGCTGCATCCTGTGACTACTATATTTTTTTTATTATTATTATTTTGCTTTTAACGTTCCCCAAAGAAAATTCACCTGCTGGTTAGGACAGAAGGAACACGCCCCTGTTTCCCAGGCAGAATCAGTGATTTAGGTGTTAGAGAAGAACCCTTAATGTACAGGATTTGTAAGTGAGGTGGTCAGCACACCTCAGCAAGAGGCACAGTTGAAGCTCAGCCACCACAGCATTAGATTCAGAGGCACTGATACTCCCTGACCAGTTTGGACACGGCAGGTTTATCCCATCTTTGATTTAAATCCCAAATGAAAAAACAGAATTTTTTTTTGCTGCAGGTTTCCTGAGTCAGCCACTGACCAAGAGTGCCCAACCAGAAGATTACCCTCCAGTCAAAATTAGGTGTTTGCTAAGATTTTGGAGATGTCCAGCCTGCTGCTGACTATATTTAGTCACTTTCTGCTTTTTCTATTCTCACAAGTATCTCAAAATTCCTGATAAGGAATAGAAGGCAAAGAACCAAATGCCACAGAGGGAGATTGTTGGCTTGGCTGATACTAAACAAGTCTGGAAGTCTTCTGGGAAACTGAGATCCCGATAACACCCTAAGGGAGAAGTTTTCCCAACACACTTTGGATAGTTCAGTCACAGAAATTCCAAGTAAGTCTTTGAACTGCCTGACAACCTTTGTCTGTTCAACATGAGCAGCATGCAATCCCAAGCCAAGTATCAATTTAGATTTTTTAAAAAATACATGGGAGAAAAAGAGCATTATCTTGGTTTAGGACAATGCAATGATGATAAATTTGTTTCATCATGTGAAAGATGGCAGGGAGCAGCTGTGCAATTAAATTCAGGAGCTCATTTGCTGATTCCTAGAGAGTTTCAGGTCGTCTTTCTTGCCAAAAGGAATTGGGCTGTAGATTACATTTCAGATTCAAAAGAGCTGCACAGTTTGGTTCTGGCACATACCTGGATGAGACCAATGAGAGCTCCATCCCATTTTAGTCTACCAATGAGTCACTGAGTGGCTTCAGCCACTTGCTGATCATTTTCATCTTGCATGCATCACTCTGTTTTGTTTGCCTCTAACCCAGGATGGAGAGCCTTGTTAGAGTGATGTCCTTACAGCTCAGCTAAGTTTGGGTAAAGCCTCAAATCCCACTGCTTGGAGGGGCTGCTCTTCAAGGGAAATACAAACTGGCTGGAGAGCCTGTGGGCAGAGTGACAGAAATCATCAGAGATCCTTTAACTTGCCTTCAGAACCTACAAAGACAGAGAACTGTGGCAAATCCATGCAGTGCTGTTGCACAGATAGGAATAATCTGTTCTGTGAGCTCATACTGGGTAAGACAAGAAATAGTGTGCGTAAACTGCAGTGAGAATGATTAAAGGGAGACATAAAATAAAAAGAGGTATTGGCAAAGGAGAATTAAAGCCTTGGAATGGATTGTCTGGGGATGTGGTGAGGTCTGTTCCTGGAGGTCTTTAAAAGCAGGTCAGGAGTGCTTGGTTGTGATTAGACTTGGTTCATGGTAAAAAGATGGATTATTTGTTCTCTGAGGCCCCTTCTGGTTTCTGTGAAGCTGTTGTTTATCTTCCAGGACTGCAGTCCTGTGTCCTGTGTGCTTGGTGTGCCGCAGGAGGCTCATCAAGGAGTGTGAACTCACTCTTCAAACCACTGTGGTGTAACAAATGCTGCCAAGGGTGAATTTTCATTGTTTACAAACTCAATGAGAATGGAGTCTGAGGAATTTCCAATGAAGTCATCAGGGATCTCACACATAAGACGTTCCAGACCCAACAGAAATAGGATACCTTAGATCTTTCTATGGAACCTCAAAATCATGCGTGATTTTTCCTTTCTCTGCAATTGCTGGCAAATGTCATTATTCATTTTCTTGAACGGTCTTGTCAGGCTTTTTGTCTCCTTTGAAGTCCTGATTGCATCCTAAATCCCACTCCCTCTGTGCAGCAGAGTGCTGGCAGAGTATTTCCTGTGATCCTCCTGGTGGTTACTCATTTCTGAGGGTCACCCTAATTAACCTTGTCAGGGGCTGTTGTGTGATACAGCCAGTGCAGGCTGGCTGGACCCTGTACAGGTTTCTTCTTGATGATGATGATACAATATTCATTCCCAACAGATGAGAGCTGCTTTTGGGGAAACAACTAGCTGGTTTTGCCTCAGTCACTTGGTTACAATACTGAGTGGTGTGTGCACACCCAGGGACAGCTCACCTTAACCTCTGAGCCCTTGGATTTGCTGACCAGGACAGAGGAAAGTCACATCATTATTTCCCTTCAAAGAAACAAGTCAAGCAAATCAGTAGCACAAGAATGGAGGTGCACAACAGAGCACTGTTGAAAGGTGGAAGAACAAAAACTGAAAAAAGAAAAGAGGAAAAGAAACTCTGTTCTTCTGTCAGGCCACGGGGTTAACCCAAGTGCTGTGGTACTGGCTTGGAAAGAAACCTGTGGTGGTTCATTTTTCCTAAATGATGGTTCTGTTCTCCCCTAAAATGCATGGTTCATTGGTAAGTTGTTGTAAACCACCCCCTAAGTTGCCATTCATTGTAACCCAAGTGTTACCTAGCCCCTCCTACCCTCAGTATCCCATTGGTCCCAGCCTTGGACCTGACCCCTCGCTGGAAAAGATCTTTTAAGCTGAGATACACGAGGCAGAAGGTTTCTTGCTTGCTTCTTGCTCTTGCTCTTGCCCCCTCTCCCTCCTGCTCCCTCCCTCTCCCTCTCTCCCTTTTCCTCCCTCTCTCCTGTGGGAGCCATGCCACTCCCTCCAGGTGTGGGACCCCCAAATAAACCCCCAAATAAACCCCCAAATAAACCTTGTCTGATCAAACCCTGTCTAATCAACACCTTGGAAGCTGTGTCATGTCTTGCCTGCCTGTGTGCTGCCATGAGCTGCCAAAGGAATCCTCCCAGAAAGCTCTGGTAAGGCTCCTGTACCTCACCTCCCTTCCTGGACCCAGAGAGACTCGGTGCCAGTTCTCCTGCAGCTGCTAGCCGGGCAGGAGGAAAGGCAGAAGAAAGCAACAGAAACCTGTGGCAAACTCACCTCCAATCACAGCTGCAGGTGCATTGCCTTCCACCGCCCCTAGGAATTTGTTATCACTTGGTTACTCATGGGTTTGAAATTGAAAATTTACCAGTTGTGTAAGAAACGGGACAGAATGAACCCTTGTTGTTGTGTGGCCGGTGAAACCAGCACCAAGAAAACATCTAAAAGGTATCTACCAGACTTCCCAGGCAGAGGTTTGTTCCATGCCAATCCACCCCATTCCAAAAGCTGGAGAAAAAAACCAGCACAGCCAAAAAATCTGAATGGCAGTAATGGCCATAACCCCTCTGGCAGCCCTAGGTGAGGCCCTTCCAGCCCAGCCATGGGTGCTGTGGAGAACACTGCTGCTCTGTGCACTGGCCAAATTGCTTTTTCAAATGACCTTCTGTTGCAAGCCACGTCTGCTACGTAAAAAAGGAAATTAAAAATAAATAAAAGTTTGCAGTGGTTAGTTGATCAAAGCTCTCGTTTGCCCCTGTGGTCTCAGCAGAAAGCAATGTTACAGCCTCAGACTGGATGGGTTTGTTTGGTGAGATCCGATGGGAACTGATAACTTTGCAGACCTGGAAGCCAAGGAGGAAAAGGTAGATGGCTATCTGGGTTCTGCTTTTGGGGATTTTCCCCGCAGTTGTTCTTGTAATTGTGAGATTTGACTTTCATGTGTCCCATATAAGAACTTCTTAGTGGGTATTAAGCAATACTGACTTGCATAAGAAGCACGATTAGAAATGGCATTAAATGTCACAGCTCTGTCTTGGACCGTGGTTCTAACATTTTTATCTTAGAAGTAGATTTAAGAAATAAAATTCAAACTGTAGCAGGTGTTGAGAAAGAATCTTGGGATGTCAGGGAGGCCAGACAGCAGAGCTATACACAAAGTACAGGCTGCCAGATGGGCCAGAGGTATCTGAGTTATCTTTAAACTCAGTAGCTTGAGGGCTGAAAGAAAGAAACCCCTTTGTTCAGAAATGTGCCCTCTGCCTCTTCCAGTAGGAATAGAAAGGAGGGGGAAAACAACTCAGTCCTTTTCTGTGGTGGTATTGGATGAACTTTTGACTGGCCTTGTATGAAATGGTAGTGGAAATTGCAAAGGGCTGTTCCTAATGACTTGTGATATCTCTTGCATTTTCTTTTCCTGGGAATTTGAGGAAGCAATCTGTGCTGTTATTCTAGACTGGAAAGCCTTGGAGCAAGGACTGATCACTTTTAAAAGCGTAAATTAATTGAGCCAGTTCCACCATCCAAACTATGCTGATGCTGGACTTTCTGTTCTAATAAATACCTGGTGGGCAGGAGTGGGGGCTCTGCTGGAAGAGAAACATGAATATCTGACACTGATGCTGGTGTCCTGGGAGTTTTCACTTGTCTTTTTGCTCTTTATCAAGAAAAACTTGCCAATAGGATTCCCTGTAAGATCACTGTGGCAAACATGTCAGAAGAATTCAGTGCCATGGCAAAAATTTTTACCTTGTACAGCTGCAAAACAGAATGTCAGAGAGCTCAGTTTCCTGACATGCTCAGAGTGTCACAAGGCTATCTGAGAGCAAGAAGTATTATTTTCCCTGTCACATTCACCCAGATATTCCCTCCCCCAACACAATTCTTGCTAGTGTACAAGATAAAAAAATTTTGCCATGGCACAAGGAGGTGACAATGAAAGACTACTGAATTCTTTGGATGAGTTTGCCATATCAGTCAAAGGGGGCACTGACCCCAGGCTGCAGCTCACCTCTGCTTACCCAGTGCAGGCCTGTGCAGAATTCGTCAGAGCTTTGGCCTGAAGCAACCAAAACTCCCATCTCAGAGCTGCACTGCTAGAGAGAGTCCTGGAGAGAACAGCCTGTTCCATCCCTGGTGCCCAGCGGAGACATAATGAAATGCCAGGGCTGAAAGCCTCGAGTTACAAAACTGCAATCAAGGAACATAACACAGGTTTTTAAAGGTGGGGTGGGCAGCCAGTGCAACGGGCCCTCAAGAGAAAGGCTGTAAATTTTTTCAGCATTTCAGATAAGTAAATCAGGACTGGAAGATTTTATGAAAGATGCCCCTAGTTCCACTAGCAGTTGTCAAACTTGAAGAGAGTTTATTTGCATGGCAGGGCAGCCTGTATCCTAACAACATTCAGTACAGGTGTTACTGGGCTGTGTTTAGAAATGATGTAATCACATCCATCATGGCAAAATTTGCCATGGCTTGTGTTTCAGGGATCAGACTAGATCCTGGCAGTGGCTTCCCTTGGCCTTGAAGGATACAGGAGGGTGTGGGAGAGGCAAGATGCAAAGGGCTGCTTCTCTAGTCAGGGACCATCCTCTTACCACAGACAGCTTTTCACCCCCATTACAGGGCATATTCAGGGAATGTGACAATGCATTCACCACAGCTGTGTGAATAAATAAAGCCAGCTAGCAAGACCCCATGGAACACTCACAACACATTCTGGTTCCTGTAACAGGATATTAATGACTGTGTTAATTAGGCAGTGTGGAAGCAGCTTACAGTGTCAGAGGCACAGAAAATTACAATGGCAGGATATTGAAATATTCCTTCCCATAATGATTTTTTTTGTACAAGCCCCATAATTTTAATGACATTTACCTTGCATTTTACTGTTTGCTAAGGAGGCTGAATTTGATGACTCTCAGAGGAGCCTCAGAGGACCATGATGACCCAGGTGACTTAAATTTCTTCATGCGTGTTAGAAGGAAGAAACTTCTCAACAGAAATTCTCCTCTCTGTGGCCAGGCATGGCTGGTCAACCAACCCCACACATGGGTCATTAACATACAGAAACAGAGGATTTCAAACCTCACAGCCTTAAGGCAATAGGCTGAGGAAGAAGAGATGTTTCTGTTTTCAACAATTTGTACCTGCATGTTTTGGAGCCAGTGGAAATAGTATATTAGTCATTCTCAAAGACTGCTTGGTACAAGCAGAAAATAAAGTATTGCCCAGTATTTTACTGTCTAATCACTGCAAACACTTATCCATTTTTAGAACTCATTTTTCAGCAACTGTTAAGAACTCCTGCCTTGATGCATTTCGTCTGTGTTTGTGTTCAGAGTGTGGGCTGGCTGATGTTGAACTGGGGCACGGAAGGCAGCAGAGCTACAGCATTTTGGAAATACAAAGAACCTGTGAAATCATATCCATTCTTCCATCTGCCTATGCAGACATAAAATTCTGAAAGGTTGCTGGGTGGATTTTTCAACCACTTTCAATAAGAGATAACTCCAATGTTTTAAAACCACATTGCTACAAAGAGTTTCTAGATATTCCATCTTGATAGTCTTGTCTAAAAGAGAAAAAATTCATCTTCCATCCACTGGGTAATTTCAGTGCACAGTGGCCAGGAAACAGGTCTGATTGCCTCTGTTCTTGCCCTGAGAGAGGCTCTGGAGAAGCCCTCTGAGAGCCCTCAGAGGTGGGAAGAGCTGCCAGGGAATGATGGACATGCCCCGTTTTCTATGTTATTTAATGGGCTGAAGATTCCTGATTTCATCCCAGTTCACAACATTTGAGTGGTCATTTAGGAAAGGTTGAAAGCTGCTGGATTTTGCTACTGTGGGTTTCCTTTAACAGTGTCAGCACATTTCCTTGGAGCCACGACTCTGGGCTGTGTGGAAGGGCAGCGGAGAACGTTTTGTTTATATTTAGACTTGTTCCAGCCACAAAATTAGTAGAATAAATAAAGATAGAAGTACAAAGATTAGAGAGGTTTTAATTTGGTACAGGCACCATTAATGGTTTATTTACTTTGTGTTCTTGTAACTTGAACTGTCTCTTGATAACTAAAAATGCTCCAAAAGAGCTTCAGGGATCAACAGGGAGAGGAAGGCAGAGCCAAAAGGAGTAGAAGCCAGGTAGCCTGGGACAGGTATTGCAGTCAAAAGCAACAGACCATGTTGTTTTTGGGTGATGTGGGTGGGTATTTGATCCCACAGAAAGGACGTCAGCTATGAGTAGCATCAGGAGGGTCTCTGATGTTGTTTTGTGGCTTATTGGCAGAGTAAAATCAAATTAAATAGTGCTATAGAGTTGGTAACAACATAATCCTCTGGAAAATGTGTTAGAAAGCATTTCCTCAGCCATGACAGCGGTTAAGACAGAGTGAATTCAGCCTGAACTCTAAATGTGTGCATGATTTCTATGTCCCTCATTGAGAATGAGGAATGTTTGCAGGAGTCCAGGAAACATACTGCCAGGTAGGAAGAGGCCACTGGAGCTCAGCTCCAGGACCTGGAGAACTGCAATTATGTGGAATAGCTGTGATGCTTCCATTCACCTGTTTAGGAGTCACTGAGTAAATTTTATCTCTGATTTACAGCTTGACCAAGGAGCCTGTAGAGAAACTGCATGTAGTGCTATAGAGTTGGTAATAATCCTCTGGAAAATGTGTTAGAAAGCATTTCCTCAGCTATGACAGGGGTTAAGACAGAGTGAATTCAGCCTGAGCTCTAAATGTGTGCATGATTTCTATGTCCTTCCCTGAGAATGAGGAATGTCTGCAGGAGTCCGGGTGAGTCAAACTGGGGATGCTCCCAGGAATTCCTCTCTGAACTCAGAATTTCAGCCCTTACTGCTTTGGGGGGGAAGACCCAGCATCCCTTCCCCTGGAGGAGGAGTGCTCACAGCATCCTGAAACACACCAGTGAACCACCTGAAATTCATGTGCACAGGTTCTCACACCTGTGCTGTGTATCTTTCCTGAACAATGGTGCTGACCTGAATGAGGCATTTTACTAAGGCAAAATTGGTTTATCAGGCTGGCCAGTGCCTGCTGGTGCCTGCAGCAGATCCAGGCACTGGCTCACAGCTGCTGTGCTGCTGTTTGATGCCAATGCAGCCTCATCCTGAGAGGGAAGGAGAGGTGCCTGTGCCACTGGATCACTCCTCTGCCTCTTCTCATTTCCATGACTCAATTGTCTCCCACATTCAAAGGGAAATATTTCCCCAAATCATTCAAAGGATGAGGAGCAGGTCCAAGTTTGTGAAGTACTTCGTAATTCTGGTTGGAAAAACTCTGCAGAAGAGTTGGTGCACAACACAAATGTTTTTTAGAGTTGTACTACCTAAATTCACATGACTTTTGATTTTTTTTCCTGTGGTTATTTCTGTATTTATTGCACATATCCACCAAGCTGTGTTTAGAAATGATGTAATCACATTCATCATTTTGAGACGTGGTATTTTCCTGGTGCTCCATTTTATTATCCTTTGCAGAGAGAGAGTAGGAAGAAATTCCAGCTCAGTCCTGGCTTTAAAACAAGTTTTGCTTTTATTTTCAGTCAAGCTAACATTTTCATACATTTAATATTCTCTTTTCCCAGCCTCAAGGAGAAATGAACAGATGTTAGTTGTTGAGGCTTGTTTCCATCCATAAGGAATTCCAGGAAGTTCTACAAGACCTTGGGGTGGTGTTAGTTCTGGCATTTTTTCTTTCAAGAAGTAAAATCTTTCCTGGCTTGATATATAAACAATTGTCTGAGTGCAGCTTTGAGTGCTCATGGAAACATACTTCCAGGTAGGAAGAGGCCACTGGAGCTCAGCTCCAGGACCTGGAGAACTGCAATCATGTGGAATAGCTGTGATGCTTCCATTCACCTGTTTAGGAGTCACTGAGTAAATTTTATCCCTGATTTACAGCTTGACCAAGGAGCCTGTGGAGAAACTGCATGGAAGGTTTTAACTCTGGTGAGTGCTTGGAAAATACAGTATATGCTGGGACCTTGCAGTTCTCTGGCTTTTGGATTTGCAATTCATGTGAAGGCTTGTCCAATACTGGGTGAGCACCTTCAGCTTTGAGATTTTTGCCAGAAAAATGACAACAAAGGAATTCCTTTCTCTTCAGTGCTTGACAGCTCTCTGACAGGTAATGTTCTCTCCATTCTTCTTGTCTATCCCAGAACAACCCCACGCTGGTGATTCAGCAGTGTATAAGATGGGAAGTTTCTTTAGACAGCCAGAGTTCTTTGCAGGTTCCAGTGAATATCCAGATCCAAGGGCACAGCTCTCTGCTGGTATTTCTCCAGTCACTTCACTGCTCGGGATTTTGACTGATTACTGCTTGCAGTCCAGAAAAAGGAAAGACTGCAATTGCCAAACAGATCTTGTTAGCTTAAAAGCACAAGCTGATGAATCAATGCTATGCATAATAACTCTGCCTTAATGACCCAAACGTCTTAAAAGCTCAAATTCCCTTTCATCATAGCACTTCTCTACCAACACTTTCCCAAGCCACTGATTGAACTCCCTCCATGGAAAGCAGTCATCATCAGTCCTGGGGAGGACACTGTCACAATTAATCAGCCACAGATCCATCATTCCAGAGGTTCAAGAAGGAGGTTATTAATTAATTTGTCCTGTCCTTTGCCTGAGATTATCCTAGGTGATTCTGGCCATCTTTCCAGCCTCTCTGGATTTCCAAACTGACAAAAATCTTGGAGATAGATGGGTGTTGTTGCCTCCTGTTGCTGCTGAGACATCAGCTCCTCTTTCACTCCAACATTGAGATGGTTCTGATGCCAGCACTGTTCCTTGCTTTGCAGCAGAGAGAATATTCAGAGAGAAGATTCTCTTTATATTATAAAGGCTGTAATATCTCCAAGGATGGAGCCTCCACTGCCTTTCATGTCAAGTTGTTCCAGTGTTCAATCATCCTTTGAGTGAAAAAGCTTTTACTTAGGTATAAATGCACATCAGATATCAGCTCACTCCTCCTCTTCATGTCCAGTCATGGAGGACAAGAAGGAGACAAATGAGCAGCACTTCTCCTTTATCCCTGTGCTGCGGCCCAGGCACCAGGCAGCTGCTCTCCTGTTTTGCTTATTCACCTGCCATTGCCACTGACACTAGAGACAAGATGTCAGCAGACATTTCACCAGACACCTTGAGGCAGAAAACAAGTACTGAACTTCCCAGGTCTTTGAATTAAGAAATATAGAGGCAGTTAAAAACACAAAACCCAACAAGATGTATGGGCTTGCAGGCTTGCCACAGCACTGTGACCATTTCAATAGCTTTATTTATTGCCAGCATCTTGGAAGGAAAGACGAACGTGTAAGCCAGAGGATGATTAAAGAGTGAGCTGGGGAAGTTTAGACTCCTTCAGAATACATTTGAGTAATGAACAGAATTTATCATGTCTGTTTAAAGGCAAGCTAATAAGGACAAAGGGTAAATCTTCACCAACAATTAACTATGGGTTCTGGGTTGTATTTGTGCCTGTGTCACCCAGCTCTCTAACGCAAGGTATCTATACTTGCTTGCCAGGACAAGTACTTTCCAAGCCCATGATTTCTGCTCAGGCAGGAGGGTAGATCCACACTCAGCTGTTATCCACAGCTGCAGACCATCAATACACACTGTGCTGGCAAACACGGATAGTTCTTCCCAAGAAAAACTTACTCCAAGCTGAATTCACTGCTCTGATACCTTCTCATCTTCTGCCAGCATCAGTTCTCTCCCAAATTCCAACCTCAACTGCTCCTCTGCCTACCTGTCTGTTTGTACATCCCTGTGGTGCATTCAACCCTTCTTTACCTCCAAGTCCAGACTGGGTTTGCAGACCCAGACTGGTTCCTTCTTTTCAGCCTCACTGGGAGGTTTCACTGTGCTGCCTGAGGAGCCAGAGCTGGGACAATATGTGGAGGAATGCAGCACATCTCTTGCTTCTGGCCACAGCAGCCCCAGTCTCTCCTTGTTTGCAATGAGGTCTCAGAACTGGGCATGGCCTGGTTGGAGAGAGAGTCTCCAACATCACCCTCCTGAAAGGCAAGGGACTGGAGGTGTGATGATGCACGAGATACATCCTTGCTGTGCAGGATCGATACTCCACCTCAGTCCACTTCAATTTCCTCACTAACTTCTTTCCCTGAGAGGAAACAGCTCGTAGTGCTGTGTCAGTTTGCACAGAGAAACCTGTGTCATTGTGCACAGCCTGCCCTGTGTTGTTGAGGTCTGTGGCAATAGCACACTCTGAGACATAGTTATTTTTGTCATGACATGTCAAAGATAACCTGAAATTAGTTACCAGTGCTGGATATGTTCAGCCATTAAGAGTGATATCTTCACCTACATCTGAGTGGGTTTTGACAAGTGCTCTCACTCACCACAGAAGTTAAGAGTTGTCAAGGCCAAAAACAAATTATGCTGGTGTGCAAACTCCCCTGCAGGGAAGTTGCAGCTCACCAGGTAACATGCAAACAATAAAATAACCATTTTATTTATCTATAACCTGCTGCCTGCCTGGCAGAGGTGAAGCCATCAACCCACCTGTGCACAGCAGCAGCCTCTGTCAGCTCTAGGGGAACACCACTCATGTCTCTACATTGCTTGACAACCTCTTCTATGCCTCAGTGTCGGTCAAGCTCTTGAAAATAATCCTTCAGCTCACATTTTAAAATCTGTGTGTAATTACTGAGCTGTGTCAGCCACCACCAGACAGTGGAGCTGCTGCAGAGGGCCTGGAGGAGGTGTTTGTTAGAGAGGGTCAGAGCCACGGGGTTTGTAATTGGACTCCTTCAGAGTTCAAGTCGAGGGCCCCCTTGGTCCTCAGTATGGATGAGGGTTTGCAGATTCCATCAGTTCAGAGGAGTCTGAGTTCAGTTTCCATTTGAGGCTCTGTGAACGATGTCCCACGCAACCTCCTCAGCAGGATTTGCTCTATGTGCTTAGGCTGGAGCAAATATTTCCCTGTCTGAATCTCTGGATTTGTTTTCACTTAGCAAACTTTGATCTACTTCTCCGACTCTGGCCATATGTTTTCCTTTCTCTCCCTCTTTTCCTTTGACTTGCACTATCACCTACTGAATTTACAGCCTGTTTATGTTGGTCATCAGCCCCAAAACCTGTCCAGGGCTCCCATCCTTTGAGCACTTGGATGAATCACTCCTCTTTGCAAGATGATATCTGCTGTCAGTGTTCCAAAATAACAACCAAACTAAAGTTTTACTCACCCTGCTGAACTCAGTGGCCATTTTGCAGTGACTGCAGCCCAGACAAATTACAGTATTTACATATTTATTTATCTGTCTTCATTCCCAACCTTGGGATGGATATTTTCAGAAGTTTAAGTGAGAATCCAGGACAAAATTAGAAACTGGATTCCATGTACGTCATTTCCCTGACCATGCTAGTGTTTTTCATTTGAGGACAAGAGCCACAAACCCTGTCTGACCAGAAAGGGCTTCTGTTTGCCTCTGTAATTGCATGTACCTCACAGGACCCTGGGGAACTGTGCTCTGACCCCTGACAGCAGAGAATGAAGTACATGACCCTGGTACCTTGCTTTTTTTGGTCAGAATTTTAATTCCAGTGCTGGGTCAGGCATCTGAGGATCAAACACCTGAGGGTTTTGTCTTCAGAGCATCTGTGTGATACAGAAGTAATGTTCCTGCACTGGTGGAGGGAGTAGAAGGCCTGTTTGACCCACACTGTATTGTCCAAGGTCTCATTCCTACTGTTGGTTTGTCACATTGGCTTCCAGAAAAATTCATGAGTGTGCCACCAGCTCTGAGATTAGCAAAACTGCTGGGCAGCAGAGAGTTTTAGAAATGCTTCAAAGTCAAGAGGATTTTGCAACACACAGCCTTTGCAAAGGAACATGGCCTTAAAGTTGCATTAACTTAATTTCTTAAGCAAAAAGATAACAGAGGAAGGAGGAAAAAAAATCCATAACCACATTTTTGTGTAGCACATGTGGCCCATTCCTGCCTGGTCTGAGAGGGGAAAAAAAAAAAAAAGTCATTGGCTGGAATTTACTCCAGAGTCAGAGAGTCTGAAATAGGCATCATGGGCTCATTTTAAACAGCAAGGTGATTAAAGCCTGGAACAAACACCCCAACAAAGAACCAATCTGTCATCCTTGGTGTCACATTCTCACTAGGTTTCTTTCTGGACCATGGGTTGGGCTTGTTAATGTAAGGTCTTCCCTCAAATACTATTTGTTGAGCTCAATGGGATATACAGAATACCTGTTAAAGATTAGGAATTTATGGTTCATCACTATAAGAACGGAAAATTCTTAGTCCTCATTATTTCACATTACTTAAATCAATATTAGCACTTTCTTGTTTCCTGCAGGTGGACAACCACATTTGCAGAGGCCTTAGCTGGAGAGGGAGGGAAGTGCCTTGAGTGTTCTGGAGGCCCTTTGGGTATTTGGGGAGCTGCAAGACAGGACAGGAATCCTCACAGGAATTCTGTCTCCTGCAGAGACTGGTGTAGTCAGTTGGGACCACCTCACTCACACTTCTCTTCCCTTGATGTAGGTAGGAGAAAAGCTGTGTGTCTGGAGAAGAAGGAACATGCAAGTATCGCCTACTCCTGGCACCGTCAGCTCCTGCCAAAGTGTGAAAGGAGCTGCTCAGCTCTTCACTCTTTTATTTCCAGTTTCTGCTGAGGGTGTCTCTGAACATTTCCCTGCCAATCCCATTTTCATCCCAACCATCAGGAGTTCCACAGCTGATTGAATGGCAGTTATAGTTGATCTAAGACTACATTCACTGTATTAAATAGGGACAATATGAAACAGCAGGGACATTTCTGCACAGGGGTTCTGCTTTCCTAGGCCCTGACTTAGAGAAGTAAATTACTCTCAGGTCTGTGTGCAACCACCTGGCTGGGTTAGGGTGAAGGCTCGTGTGCCTGAGTCTAT
The DNA here is from genome assembly GCA_017589585.1 of Phylloscopus whistleri. Classification (NCBI taxonomy): domain Eukaryota; kingdom Metazoa; phylum Chordata; class Aves; order Passeriformes; family Phylloscopidae; genus Phylloscopus; species Phylloscopus whistleri. The sequence goes on from JADMLD010000294.1 coordinate 366,177, forward strand.
CACTGCTGGTAGAACTCACATGGTGAGAATCTGCTGCTGCACCATACCATCCCTGGAGCTAATCTCCCTCTGTGCTCTCTCTGTTCTCCTTGAGCTCCACGAAGCCAAAATCCCACTTCTTTTGAGTTCCTGAGGGAACACCGTCCTTTCAAGGGAAATTCAGATCCTGTAAGAAAATGAACATATAGGTAGGGTTGGGGTGAATGCACACACGTGACATATTGAGCTCTGTGACACGTTTAGTACCTCTGCAAGCACTGGTGCTACTTTTCTCCTGCTCACACTGGCTGCTGGGATTTAGGAAGGGTGTGAAGGCTGGAAACCCTGCTCTGGAGAGAGCCTGCCAGGAAGTGACCATTCTTGGAGTGTTCCCTTGGGCAGCACACGCATCTCTCACCATCGGGTCCCTCTCTTGTTTGTTTCCACAAAAACAAAAATCCCTCTGGTTCCTGCGCTCCCCGTTCCCGCCCGGCGGCCTCGCGGTGACCGCGCTGCCTTGACAGAAATCTCTGCCTGGAATGGTGTGCTTTGCCAAGGCTGTCTTTATTTAGACAAGGCTTCTGCCTTCTGAACCCTCCTGTGGGAATGGAGGGATCGTAAAGCGAGTGCGGCACCCCACACTTCAGGGTGTTCAGGGGGAAAGGACCTTTGATATGCGTGCCTTGTTCTGCTTCTTCTATCAGCTTTTTACAGGGAAAACAGGAACTTCTGAATAATTTACCAGTGTGGCAGACAAGAAGGATTTTTCTGCTTTGAATATAAGCGTGTCAACCACTGGGGACAGTCCCTGCTACCCAGATAGTCAGGGCAGTGTCTGTCTTAGAAATCCCAAGTCTCTCCTTTGCTGAGCATTTGCAAAAAAAAAACTGTGGGCAGGGTTTTTCCTCCCTTCACCGTGTACCAGAACACAGGAGACTGCAGCACAGACAGAGCAGTGTGTTGTGTTAGTGTGGGAGGAGAGCCTCACCCAGGTCAGCCCTCCCCAGGCACTGTACCTGCAGACAGCATTTATCCAGAAGAGCTGGCACTCAGGCATACAAAAGGTCACAAACTGATTAGAGATTAGAGAAAGCAGATTATCCCAGGCCAGTGACAAAGCCCAGAACAGAGTTTTGGCTCCTGTTAAACTAACAACCATTCCTAAAGTTATATTAATCAGGCATAATATATTGACCTTGGTTTAATAAAAGCAAATTCTGTACATATTGGTAACATTTTTCATGCTGGAGCATGAGGAGCTGAGATATGAACCAAAGTGTGCCTAACAGAACACATATTTAAACTGGAAACAGAATTTAAAATTGTGATCCTGCCCCTCAGTGTGGGCTGTGCAAGCTGATGAGCCAGGGCAGGAGAAGGGTCTGAGCACAGGTATCGACTTCATTTCCCCACGCAGAGGGATTTGGATGAATATTTCATCAGTTCAGAAAGGTCTTGACAAATACAGATGTTTAAAAATACCAGTTATCCCAAAAGAGGTCAACATCTACTTAGAGTAGATTTCATGGGCTTTCAACCAGATAAAATCAGGCATTGCTCCTTGTTTGGGTGCTGTGACAGTCCCCTGCAGTCCACCAAATCTTTTCCTTTCAGGGAGGTGGGAAATGGCTGCCTCAGCCAGAGAGATGAATTTGGCCAGAAAAGGATTTAAATCAGCCAACTAGTGTTGCTGATGATGCTGCCTATTACAGATTTTTATGTGCTGAAGAGAGAGATTTTGCAGTAGACAAGTAATTCCTAACTCTGGAGCAGGATCTGAATAATGGAATAAAATTGCTGCATCACCACTTCCAGCCTCCCTGGTGAAACGTCTGAACCCTCGCACCTTGCCCGAGGTGGAATTTGTAAATATCCCTGGCAGAATCAGCCTTTCTGCTGTGCTGGTGTGATTTATGAGGCACAAATTCACCCCAGGCGATCAATAAACATGAGTGTGCACATCACTGAGGGACAAAGTTACAGCTGTAGAGTCACAACACATCATAGAGCTGGAGATCCCCTGAAATAGACAGTTTTCTCAGCTGCACGCAAAAGTCAAAGTACAAGAGCTGTTTTTACCATTAGCTTTGTTGTGACTTAGTGGTTGGACTGATTATGCACATGATTTTGCTTTTAAATGCTCCAAAAAGAGCACTGAGGCTTGTGACACACTGAGTGATTATTTACGGAGGGCTGACTCGGCTTTGGGGTATGACTCAGTGTCTCCTTATCTCTGATTCTACTTTAGAACTTGTCCCACTCAGTGTGAACCTGTGGACCTGTTTAAAAACCTGAAATATTTGAACGTCTAAACAATTGAAACACTTCACATTGATATTTTACCCTACAGCACAGGCCTGGCTGTAAGCTCTGATGAAAAATGGAGTTTGCATTCAGCATCCTGATTCATCCCCATGGATGTGGCACTTGTGGACAGGATTTACTGGTGAACATGGTGGTGGTGCTGGGTTGATGGTTGGGCTTCATGACACTCAAGATCTTTTGCAGCCTGGATGATTCTGTGATTTTGTGACTCTGTGTGAGATGGTTGATTCTGTGTTCTAAAAACGTTGACTTCAGTGTGTGTGTGTGCCCTGTTTCCAAACACGCCATGATTACTGGACCTCAGAAATGCTCTTAGAAATCTGGAACTACATCTGGTGACAGCTGTGCAAAAAAAATGATTCCTAATAAATTTGCTAGCTGTTAAGTCTAGCAAATTCCATGCAGATGGATTCAGTATAAGCAGCCTGCAGTGCTGTGAGCCTGTAAGTGTGGAGGGAGGGAGAGGAGGAGCCCCTGTGCCCTGGCAGGATGGTTGGAGGACATTTCTTGCTAGTGAGAAGCACTCTAATCCAGGTGCCCTTGTGTCTCTGCACTCCAGGTGCTTTCCTTAACTCTTCAGGACTGGCTGGGTCACACTGGGCTCATCCCTGTGACAGGTGAGACTGCTGAGGACAGGGAAGAGCTGTTTGGGTTCCAGGAATATGTGAGCTGGTTAAAGGAACAAATCCATCAGCTGCACACACCAACGCAGCACTGACCTCGGCACTGTGAACTCAAGCTGCTCTAGCTGGCTGAAAAGAATGCAGAGGTGAGCAGGGGTTGTGGCACCTCCCAGGGGCACCCTCTGGGTTTGGCGAGGGGCAGCTTTGTGAAAGACCAAGGTGAGGGTGGTTTTTGGGGATAGGAAGGAGCGGAAGCACGTTCAGCCTGAGATGGGGCTGGCCAGGATGAGTGGCCTGCAGCCATTCCAGCACACTGACAGATCCTGGAGCTGGCCTAGGCACTACAGAGGGGCTGGGGCAAGGCCAAGCCTGTCTAGTGAGAGCCCAGAACTGACCAGCATCAGTCAGAAATGCTTTTCTTGATGCTAGAAACACAAACAAACAACTTCCCATCCATTGGTGTCACAGCATGGTAAGGGACAGGTACAGTAGGCAGCACCAGTAATGTTGATTTGTTGTAGAGAAAACTCTCTTTAGAAAATCCATGTCTCACAGAGAAACTTGCAGGGTGGGTAAAACCTAAAGATATTGAAAATGGAAACCAGTAATTGCTAAATACTGTGTTATTTGTTGCCCTCCCTCTGTACAAACAAAATACTCCCTGCTTCCTCTATTCAGTTGTGTCCTTGAGCAGAATTTCAGTTGCATCTGTCAGTTTTTTCAGCACAAAAAAAAATATATATTTTTAAACCTTTTTTAAGTGCCTGAATGGGCTGTTGTGTTCTGCACACATACACAGCAGTTTCTGCATTCACACCACAAAGCAACCAGAAGGCAGACAGAGAATCGAGCTGGAATAACAACAGCTGATATCCTTACTGTCTGCTGGATGCAGGCCAGAAAAGCCAAAGCCACCCACCACAGACTGTGAGGTATGAGAATTGTTGCTGCTGCAGGCGTGCTGGGGAGGCTGAGCTCCCCCTGCTCTGCCCCTCTGCCCACTGGGGTCGCTCACTCCAGCCCCAGCCAAAATTCAGGAAGGCAGCAGATGCCCTATGCAGATCCTGCAGCCTAACGAGGGGAAAGCTCCACCTCTCTCAGCCACCTTCTAACTAGGACAGATCTTCATTTGGCCTGAAAGTTCCTTTGAAAACATGTGAGTCTGGTTCCGGGGCAAGACTCACTGACCCAGCCCCAGGAGCTGAGGCACGGCAGAACTGAAAATCAAAGAGCATCTCTGTCAATGTCTGCCAGCAGTGAAGTGCTGCCAGCGGTGCTGGTTCTGCTGACTGACATCTGACCTCAGTGAAAGTGTGTGCTCAGGGCAGGACACCGATGGCACTTGCCTTGTGCCACTATTACTGGCCTTTAACTAGTACACTTGTCATTATTTCCCGACCTGGGGGCATCAAGCCTGGAAGAGAGGACCACAGCAGTGCTTAGCTACTAACCTTGCTGGTTGTACGTAAAAGGGAACAGCTCCCACGGTTCCTGATGACTTCTTTTCCTAGAAATGAGTGCAAGACTTGCAGAGAAAACAAACTCTGTTGATAGTCTCAAGGACAGGAGCACAGCTGAGTTCACAGGGCACAGGATTCTGACCCTGTTTCCACTGCTGTTCAGGAATTCTCTTCAGTAACAATTGAATAAATCTCAGACTCCTCCTGCCCTATTTTCTGCTACTTTGGCTCATTCTCCACTTTTTCAAATGATCCAAATGACCCCCAAGTTTCATTATATGCCTTTTGGTATTTTACTTTGCCACAGTTATGATCTCTCATTGCCACAGATTCCCTGAGCTCAGGCGTCTCTGGGAGCTGCTCCCACAGCTCCCACAGGCTCAGTGATGCCTGTTTGTCCTTGGGAATATGCAATCAGTGATTTGGCTGCTGAATTAAAACCCTCATGCACTGCTTTGCTTTTTTTTTTTTTTTTTTTACTGTTTTGGGTACAAAATGGAACCTTGGGTTTATTTTGGTACGTGCTTCTTAAACTTTACTGTAAAGTTGTAGCATTCTAGATTATCCACTAACTTAAAAAGTACATTTCTCTAAAGAAGAGGCAGAGGCATGAAGGAGGAAAACAAAAGAGCACTCTCCAGGTTATTCCCTGTGTGAGAATGAGTCAACTAAATATACTGATATTTGGACAAGGATTTTCAGTGCATCATCAGAATTGTTTACTACAAAACAAAAAGAAAAGTGAGGAAAACAACTCTGCTGGGAGGAGGTTTTTTCTTTGTGCTGCAGTGTACTCAAGCTCTGCCCTAAACTGTCCTCACTGATGGGCAGTTGCACGTTGGTGGCCTGAATTTGGGGGAATTCCAGAACTAGAATTCCCTTTGTGGTAAGACCACCTCTCTAAGGCCCCCTAAAATACCAGCTCTTTACAAATGCATCACGTTTCACAGATTCTCAGAATCACCAGGGCTGGAAAAGACCTCCAAGATCATCAAGCCCAACCTGTGATGGATCCCCTACCTTGTTACCAGCCCAGAGCGCTGAGTCCAGGCACTCCTTGGACACCTCCATGGATGAGGACTCCACCAGCTCCCTGGGAAGCCCTTTCCAATATTTCACAGCCCTTTCTGTGAAAACATTCTTGCTGAAATTCACATGATATCCTAACTTTTGAGTAGCACTGTTGGGCTCTCCTTCTCCTCCATAGATGTGACAAGTGTCACGGGGTTGGGTGGTACTGGCAGAACTTCAGAAACACCCCAGGCCTTGATAGAAATGGAGAAGAAGAGCAGGGCAGAGAGAGATAGATTAACAGCAGAAAAAATTGAGAACAACTGAGGCTTGCAAGTTTCCTGAAAAACCCATAAAGGCCTGGAGAAGGTAGAAGCATGAGTGTGGACACATGCAGGAAAGCCTGTGAGGCTTCTGTGTGAGGGGGCAGCTGTGGCAGGGGTGAGGGGCTGCTCCCTCCCCTCAGGGCCCAGCAGCACACCCAGTGTTCAGCTCACCAGCCTGGAGACTGTGGGCTCAGTTTACCCACTCTCACTCCAAGAGCCACCACCTGGGATTGCAGATAACAAATCCCTGTAAGGACTGTGCTCCTCAGACAATCATAGATCACTCACAGGCTTCGTTTTGTGCCTACTTCGCAGGGCAGAACATGCTCTCCAGGGTACTGGTATGGATCTCCATCAAACCAGCCCCAGAAGAATGAAAGTGCAATCACAGGAGTGATGGAGAGAGTTACAGCCCAGGGCCTGGAAGCTTAGTGGTGGCAGTTTAATAGACCTGCCATAAATGAACGGCAAGACAGAAACAATGTGCTGTGGGAACCATAAATACGTGATTATGAAATGAGAAACCAGGATTCCCAAAGTGCTAACAACCTCCTGGCATTCCATTTAATAACTATAAATCTGCCATAGCTCCAGTTAAGTGAATTCCCCTCAGCATATTAAACCCTTTGTTTACAGAGAGAGTAAATTACTGTGACTTTTAGTGCAAATAAGAGATGCCCAGTCCAGGGCATGTAAAATTGATCATGGGCACCTCACACTGAGCTGAAAGGCTCCCCCTGACATTTGGGGGAAAACTCGCTCAACTGTTCTCAGGCAGCAGGACCTGTCTGTACCCATCCCTGGACAAACCTGCAGCCTTTCCTGATGTGGTGGGGGCAGGAAGGGGTTAAAGTCTCCTGGAGGCTGTTGATGTGGGCAGGGATGGGTTGCAATGTGCAGTGTGCACTCTGTCAGTTGCAAACCGAATGGGGAGGTGTCTGTGGGAGCAGCAAGGTCAGATCCCAGCAACAGGAGCTAAGGATTTCTGAGTTTCAGCCTCGGCTCTGACACTGACTGTTTGATGAGTTTGGAGAAACCAGAGAACTTCAGCGTGGACAGATGGAGGATCAGAAAGCCCATCCACCTTACAAGGAAGCTCGTCAGGTTAATCAGGGTGTATTTCCTACTGCTCTGCCTGTGAAAGGACACACACCTGATAACATTTACAAACGGCCACGGACAAACTGAGAATGCTTTAAAATGTTGGTTACAAATTCAGTGGGAGCAACAGGAATGGTTCAGGTACAAGAAAGGAATGGGAATGGTGTAGAAAACCAACTAAATACCCTCTCTCAGGCCACGAGGCTGTCGAGGAGTGACAGCCTTGACTCCCTTCCACCACAGACAGCAAGAATTCCCAAGGGTGACAGGTAATTACCAAATGGACTCTCGAGGAGAGCCCAATACTGGAATCTGGATTGAAACTGAGCAGTAGGGAATTACTTTAATTATGCCTCAGGGAGGAGTGAAAGATGAAAATAAGACTGACGTCCTCGAAAACAGTCACTGAATAGATGTTTGGGTGAGAAGAAAACAAACCAGATAATGAAAGTAACTTTATACACGGTGGCACAGGATGGGTATTGGAGTCACAGAGTCACATACAGAATGAGGAACTCCTCAGCTGGTTTATGCAAACCCTTCCTGGAATTCTTCTGAAACAAGAGGTCGCTCAGATTCCTATCAGGTTCCTAAGCTGTGATCCTTGGTGAAGATAGGAGGGTGGAGGAAGCAGAAGTGTCCTGTCCTTTTCCCTTTCCCATGCACATCACACTCAGATTCCTTTACTCCATCAATGCAAGGGGCTTGCAGTGGCCTAAAGATTGTGCACAGGTACAGACCTGCCTGGGACCATGCTGAGAGTCCTTCTGGCCAAGGACTGTGCTGGGTCCCTGCAGCAGCAGAGGAGAGTCCAGCAGACTCTGTACCTCTCACAGGTGAGTTGTAATTATGGCCAAACACTGGGAGGAATCAGAGACCATACTGGTTTACCTTGGACCTTTTCCTTACCTGTGTGCCTTAGGAGCACCATTCTTGCTTTATACCCAACTCCTAATTATGATTAACCTTAATATGCCCCTTTGCGACTGCCAATACTTCCTTCCTATGAGATCAGTGGCTTTTCAAACCCTCTCTTTCAAGGAACCCAACAGACCCAAGGGACGTGTTTGGGGGTGTTTTTTTATTGAACAAAATCTGCAAAAATACGTCTCACCTTATTTCCTCCCCACGGGTGCACGGGGGCTGTGAGCTGCTCCCACACGTGGGGAATGGGAGATGGATGAACAAGGAAAGCCACGGATGGACGCCCTCCAGTTCCATCAGTGGCAGAAGCAGAAGTGACTGGATGAGTAAAGGAACAAACAAACATATAAAGCAGCTCTGAACAAAGCTGAGGCATGGGGAAGGGCTGTGCACAGAGGCAGGAGGGCTGGCCCACTCAGAGGGACAGATTCACCAAGGGAATTCTCTTTCACGCCAGTAGCCTTACAGAGAAGAAAAGGAGTTTTTCTCTCTCCTTGAAAAACAGCTTTTCTTCCAATATAGCAGCCCACTAACCATCCTAAGCAAAGGGAGAGATGACATAAAAGGTGATTCTTCCCTCAACATCTTTTTGCTTTATTTACCATTATATAGTAGCCCGTGCAGCTGTTGGTCTTCCATTTTCCTCTCAAAATTTACAACTTCTTCCAAAAGCTGTAAGGTCCCACCCTTAAAGTGACTGGAAGCATTCCATGAAACTGATTGCATGCAAAGCCTTCTTTTGGGGCTGAGAAGAAGATAGGGCTGGATAAGGAACTGTATTTCACTTTGCCAAATTAGTCAACACAATGAAGGCAGCAATCACTCAGTAAACACAAGGCAGGAGCTGGCACCTTCTTGGAGATGGACAGGCAGATAACATCCCAGTCACCCAATGGGCAGCTCCTGTGGGTTTGCACTGTTATTACTGAGGGTTGGAAGAAGAGCAGATAATCTGTTGAAAAGACCCTTTCACTGCAGAGAAAAGGATGAATTGGAAGTACAATCAATTGGCCCACTCCACACCTCTGAGACACTCTGGGGCTTCTCGATGGAACTTTAAATATTTGCTCTTGCGCTGGTAAAAACAACAGATTCCTTTCATGTTACTGTTCTTCTGAGTTCTTAAATCTCTTTTCCAAGAGGATTATGAATAAGACTCCAACCTCCTCTGCAGCACTGCAACACAGTCTGATCTCTCCTTCTTTGAATCAGGTCACCGATTCTTCTGGCATTCCCCATGCCTTGTTAGATTCCACCAAAAACTGCAGATAGTTTGGATTCTATTCATTAACATCAGGGCCCAAAAGGTTGTGGATGCCCAAGGACATGCAGAAATCCCTTTCTCAGATCCCCTCCCTGGCCTCTGTGGCCTTTCTGCATATCGGTTATGCTGGGGTGTGAAACAGCCAATTCACATTTCCTTGCTATTTTGTCTCCTGGCTTATTGACCCAGTGCTCGATGTGTTTGTGTTCCAGGTCTAACAGAATTATTTATATATAAACCAGACCCACTCCTTTTTGTTCAAACCAGTTTTCTCATTGCATTTTTGTTCTATGACAACTCAGTTCCAGGACTGGAGGATCTTCCAAGCCCCACTGGACACGGCACAGGATGATGCATCTCTGTGGCTGGGGACAAAAGCATCCGTCACGTGTGAGCACAGGGACAGCAGCTGGGAGAGCTCTGCAGGACTCACTGGGCTTACAAAAACCACAAAGGCACTGAGGGGTTCCTGTCCCATTAAAATGCTGTAGGAAGATCAAAAAGAGAAAAGAAGGATCAATTGCCACTAAAAGAAAGAGGCAGAGAAGGCTCTCCTGCTGGTCTAACTCGCTGTTTTTTAGCTGCCAAAAATTGTACAGCCTTTGCCTTTCCCTTGTCCTGTGGTAAATTCATGGATATCAATGAGGAAATAATTTCTTGGCTATACTGTGGTCTTTGGGACATCCACATTTTGCATTTCTTCTGAACTTGTTTTTCTTGGGCTGAAAATGCTAAAAAAACCATTTTGGCTGGGCTGTTGTGGTTTTTCAGGTGAAAAGCAGCTCAGTTCAGGTCCTATTCAGCAGACAGAACAGATTTCAGGTGTTCACAGGTCTGTTGTGAGGCAGGACCTGAGCAGTGGCAGTGGATTTGAAACAGGCTGCTCATGCTTTGTTTCCCCTTTATTTTGGTAACACCAAACAGTTCTTTGTCTAACAGCACAGAAATGATGAGCTGATATGAGTTGTTGTGAGCAGCACGAGTAAAGAGGAAGGAAGCATTAAATAATTGGTTGAAACTCTTGGCTTGCCAGAAAATAGGATAAACAAGGTTGGCAGACACCTCACAGAGATTGCAATGCAAGAGAATTCAATTTTCCTTTCAGGCTGTGTTCTCTGTAATGCAGATGTTTGCCCAGCTTTTTTTTTTTTCTGCAGATTTACAAACACAATGTTCATCCCCCAGCAGACAGGAGAGAAATCCTCCTCCCTTTTCTAAATCCAGGGAGATGGCTCACATTTTAACACAGCCAAAAGCCTCTTCTCTTTGCAGAAGATTGGATGGGCACTGCAGACTGTGTTCTTAAGGGATCACAGAATCACAGACAGCCTGAAAGAAATGCTGTGTGTGTGTGTGTTGGTATGCTGGACCAGCTCTGTAGTACACCTGGGCTGTGCTGCTGCAAGGAACACCATCCAACAGTGGTTTATTTTCTCAGTGGCTGTTGCCTGTTTGGTGCCAACAAGCCCAGGAAGCTGGTGCTTTGGGCTGGCTCTGGGTGAGAACGTGATGCTGCAGCAGACTGTTTTTGCAGGGTTCCAACTGTGTCTAAATAGAATTAAAAACAAACAAACAAACAAAAAAACCCCAAACAAAATTGATCAAAACAAGTAAAGCCCTGCAGGAACTAACTGAGGCATGGCTTAACTCCCCTCCTCTTCCTGCCAGCTGTGGCTGATGTGGTCTCAGGCTCAGGAGGAGACCAGGAATGAAATATGGTGCTTGGCTTCCAGCTGCAGAGGCACATGCAGCCATCCCTCAGGCCTCCCTCAGGCAGGAAGGAGCCAGCAGCTCTCTGCATCTGCAGGGAGAGGGACAGCAACACGGGCAGGGGATCACAGCGGGGGCAATTAGTGACCCTGGTAATGAGCTCGGCTCTCTGGGCAGGGTGGACACCAGGCTAGCCTGGGGATCTGTCAAGGCTGCAAAACCTGACAGCACAGAAATGGCATTTCTAGAGTCTGTTTCAAAACAGGGCTGGATATCAGAGGGGTGGATTCCTTGGGGGCAAGACTGAACAACAAAATACAAATACGCACAGGAACTGCAGACCTCTGTGCTTAACAGGGCGCTACGTAACAACAAGAAAAATGTTCTCCCTTATTTTTCTGTCAGTAAAGCTGCCAGTTTCTTGATGTTTCAGAAAAAATGAGACATCTGCTGATGATTTACAACCACGGAGACCTCCCAAGGAAACGTGCAACAAGAGTTTGTGAAAGTACCCAGAGAACATCACATGGGAAACAATATTGGGCTCTACAGAGGAGGCTTTGGGCAATATGGTTCCAGACACAAATTTAATTTTTTAAAGTCAATAAATGTCAGTTATTGGTTGAGCCCAGACCAACACTGAGTTTGGTGGCATGTCTGGTCTCTGGCCAGTGCCCTGAAGTGTCAGAGAAGGGCTGCAACCACTGGTGTAACCTCTGCTCCCAGTATGGGACCAGACTGAGGTGTCTGTGTCTGTGTGTGCACAGCCTCATGTGTGCACCAGTGTGTGCTGCTGAAGCTGCAATTGGAGCAGCAAAGATAAAGCCTAAGGAGCAAACTCCCCATATCACTGCCCATGGCAGCAACATTGCAGAAGTCACACCTTGTTGTGTTCCTCTGGGGAATGGTTTTTTCCCCAGAACCCCCTAAAACCTGTACCTATTAGTTTGACCCTGTCCTCCCCTTATCTCTGACCTATGGATCTGTGCCAGATATCTCTCCTGAGACAGAGCCTAGATAAAAACCCATGTTCTTCCTTTTTCGGCCTCTTTGGCCCCAGGAACCCCTTGGAGAATAAAGCCTTGGAATGATCCCCTGAGGTAGGAGCCTCTTTTGAATCTTTTACCCTATCCCCTGAGGTATTCCCCCCCAAATCTCCTCAGAAACTGAGCTAGCACAGCAGGCCAGGGGGGCGGGCAGGGGGGTAGCACATCAACACCTCTGCCCAGGCTGCAAAGGGCTGGGAGTGCTCTGTGGCCTCCTTAAGTCAAGATTTACTGCCCTGGAATGATGTGACTAACAGGTTTTTACACTGTAAGTCGAAAATTTTCAATACTAATTAAAAGGCAGCAGGAGATAAATCACTGAAAACTCGTTCCACCAGCAGGTTACTTTTGTGCTGCAGGAGAACACGTGGGGAACACAAACCCATACAGCCTCTCTGGGCTCTCTGTAAATTATTCTCACCTTTGTGTTGCAGCTGTTCTGGTGACTTCAGACTCCTGTGCTTAGAGGTTTCTTTATTTTGATTCACTGGAGGCACTTCGGAGACACTACATTACCCATATTTATGACTTTTTTCCAGGTCATCTAAGTGAGGCATGCCTTGACAAATACTTTCCATCTCTACTGTCTCCCTTGGGGATGCACTATTCTAGTTTTTCCTTTAATTTCTTACCAAGCACGCTTCCTCCTTATACCAGAGGGGTGGGGAAGTGGTTCAGAAAGTGCAAGAAGCAGTGAACAGCAGTGAGGCCTGGATTTACCTCTGCAGGGCTGAGCCCACCTTGCATGTTATCCTGGGGTGCTGTGCAGTCTGCAGTGTGGAATGCAGGGGCAGCATCTCAGGACCTGCCTCCAGGTGAGTACCTGTGCTGGTTTGAAAGCAAAACCAGTGAGACTGCCAGTCAGAGATACAATTTAATAGGAGAAAAAAAAAAAAAAAAGTAAAATAAAATAAATGGAATAATACAACCTGACACCCTGTTGGTCAGGGTGTTGGAAGCAGTCCAAAAGTGAGTCCTCCTGGAGTGGCAGATGTGGTTCTGTTGGAGCAGAGATGATCCTGTAGAAAAGGGTCCAGTGATGGTGAGAAGGGTCCAGGGATGGTGAGAAGGGTCCAGTCTTCCTCCGGGAATCCAGTGGAACCAGATCCCTGGTGTTCCTGCATCTCAGTTTTTATCCAGGTAGGAGTGGTTGGCTCCCCCCACCGGGTGGAGCATCTCACAATGGGATGATGGAATATGTCATGCCCTTAGTGAGCCTTAATGGCCCATTAGCAGAAGATATCCCCCTGGAGGGAGGATGGGTGGTGAAAGAGATAACAAACACTGCCCCACCTGGTTTTAACAGCTGGCCCATTATCAAAAGGCACCTGCCCCGCTCCCCCAGAGTTACAAGAGACAAAGAAGAACCTCTCCCCAACTGCTTTTAACAGATGAAATAGAATACACATTTTTGGTTCCATAACCCAAGACAGTGCCCAAGCATGTGTGTGATCCAGCAAAGGAACCACATACAGAGGGGAACAGGAGAGATGGAAACTCTCCCCTTCAGAAGCTTGCCTGGCTCTACAGGCAATAAAAAAGTGCTTGCCACAGCAGCCCATGCAGGAAGAGCTCCGTGCTCAGTGAAGGGAGGCCAGGAGTTCATAGCCAGTAGATGAGGAGAACGTAGACAGAAGTCAAGGTACAAGAGGAATGACTTAAAAGGGCACGGGATGTCTTGCTGATGAAAGAATGGACACCTCAGTAAGTACCACTAAAAAAAAGCCTATGAGTAAATCGTGCAGTCTTTCACCTCTAGGACATTGCATCAGAGTTTTTGTGAGCTGTGCTGCCACAACATGAAAGAGATGCGTTGTTTTATTGAAGTTTCCAACAGGCAATTTCCTTCCCACAGCAGCTCTTATACTTGGTCAACAGAACCTCATCCTTTCAGTCACTCTCAGCTGAGCCCTGACATACTTTTCCACTCTGATATTCTTTAGATGTGTTACAGGGTCTTTAAACAGCAGCACATGGAAATTGGAACACATACAGGGGCCTCTGAGGTGTGCTGGGGAAGAGCTGGGCCTGCTGAGCTGGGACAAAGGCCAGCAGCATTAGCAACTGCAGATAAAGGAAAACATTCTGACACTTCTTGAAATCCTCAGAGTTTTCAAACACAGAGCAAGAACCAAACACAACTCCACACTGAATCCTGGATGAGCCCAAGCCTGCTGAGGGCAGCCCAAAGTGCTCACAGGCTTCAATGAAGCCACTGAACCTCCATCAGCCTCTGGCATCTCACTTCAGGTGGGCATCCCTGCTGAGCAATGGAAGTGGGCTTATCCCAGTCGTCTACCAGCTGCAGGCTGGGAAAATGGATCTGCCAGTGTTGTTGCCTTGGTCCAGATTTCGTATCAGAACTCGTCACAAACTGGTGTACCACTTCCCTGGCTCCTGAGAAACTCCAAACTCTGCCCAAAAGGCAATTGTGTAAGACATGGGAAATGGTACAAATGTGTATTTCAGCAGGAGGGACAATTAGTGTTGTTCTCAGCAGTGCAAGGATTGATCAAATGGACCAAGGACTTCAGTCATCTCACTAAGGTGCATGAACAGGCTGTTCTGAAAATCGGCCTCCAAGCTGTCAGAGAAGGAAAACATTCTAGTGATTCCGTGGAGGTGACAGGGATGGGTTTGGGCAAAGAGAGGAATAACACTTCAGGTGATTGTGACTGTTCCAGAAGTATTACCTAAGACATCACTTAGCCCTGTATTCAAAGCAAGATTTGTTCCTAGATGTGAACAAAGGCGTTTGAGAGGCACCGTGCAGGTCTGCCTCCCTCTGATGACACCCCTGGGCAGTGTCCAGCCAGGGAATCCTGCTGCCAGCCAGGTCTTGGTCAAACTCTCCTCCTGCTTTTTGAGAGCTGACAATCCCCCTTGCTGAGAGAAGGCTTGCAGGATCCTCTCAGTGACCTTCCCAAACAGCTTGATCAAGACTCACTGAGGGCAGCAGTGAGGGACAGGTGATTCCTGCCCCAGGGGCACCTGGAGCTTAGGGCTTTCTTGGGTAAAAGCAACATCAGTGTTGGCCACTAAGGAGAGGTGCAAGGAAGAGTTAAGCAACCTGTGCCCTAAATCAGAAAGGTGTGAGCTACAAGAGATGTGAGCCATTATTAATGTCTAGAATTAAAATAGATGAAAGTGAAGACATTGTCTGCACCTTGCTGCAAGGGCAGATTTTAAAGCCTCTTAACCCACCCACGTGAACTCACATATCTGTCTGATGAGACAAGGCAGTTAACAGTCCAGGATTGACACAAATGGCTAAAATGTTTGAAACCTTAAGAAAACTGTATTGTCGTGTAGCTCTGGCAGCCTAAGAATAATAGAGTGGACAGAATAATGAAGACAAGCTGTGGGAGGCAGCATTAATGAGCCTGGTGTTCTACAGGCTCCTGCCTGGTTGCTGCCCACAGGTGTGAGCTAGTGGAAAGGCTGGGCTGGCTGCTCCTCCAGCTCTAATGGGCTCACACCCTGGCCACAGCATCCAGGAGAGTACAAACCAGTCTCCCTCGCCTGCGTGCATGTTGCTTTCCCCTAAATTACTGTGTCTAGCTTGACAAGGGGCAATTAGGTGAAAGCAGAGGCATGTTCCAACCTGTACAGGCACCACTGAGGCTCAAAGTGCCTCTGGCTCATCCAGCTGCCTCTGCCCCGGCAGGGAGTGGGATATAGCACTTGTGCTTGTGATCCTTTCTGAATCTCTGTCATTATTTTCAATGCTTCCACAGAAAAGATTCCCCCTTTTCTCATGCAGGCTGCTGCAGCTGGAAAAAAAAACCTCCATTAATTCACCATTTAGGGGACAGGTGTACCACAGGCAGGTTCACAGCTGTTGACATCTCCTCACAGCTGGGATGGCACAAAAGGAGGAGTGCAATCAGAGTAACTCAGTAAGCGATGGTTAATGGGTTATGCCTGCAATTGGTTTCAGGGAATGGAAGCAGAACTGTCAGACTCTGTTTTACTGGCCTCATTTTACTAAAGATTAATGGTGAAAAATGATTGATTCTGTTCCTGGCAAGTTCTGCAGGGCTGTGATGATAACATTTGAGCTCCCTGTGGCTGCAGATTGGAGCTCTTAGAGATCACCTGGTGTTGAATAATTTTTTCAGGCAACAAAACAAATGGCCACCTGTTACTCTTGGGTCTAGAGGGAACATTTTTCATGGAATGGCCTTTATCTCTCTGAAAAATGTTGTTTGCTGCAGTTCTGAGCAACCACACAGGACATTCTTAGCCAAAGGATTTTATCAGAAAAAGAGTTTTTTCTTGGTGTCCAGTGTTTTTGACAGCACTTTGTAAATAATCGTCTTGGTACTGACTTTGTAAATAATCATCTTGGTACTGACCCAGCAAAGCACTTAAGGGAATCCTTAACCTTAAGCACAGGAGTATTTCCTAGATTTCAGTGGGACTATTTATACACTTCAAGACAAAGATGTTTTGCTGGATTAGGTTTCCTCAGCATCTCCCCCTGCCCAAACTGGAGCTCTCTGCTTTCGATGAGGCCAGGGACAAAATGCCTGCTCTGTGACGCACAGTCTAGTCCATCATCTTCAATTTTTTTAACTCCTCCTGCATTTAAATTGACTTTGAACTGAAAGGCCAAACTGTTGGTGACATACACAGCCTGTGGAGAAAGTCTTATAAATACCTGTGTGGTTAAAATGGATGTTAAATCCACAATTTAATAACCATTCATAGATACAAATTCCCTGAATATGTGTTGCTGGGAGAATGGGAAAGTATAATTGAAACCCACATCAAATTCAAGCTGGGGAAAGGATGTCTCTAGAACACTGTGAGATGACTTCAGCAACCAAGTACAAATATTAAAATAGACAGAGCCTTTAAGCATAGCACATGCAGTTGTGCACATATGCAGCCAGAAAATCCACTAATGTCATCAATTGTCATCAATCCACTAATGTCATCAATTGTCATCAATCCACTAAATGTCATCAATTTTAAATGAAACGTGAGGACCAAGTGGAAAAAAAAAAAAAAACCAAACAAAAAAAACCAAAAAAAAAACCAAATCAAAACAACCCTTGGAAGATGCCTGTTCAAGAAATAAATTAAAAACATCTCCAGCACAGATCATCAGTCAGAACCGAAGTTGGCTGAAGCACGCAAATCGTTTTGCAGTCTCGCCTTGCTGCACCTCTGCAGTGATCAACACTCCAAAAAACCCCGCAGCAACATTCACATGGGGAAAATCCAGGCCCCTGTGGATGCTGCAGAGAGAGGAAAGGGCAAGGCAACACGAACAGCACCAAAGCCAAAGCTCCACAGCTAGGAGCTGAGGCCCAAACAAGTGCCTTCCCAGGCAGGAAGGTTGTTTGAACATCAAAATTCCGAATTGCGCAGAGGTCTTTGCAGGTTGTGGTGTTTCGGGGTGTACAAGCTGAGGATGTTTCCTCCTTGTGGGAACAGTGGGGTCAAACAACGCTCTCTGGTCAGAACCCATGTCTTGTTTGAGGCATAGAGGCCCTCGTTCCTGCAGTGATACCATGCTGCAGCCCCAGCCCTCAGCCCTGCTCAATTACAGTTCTTGAGGCTGGTAGTGAGAATCCTCCCCTGGATGTTTTCCACAGTCTGTATATTTCACTCCAGAAGCCTGTCAACTCCGAGATGCTGGAACAGCAAAGGCACTGGAACCCACATCCACTTGGCAGCCCGTCTCTTACTGCATCTCCCTTGGTTTTTACTGTCTCAGGTGCTAGCTGAGCTGCCTTCAGTGCTTCGGGGCTGTGGGACTTGGCATTAGAGCCCAGCTTGGTGTTTCAGCCACATGCGAGGGCTGACCAAGTTTCTCTGCAAATGCTCTTCCTCCCTGGTGGCCAGGGAGAGCTGGGCACAGTCCTGGGCTCACCACGGCCCGGGAGGGTGGTGGCCCCTGCCCACAGCTGTCCTGGGCTGCAGCAGAGCCAGCGGCAGCGACTCCGTCCCCACCGGCACACCAGCCCTGCTCCCCCTGCTCCAGCTGCTCTGGTCACGCAGGCAGGATGGGGGACACTGCCAAATTTTGCTTGGCCGGACTTCGATTTTTTATTTTTATCTTCTGCAGCTTGTAAAAAGGCTTTTAAAAGATGGGATATGTCTCTCTGTTTTCCCCACGGGCTCCGCTTATTTATGACTTTTTTCCCTTTGTCTCCAAAGGGGCACAAAGTAACGTAAGTAAGGGCCTGTTTTAAGCTGCCTCGAATGAAAATGATTCCATTCCCAGGTTGCCTGGGGATGGTGCCTCCCAGAAGTTGCTTTAGGATTGTTATTCTAGGACCAGCAAGGGGAGCTCAAGCCTTGTTTACGGTAGGTCCCGCACTATTTTTTTTTTTTTCTGCTAGCGAGGTGTTTTTCATCCCAGTGCGTGACCCGGGCGGGGATGCCCACGGGATGGTTTGTGCTTCGGCAGGCGGGGGCTGTGGCACGACGCGGGGCAGTGGGAGGTGGAAGCGGGCGGCCGGTCTTCAGGCAGGAGGCGAACCAAGAGGCGCGGGGGTCGGCCCGGGCCCAGCCGGGGGTGGGGAGCTGCTGAGCGCCGACTTTTCGCCAGCGCGAAAAGAAACATTTTTTTTTTTTTTCTGACCAAGTCCGCCCAGCTGCGCCAGCTGTCAGCCGGGGGGGGGACAGCAGGGGAGCAGCCGAGCCGGCCCGGGGAGGGTGGTCCGCACGCACCCGCTCCATCAGCAGCCCAGCTGGGAACCGGGACAGCCGCCGCCGCCGCCGCGCCCCCCGTCCCCGCCCCGTCCCGCCCAGCCGGGGCGCGGTGGCCGGTCGGGGTCGCGGTGGCGCCGAATGTCCCCAGCGGGCCGGGCCGGGCCGGGCAGCCTCACCCAGCTCCGAGCCGCCCGCTGAGGCGACAAGCCCGGACACTGCGGCGCGGCTGCGGCTCCGCGCGGAGCCCGGGGCCGGGTTAATCGTCACAGGGTTAATCGCGGCGGAGCTTCGGAGCGGGGCGGTCTCTCCCCCGCCGCGCCTCCCTCCCCGCCGCCGCCTCCGCCCGCCCCTCGCTCCGCCGCCGCACCTGCCCGCGCCCCCGCCGACAACTTTCCCTGCCTGTTGCGCGCACCGAGCTCCGTGCCCGGCCATGGTCACCGCCGTGGGCGCCGCGGAGCAGCGCCGCGGGTAGGCGGCCCCCGCGGGGGTCGGGCCGGGAGCGCTGCCAAGGCTCTCCGCCCTCGCCTCGCTCCGCCGCCGCAGCGATCGCTGCCCCGCGCTCGGCGAGCATGGAGGTGCAGCTGGGGGTCGGTCGCGTCTACCCGCGGCCGGCGGGCAGGACCTTTCGCGGGGCTTTTCAGAGCTTCTTCCAGAGCGTCTGCGACGCTTTCCAGCCGCCGCGAGAGGAAGCGGGCGCCGGGCAGCCGCCTTCGCCGCCGCCGCCGCCGAGCGCGCCCTGCCCGCCGAGTCCCCGGCCGCCGCCGGACTCCCCCGCCTGCCTGCCGCCCCCGCCGGGCTGCCTGCCGCCCCCCGAGCCCCGCGCCGTCGGTAAGGCGCTGCCGGCCGCCGGCCCCGCCATGGGCTCGCCCTTCCCCTGCGCCGGAGAGCTGAGGGAGCTGCTGGGCGAGGCGGGCGCGATGCCGCTGCTGCCGCCGCCCGAGACCGAGCCGGCGGACAAGGAAGACGCGCTGGGCGACAGCGCCCGGCAGTTGTGCCGCGCCGTGTCCGCCTCCATGGGGCTGGCGCTGGAGGCGCTGGAGACTCCGGCCGAGCCGCTGCCCCGCGAGGACTGCATGTTCGCCGTGCCCGCCGGGCCGGCCCGCGCCCCTCGCCCGCCCGCCCGCGACCCCTCGCCCGCCTTCGAGGCCGCCCTGGCCGCCGAGCCGCCCGCCGGGCCGGGGCTGCCCCGCGGCTTCGGCCGCGTCAAGCTGGAGAGCGCGGCGGGGCCGGCCGCGGGCGGCGGCTGGGGCGGCCCGTGTCGCTTCGGGGCCGAGCTGGTCCCGCCGGGCCCCGCGCCCCCCTGGCCCACCTTCTTCGCCGAGGAGGGGCAGCTCTACGGGCCGTGCCCCGAGCCGCCCGCCGGGCCCGCCGACTGCCCCGCCGATGCCTGGTACCCACCGGGCCGGGCGCCCTTCGGCGCCCCCGCCCCCGGCATCAAGAGCGAGCTGGAGCCCTGGGTCGAGGGCTACGCCGGCGCTTACGGCGACCTCCGGTGAGTACCCGCGTCCCGCAGCACACACCGGCATGCGCACCCTTGCTCTGTGCTTCCCGCCGGCATCCTGCATCCCTCTTCCCGC
The DNA here is from genome assembly GCA_017589585.1 of Phylloscopus whistleri. Lineage (NCBI taxonomy): Eukaryota > Metazoa > Chordata > Aves > Passeriformes > Phylloscopidae > Phylloscopus > Phylloscopus whistleri. Next base: position 386,192 of record JADMLD010000294.1, read on the forward strand.
CGCTACCGGCATCCTGTGCCCGCATCTCTGATGCCACCTTCGGCACCCGGCACCCCGTGCCGCCCCCAGCCTCCCCGCCGCCTGCCGCGGGTGCCCCGCGCTCACCGCGGGTCCGACCCCGCTCTGTCCTCCTGGCCGTTCCCGCTTTGGTGCGCCTCTCCGCTGCCGAGCCTTCCCTTTTGCCGGGATGCTGCTGTCTTTCGGGACTGACTGGGCGAGGTCGCGCCAGGAATACCGCGGTGCACGCCCGGCGTCCCCGCCGTCCGGTGAGGTCGTTGTGTTTATCTCGTTTCCTCACGCATCTGTTATCCCGCTTCCCCCCGCCGCTGGGAGCGGGCGGGATCGGGGCTCTGTGCCCCGAAGCACGGCCGGATCTTGACGTAGAGTTAAAATCTTCCCAGCAACTTGTCTCGCCGAGAACCGCCTGCCGGGAACGCACTGTGCAGAGCAGGAAACCCCGAATGTAGTGGCAGACAAAACATCACCTGTGCTTCGGGGTTGTTTTAAGTACAGGGAGAAAATGTGTTCTAAAGTAGAGCTAGAACAGCTTTTGGGAATGAACCAGGGGAGGGGAGATTTTTTTTGAGAAGTAGGATTCAATCAAGAATATTTTTTCCTGGTGGATTAACCTCAAAACAAAGGAGATGAGCTATCTCTGTAAAATACCTGTACAGCATTTAAAGCAGTGGGTACTTGCATGCTCACCTGTCAGCACAGCAAAATGTGGCCGAGCTGATGGAAATGAAGGGAGAAAGGGCTGCCCAAGGGATTTTCTGCTGGCTCAGAGGCAGCCCCATCCAGGAGCATGTGAGACCTCAGCTGGGGTTTGCATCGTGGGAGTCCTGCATCCAGACACTCACCCTGTGATGCTTGGGATGCTGGGAGCAAAGGCTGAAATGAACAATTAGATTTTACCTCTTAATTAGCATCAAGCGAGTGCACTGCCTCTGGACTTCTTACTGTTTCAAATGCTCACAGCTTCATTTGGGTACTGGGGCAATTTCCATCCACACAGTGATTTACTGGGGGATTGCACAGAGATGTCAAGGGCTTGGCAAAGGAAAAAAGAATAAAAGCAATGACAGGTCAGAACGAGTGCAGCTGTGAGCATCATCCAGCTGTGAGCTTCGTACGTGGCAGGAGCTGTGCAAGCTCCGGGTGTGCCTCTGGAGTCTGGATAAATCTCTGCTGGAACCAGCACAGAGGGGGCAGGGAGGAATCAAGTTGGAAAAGTTCAGCATTGTGATGCTGGTGATGGTGGTGCAGGTTTGTTCCGTGTGGCCGTTCTGCCTGTGGAGCCTGTGCAGTGGGATCCTGCACAGACAGGGAATGTCCCGCTGGGGGGAGCAGGTGTGGGGTCCCATGGAGGTCTGCAGCCAGTCTTGGAGGCTGGACTTGGCAGCAGCAGGTATATTTTGTCTGGGTCTTGCCTTAGAGATGAACATCTCCCTCATTCCTGCGGGAAGTGTTTTATACTCCCCCTCCCTGCAGCTCCGTCGGGTGTGCTGTGCCTGCTTCCCCTGGCAGATTTCTGTGGGATCAGCAGGGTCAGAGCTGGCACAGCAACCTTTACAACACCAGTGTCTCGTCCTTTGAACTCCAAGACTTGTACAGCACTACCCTGCTGCTGTAAAGGTGCAATGGAGTGACACAGCCTCTCTGTGTTCAGATGTAATTTTCAAACACGGTGAGGAAAGTGGAACACTAATCGTGGTCTGGCTCAAGCCATATGTGTTAATTGCTGCCTGGTTTACATTTCATCCTAGCAAAGTCTCCATTAGCTTTACAGCGTGCTGCTGGCCCATTCCTGCAGCTTTGCATTTTCTCCTGGATCTGTGGGTGCCAGCACAGGGACAGCCTCTGCTGCCCCTGGAGTGGTGGATCGTGTACCAGCAGGTCAGGCAGATCCCAGGCAGCAGCGCCTGTGGGAAGAAAGGTTTGTGGGAGCTGAGAGGCTCTGTAGTAAAATTCCCTGATGGAAGGATGATTGGCTTTTGGACCTGCACCCCTGTGCTGCCTGGTGCTTGGTCTGATCTCTTGACCTTGCACATAAAGCTTTCCCCTCGCAGCCTCAGAGGATGCAGCCTCAGTGTTCTGTGGGGACAGTGAGGGGCACTTCTGGGGCTTTACAAGCCCGGGGCAGTGGGCACCTCAGAGCCCTGTCCCTTGGGGTGCTGCTGGGAGCAGAGGCACACACAGGCCCCCTTGCTTTGGAGAATAAGGAGCATTTCAAGATGTGCTGCTCCTGCTTTCTGTCCCTTCTGAATGGTCCTTCTATCTGCCAGCAGGATCATGGCTCTTCCCTCACAGAGGAAGTTCCTCCCAAGCCCCAATTCTACCCTGCTGCAGTTGGGACCAGGTATGGGTAGGTGGTTTTTGAGTTAAACACCCTTCATACGACACTGAAGCATGAGCAGTTTTTAATATTTGGGAGAGTGTCAGGGTTAAGAGCTGCTGGCACATCTCAGAGACACTATGGTTATTAACACAATTTGGTTTAATTTAAAGCTTTTGGTACAGTGTCCCTGACTGCACCAGTCAGGCTTGTAATTAGCAAATTAATCTGAGCTTTTGTTACTCTGTGGACTTGGGGCTGTTTATCTTTGTGTTCTGGTTGTTTCATCATTACTACCAGCAGCATCTGAGGTGACAAAATAACCTGTTTCAAGAGCAAGATGGAGCACTGTCAGAATAAATCCAAGGTTCTGCCATCAGAAGACAAATTACAGCGGCGGATTGGAAGGAGTGGCCTCTGGTTTAGACTGAAATGGAGTCAGAGAAGGAGCTATTACTGGTTCAATGGAATCAAAGGGGAGAAAAGGATTTAAGGGGCTTTTGGCTCAGGAAAATCTGCTGTCCATGTAGCTTCAGACGTTTTTAAGTGGCATTTGCTATCACTGCTGTTACCTGGTGCTGATACTGGTTGGAATCCCAGTGTTTGCTGGTTACATCAGCCTTTGGTTCCCTTCCCTAGTCTGGCTGTGGTCAGTTTGGGCCAGCGCCACGTGTTCATTCATCACCTGGCTCGATGGCTCTGTAATCGTTTCAGCTCTGTAATTGTGATAGGCTTACAGATAAAACCTGCTGTAATTCCTTCCTATGGAGGGAGGAGATAAGACTGACAGAGAGATGAAGGGGTGAAGGGCAGCTGTTACACCGAGAGATGGAATGAGGCAGGAGGTCATTCTCAGGGCTGCCCTCACTCTCAGTCCATGCCCAGTAGTGGCTGCTCTGGCATCCCAGTCCCAGGAGGGCTCTGGGGACCCCCAGCTCTGCACTGGCAGAACTCCAAAACGCTTGGGAAGGGGCTGACCCTCCCGTCTGCTGTTGTCAGTGTGACCTTTCTGCTCTGGCAATTGGCAGAGGATACATAGGATGTAAATATTTCTTTGAAGACAAGAGGATCATGGCAGAATGTCATGTGGGCATTCAGCTGGTCCCTTCGACCCCTACAGACACATGGATGGGGAGCCTCTGGTGGGCAGGAGAGTTGGGGATGTGCTAAACCTTGTTGTCAGTTCCTGATAAATGGAGAAGAGAAAAACAAATTTCTTCCTCAGCACCTCTCACCCTTGCTCAGAGGCACAGGACGACGATGATAATCCAGCTGGAGCTGGATTAGAGAACCCAGGGCTTGGTTGAATGTGAGCTGGCATGATAGCAGGCTGTGGCAGGGTGCATGTCTGTCATGGCTGGGGCTGAGGTTGTGAAACCATACGCTGAGGCTGGGTAACTGGAGCTGCAGAGATGTTGGGGCTGTGCTCAGCAAGGAGAACCCCTCGGGACAGGGGGAGCAGCCAAGCGGGCACTGTGCTGGAGCACGGCACTGGTGACTCCTTTTCTTCGCTCCTGAGCATATGTCAGATCTCATAAGATGGTCTCCTCCTTTTCCCCTGCCTCCTCTACCTGTCCCTCCCTCTCTTCCCTGCTCTCCTGTGCTCCAGCTCTCCCTCACTGCTGGGGAGAGGAGATGGGTCACCTGTCAGGCGCTGGGCTGTGGAGGGCAGACATGTAGGGTGTCCATGTGGGACCTGCCCAGCTGCTCTGGGGGTACACAGCCTCTCTTTGCCTCTTCACTGCTCAAAGGCAGACTTTGCCCCATCTGCCTCTAGGCTTTCCCATCCTATTTTCCGAATGTCTTGAATTTTTGAGCTCTTACACCCTCTGAAAGCAGGTTCCACAATCTCGTGCTTGGAATCGGCAGTGAGTATTCCACCCTGGTTCCTGGTAATTGCTGGTTGCAGTGGAAGGACGGGTTTTATGTGGCACTTGGTATTGGAAACAGCAGCTGAGAAATCAGAAATTTTTGCCAAAGAAACAATCCACAAAAAGCTTTAAGAGTGTTGGTGGGTCGGAGCCACACAGGTATTTTTTGTGTTTTCCCGAGGCGTCAGGGCTGGAAGCTGCCCAGGATCTGCTCATGGCAGCTCTTCTCCTGCTTATGCAGCTTTTACATTCTTCCCACTGTTTACAGATTCCCTGGTATTTATCCATTGCACCCGTGAGCTGTGCTTTGCACCACACCCTGCAGCCAGCCTGGCATAACCATCCGTTTTCCTCCTAGGAGAACTTCATTCCAAACTGAGAGCCAGTTAACAACGGGATGGTCTTTAGTGCTGCTTCTGAGGACAGAAGAGTGTGTCAAAATATTAATTTGGAATGAGAGAGAGTGTGTTTTGTTGCCAAGGGGCCAGGGGTGACTCCCGGGTCAGCATTCCCACTGCAGAGATGGGTTTTTTCCCCCGGGACAAGATCCCTACCATGGGCACAGCTACCAGCCCCTGGGGATGGGCATCAGTGGGTGCTGGAGTTGGGATCGTGTCCCTTGTTGGTGTGGTGATTCCTGGAAGTCGCCGCCTCTATCTCCTTTCTCAGAGCGAGGAAGGTGTGGGACAGGCCCGGCAGCGATGAAAGCAGAAACACTGTAGCGAGGCGGCGAGTGTCAGCGGCATCCAAGGGACGATGCCAGCTCCCCACATTCCCACACCAGGACCCTCCAAGGCCACGCTGGGCTCCAGCAGAGACAAGAGCCCGCTCTGTGTCCGTGCCAGGGGTCACCTCCGGGTCCCGATGGGAGCAGATTGCGGATGGGGCAGTGGGAGGAATGGGCACAGCGGAAACTGGAGCAGATCAGAAGGAGCACGGCAAGGGGGGGTGTGCTCCTGAGCTGGGAGGGAAGCTGGAAACACTGCCATGTGTCGCAGGAAGAAGTCACTAAACGCCCCAAAATGTTGAAAACCTTGGTAGTCACGTTTCGCTGTGATGAAAACAGTTTCATTATGTGGGGTTAAGAACAATTTGTAGTAGAGAGCAGTAGCTCAGTTCTTTGTGTTTTTCTGTCATTCCCATTAATTTCGCTCTTGGCACGGATCCTCACTCATATTTTATAAATTGCCTGTTTGAAGGTGGCTGTCCCAGTTTGCCAGTTCTCCATTGCCAGTTGCTGTCTAGACTTGGAGCACTCACTGGAGGCTGCTGGGTTGGCGTTGGCAGTGGATGCTTTCTGCTAGTGATTGTGGGCTAAAGTTACAAAAGAAAGAAATTGTATTTATTTTATCGTCCTGTGGAACATTTAAAATTTATCAAAAGAGTGTTTACTGAAAGAAAAGTATTCAGTGGGAGACTTTCTATGACTTCTAGTAAAAAACATTTGTTTCTGAGGAGATCCCTGGTAGATCTCGGTGATCTGTGCAGCTGTGGATGTCTCTGGAACATTGGAAATATATAAGAAAAGTGAAGATTCCTCCTTGCACAGCTCCTCAGCCTCATTACTTTGTGCAAGGTTAATTTTCTTTTTGGAAGGTTTTCTGCAAAAGGCACCTCAGACTGATGCAAAACCGTCATGGACAGCCTGGGCCAGCTGGAGAGGGTGGCTTGATGCCACCAGATACATGTAGTGATGTGGCACAGGGGGCACAGGCACCTCCCATTGGGGTCATCATTGGGTAAGACGTGAACATTGACCAGAGTGATCTGCTCTCACCTTGGATGAGCCCAGCTCTGCACCATGCTCGTAGGAAAACAGCAATGGCAACGCTCCCTGTGGGGGTACTGGATCCTTTCCAGCTCCTTCTTTTCCTCCAGAGATCCAGCATACAGCATGCACAGGAGGCAGATGTCCCATCTCCTGTTGTAGCAGAGCATTTATGCCTGGTAAACAATTAAGAGGCAGATAGGGTCACATCACCCCTTAGTGGGTGGCAGTGCAGACATACCCAGCGGTGGCCTCGGCAGTGGCTGGTGGCCCTGGTATCGATGGCTGCTGCACACTGTGGGGCCCAGAGCCAGCCCTGTTTGTTAACAGTAATAGTGGTATGAGGGAGCTCATTGAAATGAAAAGGAACTGGCCCAGTTGTCATGGCAAAGACTTGTGACGGAGGTTCTCCATCCATATTCTCTCGCTGTTACCACTGCTGCCTGCCTTCCCTGATCTGCCTGTGCTACTCACCCGTGTCCAGCCACACTTAATCCCTCCTGCCTGCTCTGGGTGAGGGGCATGGGGAGGGACGAGCCCTCCTTGTGGGGGGAGCCCGGCTCCCCCTGGCCAGGTGCCTGCAGTGGGCAGTGCTTTGTTCTGCTTTAAATCCAACCATTGCAACCCCGGCTCTTCTTGCCAGCGTTTTCAAGTGAGATTCAAAGTATTCTCTAACAGTAATAAAAATACTCCCAGCAGTCGGACTTTACTGCTGAAAACACTCATGAGCAGCGATTCATTCAGCCTCCGGGCAAATGTGGACAAAGGAATTGTCCCTTTCCTGCGGGCAGGGGCTGAGGATTGTGTGAGCGTGAGCGGCCGCAGCCCTGGCTCAGCGCTGGGGTCCCGCGGGGCCGCGCTGACTCTGTGCCGGGTGCTGGGGACCGTCCTGCATCAGCCTGCTGGACTTTGCACCCCACCCGTTCACCTCTGGTGGCCCCAGTGTCCCTGTCCAGCCCCCGGGGCAGTGTTTGCAGGAGAGGGGTTACGGGAGTGCAGCATCGCGCCTGGGGAGCGCGCAGCGGCCGCCGCTCCCCGGGGACCTTGTGCGGGGACGGGAGGGCAGGCTCGGTTTGCCTTGGGTCAGCTTGGCTCAGCTGCTCTCAGGGTGCTGCTCGCTCCTCGGTTGGCGCAGCCTGAACAGAGGCCAGGGAGAGCAAGGTCACCCGCTGCGCTCTGGCTCGGAGCTCCCCAGCCCCCGCTCGGGGACGCCTCTGCAAATAGTGAGAACAAAGTCAGGTGCTGACACGTCCTCAGGAGTGGTGGGATTGGTTTGTAGGGACACAGACCTCAGATTAAGTGATTTGCAATAATAGAAATAATCTGAAAAGTATAAGCAGTTCCCCAGGTATTTATAGCTTCTGCCCTTTTCCCAGGACACCCAGTTCGGGTGTCCACAGGGGTGGATTACACCCGTGCTTTTCGCAGGTGTCCTCGTGGCTTCCCTGTGCCATCCAAAGGAGAAGGGAGCCCATCCTAATAAGTAAATAGTGATTCCTGGGATGAGCCCCTGTTTCTGCTGAAGGGGCCAGTCTATCAGCTCCTGGCACGTGGAGCTGCTGGGTGGACCATGCTGAGCACCCCATGACAGGCAGGGCAGCTGTCACTTCCCAAACAGCTCCAGGGTCAAGAGAGATGGCTTAAGTCAGGATGGGAGAGTCAGTGCAGAACCACCAATACTGGGACACTGACAGTGCTGGTCTGGGACACCCTTGGTGTGGGGAGGGGGCCCTGTGGGCAGCCTTAGCCAGGGAAAGCAGCCAGGCACAGGCACATTTACCATTTGGGGTGTCTGCCCTGAGATCTGTGTGCTCCTGGGACACATTTGGGGTGTGCCTGTGCTGGCAGAGCCCTGCTCGGGCTGTGCAGAGCAGGAGAGCTGTTTGAGAGCTCTGTGCAGAGTCCCACCCACCCCTCCTGTGCTAGGCATGGGCAGCAGTCTCAAAGATTTACCTTTCTTGTCTGTAGCCAGGTGTCTGTGACAGGCACAGCTGGGGGGATGTCCTGGGTGCTGGCTGCCTGATCCAGCTCTTGCTGGAGCCTGGGGAGCCTGGTCATATACTCAGGGAATGGTTTTTCTGGAAGGGGCATTAAAGGCCATTCCATTCTGCCCCCTCTGTGTGCAGGGACACCTCCCACTAGACCACGTTGTTCTGAGCTGTGTCCTGCCTGGCTTTGTCACCTGAGGATGGGTGGTGCGTTCTGGTGGGCGACCTCTCCCTCTGCACCAATATGCTCCGTCAGGGGCTAGACATGGGCTGGGTGTAGCCAGTGGCTTTGGGAAGAACCTCGGGGCAAATCTTTTCTGTGTTACAGCAGCATCCTCACCTTCCAGACCCCCATCCCGCTGAGCGCTTCTGGAATTGCTGCCAGCAGGAGCCATCCCTACAAATGCCAGAGGGGAGGCTGCAGATCTCCAGAATACATTTTACAGAGGAGGTGTTCAGTGCCTGGGATGAGGTGGGAAAACCCTGTGGTGTGCTTCCTTCCCCTTGTGCTCCCTCTCTCTGCCTGGGGGTGGATGGAGGGGGCTTCTTGTCTCTCCCAAAATGACACAACACTTCTTTCCCTGGTGTTTTTACCAGCCCTCAGCCTTTTGGCTGCTGTTACACATTTTAGCTGTGTTCGCTTCTTTGCTGGTTAGAAATGGCAGAAAAAACACACTTTGACCTTGGCCCGTGTGCTGAGAACAGAGCCCAGGCACAAGTTTCTGTATCACAAATTTCCTCACGAAGGCTCCTGCCTCCTCCCCCTCGCGCCAATCAGCAGAGCAGCATCTGCACATCTCCTGACCTGCTGTTGGGAGGGCTGGAATGGGATATCTCGGCAGCTCCACTTTCCTCTTGAAAGGGAAATACAGGGAAGGAATTTTTGTGCTGATTGGGTCGACAGCTTTCATCTGGGAAGCAATGAAGTGCGCTGACTGGAAAATGAAATCCCCCTGCAAAGAGAGCTCGGGTGATTTACTGCTTCTCTTGAATTGTGTGTGTGCCTGTGCACATTTGCGGATGTTCACCATCCCACAAACACCACACACAGTGTCTGTTCTGTATGAGGAACATCCCCACCCCTCCCCTGGGGCCTGCAGTGTTCCCTCTGCAGGCATGTCCCTGGAGGGCAGGCATTGTGCTGTGTGCTGCCCGCAGGAAGGAGAGGTGGCTGGAGCTCTGTGAACCTCTGTGGGCAGCACAGGGCTTGGTGTGGGATCGACATTGCTGCTTCTCCTTGCTCAGACACTGAGAACCAGCCCCCCCAGCTCACCCCCATCCCCCCTCCTGCTGTCTGGCAGTGCCAGCTCTGTTAGCAGGGCAGGGCTGGGGGACACGTGTCTGGAGCCATGGGTCCGGTGTGGACTGTAACCCCCGTGGGCTGGCCTGGGATTTGTCCCTGTGCATGCTCCTGTGCTCCAGAACATGTGACATTGTCCCGATGAACTCAGCCTGTGCACATGGATTTCGTTTTTCTGGCTCTCTCTTAATTGGCTTTGTTTTCACGTGTTCCCCCTGTGGTCAAAAAGTCTTTTCCTGGATAATAGGATCTTCCCCTTACAAAGAAATCTATTACTTCCCAGGCTGCTCCCCATCTCCACGAGCATCTTTAAATGGTTAGGAAAACAATAGCAGCACAGGGACTTTTTCCCTTTCTTGTTTACAGCACAGCCTGTGCCAAAGTGCCGGGTCCTTGATTCTGGCCTGTGTTGGGGTGGTTTGAAGAGGGAGCAGAGCACAGTGCTGGGAAGCCTGCAGGACAGAACATCCTACTGGAGCTGTGCTGAGGGTTGGGCAGAGCTGAGCTGAGATGGGAGCTAAGGTTCTGGGGGTGGGGGGCAGCTCTTCTCATTCAGTTCACCCTCCCTTTTGCCATGTGGGTGCTTGAACGCTCAGATTATGGCCTGAGTCGAAGCAGTTGTCATGTCCAGAAGGGAGAAGGTGGCAGCCTGGGGTTAGCAGGGCCAGTCCCTCTGCACTCAGCTGCAGTTAGTGGAGGAGGCTCAGTGTGTCCTGCAGGATCCCCTGGGAGCAGCAGGGATCTGTTGACTCCTGGCCATGCTGTGCCCTCCTGCTATGCCCCTGCCCTCCTATCGTTTCACAGTTGGGGTCAAGGCGGGTGCGCAGCCACTGCGGCTGCGGCGTGTCCTGAGATGACTATCTCACTGCTCACTCAGAGAGACTCGGGAGAACACTCTCAAGGCTGGGAGGCCTAAAATTAGATGTGGCATCTGTGTTTTGGTTTGCAGGCAGGCTTGAAAGAAAATGATTCCTGGCTGCTTTCATTCCTCGCCTGCTTGGAAGAGCACGGCCAAGGGGTGGTGGGCAGGGCTTTGATCCCCGGCGTGCCACGGCTCTCTGGACATCGCTGCCCAGCGGGGCCAGTCAAAACTCCAGCGTGGGTCTGTGATAACAGCAGGACCACCCATGCCCACAGGTCCCTGGGCTCAGCCGGCTGCAGGGCTGCGGGGCTCTGCCCTCTGTGTTTTCCTGGGAATGCTCTCAGCTCTCAAAACAACAGGTCTGGGTGTCCCTGCCATATGTCAGTAAAAGTGCAAACTGGCATCCAAGCACTGTTTCCCAATCCATGCCTGTCTGGGGTACCCTGGGTTGCAGGTGTGTGCCAGGGGGTTGATACTGATGCAGCTGCCCATCCATCCATCCATCCATCCATCCATCCATCCATCCATCCATCCATCCATCCATCCATCGCTAAGGGGCCAGTCCTGCCCTGCTCCTGCCCCAATCCGTGTGCAGCTGGCAGGTGTGGGCAGCTGTGAGCCGTGGGGATGCCAGGAAAGCCAGGCCAGGAGCAGGAGGATTGGTGTGTGTCAGCCAATGGCTGTGGGTTGCTGGGGAATTTGCTTCTGTTGCCTCTTCTGCTGAGACTGTGGCTAAGAGTTGCAGGGAGACCTGGCACTAAATATGTGAAACCTTCATTATAATTAGTGTGTTTATGTCGGGGATGACTCACAGCACGATCCGCTTGGAGGACACGGGAAGATGATACTGTTGCACAAGTCGTGAAGTCTCCTCTAGAAACTCTGTGCTTTTGCCAGCAGAGCGGAGAGAAATTCTGCAGATAGAGCTGGTATCCACTCCCAGACATAATAAGGCAAAAGATTTTTATGCCCCTGCAGTTGTGTCTCTGCCATGGTTTTTGGTCTTGGTATAAACGTGCCTAAAAATAACCCAGTTCTGCTGGTAAGTTGTGGGACCAAGCGCCGCAGTGTCACTGCAGTGATTGATCCCTGGCATCCCCCCTGCCAGAGGGGCGGGAGGGGGGCTGCTCCCTGGGATCGGGGGTTCTGCTTCTTGCTTCCACCCCTGTCCATCCCCAGGGCTCGGTGCTGTGCCAGGGGGAGGGTGCTGGCTCGGGCCATGTGCCTCCCCAGCTGGGTGCCAAATCCGTGGTATTTGTGGTCTCCTCATGTTTCCATGCTTGGGTCCCGCCCTTGTTGCTGACTGTTTTTGCCTTGTGCTTCCTCCGGTGGAGGAATAAAAATGCAGAATTTGCAGCACTGGTTTCCTTAGCAATAATTCCACTGCCAAAGGAAGAGGGGAAAATATTTTGTGTTTTAAATATCTGAGTCTGGGAATGAATCCTGACATCCCTCAGCAGCCCAGCTGGGAGCTGACCACTGACCTCTGGCCACCAGCACAACTTGATTCTTGTTGCCAAGTTAAATTCCAAATACATTTGGAGTTCCATGTGACACTGATTGGACTCGTTCTACCCTGGCTCTTTCTTGGTAGCCCCATACCAGATGCAGTGCTTATCTGGGGGTGCTGGGGGACCATGGTGGCCTTGGGGCTGGTTCACCTGAGGTGCTCTGCCCCATGGCTGGACACTGGTACAGTGTTCTGTTCCTCTGGAGATCACACCAGTTGTGAGAAAAGCCACCAAGAACTCGCATCCCCTCTTCCAGAGCATTTTGTAAGCATCACTGCGCTTGATTTTGGAAGAGGGAAAGGTAAAAGTTCTCCTGCAGGTGAAGATGTTGGTATGTGGCAGCACAAATCTGTACCCTGGATGCTTTCCTGGGAGCTGTAAGCCTGTACCCGCATCTGGCATCATGGCAGTGGCTCTTGGAGCATGAAATATATATACATCAAGTGTCTCATTATTTGTGATTTTCTTTACAGGCGCATTTTCTTTTTGTGAGCAGAGGAGATGGATTTGAAAATTGAAGATTATGGTGTGGCTTAAACTAACTGCATAAATATCAGTGAGGACAGAGCGTTTCCTTGGGAAATAAGTAGGCTTCTCCGTGCAACAAGGATGCCAAGGTCCTGTCCTTGGTGACTCCAGGTGACTCTGCAGTCACCAGGAGGATACAGTGTAGGGCTCTGATGACCTCGGGGGTGCTCCTCAGGGCTGCAGCCTGCCTGCAGCCTTGCTGCTCCTTGTTTGCTTTTTTGTCCCCTTTGTGCTTCGTAATCAGGTGAGTTGCCATCTGAAGTGACCTTGCAATGGGCTTGTGCCATCTCTTTTTGCAGGTACCTGCTCCATCTGGGGGAATCAAGTGTTCCATCTTCTCTGGGCTGATTTATTTAAGCTGTTCCCTGAGCCTCTGGCTGGACATCAGGCTTTGAGGCAGAGCTTTTGGTGTCAGCTGTACCAAACGTGGGCAGCAGCCTCCGGTAAGGTGCAAAAGCTGCAGGGCGGCTTTGCCCAGGCTTTGCATTCCAGGTGTAGCAAACCTGCCACCTTCCACCTTTTTAAGGTCATTATCTTCTTCTTCCTTATGGATGATTGGAAGGTGAGAGCCCAGGATGGCCATTAAATGAGGGGACTCCCCAGCAGGCTGGGTTATGCCGTGGCTCTGCTGCCTGTCCCATTTATGGGTGTGCAGTGCCTCAGCCTGTCAGGTGGCAGGTTGGGGCTGTCTCCTGAGAGCAGGGACAAACAGTGGCCAGGTCCATGCAGCTCCAGACCTGCAGCAGCCTTCATGCACCGCAGAGGAGTGCAGGAGAGAAAAGAGACAAGGGCTGGGAGGGTGTGTGTGTGTGTATGTGTGTGTGTGCTTCAGCTGCAGTGGGGACGCGCTGTGTGAAAAACAACCTGTCAAAATAAGTAAACAGAGTGTTTGAAAACAGAACAACAGAGTTTAATTTGGAGATTTGTGAAGGGATTTTTGCAGCTGTGCCTGTGGAAGCTATTTGTGCCTCTGGGGGTGAGAGGCAGTTCCAGGGCTGGAGAGCTAAGCTTGCTGGTCTCCCTCCTAGCTTTCTCTGAGGTGCGCTCCTCCTGCCAGCATGCACTACTGAGATGCTTGGAAAACCCATTGTCATCTGTTAGTATTTATTTAAATCCGGTGAGGATCCAGTTCCTATGTGTGTTTACCAGGCCTGGGGCTCATGCTGTGCCCTGCTCTGCTCTCAGATGCTATCGTGCCTCTGCTGCCATCGCACACAAAAACAAGGCATGGGCAGACTGGAAACATACTCAAGGCTATTTAGCAGGAAGGACATGAATTCAGTGTTCAAAGCTGCATGTTTATAGATTAAATGTCTCACAGCATTTTAACAGATGAATGCTTTAAAGTTTCTGTGCAGGCCTTGTTGTCTGGATGAGCGTGATGTAGTGGTGGCTGTGAGTGCAGGCTTGGCTCAGCTCTGGCTGGAGCCAGCAGCAGCCAAATGACAGTGCAAGGGGACACGAGGATGTGTCCAAAGTGAGCAGCCGTGCCCTTTGCTGAGCATGGGTCTGGCCCCTTGATGGGAGTCACGGAACTTAATCCAGGCAGGAGCCCCACAGCTGCACTGAGGGGAAGCCAGTTAAATTTAATGTTGCATTAGAGAATGTCAGGCACAGGTGATGCTGTTTTAAAGGCAGAGATTCCTCCTGATAACATCAGAGTGTCTCAGGAATGATAGTACTTGAAATGACTGCATAGGGTTCTATGTCACGAGTTCATGTGTGAGTGCTAGCCCAGTTCTGAGCTCAGCATCCTCCTGAGCACCTGAGTTTGTGAGTGAGTGCTGGTTCAGTTCTGGTCTCAACACCCTCCTGAGTATCACAAATGTGCAGGTTTTGGACACAGCACGGTGAAGGTGCAAACCCCCTTTCCTCAGGGAATATGGGACCAGGGCTCTCTGCTCTGGGGTTCCTGCATGGGATGGGCTGGAGGTGTGTGGGAGCTGCCATCATTTTGTCCTGGTCTGGCTTAGAGGAACCCACAGGCAAGGGGGCAGTTGTGCCCTGGGCTCCTTTTGAGCAGCCTGTGCCAGATGTTGCCGAGATGCAGACTTCCTTTGTGGATTGGGAGAAGTGGCTGGCTCCTCTTTTACCAGTGCTTGCTCTTGGCTTTCTGGGGCTGTTGTGAAACGTGGCTGTTTGGTGAAATTTAACTAACGACAAACAAATGCTTGGTTGCAAAATGATCGTTTCTACTCCCCAGAAATACTTGCGTGCGGGGGGAGCTCAGTAAACCCTCCTTAAACTTCCTCACAGAGCCCTTCTGAAATGAGAGTAAAACTCACCCTAGGGCGGTAGAAGGGATGCTGCAGTTGGTTTTTGGGATTTTTTTTTTTTTCCCAGCACCAAGCTCCCTTGTGACAGCGGCGACCTTGGCCTTGGGGGGGGGGATGGCATCGCTGTCACCACATCCCAGTTGTGTCTGCCCCGGCGCTCTCGCCCTGCCCTGGGCTCTGCAACAGGGCTGAGGCTTTTGCCACACGCTGCACTAGCTGCGAGCTCCCCGCAGGGCAGGCAAGGCTTGTTTTAGTCCACCCTCAGCACTCCCTGTGCCCCATGGGGTGAAAACTTCCACCCGGAGCGTGAAAAACGACGTTTCAGCTTTTTATGTTAATTTGTAAGTTTATTAAAACTAAAATAAAATGGAATAAAAATAGACAACTGGGAGACAGGAAAAGATAGCTACTCAGCTGAGGGTGCAAAGCAACACACGCCGTCTGTCTTCAGAGCCTTTGTTTTAAGGACCTCTGTGTTACATATTTAAATAAGCTAATGCATGATTCAAATATTCATCTTGGTTTCAAGACCCCCCTAAATATACAATTTATCTGTAAAATTCCGTGTAGTCTGGGTAGATGTTGTAAATCTGTCTTCCAAAGATTCAAACCCTCAAAAGGCTCGATTGTTGTTTATCTCTCACAGGAATGCCAGGCGACCCTTCTGGCTTCTATCTCGTTAGAGGTTACAAAAAGGTACAACCCCCATCTCTACATTGTTACAATCAGTAAATATACCTTCGTTACATTTTTAAATTCCACAAATAAAAGGAAATACAGTACAACCTTCTTACATTATATGTATAACATTCATCTCAACATTTGCGAAAAGCCAACTCCAAAATATGCATTTATAGCAAGAGGAAAGCTGTGGAGCTTTTTTGGTCAGCTGGCCCGCTGAGCCAGCCCTCGTGTCCTCCCCCTGAGCAGGGGTGAGGGGCTGTGGCACTCCTCTGGTGCACTGGCACCTTGGGGCAGGTGGCACCTGGGGGCTCGTTTTGCCGCTGTTGTGTATCACCTGCACGTTTTGAAAACACCCTGTAAATGTCCCTTGGAAACTGGGAAAATGGATCGTTAAGGGAACCATTAGCATAACTCACTCTGAATTGCTGGAACGTTTTTTTTCATCGTGTTTTTCTTGCAATTCCCTCTCTAAAAATAATAATAATAAAAAAATAAAGAAAAGAGGCAAATTGTCATTGTTTTAAAGTCAAGGGCATTCCTGGGCAGATGCTTCAGCTCTGAGCAGTGGCTGCTGGCAGGGAAACACACTGGTGCTGCAGGGCCTGTGGTAGAGCCACTCCCCACCTGCCTAAACACCACCTCCCACCCCTTGGGGTGCTGGGGCTGTGCACACCCTGCCAAGCCTTACCCCAGGAGGAGCCTGTCCCACAGCCAGGAATCATCTTCCATGTCAGCCAGTGTCCTCCAGTCTCCACCCATTGGTGGCAGTGGGGACAAGGGTGGCTGAGCATGGAGGGGTGTGTGGGGAGCCCTGCCCAGCTTTGTCCCTGGCAGGGGCATGTGTGGGGTACTCTGGTTGCACACCTGCTGGAAGGTGTTTCTGTACTTGCACAACTCTTCCCATACACGAACAGTTCTTTAAAAGCTGTTTCAGAAGCCACTCAGTTGCAAAACTACTTTGTAGTTTCAGATAATTAATCCTCAAAAACAACCCAGGGTCCTCTGGGAGTCCTGTGTCTGTTGTCACGACACCTGCTGTGAGAGGCCCGGCTGCTCACGGCACACGCAGTGCTGAGTGTGGGGGAGACAGAGTGGAAGCCTTATGGAAACAGGGAAATGAGCACTGCTGGATTTCTGACTGCACAGAGAGGTGAAAAGAGGTATTGTTGGATCATTAGCAGAAAGGCCTGTTATGTGTGAATCTAAAACACACTGGGTAAACAAGACATTTTTAGCCAGGCTCTTCTGTGTGCTGCTGGTATTCCTCTGCTCTCCAGCAGCCCCTCTCACACAGTGGCAGGGCTCTGTAGTACATGGCATAGAGGGATGTGGGAGTACCCTGAGATGGGTGGTGGGATCACACCAGGACAGGTGGGATGTTATGTAAATCAAGATAGGAACACGTTGGTTGCAACAGGACTTGACCACGGCAGGCACGGTGCAGCCAACTGTGTCTCCTCCATTTTATCAGTAATTCAAGAAAAGCCTTGGAAATGGAGATGCTTGGGGAAGGGTGGTTGAGCTGCATCTACAGATGAGTCACTGATTGCTCCCGTTAAAGAGATGAGAATCACTCAAAAGGTTTCTGCTGTAAGAATTGAGGATGAAATTGCTGCTCCAGTTACTGACCTGAAACTGAGGCGGGAGATGTGCAGATCCCCGGTCAGGGAAAGGCGAGGACAGTGGGGCTTTTCTGAGTATAAAGGTTTTTTCAAAGAGTCCCATCTTTGTCACACTCACTGTTGATGTAACCTGAATTCTCAGAGCTCACCTGCAAGCAACAAACAATGCCAAAGATAAAAGTGGATCTAATTTTACCCAAAAGTTGCTGTGACTTGCAGACTGTTAAAAGCCAATTGACTCATCCAGTGGTTGCAGAAAAATGAGTTCTGGTAATTTATTCAACGTGCTGGTGCTGCCCAGACTTCCTGGACATGTTTGCTCCTGATTTGGATAAGCCCCTTTCCTCCTGCCATGCCCTCTGGAAAAGCTATTTTTCCATGGATCTGATCAAACAGATGAGATCAGGTTGGGGAGGGGATGGTACCGGCTGAGAGGGCAGAATCTGGGTGTGTGGAATGGTGAGGTGTTGGAGAAGGGGAGTCAGGCACTGGGGACATCTTGGCATGGTGGTTAATGTGGCATCAAGTGGTTGGCAGTGCCATGCTCTACCTCGTTTGGTGCACGAGCTTCATCATTGGAGCCAAAATTCCATGAGCACTGCAACAGCCGCTCTCGGTCGCCTTTTCTCCCTAGGCTGTGCTGTCACTGTCACTGTACTTTGTCACACTTTGTCACACACTGCACACAGTGGGCAGTGTCAGGAGGGGCACCCAGCACGGTCTCTGCATGGTCAGGGCCAGGTCTGGCTCAGTTCATAGAATTTCACAGAATTTCACAGAATTTCTAGGTTGGAAGAGACCTCCAAGATCATCAAGTCCAACCCATGCTCTAACACCTCAAGTAGATGACGGCACCAAGTGCCACATCCAGTCTTAAACACATCCAGGGATGGTGACTCCACCATCTCCCCGGGCAGGCCATTCCAGTACTTTATCACTCTTTCTGTGAAAAACTTTTTCCTAATATCCAACCTATACTTCCCTTGACGCAGCTTAAGATTGTGTCCTCTCGTTCTGTCAGTTGTTGCCTGGAGAAACAGACCAACCCCCAACTGACTACGACCACCCTTCAGGAGCTGTAGAGAGTGATAAGATCACCTCTGAGTCTCCTTTTCTCCAGGCTAAACAACCCTAGATCCCTCAGTCATTCCTCACAGGGTTTGTGTTCCAAGCCCCTCACCCTCTTGCTGCTCAGTGCTTGGCTGATCCATCCCTGCTGTTCTGGGTTTGCCATGACCGTGCTCCCCGCAGCTTGTCCTGACCACATTTGCTGACCCCTTCTCTTTGTTCTCTCTGTTTTGTGCTGCAGGTTGGAGACTGGCCGTGACCACGTCCTGCCCATTGACTATTACTTCCCACCTCAGAAGACCTGTCTGATCTGTGGGGATGAAGCATCTGGGTGCCATTACGGAGCCCTCACATGTGGGAGCTGCAAAGTGTTCTTCAAACGGGCAGCTGAAGGTAATGAGGACAGAGGGGAGGGAAGGTCACTGCCCCATCGTGGTGGCATTCTAAGATCTCTCAAACCAGGAAAAGAGAAAAATCAAGGGTAAATTGATTTTTCTCTCCTGTGTTTGTCATTTCATTTTACAGATTGCTCTCAAAAAGTAGCCAAACCAGCTTGCCAAAATACAGTTCTTTTCATTGGCATTGAGCAACCTTGTCTCTTAGAAGGTGTCCCTCCCGTGGCAGGGGTGTGGACCAAGATGGTCTTTAAGGTCCCTTCCAACCCAAATGTTTCTGTGATTCCATGATCATCTTAGTGACCTGGTGACCCCCTGGAGCAGTCAGTTTTTGCTTCTCTTCTTGACCCTCCAGAGTGCTTTGAGCTCTCATCAGCCCACCTATGGTCTCAGATGCACAACTGCCAGTCCAGGGGAGGCTTTTCCTCTCCTGCACCCCTTCCAGAGGGTCACTTCTGTGACTGCCCACAGAACAGCACAGCCCTCTGTCCATCAGGAGCCATGCTCTGACCTTGGGGTCCATGATCCTTCTCCCCCAGCCAGTGAGAAAGAAACTTCTCCTTCATGTCCAGCTCCGTAGTGTCAAGCTCTTCAGGGATAAATGTGAACCCAAAATTTTCCCTCTCAACATCAAGGTCTTTGTACCATCTTTCCTTGGGAATGAACATGCAGAAGCACCCAGCCCAGCTGTTTCCATGGCTGTGCCTCAGACATGTCTGGTTTTTACCTGCAATGTTTGGTTTTCAGTTCAGAGTGGTGGTTCTTGGGCTGCAGGGAGAGTCTCTGTTGTGGAACATGAACTGCCCGGCAATGTAACACGCCTGTAGTCACTCCTCAGGCTTGTTGTCAGGAAAGATGAACCAACACAAGCTGTCATCTTCCCTTGGTGCTAACACAGTTTATGTGGGCAGGCCGGTGGCAGCTGGGGTCACTGGCTGTGGTGTCCTTGGGAGAGGGCTGGCAGCAGAGATGGGGACAGAGCTTCTGTCTCTCCATGACCTTCCCCTGTGCCCTACCTCCTTTATATGAGCAGAGGTCCCAGGCTGGGGGTGCTCACCTGCTGTTGTCAGAATGCTGCTTCTACATCAATTAGAACAATTATCATTATCCTGCCTCTTTCTGGAGTCGTGTTTCCCTCATTCCTCTGTGCCAGGAGCCAACTTGGCAGTGCTGGTTTAGGGAAGAATAGGGGCTGTGCCACAGGGGACAGCAGTGTCCTGTTGCCAAAAAGGGCTGTCAAATAATAGTTAATAAATTTTGCATATTTCTCCCAAGTAAATAATTTGCAGATCTGTCTCTGCTGCGCACCAGCTCTGTGTCAAGCCAAGTGGGCTGGCTTGTGCAGCCAGAGTAAATAACAGATGCTTGTTTAAGTCAGCAAGTTATTGTTGATTTATAGTAAGTGGAGTCTTGGCTCTCAGTCAGATGAACTGCCGCTGGAACGCCTGTGTCTGCGGGTGGGTGTGGGAGCTGTGCTCCCCTGGCACCAGGGTGGGCTCTGCCCTGGGGGTGACAGGGACCAGAGGTGCCCAGGGGCAGAGGGGCAGCCTGGGCTGCTCGGCCGTGGAGTTGTTCCCTCTCCTGATTGTGTTATATTATTAATTTAAACGGTATTTTGTCCCTTCCTGGTTCTTCAGCCTCGCAGTGCGGCAGAGGGTTGGGAGCGTGGGTTGTGTTGGGATTGGGCAGCAGCTCTTTGCCTTCCTGAGATGCCGTATCTGTGTGCAGGGAGGGGCAGGGGGGCTGCCAAATTGCGAGGTTTCATCTTACACTGCCCTGAGGTACATGGGTAAGTCTTTATTTAGGGGAAGTGACAATAAATTGTGCTCCTTTATAGGTACTGAATGCAGGGATGGCAGGTGATGATTTCTGTTCTAACTTCTGGTGAGTTTCCAGACAGATTTCTTCCTTCTTAGAGCTGAGGAGCATTACTCAAAGCTGATATTTCAGCGCGTTCTCATGTTTTAAAGTCCATAAAATGCTTCTCAGAAAACCTTAGGTTGCCCTTGGAGACTTTACAGCAGTAGATCAAAATGCTTCCCCATGAGAAAAGAAACCTGTTACCTTCCTGGTGCTGGTGTCAAGCCACAGCCTTCAGTGGAGGGAGCAGCAGAGGGCTGCGACTGGAGCAGCACAAACAGCATCTTGGAGGAGAGGAAAATAGCTGGGAACATAATTTCTTTTTTATTATATTCTTCCGAGATAATAGTGAACTTATCTGGAAGGGATTCAGGGATATTTAAGGAGTTTTATAGACATGCGCTGGCTTCTAGAATGAAGAAGGAAAAAGATAAAAAAAAAAAGGTGAATATGTTGTGACACTGATTCTTCTTCCCTTTGGACACCTAAGGGTTTATGGGCAGGAGCAAGTCACCCCTGCTTTGATGAAATATTTGACAGATTTGAGGGGTTTCAAAAGTTCAGGTTCAACTGCTTTTTCCAGAAAGACGCTGGAAGAGTTAATAGAAAAATCAGGAATGTTGTCCTGATCTCGTTTTGCCAGCTCTCGTGATTCACAGACTGTCTCAAGATGTCCAGGCTGTGTCCAGGCCAGCACTAAGCACACCCTGCAGATTTTCCATGCTGGTGGGGACCACCTCGCCTGCAGGGTCCCCACCCTCGTTTTGTGACCAAGCCCAGCCTTGTGCTCTCCCTTGCAGTCACCTGCCCCAGGGTCCAAGCAGGGAGAGTTCAGAGGGCTGGGTGGCTGCCCTGTGACCAGGGCTGCTGCTCCTCTTCTGCCCACAAAGGAGAGTTCCCCCTCCTCATCTGGTGAACAAGAAGCCCACCCAGCTCAGCACGGATGTTGTTTTTCCCTACACAAGTAGGCAGGACACCTCTGTGGTGAGCACAGCTGGGCTGGGTTGAAGACACGGGAGTTCAGTCCTTGTGATGCCACCCTCGTCCCTGAAACAGAAAAATGCTTCAAACAAGGCAGCTCCTGTGTCAGTTAGCAGCCCCTTCCTGTCCCATTCTGCCTGGGAGGGGGATCACTGTGTCTCTGCATGTACCCCTGGAGAGAAGCAGACCTTCCTTGTCCCCCTGAGGTTTCTGTGATCGGGTGGCCACCTTAGCCAGCCCAGAGCTGCCTCCATGCACCATTCCTGGCAGTGTAGGACTGGGATGCTTTGGGCTGTGTTCCTGATGGGGCTGCCTTTAAATAGCAGAGAGCTAAATGAAAAAAAAAAAAAATATAACACAGTATTTGGCAATTTTCCTAGCAGGCATCCAGCCAGGCTGCTGTGCAGGCTGCTCTGAGTGCCTCCATCACTCTCCATATGGATTAGTGTTCCATGTTCTGACCTGCTGAGGATTATTAGCCTTACACCTGAGAGATGTCTCTGGGCCAAGTCAAGAGTTTATTGCCAGATTTCAAGGCGACGCCAAGTTAAAGTGAATATTTGCAAAGATCCTTGCCATGTTATAAAAAGCTTTCTCCTCCTCCCCAGGCTGGTGTGACACGCAAAGAAATTGAGTCTGCGGAAAATTCAGTGGTGCTGCAGCACCACAATGCTCCAGTGGTGGGTTTCTTGTGATTGGGTGTTGTTTGCCTTAAAAAGCCACGGGGAGAGCAAAAGATGGATGACCAGAGCATAGGGAAAGCTCTGGGTGCTTTCCCTATGCTCCCTGTACCTATCTGGTAAAGAGAGAGGACTATTCAGAAATGGACTTTGCAAAGGTTGTTCATCAGCAGCAGCTCAGTGCTGGCTCCTGGGAGCCTTGTGGCTGAGCCCTCTTGATTTATTAATAGGAGCATCACATGGGAGGGGTGCCAGCACCAAACCTGCAGGCTCAGCTCTGGGCATGGCCCTGCTGGTGACAGCCCCAAGGACCAGAGGCTTTCCAGGGGAGCTCTGGAGCCTGCATGGTTACATGAGACCCAGAGGAGTTGCTTTCGTGGAAAGCTTGGCCTTATCCCCCGGCTGTTAAAATTCAGTTTATGTCCTGAAATACGAGGATCTCTCTCTTCCAAAAGGCATTTATTGGTTTTTCACATTTACAGTCGTATATCTTGCTCCAGATGTTTGCACAGATTACTTTGTTGTCTGGAGGAGAAAGTTAGTCTTTAGAAAGTTAGCACAACAGCTCATGTGGCAACAGGCTTTTAGTGAGATGATTCCTCTGGATTGAGCAACTCACCTCCATAAATCATTATTTTAGAACTGGAGAGCAGTTCTTCCCCCTGGCTCCCAGTGTGTGCTGTGGTCTTGGGACGTGAGTGGGAGGGCTCAGACAAGGTGGAAGCGTCTTTCTGCCTGGTGTGAGGTGGGGCCCAGGAGGGGCCCAAGGTGGTGGGGACGTTCCTGGCAGAGAGGACATGGGCACTGCAGTGTGTTCGTGGTGGGGGCTGCTGCAAAGATGCTCTCTTGGGGTGCCTGTGCTGATCTGGGAGAGCAGAGGGCGCTGGGCGTGACTCCCCTCTGCACCTGTGCATGTGTCAAACAGGACCTGGGTGGCAAGGGAGGAGGTGGGGCTTCTCTGGGTGACATCTGCAGTGTCCTCAGCTGGGCAGTGGTCTGTGGGTGTCTTGCCAGGGCCCTGGGGGAAGGACAGGCTGGGTGATGGGCCTTGCAAAGAGCGGGACTGCTGGGGAACACCAGAGAGTGGGTGTAAGGTTTGGACCTGTACGTGCAGGTTGGCAAAGCAAGAGCCTCTGCCTTGGAGTGACACGAGAAAACATCCCTGTTATTTACAGGGGAGAAAAGGAAAACAAAGAAGTAGTTTCAGTGTTAAACTCTAGAGAAGGGAAAACCAGCGCATTTATCTTTAAATAAAGAAGAGCTGATCGCAAATGTCTGATCTTGCTCTGAAATGAAGAGAGTGAATTACCTTGAAATAATGAGCAGACCTCTGTGTGTGAAAAGTCACATCAGAGGGAAGGAACTCACCCACATTCCAGCCACCCTTCCCTGTTCTTTCACCTTTTAGAGCTGGTGGTTCCTTTCCTGGTGGTGAAAGGGAAATCTCTGCATCCCCAGGAATCAGGGCAAGGTGAGCTCAGCTCATTCTCACACCAAGCAGCAGCAGCAGCAGCAGCAGCAGCAGAAGCAGCACCATGACCAGCTGTGGCTGTTTGGTTCTCTTTTTGTTACTGGCAAACAGCATAAAGCAAACAGGGCTCACTTGTACAGGCCCAGGCAACAGAGAACAGGTTCCTGCCCCAAAGAGCCTGTCCATGAACCATGAAGCTGGCCTGGCCATCTCAGCAATGTCACTGTACCGTGACTGTGGGGAGAGCTGTTGGCTGCAGCTCACAGCCTGTGCTGCTCTGGGGTGGCACAGCCATCCTGCAGCCTCCTCCAGCGTGCCCCTCCAGGGCACTCTGCCTGCACCTGGCTCGTGGGAGAGGCTCCCTCTCCGTGCCCCTTCTCAGCAGTTCTGGAGCTGGGAGATGCTGCTGAGGAGCAGATGGGAAGCAGCACAGTGGCCTCATCAGCAAGGCTTGGACTCCACTACCAAACCTCATCCGTGCTCCCCTCCTGTGGGTGCCTGATGGAGACAGAGTGGGGTGGGGGATGAGCCCACGTGTTGGGATCTGTGCAGATCCTGGGGATGAGGAGGGCACTGGGGCTGTGCAGTGCTGCTCCTGACACAGAGGAATTTGGAGGAGCTGTGCCTGATCCTGGAACATCCTTGGCGGGCTCAGGCAGCCAAATCTCCTTCCAGCTCTCCGTTCCCCAGAAAGTAGGGCGCCCGTTTGTGAGTACCTAAGAAGGTTGAGTGGAGGGAGTGTGGCCCCGGTGCTCAGTGCCCCTGGCACAAAAATAACTCCAAGTAACCCAGTTTCAACTGAAGTTCTTTGTTAGTGATCCTCCTCCTCAATGAACTGCTGAAAGGGAGGATGGTGTTCGCGCTCCCTTTAGGATCTGTAGGGATTTAGGTGTCATCAAGGCTTGCCTGAGTATCCTTCTCACAGGAAATGAGCCAGGGAGAGGGTGAGAAGAGCTGTTCTGAGGATAGTGTAAAAATCATTTAACAGGTGTGAGGTGTGGTGAGTAATACAGGTGGTGGCTGAGGCACAGGGGTGGGTGATGATCCACTTTGAAGAGGACAGTTCTGAGAAGGTCGAACATGGAGTGCTCGTGCAGCCCCTGGGTGCTGTGGGCTGGGAGTGGGCTGGGTGCTGAGCCCTGCCAGGGGGTGACAGTGGCAGCTGCTCCTGCCAAAACCAGGCAGGCCAGGCACAATCTGGAGGGGCCCAGGAGGGCACTGTGAAAGCCTCAGGCATTGGCAGCGAGGGCAGCAGTGGTGGAGGTGTGGGGCTTGTAAAATCTGTGCACCAAAATTGGTGCATCTCATGTCAAAATGGTACATTAAGGGGTTGGATTCAGCTTTGTCCTGTTCATAGATCTCCAAAGGGCTATTCCTATAGGGATGCAGAAAGTAACCCCTTGCAGGATGACAAATAAAAGCCACGGGCTGGTTTCCCATGTGAGCTGCCTGTGGGTCTATAAGCTGCACCTCTCTGTTGTGTGCTGAGTCCAGTTTGGTTCGGAACAGCCTGAAGAACATCAGATTAATCCTCATCCAGTAAATGTGTTCAAACTTGACAAGAAAAGTGACGATTCTTGGCTTATCTGGCAAATGGGGCAGTGAAAAAAAGCTGTGGCCTGGAGCTGCACGGGCTGCAGTGTGAGTTCAGGGTGAGGTATGTGTGACTCTGACCATGAGCAACTTCTGAATTTCCTGCACCTTCCCAACACCCTCGGCTGCACAAGGTCCACCGTAGAGGGGGAGTTGCTGGTCCCAGTTCCCTCCTGGCTGGCTGCAGATACATCCCAGGGGACAGGGTGGCATCAGACTCACCTGTGGAGCAGCAGCTCCCAGCTCCAATATCTGTAACCTGGAGACAACAGACACGACTGGTGCTGGGTTGCACGAAAAATAATTCAGTCCCAAAAAGGTCTGTACAGCACCATGGTTATAAGGGGCTGATAGGTGAGTGTTGTGGCAGAAGGACCCAACAGTGGGGTTTGGTGGTCTGGGAGAAAACCACCAAAAGCCGTGAAACAGATGGATGACATTTAAAAAAACTAGAACCAAACCCTCCAGGCTGCCCTTGGTGATCCCAAAAGAGCCCAGCCCGTGTCTCCGTTGGCACCCAGCGCCCATGTTTCGTTTCTCTGCTGTTTTTAGGTAAACAGAAGTACCTCTGTGCCAGCCGGAACGACTGCACCATCGACAAATTCCGGAGGAAAAACTGTCCCTCCTGCCGCCTGCGGAAGTGCTACGAGGCCGGGATGACTCTTGGAGGTAGGGCTGGGGTCCCCTCCTGGGTCACTTGGTGCATGGACAGTCAGTAAGTGGCTGGAAAATGAGGCTGATGGAGGGTGGTAAAAATGATCAGGAAAACATCTTCAGGGTTCTAAGACCGAAACTGCGAATTTCAATAGCTGTTGTTTGTGTTTCAGGAAACATCCTTTCCCCTGATTTCAAACCTTGTGAATAAAAAAAAAAAAAAAAAAAAAAAGTAAATAGCAGGGTGAGTTGGTTCTGGCTCCTGGAGCCTCAGAGCAGAGCACTCCTCTCTTTTGATGGGATTATTCCAAGGCAGAAATGGGCAATTTCTTGGTGAAATTACAACATCAGTGTTTTCCTTTGCTGCTCCTGTGTCCCTGGTGAGGGTCCTTGTTTACAATTTGTCTCTGTTCCCAAACATGTAGCCCTACCAAAATCGAGAGTGCCGATATCAAAAATCTGATTTTTTGCTTATATTCAGTAAGATAAGTGTTGATTCTCTAAGTGTTGATCACTGGGGGTCCCCGTGTTGAGTTCATTTGATGAAATCCTTCCCACAGGGTGCCCAGAGAAGCTGTGGCTGCCCCTGGATCCCTGGAAGTTTCCAAGGCCAGGTTGGACAGGGCTTGGAGCAATCTGGGGTAGCAGAAGGTATCCCTGCCCATGGCAGGGGTGGAACTGGGTGATCTGTAAGGTCCCTCCCAACCCAAAACACCCTGTGATTCTGTGAGGAGGAAAAGACCCTGGAAAAGGGGGCTGACAGACCTGCTCCTGCTGGGAAGCCCTGGATTGAAGGGGCTTCTGGGGCTGCAGAGAGGAGCCCCGGCAGTGCCAGGCACAGAGCAGAGAGACAGGAGCAGCCCAGACTGGCTGGGTGTGTCAGCATTTTGGGTTAAATCCTGACCCCATTGCTGGGATGGGCTGAGCCTCCAGAGCTGCTGGGCTGCAACAACACAGTCTTGAAGGGCCTGTTAGGAAGTGGCTCTGCTTTGTGGCTCACCAAGGAGCAGAGGGTTTAGTTTAATTTCTCCCCAAAGGTCCCAAAAGGCAGTGCAGTCCTAACTCCCTTTTCTTAGCTTATTTTAAAGTGCTTTTTTTCTGGTGAAGTTTCCTTAAGTATGAGAAGAGACACATCAGCGTAACCCTCTCCAGCAGGACACACTGACAAAATTAATGCTAATACGGATACCCCGCTCCCTTCTTTTTTCTTCAGCTCTTTGGGTCACCCTGACCTGTTCTGCCTGGTCTATTTTACATTTGGTTTGGATGTCGGCTGAAAGGAAATTGTTACAAACAGGCAAGTTTGTGGTTGCCCACAGTAACCTCTCCCACAGCGGAGGCTGGGCATTTGAAATCACTCCCAAGCTCCAACCAGTTGTTTTTAGCTGGTGGTTAATTACAGGCACTGATGGGGTACATCCCGGCAGCCCTGCGGCTCTCCTGGCAGGGGAGGAGGAGGAGGAAGAGGAGGAGGAGGTGGCGGGGGAGGTGACACACTGAATGCCTTCTGCAGGCTCTGCTCTGGAACAGGATGTCAATGTGTTGAAGCACTTCACTATTGATTGAGATCACAGTGACCTGCGAGCTGGTATCCACTAAACCAGGATCTTCTCTCCGTAGAGAGGGAAAAGACACTGTAGAAAGGGAAAAGGAAAAAAAAAAAACAACAACCAAAAAAAGAGCAAAAAACCTGGTGATAATGGTGTTTTAGTGTGTTGGGTCCTGCTGGTGTCCTGGCCTGTGCCCACCCTCCCACTGTGCCTGTTCCTGCTGCTGAGAAGGATGCTGCAGGGATCCTGCCAGCTCTGACCCCCAGGAAATGTCCTGGTATGGGCACAGCTGCAGGAATTGTGCCACCCTGAGCTTGGGAAATGTCCTGGTATGGGCACAGCTGCAGGAATTGTGCCAGCTCTGACCTCCGGGCAATGTCCTAGTATGGGCACTGCTGCAGGAATTGTGCCAGCTCTGACCCCCGGGCAATGTCCTGGTATGGGCACAGCTGCAGGAATTGTGCCAGTTCTGACCCCTGGGCAATGTCCTGGTATGGGCACTGCTGCAGGAATTGTGCCACCCTGAGCTTGGGAAATGTTCTGGTATGGGCACAGTAGCAGGAATTGTGCCAGCTCTGACCTCCGGGCAATGTCCTGGTATGGACACTGCTGCAGGAATTGTGCCAGTTCTGACCCCCGGGCAATGTCCTGGTATGGACACTGCTGCAGGAATTCTGCCAGCCCTGAGCCCAGGGAACATGTGAGGTGCCAGGAGCTGTTCCCGTGAGGAACTCCAAGCTCCACAGTGCCCACAGCCAGAGCTGGCAGCCACCTGAGCTGCAACCGTGTGGGTCCTGGCTGGAGCAAAAACTCAAAACACGTGTAATTCCTTTCATTTTGTTTTTGGTAGGGCTAGAAATCTCCTCTAGTAACAGCCAAAAGCTTGTGAAAGCCCAGTCTTGAGGCACAGCTGTGTTTAGTCCTAATTCAGGTTCAGCTGCTGGGGGCAGAGCAGAGCTCATGTCTCACCAACACAGTGGGTACTGATGTGAGCAATTCCAGCCAGGGGGAATCTGGCACCATTTTTGCAGAGCCATTGCAGTAGTTACAATCAGTGTAACAATCAGATGTCATCTGTTGGACGTACCTGATTTTTCATCTTGTCTGACCTTGACTTACAGCAATTGTATCTTTATTACGACTTGGCTTGCTTGATTAAAACCCCTAATTTTATTGATTTTCTGTCCCCACGGTTATTGATCACCTGTGACTCAATAACCCTTTTGCCTCCTACACAGCCACCCCAAGTGACATTCCTTACCTCCTTGCTCCAAGATGTCTTGTCAAATCTTTAGTGTCCTCATGGCTTCTGCAGTTTGCCAACACCTATCAGCCCTTGTCTGCTGATCTCAGTCCATCTGTTCAGTGAATATCCTTAATGTTCATCCCTATTTTCCCATCCCTACGCTGCCATATGGGCTGGTTGAATAAAAATGTTTTAGTCTGGTTTTAGGGTGAATGTAGCAATGAGCCACCCCTGTAAGAAACAAACCTGTCTGATGTTGGTTCAACACTTGTAATTGCCTTTGAGACGTATCACTAGGGGGTTTGCAATCAGCAATAGTTTCTGCTATTACACCCTTCAAGTTCTTTTCATTCGTGTAGACCTGACTCAGATCTCTTAAATGTGTCTGCTACAAGCAGTTAATGTTGTTATTATTATCAGCTGAAATTGTTGAGCCAGACAAGATTGATAGCCTGACAGGTTCAGGTTTTGACAAGGCTTGTGTGAAGTTCATAAGAACTGCAAAGGGCAGCAGGGTATAAATCAGGTCCTGTTCAGCTCCTCAGTGTCCCGCTGGCAGCTGAGCTTGACGTGCACTGCCAGGGGCTGCAGGATCTCTCCATTGTAGTGAGTTCTAGAGCAGCTTCTTCCAGGTCCCCATAACTTCCCTGAGTCCTGGCATCATGAGAATCAGTGCTGTAGCCCTGAGTGCTCCTTCCTCAGAGCTTTAGAAGTAAGAGAGATGCTTAAAATGTGCATCACTTTGGTCATTGCTCTGAGTGCGCTCCCGGGGGTTCTTGCACTGGTGAGTATTTTATTGTGATATATAATTGTGTCCTTTAAGCTTTTTTCCAGATCCATCCAGTACTACCCCAGAGATCCTCAGGTCAGCTTGCAGGGCTTGGGGCAGTGCTGTTCTGCAGCTGCACCTCGAGGCTCCCTGGGCCCCTTGTCCCTGCTGACAGCCAAGCAGGAGCATCCCAATATTGATCACATGTCCTAAGGCTCCTCCCACCTTAGTTCCAAGAAGTGCAATGTAGACTTCTGCCCAGCCTAGCTCATCCTGGAGTAAAAAACATTGCAGATGTCTTTAATTCCAAATTTTAAATTTTTGTTTATAGTACCTGCTGAGTAGGAGCCACCACCACAGAGGGGTTTGGCACAGGTGACTGAGTAGAAGGCAGTCTTTACCTCTGAAGGTTTCCTCCACCTGGTCATGTCAGTGTTTCAGTGACCTGTGGGACAGCTGCTCCTGGAATGCACAAACCCAAGACCCATCTGATAGGGCAGTTATCACCCCCTGTTGCAGAGGAGTCTGGTTTGTGGCTGCAGCCTCAGAGCCAGCGCAGTAGATACTTGATGTCTACTCACTTCAGTCGGGATCTTTTCAAACTAGATAATTAAATATTAAGGAAACATCTAAACCAAACCATGTGTGTGTTTTGTACATCTGGGTTTGGCTTGCCTCACACACATATGACCTGGGGCACTGGTTATTTCTAAATCCAAACTCTGCCCAAGGCAGTGGTGGAGTCACCATCCCTGGGGGGATTTAACAGATGTGTGGATGTGGCACTTGGGGATAGGGATTAGTGGTGGCCTTGGCAGTGCCGTGACTTTGGAGGCAAGGGAGAGGAGGCTGTATCAAACGAGTGGCTGATGGCCAGAGGCCATCACACTGTGCTGCAGCACTGTTTTCCTCTCGCTCTGCTTTATTTTTATTAATCCTTTATCCTCCCTTTTTACGGAGAAGCCTGTCTTCATTGCCCATACAGCAGATCATCCAGAGTACAATGTTTAAAGATCAACGTTTGGGTTTAATTTACAGAGCTGCACTTTGGCTTGACATTTTTATGTTTTGCTGCTTATTTTTCTAATTACAGCTGAAAGGAAATTTGAGATAAGCATCATATAATGAAGGAGCCAAAACCCCAAGGACAACTGGTTTGATGTTGTATTCCCTGCTGAAGGAAGCCACGGGCTTTTGTTCTCCAGTTAACTGGGGTTTGGGTTTGGCAGTAGCAGGCCACCTGTGCTGAGCAGTGTCATGCTGGTATCAATGAGGGGAACGTAGACTCTGCAAGACCTCTGGCATCACACCTGTGGAGTGCTGGTGTGCCTTGCAGGCAGACCAGCAGCTGTGGTTAAGAGCCAGGTGTGTGGAGAAAACACTTTTTCGTGTTGGGCACAGGCACAGTCATCAGCTGCTGCAATTCCCCCACAACCTGCCTGCACTGCTGATGGGGCTCATGAAGCTGCACAGCAGAGTGGGGCCACCTAGCTTGGGCCTGCTCCCCCTTGTTGGGGCAGCTGGCAGACTCCAGGGAAGCCACCTGGAACCACCTGCTGGCTTCTAAAATGTGTTTTCTGCAGTACATGTGCAGCGTGTTTGGGAGAGCCTGGCTGTGGGACAGCAGGCATTGCAGGGAGAAGGCTTTTATCTCAGATGCATCCTGCTTCTACTCTGGTCTGGGATGGAACAATCCCACTTGGGCATCCCAATGAAATGGTTTTTCTCACTGGAACGTGACTGAGTTTATCATCTTGTGTTGCTCCTCTTTTTGATTGCATATGAGCAGTTGTTTGAGTCGAGTCAAAACCTCTTCTCTCTCTTCCCTGGATCTTCCTCTCTGTTTCTAAGTGGGAGTTAGAGACCGGTCGTGACTTAGGATGTAAATGATGTTCTTTTCCACATCAGATTAACAACGAGATGGATTTTGTCATGCAGCGTGTTCTCCTCTTGCCCTTAGGCGAGAACTGCAATGCCAGGGCGCTCCTTGGGCAGTGCCCCCTGAGGGAGGAGCTGCTGCTGGTCATCACTTTTCCTTTCCTCCTAACTATAAATGATGGAGCCAAGAAGCCCTGACACTTTTTTTTTTTTTAATGTATTTTTAAGTATCACACTGTATCTTTCCCACAGCCCGCAAGCTGAAGAAGCTGGGTAACCTGAAGGCACAGGACGACGTGGAGGGAGCCAGCTCATCCAGCCCCACGGAGGAGCAAGCTCCCAAGCTGGTGATGACACGCATTGACGGCTACGAGTGCCAGCCCATCTTCCTCAACGTCCTGGAGGCCATTGAGCCTGGTGTGGTGTGTGCTGGCCATGACAACAGCCAGCCTGACTCCTTCTCCAACCTGCTGACCAGCCTGAACGAGCTTGGGGAGCGGCAGCTGGTCTACGTGGTCAAATGGGCAAAGGCCCTGCCAGGTGAGAAGGAAAGCAAAAAGATCCCCTCCCAGTTCCAAAGCCCCTCTGCACTGCTGGGGCCGGGTGCAAAGGGGGTGGTCTGCAGCCTGTGTCCCATCACACAGCTCCTGGGGGACCATCTCCATGGGCAGTGTGTGTGTCCCCTGCCTGGGAAGCAGCCTGGAGCAGCGTGGGACTTGTCTCTAGAGGGGCTGATGATGGGAGAGGGAACTGAGGGGTGATGGAACGTGTTGGGACTTAAACTCTGGGTTCACATAGCCCCTGGCTAGCAATATTATGTGGACACAGGGCACTTCCCCCCATGTCAAGGCTGCAGCTGGTCTGGGCTCAGGGTCCTGCTCTTCTCCCCCTCTCTTCATGGAGGATTTGCTCCAGGCCATGTCTGTCAGCCCTGCAGAACTGCCCTCTAGACAAGGATTAGCTCTCTACCAGGACTCACCTAAAGTGCTGAAAAGGATAAATTGCAACATGGCAGAATCGCAATGCAGAATCCCAAAGGGCTCTTCCTGGCAGTCACTCAGGTTGCCCATGTGATAGCCTGGGATATATTTATGATGCCTTCAGAGAGGTAAAAAGGGTCAGGAATTTTTCAGATTCTGGTCAGCAGGTGTGGTAAATGGAGCATTCTGGTGACTGATGTGTTTATTGAGCTGGATCTGCAAGGCGTCACTGCAGGGTTGGTGACCTGCTGCCTCTTCCATGCTGTAATCCTGGAACTGAGCGAGTGGGATTGCAAAGGGCTGAGCTCAGTCTGGGCATAGCAGGACCCAGCTCACCTCCCAGCATCCTGGAGACTGGGGCGGTTCCTGCCACCTGCTCCATTCTGGCCCCATTCCTCAAAGGACACCATAGAAAAGAGGGACCCCACTCCTCATATGTGTGGGGTGATACAGCCAGAGGAGGAGGCTGAGGCACAGTAAGTTTGCCACTCTCTGCCAAACCCTGGTGATGAACTGTGGTCAGATGTCTGACATTCCCAGGAGTTTAGCAGCCCCTTAGACTGGTACTCCCAATGGGATATTGGTCTGAAAACCCTGACCAGTGAGTCTGAATGAGTAGCCCATTCCACTTCTGCTGCTCTTCAGTCACTTGGCTTGTAAAACCAGGGACAAATCTGCTTCCACTTTGGCTTATCTACACTACACATCAAGATCAGACACAGAGACACCATGAAAGAGACCACCTGGCATCTGGGGCTGAAGCTCTACCACTGTGGTAGTGCTGAAGGAAAGGGAGAGTGCTTTGGAAAGTGTTCTCTATCATAACCACCCCCTTATTAGAGGGTTTTACTCCTCTGAACTGCACCTGGTGCCCGACCCCTCAGTGTGTAGCAGTGTCAGCTGCTGCCCTGCTGCCCCCCAGCACCAGTGCCGACTGTGCCGGGCTGGCATCTGGGCAAGGTTCATTCTCCAGCTTGTTTGCCTTAAAGAGCTCTCCAAACCACAGAGATCCTTGCCTCAATGGGTTGTAATTATACACTGGAGCTGTTAAAATGCTTTAATATTTGATTGAAGTAATGCATGATTGCCTTGAAACTCAATTATATTTGCCTATTTACAAGTACCTTGAAAAAAACACCGTTGGAGGTGGTGTAAGCATGCCTGGGGTTTAACTCTGGGCTGCCATCTGGGAATGGTAATTTGAATTTAGTTGCTATTTTTGTTTCTCTTGCAATGCATCTGAGGTTTCCACACTCATTCTCACAGTCACTAGATCCATGCAGTGTGTATGGGACAGAAACCGGAGCACCTGTAACCATGGTGGGAGGCCTCAGGGCTGCCTGCTGGCTCTGAGTGTCACATTAAAATCCAGTTACTTAAATCTGGAGATGTCCTAATGGGACTTTCTCCCCTCCTTGTGTCCAAGTCCCCTTTCTTCCCTTCCAGGAGCAGGTTTGTGCTCATTTGTCCTTGATTCCCAATCAAGGTGGGAGCTCCATGTCATGACTCATGTCCTGGGACATGCTGAGCTTGGGCTGTGGACTGACCATCTTGTCCTAAGAGGGGTGATGCAGGAGAGCTGGAATCTGCATGGAAGCAGCCCTGGAAACTGCAGGAACCCCACAGTAATTCATAACATCCCTCCCTCATTGTTTATTAGGATTTCGCAACCTGCACGTGGATGACCAGATGTCAATAATCCAGTACTCTTGGATGGGCCTGATGGTGTTTGCTATGGGGTGGAGATCCTTCACCAACGTCAATTCCAGGATGCTTTACTTTGCTCCAGACCTGGTCTTCAATGAGTAAGTGAGAAACAGCAACAGCCTAACTCTGAGCTTTGGGTCAGCCCAGGTGACAAACTACACTTGGAGCAGTGCAGCCCAGCTGGGCCTGGCTGTGCCCAGCCTGCTCCCCACTGCCACCACCCATGGCGACTTCCAGGAGCAGTGAGGGCACTGTGATCCCTCTCTGGGTCCTTTTGCCTGCTCCCTCAGCCTTGCTGTGGGCTGATGCCCACCAGGGCAGCAGCAGAAGCTGGTGTGGAGAGAGGGGCTGCTCCATTTCTGCCCTTCTGCTACGGTGTTTGAATTCCAGCTTCCAGCTCTGTTGGGCAGCTTGAGTGAGCAAAGATGGAGACCAAATGTACTCTAAGGTCCTGGTGGGCTCTCCTTGGTGTACCATCAGCTTAGAGCTGGGGAGGGTTTGCTGGCACTCAGATAGAAGAGCCTGAACCCAATAACCAAGCACAGTAGCAGGCAAACCCCCACCTGCCTGGAAGCTCCAGCTCGGCCTCATATCCCTCTCAGACAGAAATGTTTGGGAAATCATTGCAGTTGCTCTTCAGACAGACACTGCAAGTCCCTTGTAGCCATCTGTCTCCAGCGAGGATCACACACAGGAATTTTGGAAAATGCCCCACTCCTGCATGTGGCATCCCTGGGACAGAGCTCGGGCCCTTGGCAGCAGGGGTGTGCCAGGCAAGGGGGGTTTGCTGGGTCAGGGAGTGTCCTCCCCATCACACACGAGCTCTTTGGTCTCCATCTGTACCCATCTCACCCTGCCAGGTACCGCATGCACAAATCCAGGATGTACAGCCAGTGCATCAGGATGCGGCACCTCTCCCAGGAATTTGGGTGGCTTCAGATCACACCCCAGGAGTTCCTCTGTATGAAGGCTCTCCTCTTCTTCAGTATTAGTAAGTATCCACACCCTTCCCTCCACACAGCTCCAGCACCTGCTGCTGCATTGCCCTCAAGGCATCTGGTGCTTTCCCTGTGCCTGGACTTTCACTTCCCTGGAGGAAGCTGGGGATGTCCCCTGCTTCAGTCTTCCTCCTGCTCTCCTGTTGCTGTCACTCTCTGGGTTCCTCTCACTGTTTCCTTCCCATCCCACCCAGTTCCAGTGGATGGCCTGAAGAACCAGAAGCTCTTCGATGAGCTCCGCATGAATTACATTAAGGAACTTGACCGTATCATTGCCTGCAAGAGGAAGAACCCCACCTCCTGCTCCCGGAGGTTTTACCAGCTCACCAAGGTCCTGGACTCCGTGCATCCGGTAAGAGAGGACAGGGAAATGTACATCTGTACACTTAATGTCCACCTAAATGCATAAGAAACAATATTAAAAAGGAAACTTTTCACAGTGAGAATGATCATGCCCTGGAACAACCTTCCCATTGTGGGAGGAGTTCAGATGCAGATGGAGCTGGAGAGAGCACTAGGTAGTCTCATCCAGGCTCCCTTTCCCAGGGAAGGTGGGACCTCCGTCATGTGTCTTCACAGAGAAAGCACTGCCCAGGGACTTGTTTAACCAGCTCTCTTCCTTCCCCAGATTGCCAAGGACCTGCATCAGTTTACATTTGATCTCCTAATCAAGGCACACATGGTGAGCGTGGACTACCCGGAAATGATGGCCGAGATCATCTCTGTGCAGGTTCCCAAGATCCTGTCTGGAAAAGTCAAGCCTATCTACTTCCACGCACAGTGATCTTTCAGAGGGACCCCCGTGCTGCCACCCCCATTCCAGCCATCTCCTGCCTGTTACTTCTGCACTACTGTCCTGCAGTGCCTTGGGGAATCCCTCTGCGGTGGTGGCCAAGGGGATGGGCAGTGACAGACCTGCTGGGATTCCTGAGATTACTATTTTCCTGAGGTACCTCTGAACTGAACCCTGGCGCCAGCCTCTGCCTGGCTCCAACTGCTCACGGTGCTGGGCAGAGACTGGCGGGGGCAGTGGCACCACATCTGGGTGTTCTCTGTTTGTCACTGTGACTCCAGCAGCCCAGGGCCACGGGACAACAGGAGAAGTGCCAGCGATTGGTGGGTTTGGGGTGATTTTTATAAACAGAACACAACACAAAGCAGATTGCAGCTCCACATTTGGCTGTGGGTTATGTTGCCAGCCTCCTTCCGGACGTTTTGTTTGCATTATGGTGCTGGGAAGCAGATAAGTTCAAACATGGCAGAAGAGAAGCAGAGCAGAGCTGGGGGACAAGGCAAATTTGTGGCTGAGGAGTTCACAGGCCCTGCAGCCACTGTGGGATCTGCTGCGGTCAGCTTGGCCCTGGGACCTGCCTGTGCTGCCGAGACATGAGCGATGGAGGGGACAGGCTGCAGTGGAAGGCCTGCCAAGGAGGATCACCTTGGAAATCCCCCAAAGGTGGCTGGCTCCTGTTTTCCACCTGGGATGTTTTTCCTCTGGCCTGTCCAGCTGGGTCCTGGTTTGCCCCGCAGACCCCCAGGTGCTCAGCAGTCACATTCCTGTCCTCGCCAGCTGCTGCTCCCTGACAAAGCTGAACCCACCTCTGAAAGTGCCTGATGCCCTCGGACCTCACCCTGCCTGGCTCCCCTGGGCACCTGCAGCCCCTGCCCTGCACCTGCAGCCCCTGCCCCCACACCTGCTCTGCTTGTCATGGCTCTGCAGACCTGGGATTCCAGCTATGCTCTTTCCTTTCATTTGTCCCAAATATTTTGTCCCAACTATTTTTTCCAATGCCAGCAGATGAGTTTTCTGGAGCCAAGGCCAAGGCCAGGGTCTGTGGGACCTGTGGGACCATGGGAATCCTCTCTGAATCCTGTCCATGGGGAGGTGGCAGTGGGAACTGGCTGGTGCCACCATGGCGCTTCAGGGGACTGGAATGGAAGCACCAGGAGACCCCCTGCTCTTGGAGGCAGCACACACAGCTCCTGCTGATGGCAGTGGCTGATTGCAGCCCAGGAGGACACCATGGTGCACTCACTGTCCCGTGTACATCGTCCTGTATGCACCCCACCACCCACACACCATCCCTTACACACCACCCCACACACACCACCCCACACACACCATCCCTTACACACCACCCCACACACACCATCCCTTACACACCACCCCACACACCACCCCATGTGCATCGCCCCACACACCCAGCCTGTCCCCAGCACACACACAGCAGCCCAGCCTACATGCCCTGTGATATTTTTATTCCCCTCTTCCTGCACATCCTGAATACATCAAAACCACCTGCTCAGACTCAGGCTGTCAGTGATGGCACACGCACTGTGACAGGCTGGTGCCAGGGTCACACATGCCACCATGGGCTGTGTCTGGCATTACCAACCCAGACATCTGCAAGGGATCCTTGTGCTGGCACAGACAGCAAACTCTGCACCCTCCCAGGGCAGTGAGCCCACCCTGAGCCCAGCCTGT
Organism: Phylloscopus whistleri; assembly: GCA_017589585.1. Lineage (NCBI taxonomy): Eukaryota > Metazoa > Chordata > Aves > Passeriformes > Phylloscopidae > Phylloscopus > Phylloscopus whistleri. Next base: position 423,252 of record JADMLD010000294.1, read on the forward strand.
GCCCAGCTCTCCAGGATATGCCATCACAGTACAGCTGCTCCTTTACATACTTGGAGTAAAACAAACAATTTCTCTGATACTTTCCAACTTTCTGATGGGATTTTCATTAGATGAAGGAGTGGGGAAGAAGCCCCTGTTGAAGGGAAGGATCTTTCTTTGCAATGGTTTTTGTTCCTCTGCTAGATATGGCTCTGATCCTGCTCCTCCCTGAAATCCTCTCATGTAGGCAGCAGCAGAATCCATAGGTGAATTTTCTGGCTGGTAGCCAGCAGGTTGCTGCTCTCAGAGGCTCCTCCATACCAAGGGTCTGCTGGCATTTTCAGTGCTGGTGTGAGCTGCAGATATTTGCAAATGAACCGGTAAAAAATTCCAGCTGGTGCATTCCTGTCTTCTGGAAATTTCCCTGGCTCTTCACAGCAGAACTCAGTGGGCAGATGAGTGGTGATTCCCAGTCCCTGTTATCATCTCAGAATGGCTCCAAGCAGTTGGAAAAGCAAATTGGGAGAGCTTTGTGCTTCACACAGGCTTGTGTCTGTGAAGGTTTTGTTGGTTAATGAGTGTGGCAGTGTCCTGCTGGGTGTTCATCTGCTGGGAGACTGGAAAGAGGCCAAGCCTGACAGGGATTTGCCCATCCTGTTTTGCTGGTGGGAACATTGTGTGAATGAGAAGTGGGGGAGCAGGGCAGGGATACTGCCCCTGTATCACCTGCCCTGTGTGTGTCACCCACTGTGAAGCTGCTCCGGACAGGGAGTGCTGAGCCGGGCAGGAGCTCACGGGGAGCACCCCCAGCCCAGGACAGAGGGGCAGTCAGGGGCATTGAGGTCATGTTCTCTGTCTCTTCAGTATCACAGTAAACTTCTGCAACTTGTTCATTCAGAGGTTGGGTTTCTACAGTATGATTACCAGGAAATGTGGGAGCCGGGACTCGCAGCACCTCTGTGTGTATTTGCTGGGGGAATTAATGCTGTTTCCATGTGGATTCTCATGAGCTGCTGCAGGAACTAGGGAAGAGGCTTTAAGAAATACCAAAGTCCAACTGCTGCCATTTACCTTTATGCTTTTTGTTTTCTTCTGCGTGTTCTTGTCTGCTTTTGCTTTAATAAAGCAAGGAGAATTTCACCGTGTTCACAGTCCCAAAGAAGCTGTCCCTGAGGCTCTCCTTGGCCTGGCTGAGCCCTGGAGTCGGGGTCCCCTGGGTGTCACAGCTGAGAGCCAACCATCTCTATGTTCCCCAGTGGATTCCCTGACTGCTCTGGCTCATCTCAGAGGTGTGGAGGGTTCTGAGCTGGCTCAGTCTGGGTCATGGCTCAGCCTGTCAGCTCCTGCCCAAGGCAGCAGATGGAGGACGAGGGATACAGCCATTGGCATCTCCCTGGGAGCAGTGTTTGTGCATGACTGGGCACCATTCCATAACAGAGGGTGTGGGATAAAGGATGCTGCCTTCAGTGAGGGCAGGAGGGATGCTTCCTCAGCCCTGTGTCATGCCAGGAGCAGTGAGACAGATCAAATGGTGCAATGGTGTGCAGAATTCCCGGGGCAGGGATCACTGACCTGTGCCCACCTGAGCCTGACAGGCTCCTGCCAGCACTCCCTGCCTCAGCACGGAGCTCAGCTCAGCAGGAGCAAGAGCCAGGACAGCAGCTCTCCACTTGGAGAGGCTGTGGTTGAGTCTGGAGAACTGGCAGCATCCACATGCCACTGCCATGATGTCCAAGAGGCCCTCTGTGCTTGGCTCAGGGAAGAGGGTGCTCGGTGAGGGAAGTGAAGCTGGGGCAGGACCCTCCCTGTGGAACCACTCCTTGCTCTGGACCATGGGGTTGTCACTGTGGTCTGCAGGGAATGCTGAGGGGTACCTGAGGTGTCACCTGCCTCCCAGCCAGCCTGAGAGCTGCTGCCCTCACAGTCACCTCCCACCAGCGGCCAGCCCTGCGGTCCCTGTGGTGTCCCTCCCCTTGCTGAGCTCTTGCCCTGGATGTTTCAATAACATAATGTATGCTAAAATTATCTATCTCTATATAGAATAAAGGCATGGCCCATTTTCTATTGCTAAAGATACCTGTTTAGTGACGTGCTCTAAGAGTCCTCTCTGGTCGCACACTGAGGTTACTGGATGCTCTGCAGGAGACGAGTCAGAACATGCCAATTCAATGGAGATTTCTAATTATTTTTCTGGCTGGGTGCTGCTCAGTTTGCAAAGGTCCCCCCTTTTGTGGCATGCACAGAGCACACGCTGGCATAGGCTGGGGTTGGTATCAGCTTCTCCAGCTTTCCTGTGTCATCTTGAGGTTAGACAAGGGACAGTGTTCACGTTTGGGGAACAACGGCGTGTCCTTTGTTTCCTCCCTCTTCGACTTGCACAAAGCGTCCTCAGACATTTTGGGCAGAATTCTGGGATTACAGAGGGTGGCTGTGTTCTACCTGCTTGCAGGCCCAGGGCTGGCTGCGGGCAGGCAGGGTGTCCTGGCCCCTCCAGGTGGGTCAGAGCCTCCCCTGCCCGCTGGTGCCTGCTCCCTGCGCTCATTCCCTTCAGCAGCAGAGGGGAGCTGTGCATGTGACTCACAGAGTAAGTCTCAGCACCCACATAAACCCTTAGCGAGTGTATAAAAGCTGCTCTCTGTGCCTGGTATTTGGTGTTCTGTGGCAATTTTATGCTGTTTCTCTTTGTTAACGCGTCTCTGTAACAATAAGAGTTCTCTCTTTGATATATTTTACTTTTTTTTTTTTTTGTAATAAGCCAAAAAGCTCATTGCTGGTGCCTTTTTGCCTGGGGGGGCCTCCCAGCCCACAGCTGTGTTCCTGAGAGTAACAGAGGCCAGTGTCTGCAATTGCTCTTTCCACTGAGGGAAAGAGAGAAGCCAATGCCACAGCACTGCCAGAAGAAAAACAGCCAGCAGCCTTGGAATGGCAGAGAGACTTTGGGATGTGATGCTGGTTCTTTCCTGGGGCCTGGCTCCAAGGTGAGGGCTGAGCATGATACTGGGGACACCTTGGGCCTGTTTCAGTGGGACTGTGACCCTGGAGACCCCACAAACCTTGTGATGCAGGTGCAGCACACACAGCCTGGTCTGGCTCAGTTTGGAATAGTAGTGCTTTGCCCAAATTACAGCATTACCTGAGGGTAATTCTCCCAGAGAAGGAATTGGGTGGATTGCTGACACAGCTGGTTTTTTTGGGGTTTGTTTGTTTTTTAATTGGAACTGAATGCATTGGATAAGGGAGAGAGAGCCCCAGAGTGTTCTGGTACCATGGGGGCTGGACTGTGGTGACCGATGCTGCTGGGGCCAACGGGGTGCAGTGCAGGATGCCCTGGGGACAACTGCAACTCACAAGTCCCCACCTGGGACTGAAGGATGTTTATTTGTGTAACCAAAGAGAGGGGCCTGCCTGGCGCCCAGGTCGAGAAACCAACGACACCATGCTGAGGATAAATGAAAATCCTCATTTCTCTTTCAGCCATGCCTGGGGCCCAAGCGAGCCCCCAGCCATGTGACGGAGTGGCCCCTCACGCTTGGTGTTCAGCTCTTTTTGTAACCTGAAAATCTGCTGTTGTTCTGAGTCCAATAAATGCAGAATCCGGTTTGCTGGAGCTCTACCCTCTGCCTGCACTTGGCTTTTGTGTCAATTTTGTGCATGAAATCACTGTGGGTGTGATGGCTGCCAGCAAGCAAAGGCGCTGGGAATCAATGGGTCATTTGCCAGTAGATGAGGCTGTACATTGGGTCATTGTAGCCTTTCTTTCACAGTCAGATCTCACTCTTAATCACATCTGAACTCGTAATTCAATTACATATCAATTGGCTAATCCTTTCATATATTCCTCTTTAGGTCTTTTAAATTGAATTTCAGTTGATTAATGTATTTCTCGAAGCAAGGAGCTAATAAAGGCCAGTGTCCTCCTGCTCTTGTCATTGTTTTTTGGTATCTTTATGAACAGTTGTAAATCCATTCTTCTGGAACGTCTTTATAAAATTGACCTATGCTCTCCAAGTAATAAAGAAGACGCTTATCAGCCACTTGTTAATTCAAGGCACAGATGTGAGTCCTGGCCAGGGCCAAGATTTGATTCACAGAGACAAAGCAAAGAGCTTGGAAAAAAAATAAAAGCAGCTCATCGGGCCACAAATAGCTGGCAATGCCTGGTGTGTAATTGCACAGCAGCAGTCCACACACCATGACCCATGAGCTGAAGAACAGTGTGCCAAGAGAACAAAAACCCTTGGCTTTGTCATCCGCAAGGAACCTGATCCCATCCCTTGCTCTGAGTCACAGTGAAAAATTAATGTGTTATTTTCAAAATTCACCCTTAATGGACATTGAGCAGGCCTCAGCTCCTCGGGGCTGGTGTGGTGTATTGGGTACCTGCCAGCATGTCAGCCCCAGTGCCACCAACCAAACGGTCACTTGGACACCAACGTCCCCAGGGACACTCAGGAGCCATTGGTCCAGCACCTCATGGGATGATAGATTTGGTCCCTCAGTGGCTACACGTCCTGGGCTTGCACTGGCCTCAGCCTCTGATGGCCCTGAACTCGTGTGGCTTGAACAGTGTCTATGGGAGGACAGTGAGGCCACCAGTTGGGGGCTGCCAGGTCAGAACTAGCTGAAGGACAAATTCACCTCACTCAACTCCTTCTGCCCCGTTATGCCCCAGCCACCTCTGCTGCACATCCTGCATCCCATATCCTGCACCCTGCATCCCCCCTGCACAGCTCACCAGGACCTACAGGTCACAGGGAGGCTGCTGACCTCCCTGGCCTTTCCTAACTGCTGTAGCTGTGGGGCCTGGCAGCATGGTGACAGCCACCATGCCAGCACTGGAGATGAGCCACATGCCAGCAGGCTCCAGAGCTGCCCTCAGAGGTGCCTTGGCTCCCCAGCAGAATGGCACACCAAGCTCATAGGAAAAAATCCAGTTACCATGAAGAAGTCAACTGAAAACACAGAAACATCATGAAAACCCCAAAATGGCCCCATGCTTTAAGGTCATTTATTATTTGTTCTTGTCCTCAGAGCAGAAGTCTGTTTTAAAACAGAAAGAAGTTCTGTTTCCTAAAATACTAGCGAGTTGTGTCAAATAACCCTTCAGGCAGTGGTTCCCCTCCCTGGGGGCCTGGAAGCGCCAGCACTGTGACCCTGCTGTGCTGGCAGCCAGCCCTGTGTGCCTTCTCCACGGTGTCAGGGCTGTGCCTGTGCTCCCAGGATGAGCCAGTGGCAGCCACAGGCCTCAGCAGGGTCATGCTGACTCGAACAAGGGACAGCAGCCAACGCTGGGGTTTGCTCCTTACCCAAAACTGCTGCTGCTTCCCTCTGCCAGTGGTGGGCAGGCCCCAAGGGGAGGCCAAACAGAGCTGCCTGGCATGCCCCATGTCCCATCCCATAGGAGCAGGGCACAGTGGCACGGTGTGGTAGCATGGTGTGGTGGCCACCAGAGAGCCTGTGGGGCCAAGGCACTGAAGGGAGCCAGGGTGTGCAGGACACAGAGTGAGGAAGGATGGAGCTGTGGGGGGATGGAGCTCCTGGGGACTTGCCTCTCTGAGCTTTCCTGGACATGGCCCCATTTTATAGAGGATTTCAAGAATCTTCATAACTTCTGTCTTGCAGGAGCTCTTAGAGACACTGGCAGAGGCTGTTAAAGCACTCCTTAAACTTCTGAAAATCCAGAAAATGGAAAACATTGTGGCCTTTACTGGTTCAAAGCATCTCCTGATTGTTTAAGCCAATCACAGGATTTTTTGGGGGCCTGACCTGATTTACAGCCATGTGTACAGGCCAAGAAACTTGTTAAGGGCTGCCAGGAACCCGCCCAGCGCAGGGAACTGCTCCCAGCTTGGAGCATCCAAGTGGCTAATTATGCAGTGGGATGGGTCAGGGAGAACTACAGAGCTGAAAACTACGGCTCTGATCCTCCAAGGAGTCCCGCGTGGGTGGATTCCGACGCCTTCATGGGTCTCTGTGTAGCACATGAATTTCAGATGTCAGTGCTCCACTAAGTATACTTCAATTCTAAATTTATCACACAGATGTGTCTGCTGCAGTCTTTGGCCTCTTCAAATTTTTCCTCTGAAAAGAGCTCACTGAGGCTCAGGCTCAAGCTTTGGAACTGCCTGTTTTGTTATCTTCTCTCTATAAAAACCTGAAAGGTTTTACTTGTGCGGGAAGATAATTTTCTTGCTTATATTAAATCCAAATGTTTTCTGTAACAAAGCAAGCCAGGCACCTGTAGGTTGGGAGATAAGGGTGGTTGGGGTAGTGCCTCAATGCTCATTTCAGTTCATGATCACTTCATACAAGGCCTAGTGAGGAAAGAAAACAGTTTACTTCCCCAAATGCTGATGTTTTGAATACATGCAGCCCTGGAAAAGTTACAGCCCCACAAAGAAACTTTTGAGAGAAACAAGGAGCCAGAAAAAAACAAGCAGAAAACCCTCCAGCTGCTGCTCCAGGTGCGCTGTGTCCATGCCCGTCCCGGGAGTGCTCTGGCTGCTTGGGCCCGGAGCCAGGGCACGGCACAGGCCTCTCCGAGCTGGCAAACCTGGCCCGGTGCTGCACGAAGAGTCCGCGGGCGGGGGCCGGGCCCGCACAAAATAATTGCAGGAGGATCCCCACAACAGCGACCAGCCCTGAGCAGGGTGTGGGGGGGAACGCTCCCCTTCTCCAGCTGGGGACCCTCGCGGCTGTGGGAGCAGCTCTGCTGTCCCTGGGCCCCCCGGGAACACCCTCTGGGGCGGTCACCTCCCTCGGGCTTCTCCAGAAACCCGGGCTCCAAAGCTGGCTGCAAGATTCCCCTTTCAGAGAGAGACGCTGTTCTCTCCTGAGAGAGGGCTTGCTGTTAAAGAAAAGCAAGAGGCCTGAAAAGCAAACACTGGCACACAATGTCAAAAGGTGGGGGAAAACAGATGTGAGGAGGGGATAAGAGTGCTGGATAGAAGCCCCTGGTGGTCACAGGAAAACCGGAGTCTCAGTGACCCCACGGCACAGGACGCTGTCCAGGCACTGTGACAGCGCAGGAATATTCAGCCTTGGCAGGACAGCTTCTCCAGTCAGAAAAATGCAGAAAGCCAGCTTTGGGGACTGCAAACCAAGAGTGGGGCTATGGCAGAGCCCAGGGCACTCCCAGTCCCATGGACACAGCCCTGTGTGGCCTCCCCGGGGCACAGAGCTGGGCCCCCACAGCAGGGCCTGCCTGCAGAGGGGGAGGCGGTGGGGACAGCGCTTGGGCCCGGGATAAGGAGGAACAAAACACGCTGAGATGGTTGTTTCACTTCATGGAAACTTTATAAACACTTGCAATAACCTAAGCTTGTACACATCACAATGGCTGATGCTGGGGGGCTGCCATGCTGCGTAGGGCGATCCTGCATTCCCAGTTTGTCACTCCTGGGCCACTTGGCAGCAGGGACTGTACTCACAGCTGCAGGAACTGGGTCCCACAGCAGCAGGGACTGTGCCTCATGGCAGCAGGGATTGGACCCCACAGCCCGCCCCCCCCCAGCACAACCAACATCCCCTAAGACTCCAACTGCTGGTCCCCAGTGTTCAGCTGCACCCACAGGTGCAGGAAAAATCAGAACAGACATACAAGTGACGAAGAACTTCAAAAGGACACCATGAAATAGTCTGCAAGAAGCTGCCTCTTCCCACGTCAGGGATCCCCAAACAGCAGCCCAAAGCAAGAAAGACAGTTGTGAAATGCTGGCCTTTGTGTGGGAGCTCCAACAGGGCCAGGGGTTGATGGGTGGTTGATGGCCAGGGGTGGCCCCAGTGCCAGGCTGGTCAGAGCAGCTTGCTCCAGCTTCAGCTCCATCCTTCCTGTTCAGAGATCCCTGATCAGAACCGCTGTGCATTGTCCTTGAGCTCCTGGTGAGGGGCTGCAGCAGGAGGGGCCCAGCACAGCCCCAGGTGCTGCCAGTGCGTGTGGCACAGCCTCGAGTGCCACAGCACAAGGCTGGTTTGGTTTTAAAGCCACTTTCATGTGCCAGGCCTAAAGGAGGGAGCAGCCGGGCACTGCTGAAGCCAAGGGAGTGAGAGCACCATGGACATGACACATGTGAGGGCCAGTGTGTGCCATTCAGCAATATGAGGCACGAGGTCACACAGAGGCAAAGCGCTGGGCAGGACACAGCATGCTCAAGGGATGGAGCACCCGGGAAGCAGCTGCAGGGAATGTTTGGCCACTGTTTTGCAAATGCTCTCAGCACCTAAAGAAAACCATTCAAAAGGGGGGAAGTCGTCTTTGGGCAGGTGGAGGAAGCGGGGAAGCAGCTCTGCCATGCACAGCCCTGGAGCTGGGCCAAGGTGGCAGCTGGAGCAACAGACAAGCTGCTACCGAGGTCCTGGCCAGGGACATCTCCCAGGCCAATGGCTGAGGGACAGACTGGGCATCTTGTACTGGAAATGAATACACAAGCAAACAAGAAACTGGGCAGTTCTTAAAAACTCAATGGGTTTGACCCACAAACAGTGAGTTTCAGATCCTCAGCACCTCTGGGCTGGCCACCGCAATCACCCAGGATAGAGACTTTTGGTGGGCCTGTGAGAAGTGGATCTGGTGGGAGTGTGGCTCACATGGAAGAGGAAGCAGTGGAGGAAGAGGAAGAGGAGGAGCACCCGCTGCCCCCTTCCCCCAGCTGCACCCTTGGAGGCTGCTGACCCAAGAGTGCTGCCTGAGAGCTGACCCCAGGCAAGGCTGTGGCCATGGCTCAGGCCAAGCCCCTGGCCAAGCTGCCTCTGTCAGCACAGTGTCCCAGGCCAGGGGTGTCTGGAGATGAGGAGGAGATGAGGAGACATCCCACAGAGCTGAGCACAGTGGTTCCCCTGTCCCTGCCCAGCCTGCATCACCATGGGCAGCGTTACCAGGCACAGCTGTCCCACACACTGACACCCACCAGGTGAGGGACACAAACACAAAGGAAGGGGATTCTCAGGGCAAGGGGGGAGTGCAGCTGTTTTGCCCTTGCATCCAAACACAGGGACTCAGCTCTTGTGCTGTCCAAACACCCTTCTCAAAGCGTGTTTCCTGAAAGAGAGCAGGTGAACAGGCGGTCTGTGTCCCCCAGCCCTGCCCACGCTGCCGTCACCTGCGCAGGCACAACATGGGCACTGTCACAGCCTGCAGGGTGGAGAGGAGGGAGGGCAGGGAGCAGTTCAACACAGATGTGTGGGCAGGACCTGCTCTCCATCGTGGTCTCCCTCTCCTAATTTCTTGAGCCAAGGAAGTCATTGTCCGGTAAGATAGCTGCTCTCCAGGGCACTGGGGCTGGCAAGGCTCAGCTCTGACTCCTGGGTCACAAACGCAGAAAGTTTCCTGGGTCCAGCTGGGCTGAGGTGTGCTTACAAAGCCTGGAAGAAGAAAACAAGCTCCATGTTCTGTGCAGCAGTGCAAATCCACCAGTAATGGCAGAACCACAACCCCAGAAATGCTGACTTTATACTACATGCCTGCTTTCAGTTTATTATTTGATTTGTTGTCATTAACACGTACCTTTAGTCTCAGCTCTCATCACTTGGGATCCTGCCTTGTGGTGATGAAGAACTGGATAAAAGGAAGTATAAGAATAGAGAAAAAAATGAGTCCAAGGAGCAAGCTCCAACTGAGCTCCACAAGCTCCTCGAGGCTGGGTAATGGGCAGGGAGGGGCCTGTTCTGCAATGGAACAAATGTTTTCACTCTCAGTACCAGCAGCAGCAGTTCTTAGACTTACACACAAACCTGCTCTCCCTTGGGCAGAGGTTGGCAGCTTTTCAGAGCAGGAAGCTGAGGCTGATTTGGGCAAATATTATCACAAATGGCACCTGCTGCCCCTCAGTGCGTCCCCATAAGCCCCCAGCTCCATGTCTGCACCCACCCTCTGCTGGACCAGCCATGCTCTCTCAGCAGCTGCTGGGACCTAACCAGCCCTCATCACCTCACCCATGACCTGATCTTCCCACAAAGCCCAGGTACAATGGGCACTACACCATGCAGATCCACACACATGGCAACAGGGATCCACAGGGATGTTTCTCACTTGGCAGATTTAACTCATCAAGTCTGTATCTGGACTGACATTTTACCCTTCGTGCTCTTCATTTAGTTTCAGCATTTTAGCTGAGCCTCATCTGCTGTTTATGAGTACGAGACAAGGCAGGCCTGGGACTGGGGCTGTCTGTGCTGGCTCTGCCTCAGAGGGAGCACCCTGTGCTGCAGGGCTGCTGCTATCCACGTGCCACCTTCCCCATGCCAGCCTTACCTGCCTGTTCTTCGGGAAGCCGTCTCAAAGAACTTGGTCCTAGAGGCCACCCTGCAAAGAAAACAGAAGTCTCTCTTCTGATTCAACCTGGCAATTTTCTAATTTAGTTTGATAATGGGATCAGGGGAATGAGCTGCAGCATTGGCAAAATTGCAGAGATTATCTTCAATTGACAGTTCTTGTGCCAAGGCACAGCTGGGCTCTTTCTGCGCCGGCTCCACCCTCACACCACCTGCCAGCACTTTGGCTGGGCTGCTTATAGAACCATGGAATCATGGAATCATTTCGGAATTTGGGTTGGGAAAGATCTCCAAGATTGTGGAGTCCAAACTTTGATCAAACACCACCACACCAACTAAAACATAGAACTGTGTGCCACATCCAGGCATTATTTCCGTGCTCTTGCCTATAATCCTATGTGCATCCATCCCTTTTATGGTCTTTCCTTCAGTGTTTATGTTCTCCCGCCTGAGCTCAAGAAAGAGAAGTTCTGCCAGGCAGTTCTGGCACAGAGCTGATGCTCACGGCACCTTTTGTTTTCTTTCGGTTAATTCCCACTAAAGCCAGCAGGGTTTCTGGCTCTCTTAAAATCTGAAAGAAATCTGAGGATGAGATGAAACTGAACTCCATCCAGTTTCCTTAAGAAGATCCAAGTTGGATCCTGTCCTGCCCCAGAAAGTGTCCCATTTGAGAGTACTGCTGGGGGCAGGCAGGGAGGGGCTCAGCTCCACCGACCCAGGAACAGCAGGGAAGGAGATGGGACAAGGCTCAGCCCTGGGGCTGTGCTTGAGCAGCTACAAAGCTTCATGTTTACCTTTGCTGTGGCCCCACTCCCCTCCCTGGCTGTGCCCTCTGCTCAGCTTTCCAAGTGACACTCAAACCTGCACTTGCACCGGTGCCAAGGGGACATCCATAGGCTCCAGCCACTGAGCCCCCAGGTGTCCCCAGCAGCACCATGCACCCGCCACGGGTTGCTGGCTTACACAGATGAGGGCATCTCCTCTGCTGTCCCTGCTATCAGATCTGGCCTCTGCTCCAGCTTTGGAGGGACGGGAGTCCGGCAGGGTGGATCCGGAGGTCTCACAGGGGGACGCGTTATCACGGGCTTATCACCATGGGAACGTGGCTTAGCGACACCGTCACAGTCACCTGCAGGGACGGAGATGACAAACACTGAGCAGGAAGCTCTGGCAGAGGCCAGATATTTATGACAGGGCACTGAACAGGTCCGCGTGTTTAGTTCTGTTCCTCTGCCTCAACACTCTCTCGCTGACAGTGGCCAATAGCAAGAATGGAGGGACAGATTCCAGGGAAAGGAAGTTCTCACACTACCTGCCCCAGAAAAGCCTTCCTGGCACTGGGAACAGGGGCTGGAGCTGGACCTGCAAGGACAAACTCAATGTAGTTGCTGACTGTGAAGCTGAAACTTCCTGGGAATGACAAATGCTCTTAACCAAACCCCCTGCAGTGCTGCTCTGTGGAAGGGAGAAGAACAGCACAAACTGGTGATTCCTGCAGCTGAGCTTTTGTCCTGGACAGTGACACTACCTGTCCTCTCCTCAGCTGCTTTTCTTCCCCAAGATCCAGCCAACCTTGCTATTCACTTTACCCTTCAAAGTCTTTAAGAGTCAAGTCAACAAGGAATGAGTGTCAGACTTTACCCATACCCACACCATAGGCTGTTCTGGTCTCCCAGCCCCTCCTGCTGAGCTACATTGAGAGGACTCAAGGGGAGAAGCCCAGCACCTCATCCAGGGAGGGCCAACTCGGGCACCTCGGGCTTCTCCTGCCTGGCTCTGGTGAACACTCACCCTCTCTGCCACAGATGCCCGGCCGGGGCGCCGGTCTCCTGGCCTGCATCGTGGCGGTCCTCAGGGCAGGGCTGGTCACCACCCCGTTGGCCGCCCTGCCAGCTGGCTTCGCCCCTCCATCCTGCAGCCTGTTCCCCAGCTTCCCCAGCTCGGGCTCAGTGCGTGGCTGGGGCCGGCTCTCAGCGGGGGGACGCCCTGGCTCGTCCCCCCCTGGCCGGGGTGCGGGCAGGCGGCTGCGGTGCAGGGGCTTGGGGCCCTCCACGCCGCCACCGTTGGGGGTCTGGCCGAGCCGCTCTGCTGTGGAGAAAAGAGGGCAGAGAGCCGTGGGGTTAGCTGTGTGCTGCACTTGATGTGCCTCCAAAAGCCACTCGCCCCACCCCTCTTGCTGTGCTGCAGACCCAAGAGCAGGAGCTCTGCCATGAACCTGACTGCTCCCTGCCAGCCTCAGGGTGGTCCAAGGTGAATCCTTCTGCTCCCAGGTCGGGGAAGCATTGAAATGCAAGGCCAGCCGCAACTCCGTTAGCAGTCTGGGGGTTTTAAAGAGCAATGTGAATCAATCATGTTTTGCCACTGCACTTTATACCTAAACACCACCAGAGCTCTGAAAGTGAATGGAGAAAGAGACTTTCCATCTCTTTGGTGACTGTGGAATCAGGGCACAGCCTGCAGTGCCAATTAGAGCAAGTCAGATGTAGAAACGTGATTTTTAAGCTGATATGCCTTTTGCTGTTAATCCAGCTGACTGTAAGGAAATGCTGAAGCCCTTATCATAATGTCAGAGTAGAACTTGGCCTAGAAAATACCTTCACTGTGTCCTGAAAAAGCTCTTTGGAGTTCTTGCTCTGGATGTGGAACTGCCAGCAGCTGAGCCAGCTTGAGACCTCCTTGGGCCTCCTGCAGCACAGCCGTCCCTGGCTACCATCCCACCAGCACTCCATGCAGTTTTTTTGCCTCTGATGCCACAAAACCTCTCCTCTGGGCCTCTCCTGTGCCAAGAACCAGCCTTAGTTTAGCTAATGGAAAATGCAGCAGGTATCACAAAAACCCAAATCCCACAAAATCTGACTTGTGACATGATGCAACCAATGTATGTGTGTTTTTGGCTTTCCTTTCTCTCTGAACAGCCCTCACTGCCTGCCCTGTCCAGGATCTGGGAAGAGCAGCCGTGCTGCTGTTACCTCCATTGCTCCTGGAAAAGTGTCACAGGAAGCAGGAGGGGTGAGAGGCAGGTAAGGCACCAGGGAACAGCCAGACTGACCTCCGCTCTCCTCCACAGAGGCACCGAAGAAGACAGGTCTTTCCCTCAGGGGACGCTTGGAGATGGTGATGGGTTTGTGCCGCCGGGCAGCCACCCTGGGTGGGGGCACCGGGGGGGCCGTGGTGTCTTCTGGGGGGCCAGAGTAGATCTGTAAAGGGAGACAAGTTCAGGTGACCCGACACAAAGGGGCCGCTGCCTCACTTCCTGCTGCAGGTGCCCCCACCCAGCACAGAGGGGGGTGATGGCACAGTCCCCAGCATAGCACTGTCCCCACCACCGACACCGTCCCCACCACTGACACCTGTCCCCACCAATGACACCGTCCCCACTAATGACACCGTCCCCACCATGGCACCACCCCATCACCAACACTGTCCCCACCATGGCACCGTCCCCACCATGGCACTGTCCCCATCATCAACACCGTCCCCATCACCAACACCGTCCCCACCATGGCACCGTCCCCATCACCAACACCATCCCCATCACCAACACTGTCCCCACCACTGACACTGTCCCCACCATGGCACCGTCCCCACCTGGCACTGTCCCCACCACCAACATGTGTCCCTGCGGCTCAGCAGGAAGATCACAAACACAAAACCATTTGTAGAAGCAAATTCCCCCGGAACAGATGAGGGAGGCTTTGAAGCTTTGGAGCAGACAGCTCTGGACCAACACCAGATTCCCATGGTCAAAGAGATACAATCCCTGAAACACCCAAACCTACCCTGCATTGTTTCAGATCTAACACTAAAACCCTTCAGCTCTTGGCTTACAATGACGCGTTTGGCACCAGGAAATTACCTGGGATGAAATACTGGCATAAAAACAATGCTACTGAGAGGTTTTATCTCCTTTTCTCACTGGTCATGTGGTACCTATTTGGTTGGGACTAATTGAGAGGTTCTCATTTATGTCGGGGCTTTATTTAAGAGCTGAAAAAGAAATACATCTGAAGAGCTTGAAACACCATCTCAAGGCTCAAAGCAGCTGCTCCTGTGTTCTTCCCAGGGATGTTAATTGAAGTTTTATCACGCTTTAAAGCCGGAGTTACTATGGAGAGGTGGCCTGAGCTGCTGAGCCCAGAGGCAGCACTGCCTTTCCTGGTGGATGAGGAGCTGGTCCCTTCCTGGCTCAAGCCCAGAGGAGGAGAGCTGTGCCAGCCCCACCGGCATGCTGGGTCACCACACCCTTGGGCCACACTTCGATATGGAAAAACAACTTTATTGCATCACCCAGAAAAATCTTAACATGAAGAAATGTGACATTCTGCTTTGATTAAGTGCCTCATTTTGGTAACTCAAACCAAAAGTATATTCCTTCTTCTCCAGGCCAAACAGCAGGGCTAGGAGACCAACATGGGGGATGGGAGAGGAAAACATGTCCCTCGTGTAAACTCCTTGGTCCCAAGCATGTGCCTGGGAGGGCAGGCAGTGGCAGACAGCTCCCCACTCCCCAGGGTCAGGCTGCTCTGGCCCAGCCTGGGCTGGCTCTGGATAAATCCATGTGCCGGGGACCAGGCTTTGCTGCCGACAGCCTGACCCACTCTGCACGAGGAGAGGAGGAACAACACAGAATCACAGAATGGTTTGGGCTGGAAGGGCCCACAGTGGGTCATCTGGTCCATCCTCCCTGCTCAAGCAGGGTTTCCCTAATGCAAATGGCACTTTCAGGATTGTGTCCAGAAAGTTCTGGAATATCTCCAGTGAGGGAAGATTACACACCCACTCTGGGAAAAAAACCCCTACACTCAGGGTTTGGTGACACAGGGCAGGTGCTGGCTCACTGCCTGCTGGGCTCTGCTCTGGGCAGTGAGCCAGGGGGGCAAGACATGTTCCCTGCTCCAAAGCACAAGGTCTGGAGTACTCTCTTGCTGAGACATAGCAACAATTGAATTAAATGCAGCAGCTCGTGTATTATTAAAACAGAAAAAGATTGCCTGTAGGAGGGAAATTTTTTCGAAATATCAACCTCATCCCTATATCCCAAGCAGAATCTAATCCTGCATTTGAAAGAAACATTAAGCTCCCCATGGACACTTATACAGGTACCAAAGAATACTGTTTTCAACACCTGAAACCCAAGCTAAACCAACCACAAATGACTGTTGAAGAGGTGGGTGCAGGCTCTGATTTACTTCTAATTGAAAATCCAAATTAAATAACCTAAAGGTACAAAGATATTGACAGACCCTCACCTTAAGGAGGTTTGTACAGGGAAGAAGGTGTTTCGAGAACAATCAACCTATTTAATTTAACCACGGCATTGAAACATGAGCTGTGGAAACAGCAATTATCCACAAACACTTCATGAATAGTTACTTTATCCTCAGAGTCTTCAGATTGCACCATATAACCCACATTCCCTCTTCCTTCAAGACTCATCTGAGCTGTTTGCTCATGTGTGAGCTGAAGATACTCTCAGCTCCAACACAAAACTTACAAACTGAATCCAATAAATGTGACTAACTTAACCTTATTGCTGGAGAAATTAAAAGCAAGCAAAAGGACATCTGGCTTAATTAAAATCGTTGTCCCAGCTCTCAGAGGTGGTAGGGTATGTTGATTCAGACTGTGCTGCAGGCTGTAAGCAGGGGAGCACAGAGCCTCATCTCTGGAGCCAGTGTGTGAGATCCCAGACACAAACCAGTCTGTTTTTCTGTGGGAACTTATTACAAGTGTTCACAGAGACCTACAAAGGAATTGGCTGGTGTTTCCATGAGCTTCTGCTGTGGGTACTCAGAAGCTTCTCTGAGCTCCTTCATCCCATTTCAAGCCTTGTCATCACAGCCAACTCTCATCCCCTCCTCTGGTCCCACACCCCCATGTGGTCCCCACCTGGTTGCTCTGGCTCCACATCCCCGTTGCAAGAGCCTTGCTGCTCCAGCTTTGGCTGTCTCTCCCCTTTCCAAAGGGAGCTTTGTCCCTACCCTGTGTGCTGGGAGCTGCCCCAGACTCCTCACAGCGAAGAGCATCCCTGAATGAACAGCTCCCTGCGCTTCTAAGGCACGAGAGAGGTTTGGACACTGTGCACTCTTGTGGTGATACAAAAAGAGATGCTGCTGAAGGCAGTCTCCCCTCTGATATGCTACACCTGTGTTAATCATCCTAGAGTAGAAACAGCCTTGCCCTCACAGCCTTGGGCAGGATAAAGAGTGAGTTAACTGGTATAGAGTTCAGTTGGAGTCAATTGGAGTCTGCTTGCTGTGCTGTGAAGACCCAGGGACAGGAGGTCGTGCAAGGGACAGAAAAGGTAAGATACTGTAAGATATTGTACATAGGACAGACAGGGTTAGGTGGCTGTGCCAGGGACAGGATGGAGCTGAGCCAGAACTGAAGAAGAGAGACAGAGCCAGAGCTGTGTGGAGCTGCTCTTAGAAGCTACAGAAGAAAGATATGGGAGACTTTTTGAATAACAACATGCAGATACTAGAAGCCTTCTGATGATTCTAATGAAGCAGCTCGAGTGCAGTGTCCATGTCGACTGCCACATATCAGCAACTGTGACACGCTCTGCTGTGAGAAGCTGTAGGACCAAACTCGTTCCTTGGAACCCAGGGCTGTTAGCAGGGCAGTGACCTGCTCGCTGTTCGGGATCTGCTGCTCTGGATGCACACGGTGCTGCAGCTTTCAATATTAACACCCAGCTCTTGTCATCCCCAGCCACCTGACACCCCTGAGCTGGTGTCAGGTATCGCTGAGAGCAAGTGCGAACACAGACACAGTGGAATATTCTGCTTCCCAAAGACAGAGCTCCACATGGCAAAGCTGCTGTCTGCACGTGCACCTTCAGCACCACCCCAGCAACCGGACCCTGGCTGGGCACATGGGCGATGCTCAGGCTGAAATATGAAATACCCAGCGGAGATCCATGGAAGGCAGATGAGACTGGAGGCTCTCCAGGACCCTCAGTCCTGTGAGAGCGTGGCCCAGGGCCATGGGCACCAGCTTCAGCTCCTCCGACTGCTCCACCCCAGGCAGCATCTCCCTCATCTCCACACCATCCCTGTGTGGATATCTGAATGCAACCACAGCTGAATTACTTCCATCAACCATTCAACACTTCTCTGCTCTATGTTTTTTCCACTGATTTAATGCTTGTGCAGTGTCTCATCTTGGACTGTGCCCATTAAAACCAGTTCTGCTCTGGCCTAGCTCCTGTCTAGCAAAGGAAAGAGTGAAGCCCTGTAATGTCCAGTCATACAACAGGGTTTTTTTTTCAATAAAGCTTCCCCATACTCAAAAAGGCAAAAAAACGCCCAGACTCACTGTTTCCTCTGGGACCAGATAACAGCAACCTTGAGGAGCACACCTGCTACTCTTTGCTTCCTCCTGAAGCCTTTCAGAGCAGCCTATTACATAAAGCCAGCCCAAGGAGACTCCAGGAGGAGCCGGAGTGCCGCCGTGTTGCCACAGCAACAGTCTGCAGGAGCCGGCTGGAGCCGCCGGAGCTGCTCCGGTGCTGCCCCGTACCTTCCCAAAGTGCTCGATCAGGATCTCCACCACGATGTTTTGGAACTTGATGTTCATCATCGCTGCCACGGTGTCCTCCTGTGCTCGCATGAGGGTGGGCCCGAAGATCACCCCCATGTTGGAGGGTGACATCAGGTTCTCCCGGCTGTGCTCACAGACGCTGCAGAGAGCAGGGGAAAGGGGAATAGAGATTGGTTTGGTTTGGTTCAGTTCGGTTTGGTTTGGTTTGCTTTGCCTTGCTTTTTCCAGACAGATCTTATTCCAAGGAAAAAACCCCAAACCCAGGACACACTAAGAATCCATCATTCAGTTTTCTTCGTCGTGTTTCAGAATTTGTTTCCCAGCAGTGACAAACTCTGGGCTCTAGCTCTGACACACACGTTTGGCTCGGACAGATGCTGGAGAGAGCAATGTGCTGACAGCATCTTTATTTGATCTCTTCCCACTCCCAGCTTCTCTTTAACTCTGCAATCAAAAGTTATCCGCACAACATATACACAAAGGAATCATTTAAATCCTGTGTCCTTTTTATCCAGAACTGACTTCTGGCTTTAATTTTCTCTCTCTCTGAAGGAATAGAACTGAATATAGGGACCACACTATGGTGGTTTCCAATAAATTTCTGAGGGGTCATAATTTACAGCCCCTGCTCTCAGAGAGAATATTTTCATTTTTAAATCATTTCCTGATCTGTGCATGTCTGAAAGAGGATGGAAGAAGCAACCAGAAAGAGAATTATCACTTCATGCAGAGGGCAGGAAGGATAGTCACCCATTTTGTGCAATCCACATGGAAATTCCCGAAGAGGGACCATGGTGGATAAAATTTTGCAAACCCGACCTCCCAAAAAGGCTTGTTCTGCTGATTCCATTATTCCCCTTTTTTTGGTTTTAGAGGAAAACACCTGCTTACTTGACGAGGTGCTGAATGAGGAGTTCTAACATCTCCCTGTTCTTCTCAGGCAGTTTGTAGACCAGTGCATGAATGGCTCCCAGCCTGTAGTCCAGGTTCTCGGACTCTGGAAAGCAGGAACCCAAAGAATTTGTACCCAACACTTTCAAACTAAATACACCAAGGAAATGTAAAGCCAAAGGGAACCTGTGGAAGCTGTTCCCTGTGCAGCATGGGAGCGGAAGGGAGCAGAGGGAAGTGAGATTTCACAGCAACAGGGTGAACACTGTGAGAAACAATATGAAGTGGAAAGAGGAAGAAACAGAACTTGAAAGGGAGCCCAAGGGCACACTCCAAAAGAGGCTGGGCATGGGCAGGTCCTTCCCTTCACACCCTTGTTCACACACCTGCCTCTGGGAATACTGTCAGCCCAGAGAGCTCTGACACTGAACAACACCTAAAATATCCTGAAGGGAAAAAACCTGAATCCCTGACCCAAAGAGGTCACCCTTAGAAGAATAAATAATCAGGAAACAATAAAATACTCAGTGTGAAAAGAATGATGTGGGGCTTGGGTGGCTGGGAAGCTCAGTGGTGCAAGTTTCTGAGGGAGGGCAGGGAAGGGATAAATGCCCTGCCCACACCCAGCCATTATGGGTTTAACCAGCTCTGAAACTAATAAATTCTGGGCTTGACCACCTTCAGCAAATGGTGGAACAATTCCCTTTCCAAGAAAGGATGGGTGCTACTCATTCTCCAGAGGGATGAAGAAGAAGTGGGCACCCTCCCAGTCTCCCTTTGACTTCTGGAGGCACAGTGGGATGAGGGATGCCCTAATGCCACACATTTCCAAATGCCAGCACTCCTATGCTGAGGGTGATGACCAGCTCCCTGCATCCCTGTCTCCCTAACAGGGCACTGGCTCACAGCTGTCACAGCTTATCTGCAATGGCCACAACAAGGTGACAGCCGAGGAGAGGCTGGCTCAGCACAGGTGAAGCCCTGGCACCACACTTGTGCTTCTTGACTGACCTCTGTTATTTCCATCTGTGACTCAATCCCAACAGCTACAGCAGAGAAATGCCATCCATGTACTGGTAGACACTCTGTTTTCAACATCCCAGGACAAATTTCACAACCTGAAGGGAACACCTACTTATGTGGGTGGCAACAGCACATCCCATTCCCTCACAAGTTTTAAAACAAATATATCAATACTAGGGGGAACAATTCTTGTGGCAGACTTGTGCTGCTTTTCAGTAACATCCTCTGGCTCTCCAGACCCCCTGACACCACAAGACCCTGTCTGAGGGAAGGGCACTGCAGTAGCAAAGGAGGGAAGGGAACACACAACACCACATCCCCTGCAAAGATAAGCACTTGGAGGAGAGAGCCACTGCTCTTTCTACAGGTGAAGCAGCCAGACATGCAGCTTCATGAAGCTTCCAGACATGGTCATGCAGCTGGGCTGGCAGAGCTCTGCCAAGTGGTTTTGGGGAGAGCAGGGTCAGGGACCATCAGTGGGGAAGTTGTGGGACTTACTGGCAGCCAGGACCAGCTCTTTGTGGAGCTTGTATGTCATGACGGGTTCAGACAGGTTCCTGCAACAACCAGAAAGAAAACTGAGCTCTGCAGGGCATTGTGACCCACTCCTGACTCATCTTGGACCAACAGGCAAATTGGCTTTTCCCTCTGTGCCACCAAATCCAGCGGCATTTGCCTGTGCAGTCAATATCAGTTAAACAGCCCTCCCCATGGCATTGAGGGGTTCTGCAACACCCATATTTATCATTCCTCTCCCAAAGCCTTTGTCACTTTGTCCTTTTCAACAGCCAGATGTGAATATCTGGCAGCTCACTTCCCCTTTCATCTGGATCAGTCCCCTTTTCCTCCTTGGGGCAGGTGTGACCTGCAGTGCTACCTGAGATAGAACTTCAGTGAGCTGGTAATGGTCTTGATGTCCCAATCCCCACTCTGGAGATCCACATCCCCAGGGCATTTTGGATCTGGGAAAAGAATGAAAAGGTTTTAGAATAAAGTTAATTTAGATGTTGCTAATAAACAGTCTGCTTGGGATGGGTGTTTCTCCTTGAGACACACAAAGCCACAGCAGCACACAAAGAGAGCTCCTAATTCCCCTGGCTGGGAAAAGCAGAAAAACAGCAACAGTGTCAGGATTTCAGAGAGTCTGGGGAGTGGTGCTAATGAGGGACAAAGAGGGAAGCACAAGGTAAAATTTAA
The DNA here is from genome assembly GCA_017589585.1 of Phylloscopus whistleri. Lineage (NCBI taxonomy): Eukaryota > Metazoa > Chordata > Aves > Passeriformes > Phylloscopidae > Phylloscopus > Phylloscopus whistleri. The sequence goes on from JADMLD010000294.1 coordinate 444,156, forward strand.
GCAGGGCTGAGGAGTTACTGAGAGCATATTCTCTATAGTTTATTTTTTCCCAAGGCTGGCAGAAACAACGCATTTCAACATGTCCAAGACAAGCTTTCTGACATCCAAAGTAATCTGAATGCCAGCTCCGATCCCTCATTTGCAGCTACTCCCCTGAAGGCTGTTCTGGAAGCATTCCCTCTTGCTGCACGGAGAGGAGGGAGCTCAGGGGAGGCCCAGCAGCATGGAGGTACAATTTGCTCCTGCTTACCCCCCCTGATAAACCACATCATGTCTGTGGTGCCACAAAGTGAAGGATGTAGCTGTGGAATGGGGGGAAGCTGGACTACAGAAATAAACAGAAGGATTTATTTTTGAAAATAAATTGGACTAGAGATAAAAAAGTAAAAATAAATATTCTATTTCCTTTGGGTGGTTAAAGATTAAATCCTGCTGCAGCAGTTATTTCTGTGGTGTTGGACTTTCCAGTGTGCTTTTATATGCAGTGGGTTGGCAACTGGTTACCCAGACCCATGCAGATAAACAAAACAAAAAGCCACTCACTGGTGGGATTCAGAGGAGAAAACCACAGAGCTGCTCACAGGGAGGGTGAGAATCAAGCAGCAATAGAACCTGAGGCTCAGCAGTGAGTCATAGGCGAGTGGAGCTGGGCAGATGCCTGAAGTCATGGCTCTGTGGGAACTGGGCATTGCCAGACACCAGTACAAACCAGGGTTTTAATAAACAACATCCAGAGTAGAAGCAATAGGAAACCACCGAAGCCTTTGAATGCTGTGTTAATATCAGATGCCTGAGCTGGCGTGAGCCCAAGGCAGGCAGTGAAGTGAACGCAATCCCTGCCCTGTGCTCCAGCCCCGGGGAGAACGGTTTGGCCTTAGGCGGGCAAGGATCGACCCCAGAGGTCCCCTGAGAGGTGAGGGTACGATGGCCTCAGCCAGGGCCCAGCCCAGAAGGGCCTGTCCCTGCACAAAGCAGCGCTGCTGAGCCCCACAACCTGCTGAGGCTGTAAACACTGTCCCCAGTTGCCAAGCCTGTATGACAGACAGATCCAGCCACAGGAAGGCTCGCAGCAGGAACGCATCCGCTGACTTGGTAACACGTACATTGTACACACTGCACACAGCGAGCTGTCCCCATCCTTCCAGGGAAAAACCTTGCACTAGGGTGGAGGACTCCATGCAAAGGGCACCTTCCCAGTCCAGCTCATCATATTCTCCCAGGAAGGAAGGGGAAGATGAGCCCCAGACGGTTCACAGGGACCAAAACCCATCCTGGATGTTGGATATTTCTCACTGTGGAAACCGACCCTCTCTGTCCCTCACAAACAATTCAAGAACAGGACAGTGTAATTGCACAGAATAATTAATTCTTACCAAAAAAGGCATTCAGTAACTTCTGCACCTGGATATTGCTGCCAACAGTCCGGTACACGCCCTCCGTAGTGATTCCTAAGAGGACAAAGCCAAGAGTGTTAGCCGAGGTTTCCTGCTGGTGATCCAAAAGCCCCATCTAGTGGAATTGCTTTCCTGCTGCTGGGCTCTGTCCCACACCCCGGGTTCTGTCCCATATCTTGCGCTCTGTCCCACACCCCAGGCTCTGTCCCATATCCCAGGCCCTATCCCACTCCCCGAGCTCTGCAGGCAGGGGCTCTGCTCACCCCAGCAGCCAAGGCCACCAGCACCACCGTGGTCACCATGTCTCAGTCAGGTGAGCACAGCCAGGGTGTGAGACACACCAGCCCACGCATCCCATTTCTGTGGGGTGCTGCTTTATCATGGATTTGCTCTAACCCCCACAGAAGATAAACACAATGAAGTAGAATCTGAAAACACTGGCCAGGGCTGGGACAGGCAGAATCACTGTCTCTCCTAGCTCTGTGAGCAGGGTCTTTGTGCCCCCTGCTGCTCCCCACTCCAGTGGGCCTTGGCTGCCACGGCCCCAGCAGCCCCAAACCCACACCTGGAGATGAATCCAGGCCCCTGTCCCACACTGGTGATGTTCACTGGTGCAGGCTGGATGACATGTGACAGCCTAGAGGATGAGCTGCCACCATTCTACCTGCTTCTGCTGCTTCACACACTGAGGCTGAAACAGCCTGTGGCCACCCCTCGACCCTGCCACCAGAACTGTTCTCCTGCCCAGGGTGTGCTCAGGGCCAAAACTGAGAAAACCAGGGGTGAAAACAGCTTAAAGGTGGAAGTTCAACCCCAACCGACTTGGTACAACATTCTGAATCAGGTGGGATTTCTGCTCCCAAAGAACATGCACTTAACTGAAGAACACACATTCCTCAGCTAAAGGCTGAAGTCCTGTATTGCAGGAACTACCGTGTAACTCAAGGCCATGGGAAGCACGGCCAGGCTGGGTGAGCTCCTCACCTTTGGTCTCCACTGCATTGATGCACTTCCGAACAAACTTGAAGCCCACCTCGTTCAGCTCCACTGTTTTGGACAAGGAAGCTGTGTTAGCTGCCTGAGCACTCCTGAAGACCCCTGGGACACCCCCAGGCCCACCCCCAGCCCCAGCATTTTTTGGCACCCAGAACCAGGGTGCCCCAGCACACAGAGTGTTCACACCTGCACCCACAGCCCCTACCCCCTCAGGAAACACTGGCATTCTGGACATCCTGAAAAGAAGTTGTTAGTTCCATATGCTCTCCCATTTTTTCCTCAAATTTATTTTGAGTTGCAGCACTGCTTCCTACCCCCTCTCTGTCTTTAATAATAACAGTGTGAATTGGTGAATAATAATAATAATAATAATAATAATAATTTGGATTGTGTCTGATAAAGACTTGCATAATCACTTCCAGAGCAGAATCTGTAGTTAAAGCTCTTCCTCATCACGGGACTGTGTAATTTCTGCTCATTTACATCATTAGGATTAAAAAGCAAAACCAATCCAGCTTGATGTGCTGAGGAAAGCTGAGCACAGGGCTTGCTCCACTGAGCTGGGGAATCCTATGGGGTTCCTGCATTTTCAGCAGGGTGTTTATACTGATTCTGTCTGCTCTGAGCAACAGCAACATCAAGCTCAGATGTCTCTTAGCCCTACCCCAGGAATAAGCACAGACACACCTGGTGCTTGACACTGAGGGCTATGATACCACTGGAACTCTTACCAGCTCTAATCTATGACAAATAGAGAATGTTTATTCAGTGAAAGCCTAATTCACGTTCCTCCCAGCGTGTGATGTGAACACAGCCACACAGAGGTTTGTGCTCATGCTTCTGGGAATGCTCCCCCGTGCTCATTAGAGCCAGCTAGTTACAGTGCTGATGAAGTGAGCTCTGAGACAGAATGCGGGTTTCACCCAGCTAACAGAGCCCCTGAGGGGTTCCAGGGCTCTGCAGGGTACACCCCACTGCTGAGAGGGGGCACACAGGACATGGAGGTGGGTGGGAGATCCAGGGAGCTCAGTGCCACCTCTACTGCCCTATTACAACCTTTGTTAAGGGACTCAGAATCTCTCACTGGGGTTTGGAGGTGCAAATTGAACCTCACATCCCACTGCTGCTGGCTAAATAAAAACTGCTTACTGCAGTTCTGTGCAACTCCTTCTTATCTGGGCTCAGTGCCAGCCACTGTGGTACAAGAGCAGAAGTGACACTGCTGTCACGGAGCAGGGACAGTCCTACTCAGCAGGAATTGAGGATGAGTGTATCTGCAAGGAAAATCCTGCCTGGCCTCGAGGCTGTGAGAGCCCAAAGAACAGCAACAGAAGTGACTCACTTTCTTCCTGCTTCGTGATGGGACTGTGATAAATCTGAAAAAGGGGAGAGAATGGGGGAGGGAGAAGGAAAAAAAATCATCAGCATGATTTGGTATTTATTTCTGAAAGAAACTGCAGCATCCCATAAACCACCCCTAGATCACCCAGAGGCAATCACAGCCAAAATGACGATGTCCCATAGAAATCTCATTTTATAATTAGGCATGAACCCATTATCTGCACAATCAAGGAGTTTCTGCTGCCTCCCTGCATTTCAGTGGGGCACCTATTGCTAGGGAAATTCTCTGTTCTGTAGGGAAGCCACAGGGCTCTGAGCTTTGCTCAGACTGAAGGAAGGGAACAGCAGTGGGCACAGAAAGGTGGGAGAACATGAGTGCAGGATGGGCAGTGACAGCAGGGACAGACAAAACATCATTTCCAGCAGGGAGTGAGGGGCAGGAATAGGAGCGAACCAGCCCCTGGAAAGGCCGGTCCTCAGGCGGGCTGGCACAGCAAGGGGACGTCCGGAGATTTAAGGGGGAAATCCAAAATCCCCAGCGGGAGCTGAGGGAACGGCAGGGAGCCCGTGGCGATCGTGCAGCGCCGATCCCGAGCAGCACCCGCCGGCAGAGGACACTGCTCGGCAGCGCATTCCAGCTGGGAACAGCTCCAGGAACACTCACCGGCTCCTTCCCGTCCATGGCCTCCATCCACAGCCTTCGGTTGGCTTCTGAGAGCGCCTGCAGCGTGATGGTCCCGGACCTGCGCGGAATTCCCCCAGGGACAGGCAGGGAAAGCAAGAAAAGTTGTTTTTAGTGGACAGCAAAGAGGGATTTGCTGCAGGCCCGTGCAGTTTGGGGCCACCAGACATGAAGCCTCTCACCTTTCATTAGTTTCAATGTCAAAACAAAACCTTTTGTCTATGGAGTCAGTCTTTCTCCTGACGCAGGATTTCAGGGTCAGGTCCAACGTGCCCTGGGAGAGAAATGAAAGCCAAGGTGAGAGGACAGAAACGTGGGAGATTTTGGGCTCCTCAGGCCCCTCAGCTGCAGCCCAGCACAGCACTGCCCACGACACCTGTCCTGACATTCCAATGGCATTGGTACCAGGAGCACAGCTGGTGCTCCCACCATCATCACAGACAGACATAAAGGGCTCTGAGTTCCAGGCTTGCTCTCAGCCAGAGAATCTTCTGGACTCAACAGCACTACCCCACACAGCAGCCCTCTGCCCCTTACAGTGCTGGAACACTGCTCCAACTAACCCAGCAAGGTACTCCCTGTCCTCTGAGGGCAGGACCATGCTCATCCGTGCTCTGACACAGCTAGGTCCTTACTTTTGTCAGGGCTGGTCATCAGTACCAGTTACCCACACCACCAATGATCCAAATGCTTCACACAAACACTCTGTGGCAAAGGGACGAGTGTTTCGAGCAGATGTGCTCTGGAGAGGCTCAGCTCTGGCCCTGGGTGTTCATGTTCCCGTGCTCTGCAGCAGAGTCAATTCGTAATTTGATTGTGGGTTTGTGGCCAGCAGTGACCTGATGGTGCAGGCTACCAGACTGCCAGTGTTTGGGAAAGACACTAAGTTTTGCAAGCCCCCACCTGCAGTAATGGGCCTTAGTAGACACGCTTACAGCATAAACGGCAACAAATCTCTCCATACAATAATTCGGACATTTCTTTACCCAGCCCTCTGCCAAGGGGTTGCAAAACATCTATTTTATTTTCCTGCTGCAGTGTGCGGGGAGCCCTGCCAAAACCAGACCATGAGCTCACACGCTGGAGCACACACGCCTGGCTGGGAAGGCCCCGGGGACCCGCTCCATGGCAGAGGAGGGCGGGGGACTCAGCTGGAGGCACTGGCTGTGCTCCATCCTCCCACCCCTCCGCTGTCACGCGGAGGCATTGAGGGAACTCCCAGACTTGGGTAAACCAAAGCACTTTGTGAAAGAAGCAGTTACCCAAATTGCTGTCTTTAGTGCAGCTTGGAGCTGCACTGTTGCCCTCTTCCTCTCCCCACACTGTCCCAGTCCCACAGAAGCAGTGCTGAGAGCAGAAATCAAACCACAAACCAGTGCTGTGAGCACATGCCAAAGCAAGGAAATGCTGCATTTGGAAGCAGTAACTCCTGTAATAATTTTGAGTCATTCAGGCACTTCAGTGGCTGCCACAGTTCTTGTGGCTCCCAGCCCCTGTGCACGGGGAAGGATCAACATCAGCTGGTCCAGAGAGCCACAAGTTTCATCCCAGACCAAACTCATGGGCCAGCACTCTGGTATCTCTCATGTCACAGGACCCACGTCTGCTGCCAAACCCTGCAGGGCCTGGGCTCCCAGGGACACAGTGGAGTGAGACCTCCCCTCACAGGGGTGGCTCTTCCAGGTGACACCACACTGCCCTGTGTGGGCAGGGAGGGGACAGAGCCCACCCCTCTGCTCTGTGGCGCCTGCAGGGTCAGGGAAGGGAGGCCATACATGGGTGGAAGGTGGTTGGACCAATGTTTGCAGGCATCCAGCTCACCTGCTTAGCTCCAGGCTTCTGGTCTATGGGTGTCATCCGCAAGGTTTTTGCCTCTTTTTCGTACTGGCAGTAATACTTCACCCAGGAGATGCCCAGTGCCCCTGCAGAACATGAGAGGCCAGAATCAGGGATTCTGTAGCTGGATGTAGCCAGCAAGGCACAGTGAGTGTGTCCCACATGTCCTCCCTTTTCTGGGGATGGACACTGACAGCCCCAGGGGACATCTCCCTTGCAGGTGTCTCCACGGGCAAGAGCCAGGAGGAGAAGAGGAGGAGAGGAGAAGAGAAAGGGGAGCAGATGAAGAGAGAAGCAGGAGGAGAGGTGGAGCGGGAGGAGGGGAGGAGGAGAGAAGGAGAAGAGCACAGGGCAGCAGCTGCCTCACTGCTGCTGAAAGGGCGTTTGTGGGACTCTGACCACAAGCCAGGCTGGTTTGGCCAAGCCCAGCCAAGACTTACACTGGCAGGATCCTACATGTCCTGAATGTCTGTTTCACTACTTTTTCCTGTGGGTGAAAACTCAATAATAAAGACAACAGCAGCTTTAAAGTATGCTGAAGTTCCTATTTCTGGATTCATTGCCACTTTTTTTCTGTTTTCTTACCTGAAACCGCTTTATAGGAAATAATTCAACTGGCATTTTTTCTGTAATTTGTTTGTAAGTTGCAGTTGTCAAGAAGAACAACTTTCCATACTTGATTTATAGGGAAGCATAAACAGAGGCAGCAAATAGCCACATTTGGGGTTTAAAATTACTGAGTGTGCTTTCTTTTAAAAGCAAGATAAACAGACATGCAGATATATGTAGAAATAAATTTCTGTACAGGATTAAGAATGAATGCTTACAAAGTTGTCTGTAGCCTCAGAGGTCACAGTTTTACATAGACTTATGTCCCCTGAGCATTCCTGCTGCATGGCCACGGAGAGCTGCAGCCAGGGTTTGGAAAAGGCTGTATTTGGTCTGATTTGATTCTGCTCAGAATTACAAATTTCACTCTAAGCAGCTTAACTCAGCACTGGTTCCACCTTGGCTGTGCTCAGCTGCCTGCAGAGGCTGCCAGAGGGAGGCTGGGCAGGACACCAGATTCATCCTGGTCAAACACAGCCAAGGCAGAGCCTGCCAGAGCTCCAGGCTCTGGAGCCATAAATCCCCTCTCATCAGAGTGCAGGGCAATTAGCCCTGTGCTGTCACAGATATGTCACTTGGACAAAGCTCTGTGCCATTGCTGACAAAGCTGCTGGTGCTTCTCCAGGCACTGCAGGCAGTGACACCCCTGGCACCTCAGGCACTGGCAGAAGGTGACACCCTGGGCACGCTGTGCCCTGGCAGCAGTGACACCCAGTGCAGCAGGGCTGGCCTGCCACGGGAGCGGAATGCAGCCCACGGCTGGGTTATGTCAGGGCAGCCCAGGCCTGCACGTTCCCTACTGCATCCAGCTGCATCCCAAAACCATTACATTTCTCCTGAGTGTACAGGTAGCCCTCGATGGTCGGCTGCCCAGGCAGCTTGCAGGTTAGGGGCGCTTCCTTCATCCTCTTCTTCAGGTCTTCCAGCTCCTCCCGCGTGCTGGAAAAGTGATTCCTTGTCTGGTAACAGAAAACAAACAGAAGCATATTTGGACATGAGCAAAAAGTGAGCTGCGGGTTATTTATTCCTAGATAAATCTGAGGTGCTGTAGCAGAAATGAAACTGTTCCCAAGGTACAAAACGTGGAAACCTCTCCACAAATCCACGTGGAAACTGGCTGTAAAAACCACTGGGCTCTAAGGGATGATTGAAAAGACACATCATGTGCAGAGATGGTGCTGGAGTGCCACAGCTGGGAGGCCACTTGTCCCCTTAATTAAGGAACTTCAGCACATTTCAAGGCTGGCTGGAGCGGAGGTAACAGGTGTATTCTCCTCCCAAAAGTGTTGATTCCCAAAGGATCACTACACTGCTTAGCATGGAAGAGTCACATCAACAGGGGGTACAAAATCCAGGCATTTTGATGGAATACTACTTGGACCAATTAATGAGCCAGCAGAAAAACTATCTTGACTCAGATTTATGGCTGTCATTCCACAGAAATGACAGCCAGTCAGGAAAGACTGAGGATAAAGAAAACAGGACTCAGATATTCTACCCCATCAACACACTTGGCCAACAGAGGAGCTTACCAAAGCACATAGCAACCCTGTAGGAAGCCAGTACCATTAAGACCAAGGTTAGAGACCTTCTTAAAGTACAATTTCAATCTCTGAAACTGAAAGAAAATCTCAGGCTTGTTTAGGCACCAAGTTAAATGATGCAACTGCAGTAGCCCCTTCCAGAGAAAACCATTTCATAGACCTGTGAACTGTCCCGTACGGGAGAGGGGAAAATCCATGTGAGCTGAGAAGGAAATAACTGTATCTGCAACAATGCAAACATGGTCAGACTGCTTGAGTGGAAAGACCTTGCCATCAGAGGTGTGTAAATGCAAATGAGAACAGAAGACAGACAGGGACTCACATTCTGCAGGCTGAGCTGGAGTTGCTGCTTGTATGGGAGGAAATCCTGTGTCAGCTCCACTGTCAGGTTGTTGTAAGTGAAGAGGCTGTGGAGAAATGCCAGCACCTGCCATGGAGGGAAAGGACACACTGAACTTCTGTGTTTATAATGGAAGGAAAGATGGACAGAGTGTGGCATTTCAGAAATTACATATACAATTATTTTTTCCTCACAACTTTGGAATGCCAACCTTGGTATGGCTTATCCACCAGCGTCCCTGAAGCCCAAGCTACTGCCCATACATCTGTCTGAATAAAACACTCAGAATGCAAGACCCTACAGGGAGACCCAGAGCAGATCTGCAGAGATCCACACGATCCACAGGATCCCACGATCCCATGCTCCACTGCAGCTGGCACTGGGGCAGAGCCACCACCCAGGGCAGGGTCCCTGCCCTCAGCCACAGTCTGGGACCCCTGCAGGCCAGGCTGGGACAGGTGAGCAGGGCAGGTAACAACACCTCTGTCCCTCTGCAGACAGACAGCACTTACCAAACCCAAGGGGGCCAAGATAAGCCATAACAAGACCTGTAGCTCTGTACAGTGTCCAACCTGTTCCTCAGGATCCACAGACAGCCAGAAGAAGCAGGGCTGGGGCTTCATAATTCTTCAGCAAGCACCACTAAGGCTATCAAGCTGCAGCAAGCCAAGGGTGCAGGGTTAACTCCTGCCCCACAGGACCTAATCCAACCTGGCAACTCATCCCTTCCTGCCATTGCCAGCACATCTGAGCATCACCCAATGAGACTGAGAGAAAAAGAAGCTCCTACCGGCTCCACAATACTGAATTTCTTGCTTTCTTGTACTTCCTGGATCTGGTATACATACTCGAGGGAGGACTCAAAGAAATTGTGTCTCTCTTTGTCCACCTGAAGGTCGGCCTAGAAGAAAGAGGGAAAGGTGGAAAAATAAAATACATGACATGTAGTTGGAAAATATTTGACTGACTTTTGTCTGTTAGCCCACACTTAGTGCTGTCCTCACTAAAAACCTGCCTGGTGTCCAGCCCAGCTGTGAACTGGAACATTGGATATTCTTCTAAATCTGCTCATTTCTGGCTCCCTTTCATTCAAGGATCCAAAACCTCTTCTCCCTCTGCAAGGACAAGGCTTTCCCAAAGCTCATTTATTATTTCAGCACAAAACTCTTCTCCACTTCTCTTGACAAGGCCACCATCACCACCCTCTTGCCTGACTCCATCTGGTCCCAGAACCAGCAGTTCTGGAGCTGCAGCAGTGGCAGGAGCACACAATGCCCCCACAGCTCACAGACAGTCTGCCTTGCAGAGATGCTCGTAGGTTGATCTGACAGCTGCTCTGACAGATCTGACCAGATCCAGCTGCTCTGGTGTGGGCTGGAACAGCTGGGTTTCCTTCCTTGCTGAAACATGCCTGCAGCAGCACCAGCTGGAAGGAACCCCCCTCCTCTGCCTGCCTGTGCAGGCATCCAAAAGCACCAGCAGCAAGGCAGGACACCAGGCCAGCAAAAGGAATAATAACTGGTTACTTTCCAGCCAGAACACTTCCCCAGGTGGAAGGGTGGCTGGTCCCCAGCTGTGCCAGTGCAGCTAGTCACTGCCCTTCACCATCAAGGTGACAACAAGCAATGACAATGTCTAAAGTCACTACCAGCATCCAACAGACACAGGAACTATGAGCTTGATTTCCATGGCTTCACAGAGAATCCAGGCTTTGGGTAGATTTAATTGATTGTCAGTTTCAACAGGTTACTGGAAGGGATGACTCCTCTCCCCCTTTTCAAGACCTAGAGCAGCTGGTGACATTGTTTCTGGGCCTAACTCTGAGAAGAAATTCCACACGCACCTCCTGTAACTGAGACTCCTTCTTTTTGGAAGACAAATGCAAGTGGCGATCCAGCATAGAGTAAAACTTCTCACCATCCTTCTCAAACTTTTTCTTTCTTTCCTGTAGGTGCAAGAGGTTGAAGCAGAACCAGTTATTGGCATTTTCCAGATAAGAACATGCATCAACACTAAGATCCTTTGTGCAATTCTGTATTCCCACGGACAAATTTTGGTCAAACCAGCCAGAGAACAGGTGGCCACTTCTCATTTGCTCTGCTTTCACAGCCCCTTGCCTACCTTGAATGCAGTTACACCTCCAGACCCAGTCTTGCAGTACTCTGTGGCACAAGAAGTATTTTTTCATGCCAACATCATGGCAAAAGCCCCACTGCTGAGTTGCTGTTCCCTCTCTCAGTCTTTTCAATACCCAGTAAACTGAAGACATACATCAAAAACCTGTTCACCATCTCCTGACGTGCTGTTCACACAGCCCAGAAACAACTGGGCAAACACTGCAATGTCAGAGATATGTGAAGGTCAAGAAAAGGTTCATTAGATTTTGGCAGCTTTCTGTTCTAGAGAGCTTATCATTTGTTTCTGAGGAGCACCAGAAGGAAAGCAGAAGCCTGGCAGGTCGACAGGCAGGCAGGAAATCCTCGTCACTGTCAGCAGTGGTGCAAAGAGAGCAGAAATGAACGAGAGCAGCAAACAGAGACACTCGAGAAGGAACCCCCAAGAGCAGGCAGGGAGCAGCAGAACTGAGCACCAGGCTGTTGGCTCCTGCCTTGCACTGACTGCGACACTGGTGATCACAAAACAACCAGAGTAGGGGCCAGGCTGACAAATACCTGCTTCAGATGGTATCTGACATATTAGGGATTCCTGGGAGGCAACTAAATTACTAAAATCAGGAAAGTCTAGTCTGGCAGCAGCCTCAGTGCCAGGTCCAAGCAGTTGAGCTGGTGTACACACAGTGCAGGTATGTATGGGATGCCCAGATCCTCTGACTGGCTTTTGAAAGCTCAAGAAAGTGGAAAGCAGTTCCAGCTTCCTGGGAAATTACTGGTATCTTTCAACACCTATCCCCTGAAAGCCCTGAAATCCTGTTCTTTTGCCCCCACTCAGAAGTGCATGGGTAAGCAAGCATACACCAGTGCCACCACAAACCAGAGCAGATGGACTCTGCCAGACTGCTGGGTATTAGGAATTTTCCTCATGAATTCAGTAGTGACCACAGCTTCCCCTGCCTGAAGTTTTGCTTCCCCATTCCACTTGCACAGACTATTCCATCTGTCTGTCAGCAGGATGCCTGGGGGCTCCCAAAACCCCTGGGCTCAGCACAGGTGGCTCCCAGTGACAGTAACAAGCCTTCCTGCCAGCTGCCTTCCAGGGAAGAGGATTCTCTCCCCACATGGCTGTGCTGAAAGCACAATTACCATGAAAAAGTGGCACCAAGCTGACTACCCCTGTTTATGTGTAACTGTCTGGAGCAGGGCAGGCTTAGCCCAGCAAACCTTTTCTCAGCAATTACACATCCTGCCCTGCAGACCCTGGGATTACAGGACACCTGAAGGGAAGTGCATCCTCTGGAATCACCCCCTGCAATATCAGGTGCTGTGGCACCGTGTTAGCAGCCTCACACATCAGAACAAAGAGATCTACCCCAAATCCAGAGGAACAGAGAGTCCTCCAAGGGTGAATCCTAATTTAAGCAGCGCAGCAACTGTGGAGTTGAGGCCAGGAAGGATGATCAAAACAAACCACCACCCTCGTGACTAACGCCCTGATCAGCAAACCCAAACCCAGCACAGCGAAAGCGTTTGCAGAGCAGCAGTTCCTGTGTCTGTAAGGTCACACTCCTGGGCTGTCTGTGCCATTAATGCTCTGTCTAATGCAGCCAGGAACTCGCCTTGTTTCCATTTCCTTAAACAGGAGCCTCCAAACCCCAAGGCCACAGAAGAGCAGGGAGGCAGAGCTGTGGGGCTGCAGGCACAGCGCTCCTCACGTCTCAGGGGAGATGGCTGTGCCAGCAGCAGGTCCTGAGATAGAAAAGCAGGTGCTGCCATGGAAAGCTAGCTCCAAACCCAACCAAGAGCTCCACTGTCTCCACCGAGGTGGCATGCAGAGGTGGTGGTGGCAGCACAGGGATGGTGCCATTCCTGTTCCTCAGCAGAGCTGTGGGTGAGCAGCTGAAGGTGCAGCAGGAGCGGGGCTGAAGCCCTCTCCAGGAGTCCTCCCCTGCCTCTCTCCACCAGCAAGCAGCACACGTTAGGGTGACTCAGCTGTCCCTACCCTGTGGAGAGGCCACCAGGGAAGACAGCCACACTCCAGGCCAGAGCTGGGACCAACCTCTCCTGCTCTCCATCTGGGAGGCTGCTCACCTGCATCAGGAGCTGTGGGAAAGCACAGGGCAAGGGAACAGCTGCCCACCAGAGCCTGGCCACCATGGCCAGGCACAGAAGAGCCCATGGGCAGGGAGCAGGATGAGATGGGCAGGGGGATGTGCAGCAGCCTGGGAGCACGTGGCTCCTGGCTTGTCCCCAGGAGAGGTGACATTGCTGTGGGAGGCTGTGCTGCCCATGCAGATGGCCACAATAACCCATTAAGGAGGCCACAAGCTGTGTGTGGCCATGGTGCCCACACAGATGGCCACAGGAGGCCACAGCCTGCAGCTACAGGGAGACCACAAACCACTAGGCAGCAGCTTTGCCGCCAGCTTGTGGTGCAGATACGGTGGGTTCTGAGGAAGAGGGGTGACCTCTGCTCAGGGAAAGACTGGTGAAGAGAAAGGAGGAGCCTAGGAGAGCAGTGGAGCCCCTTCTGCAGCAGGAGCTGGGAAGCCAGACAGTAACTCCTTTGGGGAGTGCCTCCTCCTCTGCCAGTGCCCTCGGCAGGCAGGGGCACACGGCTGCATTGGGAACACGGAGCACTGAGCTCCTTCTGGGGATTGAAGGGACTGGGAATGCTGTCCAAGACAGACCCACATGTGACAGGACCACAGTGCAGCATGGCATTTCAGGCCACTTACAGGGAGCTTGCCAATCTTTCCCACTCTGGCTAATTAGCATATAACTGAACAGCAGAAGGATGACCTACAAATCCTTCTGAGTTGGCTGCAGAACAGAGCAAGCCAAGACAAAAAAAAAACAACAACACAAAAAATCACCCAGACTGAAGCACAATCTGGAAACATGAGCACAAATTAGTTCCTCATAAATATTCAGCAAAGGGCAGCACCACGTTCCCATTAAGGTTTGCCAAGTCCAAGAGCCACCCACCTTCCGTTTATTGCTCACCGGGAGCAACCGAGCAGCTCCCACCCAGTGCAGGCAGGAGGGTGCTCTGCAAAAACCTCACGCTGGGAGCTTTGATGGGCAGTGCTGTGCCCAGGAATGAGCAGGAGCCTGTGGGACAGCCTGCCTGCTGTGGCAGGTGATCCAGCAGCAGCTCTGGCTGCTCTGCCTGTGCTGGGTCCTGCCCGCACCCCGACTGCCGCCGGCACTGGGGCGACACCGGAGCCCCTCGGCAGCTTCGGGTCCAGCTCACTGGGGGAAAGGGGTAAATGGACTTGCCAAAACTCCCCCTCAACCATTAGTTGCTGATTAGGATCCTCTGGAGGATCCTAATTAGGATTCTCTCCCATCTTCAGAGAGATGGAGTGAGTGGCAAGTGAGAAGCTCAGCTCATGGGCCACTTCTCTCCATAAGGAATTAAACACACTTTTCCTGCTGGGAACTCCCACCTCCATGCACACCTGAGGGGTTTGGGTGCACAAGCAGTGGATGGAGGATCATCATAGCTCATTTTTGTGAGGCACCAGCAGTTAATTCAAAAACAGATTTCTAAAAAGTCGAGGGGTGTAGAAAGAGCAATTATATCAAAGCACAGTCAGTTCATCCTGGCGTTTTTCCCTCACCCACTGCTTTCTTTCAAATGCTCCTTAGGCCCTGCTCCCCCAGAGATGAAAGCAAGTAGAAGTTATTATCCTCCCTTTCTTTTAAAATTATAATTAATGAAATCAATAACAGAATTAACTAAGAGCTTTTAGGAATATATTATCTCCTATGGAAGAAATTTTGACAAACACTGCAGCTATTCAGCATTCCTCTTGCCCTTACAGTACATCCAAACAAGCTTTTTCCTCTGATATTTTTGGTTGGCTTCGTGTTTTCTGAAAAAAAGCTGTCTTCTTCCAAGTGAAACTGGAATTAAACTTTTCTATTCAAATCCTCAACTCAGTAAGTGTGGCCAGGCTCCTCCCAAAGTGTTCCAGCCCCACAGCGTGGAGCTGAGCCCCAGGGCTATGGAGAGGGAGGGATGGGGCCTCCAGCTCCTTTCCACACTCACCCCCTGCCATGAGTGCCAGAGCTGGGAAGTGGGTCAGCTCAGGGGGTCCCAGATCCTCCTTTCTATGTGTGATGTGGCACGTCACAGCACAGCAAGTCACTCACACTGATAGCCAGTCACAGGAAAAGCAGTGACCCCACGGGGCTGTGGCGGGAGGGAGTGGCTGGAGGGGTCCAGTGACAGCCCAGGGCTGCCCGTGTGGGAGCACACCCTCCCGAGGAGACTCCATCCGCCCCGGGAGAAGGGGTGAGTGCAGACTCAGATGTGTTGGTCAGACTGGCTGCGCTCCAGCCAGAGCCATCACAAAGCCCCGATTCAAGAGCTCTTCCTATTTGGCTCCAGCAGCTCGTGAAGGGAACAGAAAACATCTCACAGAAGGCGACGCTGCCAAAATACGGAAACCAAGCAGAGGGCACAAATTCCTTGTGTCATGTCTCCAGCCCGTTCCACAGCCAGGCCTCAGCCTCTGCCCCTGGTGCAGATCAGAAAGGGTCCACGGGGTGATGCCAGGCCCCGTGGGAGGAACCCACACTGACAGGGCACTGCTGTGGGGAGCCTCATTTGTACTTCACACCTTCTGCTGCCGGGTGGGGATGACCTGGAGATGCTTTGCAGGCTGGCAGGTGAAGGAAGGCTCTGTGCCCGAGGTGACACCTGAGGGTGCAGCCCACCAGCAGTGTGGCATAGGCTCCTGTCAGGGAAGCATCAGAGGGGCTGGAGTGGCTGGGGCTTGCTCCCAAACTCGCACCCTCTCAAGGCTTTGGGGGTGGCACTGGGGACAGTGGTACCTCCCTGTGCATCCCTGTCAGCACTGGCACGGTGCAAGGTGCTGCCCTATCAGCCCCTGCATGGAACACTTGTGCTGAGCCACAGCACAGCCTTCTTCCCACTGCAGTGCCCTGGCACCTCTGCAGTTCATGTTCCTCACAAGAAACAAAACCCCAAACCAAACCACGATGGCTGAGCCACCTGCAACCACCCCCTGCCCTCTGCCATCTCTCCAGCTGCTCTGGGCAGTCTCCTGCCACTGCCACCACCCTGTGCTTCCACCTGGAGCACCCTGCCCATCCATAGGGACTGAGGAAGGGCTGCAGGCTGCCAGGTGAATCCGTGTCAGTGCCAGGGCTGTGACACCAGCCCTGCTGAGACCCATGCCTGCCTGCCAGGCACGGCTGCTGCGGAGCAGGACACGGGCACACGGCCCCAGCTCGGCTCTCGGGGCACAGCGTGCTCTGGGCTGTGGGCAAAGTGGCCCTTACACACCTTAAGGGCTCTCTGGGAGGAAAACAGCCCAAAGGACACGACAGCAGGGGCCTGGGCAGCACCTCTGCCATGCTCGTGGCTGTAGCTCTTCAGAGGGTTCCACACACCAGCCCTTAGGGCATGGCAAAGGGCAGGAGGGCCGTCAAGTATCTCTTCTCAAACCCTGTATTTATTAAACGTCAAAGCCTCCAGATGGGCTGGGCTGAATCCAAGCCTCAAGTGTTCTCCAAAACATCTCCATTTCGGAGCTGGGTCAGAGCCAGACCCATTTTAAGCTGCTGCTGAGTAACATGGAACCTGGACTTCTTGATAGCAGACAAGGGAAAAATGATCTTTTGTGCTCCACATGTGCAGAATTCGCTTTTTATAGCTTGTTTCTTTAAAAGTTTGGTCCATCTGAAAGACTCATTAGAAGCTTTATGTAAATATTTCATAACAAAAGCCCTATGACTATAATCAGGTTCTGCCTGCTGGCCTCTCCTGCTTTCCCTCCTTCCCTTCCTCCCTCCCTCCCACTCTACCACACGCTTCTCTGCAGAAAGTATTTTATTCTCAATAGCACTGGCTGAACAAAGGGGAGAGGAGAGAAAGCAGCAAGGAGGATCTCCTGGCTGAAACAAACACTCCTTGCTCAGGACAGAGGCGGTGCTGGAATCAGGCCAGGAGAGAACCCAAAGAATTCAGGAAAAGATGTTGGAGCCTCTTATGATTGAAAAATCAGACTAAAAGTCACAGCACGAACCCTCATGCCAGCAGCTGAAAGCCAGCATTGAACAGGGAGTTTCTGAGCGCCTGAAGTCAGAATGCAGTAGAGCAACTGCTTGTTAACAACAGGAGAAAAATCTGAATTCAAACAGAGCAACAGAAAACAAATCTGTTTACATTGAAAACAAACAAACAAACAAACAAGCCTTACCTTGGTGAACCCTATCTGCTCCTTCCGGAAGTTTTCCAAGGGTTTGATCAGCAAATCACTGGCATTCTGCACCTACAGCGCAAAGAAAAAGCATTTTCATTGCAGGTTGCTGATCAATTTTCTCCTAAACAGAGGCTGAACAGGGCTGGAAGCCAAGAACTCTGAGATTTTAATGTTTTTGACTGGAAACTTCTTCTCTCTCTGTAGGTGAATTCACTTAAACCATCTGTGCCTGCTCTTCCCCATCGGTAACACACACCCCAGGAGGCTTTGGGGGCATCCTGTGGATGATAGGGGGTGGCCCCCATCTCCATCTAACAAGGCTGCTCTCAAATAAAGGATGGACTTCCCTTGTCTCGAGATTCAGCCAGAAGGTTGTCTGTCACAGGAACAGCTAGGGAAAAGGGAAAGCCTGCCTATATCTCTTCCACTCCTGTCTCTTGTCTGAGAGATGCTTTCTCCTGGATGGTGCTCTGCACGCCTTGGATTACCATGAATCCACAAGAAAGCTCATCCCAGTTTGTACCACTGGCTCCAGCCTGGCGCTGGGACCAACCTGCTGCCTCCTCCCATCCCTGCTTCCCTGACCCCAGCTCCAGAGAAGGGAGAGGGGGAGAGAAGGGAACAGGACACCACACAGCCACAGCCCTTCAGGGAATGTAAACCTGATGGACACGGTGAGTGTGAAGCCTCCTGAGGGAGCTGCTGTAAAACAGAACTGGTCCTACAAGTAAAGGGCAAAAAAACCCAACTTTGAAAACTGGACAGTGCCCATAATCCCTGAAACAATACCTTCCACTGCTCCCCCCACTGCCAAAGGAGACTCTGGGGTGTAAATAATAATAAAGAAGTATCTCAGTGCTTTCCTGGTTTCCTGCTGTTCCTTGCCTGCCCATGGACCCTCTGGCCCAGCCTGGCAGGAGCTCCTGCTGCTGCACGAGGCAGGGGAACACAGAGCCAAGCAGCACATTCCTGGCATGCTGTAAGCTCTCCACCGAGCCTAACTTTCATGTTTTTCCTGGAATTAGGAGTGAAGTGGGAAGCCAGCACTGGCTCTGGAGGAGCCCTGGAGAGGCTGAGGGCACATGACAGCAGGAAGCTGATGGCAGTGCATTGCACTGCAGGAGCTGGACCAGCACAGATGGGCTCAGGGACACCTGCCTTCCTGCAGCCAGCAAAAACTGAGCAAAAACACTTCTCATTCTTTTACCCTTGGCTTCACCACAGAGGCAGCTGGTGAGCAGCCTGCACACACTGCAGCCCCTCCTGGGGCTCTGTGCCTGCCTGTGCTGCCTGGGAGAGGCACAGCCACAGCCCCCCACCCCTGCAGGCTGTGCCTGCCCCATGGGACCACGGACCAGATGAGTACAAAGCACATTCCTGGTGCTCCCAGCTTCCCTCTGATGAGAACCCTCACACCGAGGCACACGGTGCTGTGGCTGTGATTTGGCATTTAGCCGTGCCAGGAGTGACAGAGCCCAGTTCCCATCTCCTCACCATCATGGACCTCTCCAGCTCCACTTCGTGCAGCAGCTCTGCAAACTCCTTAAAGGATTCAGCTGTAAGAAAAGAAGAGGCTGGTCAGTGGGGCTGGGATGTGGCACCGGAGTGTGGGACACACGTCAGGACACCCCAATGTGGCTGCACCCCCAGCATGGCCATCTAAAGGCTGGCAAAGAACACAAGAAGAGGTGGCCCCTTTTGGCAGAAACTGTGTGAGGCAATGCCAGGTGCAGGCTGGCCTTGAGGGGTATTTATTTATGCGAGGGAGAGGAGGATCTCCTGCCCAGGGCAATGAAGGAGTGAAGGCCCAGGGAAGGTAGGAGGATGTTAACTAGCTTTTATTAGGAATTGTGTCATAGAGATGGCAATGCAGGCAGCAGAGAAGGGGCAAATGCAGGGAAAGGCCAAACAGGGGGAAGGGGAGCTGCCATCCCCAGGGCCTGCAGCAGGACAGGCCCTGCCACAGTGGGAGCTGTGGGCAGGACAGGGCTGCCTGGACTGCCTGGACAGCTGCCAGCAGCACCAGGATGGGCCTGGCACCTCTGTCCCAGGAAGAGCTGCAGGTGCTTGCCAGGACCAGGACAAGTGTGTCAAATGAAAATGGCCTGGAATGACAGATCACATTCAGCACCAGGAAGCACAAAGTCCATGTACAGGGGGAAAGGCAGCAGGTGTAGACATGGCCACAGACACTGACACCGCTCTCCAAAATGTTAGAAGTGAAACAAGAAGATCTCATTGATAAGCAGTTGGAGTCCAACTACAATAAAGATACCATTAAATCTTTCCTTTAACAAAATGAAATAAGAATAATTTAGCCTGGGGAAATAAAAGACTAGATGGGAGTAGCTGACCCCACACCAAGGGGGAACATGCAGCCCCTCTCCCTGCCCATCGAAGGAGAACTTGGGAAGGGGCTGAATTTGTCACAGGGGAGGAAACCTCAGCAGCAAAGCATTGACAGTGCCAAGCCAAACTCCCATCTCTCCGGGCTGCAAGGCAAGGCTGGGCAAACACCTGCCCATGCAGGCAGTGTGCCTGTGTGCTGGATGCCTGGGGAAACAACCTGATCACCCCAGTGTACCTGGGAACTACCTGGGAGTTAGCTGGGAAGGTTTCCCACACTTCCAGCCTGCTCAGCAGAGTCTGGGACAGGTCTGGTGGGTCCCAGGCTCCTTCTTGCCCTGGTGGGAACATCCCAGAGTGGCTCTGCCAGACCCCAGAGCTCTGCAGTTCAGACCCTCCCTCCCTGCAGCATACTGGGCTGGGCAGGGCAGCACACGAGGGGGCACAGCAGGTGTACAGCAAGGCAGGCACAGGATTAACTTGTCCCACAGGTCAGGGGGACAGTGCTGCTGTGCTCTCTGTGCAAGCTGAGGGCCCTTTCCCCTCATCCACAGCAGCACCTTGGGAGAGGTACCTGTCCTGCTAAAATCCAGCCTGAGGATTCATTCTGCAGCTGCCAGGACACACAAAAGGGAACAACTGCAGCCTTGTGACACGGGCCCTCCGCTGGCAGTGGCACAACAGACCTTCCTGATGAGTCAGGAACTTCTGAGCTCTCCTCCAGTGAGGGCTCCAGCACCCAGCAATGCAATGGCCCTACAGGGTGCACACACCCAGGGCCACAGGTGGCTGTCACTGTGGCTCCCCAGGATGATGGAGTGCATGGACACCAGGGGCCTGAGCCAGGAAAAGAATTATCACTGGGAGAAAGAGAATCCAGCCTCAAACTTACAGGGAATATTCATTCCCTGAAGTGCTTAAAACATTCCCTAGCTGTTTTTTCCCCTTTGCTCCACAGGAAGAGCCCAGGAACATGTTTCCCGGCTCCAGTGCCAGAACAGCCCACTGAGTTTGACCCTCCACCACACACATGAGGCTCAGATCCTGCTGCCAGCCCAGCAGGGCCTGGGAGCAGTGGGGTGGATCTGTGCTACCGGCCTGGGTCAGAATTTGCCAGCCCTTGCAGGGCAGTAGGGAGCAGGGGGGCCACCAGCAGCCACTGCCTGCCCAGCCACACCTGGGAACTGACACCTGGAAGCGCCAGAGTGACTCTGCTGGGCAGCCAGAAGCATTCCAGGAAGGTCCTTACAGCCAGAGGATTCCAGGTTCCCGTGCCTGGGAGGGAAGAACATGCCATCCCATTTCACTGCCTCCTTCATCTCTGCAGGAGCTGTTGATTTGGGTCCCGTGAGGTGACAGTGGAGGAGGGAGCACAGGAGGGGCTGCAGCTGTGGGGTAACACGGGTGCATCCATGACTTTTCACATCCCTAGGGAAAAGTGCTGCTCACGACAGACATCAGCCCAGTGTCCTGACTGCCACCTGCAGTGTCCCCCCTGCCACCCGCTCGGGGTGCCGGGCTGCTCTGCGCCCACACAGCGAGAGAGCAGCGTGACTTTAGCTCTATTTACAACCCAAACACGTTCTCTTGCAGCGCATGAGAAGTGCCTGTAAGTGCTCTGCTTCACTCCCATATCCTGCACATCAAATGAGCTCTCTGCACTCCCACGCAGATCCCTGGCACACTGGCAGGAGATGGAAGCTGCTACGGAGACGTCAACGCCCCACTGCTGTGTCAGGAATAAGGAAGCCTCAGCCCCTGCAGGCACACCAGGGCTTGGGTGGGAGGAGGAACACAGCCCAGGCTTCTCCACGGGGAAAGTGGGGACCTCTTCTTGAAAAAGCAAAACAAATACTCCCCAGCAAAACTGAAGGGAAACATGCTCCTTTCACCACGGAGGGTTTTACATCTGCTGTGATCTCTTCTTGCTCCCCCTCATCCCACAATCCCTTTATTCAAACTCTCTCCCAGCAGCCTTGCGTGGTCGGTGGAGCTTTGTCCCTTCCAGCCAAGAGGAGGGGCACTCCTTTCCTTGCACGGCTGTTTGCCTCAGACCCCTCAGCTCCCAGGGGGGGCATTTATATGGCAGAGTTCTCCCCTCCCTGACCCACGTGTGTTTGGAAGCTCAGCACCTCTGCTGCCATTAGATTTGGAGGCTGACTCATTTCCAGCGGGTTTCACCCAGAGACTTTCCATAAAGGAAACAAGCCTTGGAGGGGCAGGCTGCAATCTGCTTCACGTGGCTTTAAATACAACAGCCCAAGGAACAGGCTCTGCTTCCTTCCCCTTCTCACAGCGGCCGAGAGATCTGACACCAGCAATGTCACACACTGCTGCCACTCTTCAACTGCTGCCTGACAACAGCTGGTTTTCCTTTTTTTCCCCTATGTGCAGCCCTTGAGAGCAGCCTGGAACAGACCCTGTGCCCCGTTCCCCATGCCATGAATGCCCTGTGCTCCTGTGGAGAATGGCTGGAGAATGCCCTGTGCTATGGGCAGCCCCAGCCCCAGCCCAGGCAGGTGGACAAAGCGTTTTGTCTGATGGGGCAGGGTCAGAACCTCGGGGGCTGAGGATCCCCTCTTGTCCCTCCTGCAGCCCCCTGTCACCCCACAGGGTCCAGTGACCCCAATAAGCCAAGAGCAGCTCCATGTGAAACGTGCAGGGTTTGGGGCATTAAGGCCCTTCGGCTCATCCCCCCGGGCCGTGGGTGCTGAGTGACTCCCAGAGCTGTGCCGGGGGAGGGCAGGGATGTAACACGGCTCCAGGATCACTAATCCCGAAGCAGATGTGCAGGGAGCAGCCCTGCAAGGCTGCTCAGGGCACAGATGGCCATTGTTTTCCATTTGAGACACATCCAGCAGCCCTTTTCCCCAGCAGTTTGCAGCCTGGTGCCTTTGCAGGGCGGCGTGGGGCAGTTTGTTCCTCTGAGGCCTTTCCAGCGCAGCGAAGGCAGCTCTGGGAGCACAGCTCCACGGCAGCACCGGGGAGAGGGAGGCTGGGAGGTCAGCACCACCCCTCCTCCCCAGCACCTGGCAGCACGGAGCAGGCCTGGAGCCATGGAAAACCTCTGCAAATTATCCGCTGAATTGGGAATGTGAAACTCGACCCGTGACTGTTCAACTTCATAAAATAAGCTCTGGAAGAGCTGCCTGGAACCCAGCTCCTGAGGCTGCTTAAAAACCATCAGGCAGGCTAATTCCTAGAGAGGGAGACTGTCCCAGTTACTGGAAGTCAGCTTCAAAAAGCAGAGAACTCACCGATATTGATCTCATCATCTGTTAGTGTGTCACCGATGAAGTCGAACTGGAAGGACTGCAGAGTCTGGGAGAACTTCTGCACCGCTGAGGAGTACCCTGGAAAAGGACAGAGCAATCAGCTGGGGGTTCTACAAATGTTCTACAGGGGCTGCACATCTTAGGAATTCATCCTGAATGGAACAAGACCATAGGAAGGTAGTTATGAAAATCCGTAGGCATTGGGAATTCCAGCCCTGCAGAAAAATTCTGCAGCATTAATAACCCCCAGAGGATGCAGAGAACACTGGATTTATTTTTTTTTTCTCTCTCTGAAAAAGCTTCTGCAGCACTAATGGATGCACCACACAGTACAACTGATCAATGGCCTTGTGTCCAGCCACATACAGGAAGGGACACTGACACACTTCCCTGCAGGAAAACATTCAGGAGATACTCCAGGGCTCTGTGTGCACCAGCACAGCTCCTGGGAGCACAGGGGCTGTCGGACAGGCTGGCCACTGTTCACAGGAATTGTTTCATAATATGGGAGAAAAATCTGTAGAGTCAGAAAATAAATGTGAGGAAAAAGGCAGGACTAAAAATAACTGTCTCTCTGTGGGGTGATGGAGACAGACAGGCCCTGAGGGAAGGACAGTGCCACAGAACACAGAGCTGAGCCAGGGGGCTCAGCTGGGCTTGCCTGGGCACCCACAGATGGCCCTGGGACCCGCTGCTCCCGCTGGTGAGGAACAGTCTGGAAGCATAGAAATTGCCTGATGTTTTCTGTGGCTCAGTCCAAATTATTTTTGGATCTCCCAGAGAAGTTTCTGGCCCAAAGGAAGCTTTGTGTCTTTGCGCCCTGTGTGGCTGCAGGACGCGGCTGGACGGCGTCTGCTGGCATTGGCAGAGGGGCCCTGGGACGGGACAGTGACACCACAACAGAGCCTGACCCAGGGGGGACAGCGGGGACAGCACACTCACTGCATTGACCACATCATCCTGCACAAAGATACAACAGTTCCTGAGATACAAACAGGAGGAGGCTGCACTTGCTTGACCTCAGGGAGTAGGAGCTAGGTGACAAAAAGAAAAGCAAAAGAATAATGTTAGACTGATTTACATTGCTACTTTCTGTAATTTTGAATTCCAGCTACAGGCACTGTCCCAGGCTGGACTCTCTTTGCACAGAGATGGCACTTCCAGAAATTAATGAAATTACAAATAGGGAAGATGTGATGGCACATATATTAATGGTCAGCCGCTCCCACCACTGCTTTTCCAAACCAGCACCGTGATTTTTATATATAGGAATATATATATAGTGTATAGGAATATATATATTAGTGTACATGGATGGGTTTTTTGATTTGAAAATAAAAATTACTACTGTGGTGGCAATCATGGGATGTTCTGAAATGCTGCTGTGAAGGGGGGAGAAAAATTGGACAACCTCGAAATGAATGTTGGGGAAAAGAAATCCAGTGTCCTGTGTGGGACACCGGCAGGTCCCCAGACTGCCCTGCTTTCCCTGTCCCCAGGTCAGGGGCTCCTGACCCTCCACAAGGCCCCTGGGCAGGCAGGGGTGGGGGGCTGCCAGGCCTCCAGTGCCGGCTCAGAGTGCAGTCCCTGCTTCTCCCTCAAAAGCCTCGTTCAGCAGCTCCCTCCGATGGGTCAAACCTTTGCTCCTGAATGGGCAGATTCAGGCCTGAATGTCGCTATTTAGCCCCAGCTGCCAGGGGCTGGAGCACGTAAATGGGTGAACTCTCACACAGAACGATGTCATTGACTTGATGGAAAACCTCAGCAAATAATTCCCCCTCAGTCCCTCAGTGCTCTCTTAGGCCAGGCCGGAGGCTCATTCAGCCCTTGCTCAGGGGGATCTTTGTTCATCCCCCCTGCAAATCCCGTCACCGTGACGCTGCTGTGGCCCCAACCAGCCCCTCCCCTGCTGCTGGTTGAAGGTGATTTTCAATCCCTCCCTTCAAACTCCCCTCCCAGCCCAGTGTGTGTCCTTGGGCCCCTCTGAAAGCAGCAGCACCCCCAGCCAGCATCCATCTCTCTGTCTGTCCCCTCCGGGAGTGCTGGCTGGGGGCAGGTGACAAGGCACCACGGCTCCAGTGTACCCGTGAGGCAGGAGCACAGCAGCACACGCAGGTCCCACGGGTGGTACCTGGCAGGGACACAGGGTCTCCATGTGCCATGTGTCCCTGTCAGGCCAGGGGAGAAGGAGGGAGAGAGGGAGAGGGGGCGTGAGCCTGTACCATGCGTGCCTGGCGGGCTCTGGAGGAACCCTTAATGCAAACCAGGCTTCTCCAGACCAACACAACTCGACTCACACACGTAGCCAGCCTTGGCTGAACACTGGCTCCTGACAGAGCTCCTGTGTGCATGCACAGGACAGCATCGCTGCTGCTGCAGCACTGCCAGAGCTCTGGGGTGTGACTGGGGCACGGCCTGGGCCTGACTGACTGCTGGCACCATGGGACACCTTTGGGGTGTGACTGGGACACAGAACAGGGCTGACTGACTGCTGGCACCATGGGACACCTTTGGGGTGTGACTGGGGCACGGTGTGGGGCTGACTGACTGCTGGCACCATGGGAACAGAGGATGTCCCCACTCGGGGGCTGTGTCCCTGCAGGGCCCAGCACCAGGCCCTGAGACAGAGAATTGGTGTCAGTGCTCAGAGACACCTGGTGGGACGTTGCCCCTTCCCTTGGTGGCACCCGAATGGCAGGGTGGTGACACCAGCAATGAGGAAAGGCAGTGGGGTTGGGGAGAAAGGGATAAGCCATGGCCACAGGAAAGAGGCTTGACCACAGGAAGGAGCCAGCAGGAAGAGATTTGCTGTGTGGAAAAATAGGGCTCCATCCCACGCTGGGAGAGATAAGTCCGTACTCTCCCTTGTTTTAGCCGTCGGAAATGTTTCACCCCCTCCAATACAAACACTTGGTTGCCAAAGGCTCCTGCTCTGCACCCCCAGAGCCTGGCAGGAGGGAGAGGCACCTGCAGGGCCTGTCCTGCTCCCCCAGCACCAGGACCCAAGGATCAAGGGATAATGCCATGCTCCAAGCTGGAATATCCCTGTGAACCGCACGCTAAGGATCAGCTCTACCCCAAGGACCCTGCCTGCTCAGCCTGTTTCCATGGAAACACACCAAAATGAATTTGATCAGGAGTCCTCAAGCACTCCTCTCCCTTCCAGCGTCAGGAATAGTGCCAAGTTTCACCATTTGTGGCTACAATAGTTTACTCTTCTAGTCAAAATGAAGTTGCATCCCTGCACAGAGTGGCCCCGGCCGGGCTGCAGGAGCAGCAGTGCCAGCCGTGCCGGCCTCAGGAGGCACACAGAGAACTCAGGGCTGTATTTATGTGTGGATAAACACACCTCCAGAGCCAGCAGCTCTGGAAGGATGTGCCTCACAGCCTGCTCAGTAAGGACCTACGATTCTCACATCTGCCTTTGACAGCAACCACAGGTAACCAAAAACCACAAACAAAAAAGTGCTGCCACCGCTGCAAAAGCCACAGGTCTCTAAAAAAGCACAAACAGAAGCAGAGCCCCAAACCAGGCTGTGCTGCTGCTTCTTCCTCCAGTGCTTAGAACTTAAACCACAAGGAAACCATCACCACAGAAGAGAACCATGGGGGAACAGGGTGAGCAGACACGGCCAGGGTACGGGGCACTGAGGTGCTGCTCGAGGTGCCACAGGTGCACATCCTTAATTAGCTTTACTAATTGCAACTCAGAGGTCACAGACTGTGTGACTGCAATGGTCCTCTGTTCCCAGGAGAGGAAACCATGCCCCTGAGCACACAGAAATAGAAGTGGCCGTGACAACCAAGCGGTGACAGCTATGGGGACCAGCAGGATCTCTGAGCCAGGACAACCTGGGCTGCTTCATTTAGCACCACAGGGACGCAATGGGACATCAGTGTGACACAGGTGCAAAGAACAGTCTGATTTTTAAAAATAAACAATTTGAAACCTAACAGAACATCTCCCACGGTGCAGGAGAGTAGGTGTGGAGGGTACACATCACATGGGCCAGGGCCAGGCTGCCCTCACCCTCATTGTCCACACCCAAACAGCCTTTGTTTATATGACCCTCGTTGGCTGTGCAGCAGCTGGTATACACAGCACCACTCTGCTTCCTCCTAGGAAACAGCCAGGTGGGAATTGCTGCTCCTCCAGAAGCTAAGGGGCAGAGCAAGCAGTGGGTTCAGCCAGCCCTTTGGCTAATCCCCATCACATGCTGCTCCCAGGGCATCACACTGCAAACTAAAGAGGAAAAAAAAACAAAATAAAAACACCTTCCCCCAACCTCATCATCTTTGCAATCATTGGCCAGTGACACTTCCAGTGCAAAGGCAGTCCTGAGTTTAATCTGATCCAGCTGAAGGCATGAATAGCTGAGCAGTGATGGGGCTGCAGCATCCCTGTCCTGTTCCTGGGAAGGGACAGGATGTCCTGGCCCACACTGGAAGGTGGGAAGTGACTTTCCCTGGTCTCCCTGCCTGCACCTACGCATGGGCAGCTTGGGGAGGAGCAGCCAGCAGAAATTTCCATGGGGGAAAAAGCAATTCCTGATGTTCTGCCACTGCCTGACCCACAGATTGCAGTGCCAGAGCTACTCAGTCACAGCTTCAGCAACCCATGAATAAAACCCATAAGGAATCAATAGGGAAAACACAGCCTGGGTTTGACTGTGGCAGTGCAAATAACCAGAGCAAAGCTAAGCAGGAGCTCCATCTTTGCATTTTGCTTTCTTCTTCTCCAGATTGAAAACAGAACTACTTGCTTTCCTTTCAAATAAGCAAACAAAAGACAATAAAAGTTCACTCTGCCCTTAAACAAGAGCATTTTAAGACACGGAAATTTTCGGGTTGGGGTCTCAACCCTGGAAATCCATTTTTGTCAGGGAAACGTTGCAAGACCCTGACACACAGCAGCTGAGGACAC
The DNA here is from genome assembly GCA_017589585.1 of Phylloscopus whistleri. Classification (NCBI taxonomy): domain Eukaryota; kingdom Metazoa; phylum Chordata; class Aves; order Passeriformes; family Phylloscopidae; genus Phylloscopus; species Phylloscopus whistleri. Next base: position 471,796 of record JADMLD010000294.1, read on the forward strand.
ACCCACATTTCCTACTAATGGTCCCTATGGATGATTTTCTCCTCCCTGGTGGAGAGCTGTGCACAGCATACGCACAGCATGGGAAATGCCACTTTTCCCAGCATGCAGAGAGAGGGCTGTGATTCCTGAGGGGAAAATAATGTGCCCATTGTTACCAACTCCCGCCAAAGAATTCCCCAGGGAGTTGCATCACTAAGGAGATGGAGCTGATCACCATCAGCACCCTGGGGACAAGGTTTTGGACACAGCACCTGACCCACTGCTTCCCAGGAATTCTCCGTCTTTGCAGCAGAGTTTTAGGAGCCAACACACAGAGTAAATGGCCAAGGGGCCAGACCCTGCTCTGAGCTGTTGGATTTACACTGTGTGTACTACCTGCATGAAAATGTTCCACAAAAATACCTCAGCCTGGACAGCCATGAGCTCCCTGCCCCAAGCCCAGATGTGCCATCAGGATCAGGAGTGACGAGCCCTGACTCATGGAACACTCCCAAATACTCTACACAGAAACTCAACACAGAAGCTCCAACACAGAAACATACTGATTTTCTCAGAGGAGGATAAAAAAAGTAACCTTCAGGTCAGCCTTCTAGATAGTCCCAAATCCACACAGGATCCTGCAAGGGCTCCAGCCCTCTCAGTGCTGCAGAGGAGAGAGATGCTCACCACTAGGGAATTACAGAGCGGCCCAGGACAGGCAGTGCCTGGCATTGACCCAGGGCAAGCCGTCCGCAAGTGCCCCTGAAGGCTCTGTGGGGACTCAGAAATCCTGACACATTGGACAAAGGCCATTTTTCCCACACTGACACGGGTTTTCCACTTGCCAGGAGTAAGTGGCTAGCATGAACTGCTAAAAATAACTTGCTATAATTAGCTGCGCTTTACAAATCTCTTGCAAAGGAATTTACTGGATGTCGCACACCCGGTCACACATTTACCTCTGCTAATCAGCCCTTCATTGACTGAGTTGTTCATAAGCTGCCACTTCCCTTTCACAGCCAGTCCAGCCCAGGCTCCAGGCAGAAGAGCAGTGCTCCCAGTAAAAAGACATTTCAGAGTAGCTCTCCCTAACCAGTGACCTTTTGCTCTGCAGGTTGGTTACCTGCCCTCTGGACCATCACCTCCACTCACACATTCCCCTCCCACTCGTCCCCCACCCTCCACAGTTTCTGCTTCCTGTCCTAAACTTCAATCTTTTATTCTCATGAATCCTTCTCCTTGCCCAGCCAGCCTTGTGGGAAGTGCCCAAACGTGCTTGACAGGCTTATTTCCTTATTTACTGTTAAATTAAATACCCAAGGACCCAGACAGCAATGGTTCACTCCCATCATACAATTCTCACGCCTGCCTTATCTCCCTCACTGCCTGAAGGAAACCGCCTCTGCTGAACCTGCTGTGCTCCAGAAGAGCTGGCAAAGGTTATGAGGCTGCACCTCGAAGCTCAAGGCAGTTGAACACACAGAAGGGCTTTCCTGGATGGCTGGAGCACAACGAGATCATGGGTCTCCTCACCAACAGCTTAGAAGTTGGGCAACTATCAGCCTGAAACCCCAACCAAAACACAAGGCAACCAAGCCAGATGGGAAGGACAACAAAGTTTTGGGGTATATTGGTCTGTTTTGGAGAAAACTGGGAGTGAGTGATGTGGGAGACAGCTTCTGGGAGAAGGATGCACTCTCACCCTCCCTTGGATTAAATTATCCAGCATCTTCTTCCCAAGACCTCCACAGTGACAGATCCATTGATCAGGAAGAGAATCATGCAGCAGAGCCACATTTCAAAGCAAATACATGGCACACACCATTCTCCCAGTGACATTCACTGGCTTGAACTGGTTTCCTAGAGAGCAGCACCTCAGGCTGTACGTTATTATTTTCATAAGGGAGAGTGTGTTGTGGATGAATTGTTTTAAATGCTTCTTGCTTCTGGAACACAAGGGCAGCACAGGATGCTGCAGCACAGCCTCCTGCCTGGCCCAGCTCAGCCAGGGCACCCCTGCTCTACCCACGGCAGCAAAACTCCCACTGGCATCAGCACTTCCCTCCGTGCTCCTCAGGGTGAGCCATGGCTAAAACTGCACTTTGGAAGGCTGAACTTCTCAGGGAATAGTTTTTTCCCCTTTGGCATTTTGCTGGCCTTTCGAATCAACCTTGCAGCCCCGCAAAGCTGGATGAGTTGCTTCAGCAAAACTGGAAAGAGACACAAGGCAGCCAGCCCAAAACACGTGGCCAACTGAAATGGAAGTTAAGAAAAGAGGAGCGGCCTTAGAAATCGGCAAAAGTGGTGAAATGCTCAGTAGGAAATAATGCAACTGTTTTTTAAACAAATGGTCCCAGGGTCGCAGAGGCAGAGTCACAAAGGAGGAAACGCCATCACAGTTCTTTGGTTCACCACAGCCCAAGCCCAATCGTGGGGCTGGTGCTGCCACAACTGCAGGAATTTCAGATCACCTGGTGTCCCAGCCTGACTGTCAGCACACCAGGGAATTGCTCAGCACTGCCCTGGAGCGCAATGAACCTGGGCGTAGGAGGGAGAGCCACAGCTGGGGAACAGTGCCCAGCCCTGTGGGCACCAGCACTGCTGGTGAAGGTGGTGGGCAGCTCCTGTCCTGGGCAGTGTGGTAGGGTGACTTTATGCTGCTTGTATCCCCAATCGTCTGTTCTGTTTGTGCTGTATATTCAGTTCTGTACCTTTAAAACTTGTTCTGGGAGTGAAGGGGGAGAAAGAAGCAGCGTGCAGTTTGTTTTGAGAAAACTGCCTGACTCCCACACATTGCTTCTCTCCGGTGTTCGTCCGAGGCACGGACAGCGGTGGGACAGAGATCTCCTGTGCTTTTAGTTAGTTTTAGCTAGCTAGCTAGGCAGAGAAGACTCCCTGGACTGTTTTTTTTCCTTTTTCTTGGGACTGTTTAAATCTGCTCAGGACTGAAAAACCCAGAGGAGCAGCGAGGGCTGGCACCTGCGGCCCCGCCGGGCCTGGACCTTCGGAGAGACTGAGTGAGCTGAGCTACACCCACGGCAAGGACTGTCTCTGTTTGCCATCTCTCTTCGGAGTGGCCAGAGGTTTTATTGTTTCATATTATTGATTCTTTGCATTTGTGGGCATTTTGTTTGTTAAATAAATAGTTTTTTCCACTTTTCTCCGAGGAAGTTCTTTTCCCGGACCGGCTGGGGAGAGGGGCCGTTTGGGTTTGCTCTTCCAGAGGAACCCCTTCGGAGGTTCTCCCCCAAATTTGCCCTAAACCAGGACAGGCAGTCAGCGGCTCCCAAACCCCGCATGGGAGGCTCCATGGCAGCACTCAGCAGCTTTCCTGAGAACTCCCAACGGAGAGGTTGCTGGATGCCTGGCCCTGCAGCAGGGGTGGCCAGGTGAGTCGTGGGGATGGTGCTGGCAGGTGAGCCCTGGGGATGGCAGTGCCAGGCGAGCTGTGGCTGCGGCTGTGGGTGACACTTCGGGGCTGGAAGCCAAGCAGGCGGCCAGCTGGATGCAGGGTGAGGCCGGCAGGTGGCTCTGGCTGCTGCACCTATTGATGCACCTGTTTACATCACTGTCCCACAGAAGCCAGTCACCGCCTCAGAATACCAGCCTGGGGACAGGTCCTCGGGCTGGGGCATGAAGGACAGACTCTTTGAAAAATAAATACACGCAAAGCTGAGCCATGAAAAACAAATGGACTTTCCCCTCCCTTGAGAGGAGTGAGCTGTCAGGGAGGGGCAGCAGCCGCCTTCCCAGGGGCATCAGGAGAGCGAGGGCAGAGCTGCAGAAATCCCTGCAGTGCTCCAGGCCACCCAGAGCCCCCGGCTCCGAGAGCAGCCGAGCAGGCTCTTGGCACGGTGCTCTGGCGTGAGCGGCAGGAGAGGGTGTGCTCCAAGATCCGCGGCTCCCCGCTGCACAGGCAGGACGGACACGGGGAAAACAAACATGAAAACAACGGACTCTTATCCGGGGCAGAGCACGAGCAATCCCCACGGAGACGTCTCATGATCTGCAGAGCCCTCCCATGCATCTCCCTGCAGCCCCCCTTCCCAGGCAGGGCAGGCTCCGGCGGGCGAGGAGGGAGCCGCGCTCGCTCCAAGCACAGATGATTTCAGAGTTTCCTTCGATAAGGGCGCAGCGGGGCTGGGCAGGGGGCCAGCTGAGTCACACAGCCGGCCAGGGAGGGATCGCCGGCGGCTTACCAGCGATCCGAAGTGGTTCGGTGCGGGGAGGAACGCGCATCCCTCCTGATCCAGGCTGGGAGGCGATGCCAGCGTGGACATGGCCTGTCCTGCACCGGCTGGCATCTCCCGGGAGACTCCGGTCAACCCGACCGGCACTGGGGCAGCCTGACCTGCAGAGCACACTCAGCAGGGCTTTGCCAGGAGCAATCCCCACTCTGGGCACCTCTGCAAGGACTTGGGGGGTCTGGCTTTGTGCTTCCACCTCAAAGGGTCCCCCAATGCTCTGCAAGTCACCAGTTCATCCTGTGATGGATCAGGAACAGATTGTGCCCCTTGTTCTCCACTCTCAGAGCTACGAGGTTTAGTAACATTAGTAAACCTATTCTTGTTTTAAACATCCCCAGGATCTTCAAAAGCAGGCTTGGCTGGGAGAACAGGATAAAAAGTAGAGAGACCAGACTGAGAGAGCAACTGACTTCTGGGCTGTACATATATTTATAGACTTTATCTCAGGCTATTCTGCTGCTCTTATCATCACTTGAACAACTCATGACTGCACGTTCACCTGCATGGAGAATTCGGGTGGCAGGAAAGGACACGGGGCAGAGAGGCCGTGTCTGAATGTGCCCCAGGAGGAAACAGCCAGCATGGCCTGGGATCACTGCTCCCAGAAGAGCAGCTGGGCTGGGGGCACTGAGGAGGCTGTGAGACACCACACAGGCCAGAGTGGACAATCCACCATCCCCAGAACAGGAACAACAAGGTTCCAAGACCTTTCTCATGCACACGCGTCAGAACCTCAGACAGAAGATTTACGTGTTGGGAAGATTCATTTAACGCTGAGTAAGGAAAAAATAACTGCTGCCTCCTGAACTTCTCCAGCACTTCCAAAGCTGCTGCATTTTGGTGCTCGGGACCTGTAAATGGTGCTGATTGTTCACCAGAGTTTTTTCTATGAACCCACAGTTCTCCAAGCCCCTGTGTCCCTGGCAGGCAGTGCCGCACAGCAGCGCTCTGGACACCTGCAGCCCCCACAGCAGCACCTGCCCCTCTGTCCCTGGAGAACAGCCCAACCTGGCCCTGCAGGCCCTCCCTGCAGCTCAGATCCATGGCTGGGCAGCCAGGGATCAGTGCCAGAGCCAGGCTGTGTGGGCAGGAGGATGCAGCGTGGCCAGGATGTGCCACAGGTGTCCGGCTGCGTGCCGCAGCAGATCCGAGTGGGCACACCACTGTCACTCCACAGAGCCAGGCTGGCACCCAGCAGGACAGAAGCCACCTGTGAAAAGCCTGGGAACAAGCATGGGATGCCACACCTCTAGTTACCAGCGTGCCACCACACCAACAGCATTAGGAAATAAAATATTCCAACAATACCTCAAGAAAAAAGCCAGAAAAGCTGAGTCTTCATGGAGTGACTCAAGAGGAAACTCTTAGGTCAGCAGCAGTGCTGCTGTGAGCTGTGGGCTGTGAGACACACAGAACATGGATAACACCCCCCATCCTCCCAGGGAAGGAGCCAGAAAAGGCAGCAGAAGATGGATGAAAAACTCCCTGCATGCCTCATATGCAGCGCAAGAAAAAATATCCTTAAACACATGAAAATGACTTCACCTCTTGTCCCAGCCCCTTGTGCTGCTGTAGGCAGGCAAGTCCTTGGGAAGCATATCTGGGCTGGAAAAAGCTGTGATAAAATATTGCACATTGGTTTGTTTCAGCTGGACCAAGGCTGGTCCAGAGCCCTCCCACCAGCCCTTGAGCTGGCAAGGACAGGGCTGGCTTGGTGCCATTGCCAGCCATCCTTGCCTGTATTCCTGCTCTGGGCTTCCTAAAACAAACCCAGCACTGGGCACACCTGGGCATGGATGGAGCAGCTGTAACCAGCAGCAGCCAGTGGGTGCTGGGGGGGAGGCTGGGGAGCTCAGGATTGTGGCAGGGAGGGTGTGAGGGGCAAGGAGCCAGGCCTGGGGCCATCACAGCACGGCCAAACCATCCTGTGCCCGGCCTGGCGCCTCAGCCACCAGCACAGCAAACCCAACAGTGACAACTTGCCCGGCCAGAGAGCTGCTCCAGGGGGAGCAAAACCCAGGAAAAGCACCTGAGCCACCGGAGCACGGTGCCTTGCAGCTGGATCTGATAGATCCCGTGCTGGCCCCTCGTCTCTCCTGCCTGCACTGAGGATACGGCTCTGGCGCTGGGGGTGAGCTGGCTTTTGGGAGGGTTTTTGTTCTTTTTTTTCTGCTATTGTGTTTTAGTCTCTGGTTAAAGCGTGTCTGGTTTAGATTTGCACTAACTGGGGCCCTAGTTGTGTGCTCAGAGCCTGCAGCCCAGGAGCAGGAGCTGCTTCATCAGCAGCTGTTGGCTGCAGAGACCCCCTCTGCCCACCTGTGCTGAGGATGCCTGCAGGATGCAGGTGCTCCCAGGGAGACCTGAGGTCTGGCTCTGGGTTTGAGGTCTTTTCAGACAATTAGGGGTGGGAAATCAGAAGAAAATTTACCAGCAGCAACTGGTGCCTTTACTGGTTGAAATCCCCAGTGAGCATGAAGAAGACCAGCAAGGAGCTGCTAATTACAAGGATCACATTATTGCTGGAGGAGAGTGATGCATTTTCCAGCAGGTCATTTCCCCCCTGCTCCACACTGTCTCATGGCTAAGCTGTCTTTGTGGGATGGGACATTGTCACTGCAGCACCTCAGTACCCAGCTGTGCCTCCCAGCAAGGGTGATGCCTGTCTGGAGAGCTGCAGCCTCTCCTGGTGTGGGATAGACTCCTTCTTCTTCCCCATTTTCCAGAGGAGCTTTAGGGTTGTTTGGACACAGTCCCCAGGATCTGGCTGTAACATACTGCAGGAACAGATTCCAGCCATTGTCCCCACAGCCTTCCCATGAACCAGGACGTGGGGTTCTGGGGAACTGGGCAGACCGGCTACTCTGGGTGGCTTCAATCCCATTAAAATAACCTGCTCCAATGCCACGCTGCTTCCCACACTCCACAGCATTAAACCCTCAGGCACCACATCAACAACAGCACAGAAACCTGCCCAGGTCTGCCATGCTGAGGGACACAAGAGCTCCCTGAGGGGAACAGTGCTGTGGGACCTGCAGGGATGATGATGATGGTGGGACCCCATTTGTGGGGAAAAGCTCACACAGCCCTTACATATTCCTTTATCATGTTATCCTTCAGAATGGAGTGCTCACAGTACTGGGGGAGGCTGGGAGCTGCCAGCACAGTCCCAGGCACTCTTGCAGAGCTCCACGCTGGACAGAAATCAAGTGCAAAACCACATACGCAGCATTTGCATGAGAACTCACAGCTCTTCAAGCTTCAAAGGACAATTTTCACCATCACAGCACTCACAGGTACTAATGAGAAAAGCCGCCACCTGACATTTCTCCAGCTCTATTTAATTGGGAGAGAAGATCAAAGACGGGGGAGATAGGTGGTTTTGCATTATCACACACACAGCAGAGCAGGGCGAGCAGGAGAGATTAAAGAAACCCACACTGAAGCACAGAGAGAAACTGCTGCAAAGCAGCCATTCTCACATCCACAGGGATGCCACGGAGACACAACATGGATCCACCCTGGTAGCCTAGAGAAATGTGCCCTGAGTGAGGATCCTCTGCTCTGGGCATGGAGAAGCTGCTGTTGGAGCTGAATCCCCACTGCCCACATCAGGTCCTGGCCATCCCAAGGGGATGGGCACCAACACGAAGGGACAGACACCTCCCAGCCCTTCTCCCTTCCTGACCAGGGACAGGCCACGGTGGTCTCAGCCCTGCCAGTGTGGGACCAGCACTGCCAGTGACTCTTCATACTCCTGGCACTGAAAAACAGGGGACGCAGCCAACATTACAACAAAAATAATAATCCATTTCTGACTCAAAGTATTCTTTTCTATTACTGGCCTTCACACCCAAGCCTGTTACAAATGAACAATAGTATTATCCGCTTTTGTCAGTTTAATTCCCCACTTGGCAACATCGAATACTTTGTTTCCTCACCGTGTCCCACATAGTTGTGACTACTCAGCTGTTGCAGGGGTGTCAGTCAAGGAGAGAAAATGCCACACTCAATTTCTTGGTAGGGCTGTGACTGCAGGATGACCCTCCCCAGGATAGCGTGGACTGCAGGCTCCTGGAAGAGCTTCACCCCAGAATTTTTTTTGTTCCAGTTGGTGGCACACCAGTTGGGTGGAGGGAATAGAACCATTTTTTCCCAATCCATGAAAGGCCAAAGGGGTTTAAACCCACCTAAAGTGCCCCCCTCATTCAAGTAACCTGGCCTTGAATACTTGCAGGGATGGGGCAGCCACAGCTTCTCTGGGCAACCTCTGCCAGGGCCTCACCACCCTCACAGGGAAGAATTTCTCCCCATTATCCCATCTAACTCTGCTCTCTTCCAGTTTGAAGCCATTCCCCATTGCCCTGTCACTCCATCCCTTGTCCAAAGTCCCTCTCCACCTTTCTTGTAGGCCCCTTCAGGTGCTTCACCCTCTGTCCTCATTGGATCTCACTCTCCTGATGGGACCACCACCACTTTTGCATCCCAGCAGCTGAGGGCACCTCCATCCCACCCTGCCAAGGGGCACAGAGGGATTGTCAGCCATGGCTGTCCGAGTGGACATTGGGATCTGCCAGCTGGTGACAGTGAGGCCATGGCCAGTGAACACCCCAGATCCCCACCCACAGCCCCACATGGACAGGATTCAGAGATGTATCTACTTTTTTTAAGTTATCTGTTGGCTAAACACAGGGAGCTGATGGAAGCCCAGGGAGGATTGTCCCCAGCTCCTCCCTGGCAGCCTGCTGGATCAGCTACAAAAACACCCCACGGCATTTCAGGCCAGAAATCCTCAGCCCTGGGGGTTCTCAGTGCTGTCTGGGTGTGCTCTGCTTTCTTCTGCTTCTGCCCTTCCTCCCTGGCCAGTCTCCCTGGGCCGGGTCTGCTGACCCAGCAAAATCCCTCACATCCCTGTGCACTGCAAACACCGAAAAGGGAAATGGTTTTGAACAAAGTGATGAAGAAAAGCATTTCCATTAGCAAGCAGGTTTGTTTTTAATCCCTCTGATTTCCATTTTGCTGGGGTTTGTTTTTTTTTTTTGCCCTGGACTGCGCAGGGATTTGGGGGTTTTGTAGGCACGTTAGGTCTCACAGCCCTGTGACGTCGGCGGTCTCAGTCACACCAGCTTTTGTCTCTGCTGCTTCCAGATGGGCAAACATGGGCTATTCCAGCCACGGCCTCGATAACAAGGAAGCTCTGATTTATTCTGAACAAAAGGGCAGCAGCTAAACCTATTAACACCAACTGAAACCAACCAGCTGGCAGGAAAACTGTGTGTCACCAGCGTGGATTGTCTGTGTCCCTCCACTGCCCTCATGGATGCTCTGCTGGCCTGGATTCTACTGCATCGATAACAGCAGGGAATCACGGAATCATTCGGGTTGGAAAAGACCTTTAAGATCACGGGGTCCAGAAAGGCTCGGGGGACTACACAGGGAAGGCGTGTATGAAGGTGTATCCACAGCTGTGGGGAGGGAGAACAAATCTAAGCAGACAGAAGGTCAGTGTCAAACACGTGGGACTCGGTGGTTTCAGGTGACACAACCCGGCCCAGGTGCTCTCCGGCGATCCCTCAGCACTTCTGAACGGCCGACTCCCGCAAAGTCAACACCGAAATCGGCATTTCATTGGGGAAAAACACGCTCACCGCGCTTTAAAGGATGACAGAACACCGACAACAAAAGGAGGACTTAGAGCAGGAGGGCCCGTCTGAGGCTCACGGCGGGCCCCCAGGGTGACGGGATGCCCGGCGACGAACCGGCCACGCTCCCCCCGCGCTGGGGAGATGCGGAATAAATAACGGAGCACCTTCCCCGAGCGGGGATCACCGTCCCCAGACGGGCAGAACTGATGCCTGGGAAGGGCTCGGCCGGTCCCGCCGCCCGCCTCAACCCAGCGGAACGGGGGATCCGGCCCGTCCCTGCCTGGGGACAGCTGCGGGTGGCCCCGGGGGTGGCAGTGCAGGGACAGGGACACCGCCGGGGGTGACAGTGCAGGGACAGGGACACGCCGGGGGTGGCGGCCGCTGCCCCGGGGAGCGCCAGCCCTCCCCGGAGCGATGCAGGGCACGGTCCCGAAGCGGCTCCAGCACGGGGGCTGCGGGCGATGCCCAGGGAACGGGACACACCCCAATGGACCGGCCGAGCCCTGCCCGGACCCCCGCCCCGGCCCGCTCACCGCGGATGGCGGCGATGAGCGCGTTGCCGTCCTTGATCACCTCCTTGATGAACTTGTTGGTTCTCTCCAGCTCCTGCTCGTAGCACTTGAGGCGCTCTCGGAAGTCGGGGCTGTCCAGGTAGCAGTCGCTGAACTCCAGCGGCGGGTGCCCCATGGCCGCGCCTCGGCCCGGCTCCGCCGCGCTGCGCCTACCGAGCGCTGCCGCCGCCGCCGCCCCGGGCGCCCCGCGCCGCCGGCATCCCGCGGGCCCGCCCCGCCCGCCCGGCCCCGCCCGCCGCTCCCCGGCCCAGAGACCCCCGCCCACCCTCCCGCTCGCTCGCCCGCCGCGCTTCCGGCCGCGCCGCTGCCGCCGGGAGGTGTAGTCCGGGATGAGCCGCCCGCCCGGGGGCCCCGCCGCCCGGCCCGAACCGGCCCGAACCGGCCCGGTGCGCCCCGCGCGGTGCGGGAGGCCCCGCTCCGCTCCCGTCCGCTCCGCGCGATCCAGGCCGGGCGCTGCCGCCCGCCCGCCCGGCCCGCGGGGGCCCGCTCCGACTGCGCCCCCTGCCGGCGGGGCGCGGGGGGGCGGCGCCGCCCTCACGCGTTGCCATGGACGCCGCGGCGGCGGCGGCGCGTGACGCGAGGCGGCGCGCGGCGGTGACGTCACTCAAGCCTCCACGTCGCCGGGGCGGCCAAGATGGCGGCGGCGGAGGGGAGCGGGGCCGGGGGGACCCTGGTGAGTGCGGCCGGGGGGAGCTCCGGGGGGGAGCCAGCAGGGGAACCGGGGGAGCCGGGCTGCGGGCGGGGCCGGGGGCGTTCGGGCTTCCCTCTCTCCCTGAGCGCGGCCAGGCAGTCGGTCAGGTGCCGGGCAAAGGCGGAGCGGGGTCTGGAGGCCTGGGCGGGCGGCGGCTCGTCCGGGGAGGGCGGGGACGGGGAAAGGGGCCGAGGGCAGGGGCGAGGGAGGCGACAGGGAAAGAAGACAGGACAAGCGACAGGGTCAGGCGCAGGGCCGGGCTCCCGCCGTGCCCTCCCTGCCCTGCCCTGGCAGCGTTTGCCGTAGAACCGGTCGGGCTGTGCCTTGTTTGCCTTCCCCTCCGGCCACCCCAGAGCCTTCCTCGCCCGCAGGCGGGGAGGGCATCACCCCGGTTGGGCCTGGTTCCTCAGCAGCCTCAGCATCAGCACGGTTGAGCCTGGTTCCTCAGCAGCCTCAGCATCAGCCGGGTTAAACCTGGTTCCTGAGCAGCATCAGCCGGGTTTAGCCTGGTTCCTGAGCAGCCTCAGCCCGGTTTAGCCTGGTTCCTGAGCAGCCTCAGCATCAGCCCGGTTTAGCCTGGTTCCTGAGCAGCATCAGCCCGGTTTAGCCTGGTTCCTGAGCAGCCTCAGCCGGGTTTAGCTTGGTTCCTGAGCAGCATCAGCCCGGTTTAGCCTGGTTCCTGAGCAGCCTCAGCCGGGTTTAGCCTGGTTCCTGAGCAGCATCAGCCCGGTTTAGCCTGGTTCCTGAGCAGCCTCAGCCCGGTTTAGCCTGGTTCCTGAGCAGCATCAGCCCGGTTTAGCCTGGTTCCTGAGCAGCATCAGCCCGGTTTAGCCTGGTTCCTGAGCAGCATCAGCCCGGTTTAGCCTGGTTCCTGAGCAGCCTCAGCCCGGTTTAGCCTGGTTCCTGAGCAGCATCAGCCCGGTTTAGCCTGGTTCCTGAGCGGCCTCAGCCGGGTTTAGCCTGGTTCCTGAGCAGCATCAGCCTGGTTTAGCCTGGTTCCTGAGCAGCCTCAGCCCGGTTTAGCCTGGTTCCTGAGCAGCATCAGCCTGGTTTAGCCTGGTTCCTGAGCAGCCTCAGCCCGGTTTAGCCTGGTTCACCTGGTGTGCCCAGCCTGGCGGTGTTCATTCAGCTCCCCGGGGCTGTTCAGTGCGGGTGCTCGGGGGGTGGTGTGGCTGTGCAGCCCTCAGTCATCACCTCGCTTAGAACACAGCTGTGTACTTCTTTCAGTTCCTGCTGCCGGAGCAGAGCACGGAGGGCGGGTTCTGGGGGTGACAGGCTCACACACTCCTGCTCGGCTCTTCAGGCTGTGACCTGCTCACATCGGGCAGCGACAGCCTGGCCCTGCTGCAGAGCCTTTCATTTGTTATATCTCTGAATTCTGAGCAGCTCTGTCCATCCCCAACCCATCTGAAGTGCACACGAGCATGTTTGTGTTTCTTCCTAAAGGTTTGTACCCTTTCAGTTCCCAGGTCTGGCAGATGTGTCCATATCCCAGGATATTCCAGTGGAAGGGGAGATCACTGTCCCTGTGGGATCTCACTCTCCTGATGAGGATTACTCCACATTGGATGAGCCAGTCAAGGACACAATTGTGAGTCTGAGCCCTGTGGCTGGGGTAAAACTCAGATTTTCTGGGTTTTTTTCCTCTTTGGCAGCTGTTGTGCAGAACCTGTGGTTTTGCACAACTCTGCTCAACCTGTACTTCAGCAGGGATTGTTTTAGAACTCATCAATTCCTGTAAAACAAATTCCTGTGTGTCAAAAAGTGTCTGAATTGTGGCCCAGAGTTTCTCTGTGATCCTGGAATCAGTGTGAGGGCAGAGTGGGAGCTTGTGAGAGACTCTACTGACTGAAAGTATTTTTCATTTGTTTTCTTTTCCTAGAGGAGCAACCAAATTATATTCTGGTGTTATTAAAAGATACAACAATGTGGTTGTTAAATAAAAGGATGTGATGCTGTGGTTGTTAAGGAGTGTAGGAGCAGTAGTCATTGTTTGTTGCAGGGGATGCTACAGAACTTCTTGGGTTGGATCCTCTCCTGATTTGCCATCCATGTTCCTTTACTTCTGTCTCTTTGCTTTAGCTGGGAGCTGTGATTTTTGTGAGGGGATAAATTGGAGTGTTTTGTGTTTGTTTGTTTCAGATGAGGGACCTGAAGGCCGTTGGGAAGAAGTTTGTCCATGTCATGTATCCCAGGAAGAGCAGCGCGCTCCTCAGGGACTGTACGTGCTGGGGCCTTCCTGACCTCCAGAGGAGAGGCAGAATCCAGCAGGACAGGGATTCAGGAGTGCTGAACATCCTGAGCAGCAGAGTTGACAGCTGGGGTGTCACCAGGGCTCTGTGACAGGGTGGCATGGGCCAGGAGGGGTGGAGCTGGGAGCTTTAGCAGCTGGTGGGTCTGGAATGAATTTTATTATAGATCATGGTGTAAGAGGCTGAATAAGGAAATTGGGAAGCAGTGAGATGTGGAAAATGGCACCTTGGGAGTTGGGCAAGGGCCTCTCTCACTCCAGGAGGGTGGAACTGAGATGGTTCTGTCACTTTTGTGATGTGTTTTCCCTCTCCCTGCAGGGGATCTGTGGGGCCCCTTGGTGCTGTGTGTCTCCCTGGCTCTGTGAGTATTCCGGGGGAATTTGGGGTCTTGTAGCCCGGTGCATGAGGGAAATGAGGCGTTAAAAATTATTAATTAATGCGTTAAGATCAATTTCATCTGGTCCTTCTCTGTCTTGTGCAAGCACTGCTTGGTTGGGTTCTCTGATAAAATGTGTTTGTGACACTTCAAGCCCATTAGAATCTCCTGTCCCTAAATTTAGGATTTAAGGATGAACTCTTCCTGGTCCTCTAGCCTAGGAATGGTTTTACTGAAGGTGTCTCAAGTTGTCCTGTTTCAGCTGTGGTGCCTGTATCCCATAGTTATTCCAAGGTTTCTCTGAGGCTGGTTTGTTCAATCACACACTACCCTGCTGCTTTGAGAGGTACCAAAGCTTTGGTACTTTAATTTCCATCTCAGCCTGTTGTCCATGGCTTGATTCCCTTCTGAATGCTTTCACAATCCTCAAAACAGGGAAACAAATGGACTGAAATCACCTCAGCTGAGCCACAACCATTTTCCTTTCCTCTGCAAAACTGAGGTTATAATGAAAATATAAAATGGATGAAGAACTGTGGGCCTGCAGCATAACTGGGGATCAGTCCTGGGGCTCCTGCTCTGGCGCCTACTCCAGCCTGGGAAAACTCCATCCATGCTGATGTGTCCATCTGTCTGTTCCCCACTGCAGCTGTCTCTCCCTGTTCCCCACTCCAGGATGCTGCAGGGTGGCTCTGCAGACAGCAAGGATGACGGAGGGCCCCAGTTTGCCGAGGTCTTTGTCATCATCTGGTTCGGGGCCGTTGTCATCACGCTCAACTCGAAGCTCCTGGGAGGGACCATGTGAGTGCGAGTTTGTTCTGGCAGCTCACCTGCTCCTGTGCACGGAGCCCTGCCCTGACTGCTGTCTCCCTGTGCTGCTGTCCCCCTGTGCAGCTCCTTCTTCCAGAGCCTGTGTGTGCTGGGGTACTGCGTGATGCCGCTGACCGTGGCCATGCTGGTGTGCAGGCTGGTGCTGCTGGCGGGCGCGGGCACCGTCAGCTTCATCATCCGCCTGATCGTGGTGGGGGCCATGTTCGGCTGGTCCACCTTGGGTGAGTCCCTCACCTCTGCCTGGGGAGCTTGGTCCCTGTTCGTTCCCGCAGGAAAAACACAGGGATGCTCTAGTCTAAGGTGTCCCTTGTTGCATTCCCCTAGGGGATGGTCTCTCCCTCACAACCCCTCCCCCAGAGACTGTAACCTTGCCTGGTTTTACCTGCCCTTTGACTCTGACCTATGGCCTTCGGCCAGGTAATCTGACCCCGACCCCAAAAGAGATAAAAACCCCTGTTTCCCCATGATCTCCCTCTTGGCCCTGGGATTCCCTTCATGAAATAAAGCCTTGGAACACCTCCTGAGGGTAAGAGCCTCTTTTGAAATTTCCTTTCCCTATCTTGAAGATCTTCTTTCCCCAAAGCTTCCCAAATCTCAGCTAGCTGCTTGTGGGGGAGGCAGAGGGGAGGAGAAACCTTCAGTCCCTGGGCTGCTGAAGGGCTGTGGAAATTGTTCTTCCAGCCCTTGAGCTGGCAGAGGTTCAGCCTCTGCCCTCTGCTCCTGGTGATTTCCATGGTCATGGGCAAATTGTCTTGGGCAGCAGGATGATGATTTAGTGTTAAACTCTGTGAGACTGTTTGGTGGTTTATTCTGTGATTATGTTGTAAATACTACATTAGAAAATGCTGATTTGGTAGAGATTTGCACAATTTCTCCTGTTCTTTATCTCTAAGTCTGGCTCTCATTGTTCAGGGTTAATCAGCATTTATGGCCAGGCTGGTTGGGGTTTGGAGCAACCTGGGCTAGTGGAAGGTGTCCCTGGCTGTGGCATGGGAGTGGAACTGGGTGTCCCTTCCAAGCCAAACCATGCTGTGATTCCATGATTCCATGGAATTCCATTGTCATTCTGTACGATAAAGGAAGTTGCACTTGGTGATTGCAGCCCGCTGGTTTGAGCAGTGGTTTCTTTCTCAACACAGTTGCAGTGCAGATCCTCACTGCGGTTTGCTGCATGCAGTGGGGGGCTGTGAGGGTTCTGCTGCTCCTGCTCCACCTGTTTTGTGTCTCCGCAGCATCCACGGCGTTCCTGGCGGACAGCCAGCCCCCCAACCGCAAGGCGCTCGTCGTGTACCCCATCTTCCTCTTCTACTTCGTCATCAGCTGGATGATCCTGACCTTCACTCCCCAGTGAGCACCATCCCGAGGGACTGGCACACGGGCTGGACTTTTCCATGGACGCTGCAGTGAATCCTTGGCTTTATCTCTTTCTAATTTATATATAGGGGTACTGTAAAGAGGCAGGTTGTGGGATAAAGCCAGAGAGCTGCAGAAAGTGCTCACTTGTGTGTCCCTCTTTGTGAAAGATACTGAGGTCCAGCTGCTGAGGGGTTTATTTAGCCCTGTTCTGTGCTGGTGTTAAATAAACAATGCCCACTGGGACAGGGATTGTTCCATCTGAGGAGAGAGCGGGAGATCCTGGATTTTCAAGCTGTTTGGGAGATGGAGTTCTCACAACTTGGCAGGTTTTCTGCCTCTGCTTGGATTCTCACTGAAGACAAAAATGCCTTATCAAACCATAGAACTTCACTGCGATGATGTGTGGAGAGGAAAGAGATGTGTCTGACACCTTTTCATTCCCTTGTAGAGTGGTGGGATGCACACACAGGGCATTGAGGGACTGGGGCTTTCCCAGGAAAGGAGAGTTCAGTCAAAACTCAGTTGGGTCACTTTGCAGGGAGTTGGAGCTGGTGGCAGGGGGTTGGTTTCACCCATATCCATGTATTGTGTGTGTCCATCCCTTCATGTGGCAGGAAAGAGGGTTCCAGCTTGGTGCCTTCAGCACTGCATCTGTGAGGGGACTGGGCTCACTGCAAGTTACTGACCTGTGACCGCAGGGAACAAAGCTCAGAGTCCTGCAGAAATGCTGAGACTGCTTTGTGGCAGGGACTGGGCTCTCACTCTGCATTTGGGAAGCAAAAATTCCTTGGAAAGTACCATGAATATGTATGTGTGCTAAGAACAAGGGGTTCTGTGCAGGAAGTTGAGGTTTTGCTGCACAGGCTGTTTGGGTCTGAAAAACCATACCAGGGCTTGGGCCCCAAAGTGTTAAAAGAGCTTGAAGGAAGGGAAGTAAATGGTACTAGAGGTGTTGGAAGCAGGATGTGAATTCTGCTCTCACCTGCCTCTGTCTGTTCCTTTGGTTGTTCACGGGGACAGCAAAGAAATGTGTGCAAATGTGCTTTTTGTTCCCTTGTAACGTCCCATGCCATGTCAGACACTGTTCTGTGGGTTGTTTTGTGGGGTTTTAATTTTGCTTCATACTTTAATGAAGGGGAGGGGGCTCCTCCAGTCACTGCAGGTTCATCATGTATCTCTCCTGGGTACAGGTGTGCAGGAGTCAAGTGTCTTTTGGCACAGACACTGGGAGCTGGGACTTGCTTTTGGAAACTACAGAAATGATTCCTGTTGTCTGTTCTCAGCAATCCATGAAATATCTGGGGTGAAAAAGCTGCTGTAAAATGTCCTTTTTCCTACATTTGTGCAGACAGACTGAAACTGAGGTCTGTGGGTTCTGCTGAGGTGTGAATGTGCCCAGTTTCTAGTTACATGTGCAAGAGCAGTCTGTGCTGTAAACAGTGGTGGTGGGTGGGAGTTGGGATGGAAATTGCTGAATTTCAGATTAAAAGTGCATTTTTGCATTTGTGGATAACAAGCTGCTGTGTGTGGCAGGGCCTGGCTGTGACACCAAGGGGCTGGAGGGGAGCTGTGGTGGTTTGTAGACATGGGAACCATGGAAAGAGAATTTTTTAAGCTTCTATTAAATTATTGCTGGTATGGAATGTGGTTTTTCTTTTAAGTGTGCAGTTTCTCTTTCATTTAAATCTTAGTTTAGCTTTTTGAAGCTGAAAAGAAGCGTTCAAGGGAAGTGGATGGTAATGCTGTTGATGGCTGTGGTGGGATTCCTTGAGCCAAATCTTTTCGTCCTAGAAGAATTTAACCACACTTTCAAAGAAATCCTTGGATTTTTCTCTGGGTCTTGTGACTTGAGCTGCTGTTCTCTCTGAAGGATAATTGGAGTAGCATTACATCCAGTAATATTTTGGATTTTTTTACATGACTTCAGAAGGTCAAAAAGCCCAAAGTGGGTTTTGTTCCTCAGCCACCCCTGGAGGTCCTGCAGAGCCCCTGCCGTGACAGGACCAGTCTGCCCTTGGTGAGGGGTTGGTCCCAAAGCCAAGGGGGCATGGGCACATTAAACACAACCAAACCATTTTGGTTCAGGGAAACAAAATGCCTCAAGCTTGTTTGATGTTTGCAGACACCTAGAATCAATGCAGCTGGTTGATTGTCCTTTAAAGCACTGGTGTCACCTGTGAGTGCTGGGTGCTCCCTGAATGCCCCTCATCCTGTCCAGCCAGGTGTGCAGCACATCCCTCCCAAGGGCCCTCCAGGGGAGTGATCCCCACAACAGAGAGGTTTAATTTGTGCTGGGAATGTCTGTGGTAAGAGCTGTTGTGCTTTCCAAGGGGAAAGGCTTTTCCATCTTGTTTAAGGCTGCTGGGAACGGGCAGCAAGGAGGAGCAGCTGTGTTGCCTATAATGGAGTGTTTGAACTGCTCTGCAGAGAAATGGCTGATGTTCCAGTGCACAAAACAGGCTTTCTTTCCTACTAGGATTTTTTTAATACTGTATCAGCAGAAATTGTTGTATATGTTTAATTTTCATCTATTTAATACCAATAAAAAGGAAAAGAAATTATTTGTTTTAACTTGAAAAATTCAAACAGGCTGAAAGTCACGTGGGCAGTGTGAGGTGTGGATGGAAGCTCTGTTGCTCTCTGTACGTGTGGCACCTGCAGTACCAGGAGCTCCCCTGGCCTGGCTGGGACAGGAGTGGGGACACTCCCCAGTCCCTACCCTCGTGTCCCCTGGCCCCACACGGAGAGGACACATGGGCCACACGAGCCAGAGCCCCTGATGCCGAGCTGGGACATGGCCCTGCCCAGGCTCGGGTCCTGCTGGTGCTCACAGACTGCTTGGGGAAGGAGCAGTGGTGCTGGTGTACCCCAAAATCGGGGTTCCAGTGGCTTCAGGGCTGGGATGTCTCAGGAGCCACCCAAGGGACCTGCGTGTGCCTCAGTGGTGCTGGCCAAGGACCACCGGGGGCTGAACGAGGTGGGGGCAGTGGGGGAGCAGAAACCTGCTAGGAAAGGGCCTGATGGGTGTGTGGGCATTAAAGCCCATCCCTGAGTGGCTGATGAACCGATGGCAATTAAACCCATCCCCGAGCCACACCGGGATCTGAGGCAGTGGCCGGGAGGGAGTTTGTCCATGCTCTCACGCTGTGCTGCGGGCTGGCAATGGGGACATCCATGACACGACCCTGGCTGGGGAGCCTTGGCCCGGAGCTGGGGGCAGCAGGGTCACACTGCCCCTGTGCCGAGCATGGGCTGCGGGGCTGGGGAAAGCCACCGCGGCCCGGTGGTCACCAGAGGGCGGCAGGACCGCGCCATCCCCTTCTGCAGCTCGGTTGTCACCTCCCGGTGGTTCTGGGGAGCACAGCCCCGGGAGGTGAGGTGTGAGCTGCCAGCCTCAGTTGCCACCACCAGCCACCAGCTCGGGCTGTGGTGCCTCACCTGGCCCTGCTGCGGGGTTTCTGCTTGCTCAGGGCAAGACACTTTCGTTCAACAAGGAGCATTAAAAAAAAAAAAAAAACAACAAAAAAAAAACCCAAAAAACCCCAAAACAAACAAACAAACAAAAACCCAACAAAAAAACCCAAACAAAAAAACCACCCAAAACAAACAAACAAAAAAAACCAACAAAAAAAAAACCAAACAAAAAAACCCCAAAACAAACAAAAAAACCCCAACAAAAAAAAACCAACAAAAAAACCCAAAACAAAAAAAAACCAAACAAAACCAACCAACCAAAAAAAAAATAAACCAAAAAACCCCACAAAAAACCAAAAAACAAACCAAAACAAAACCAAAACAAAACAAAAAAAACCACAAAAAAACCCTAAAAAACCCACCGAAAAAACACAACCAAAAAGTACAAAACCAAAAACCCAACAAAAACAATTTACCAGTCCTGAAAATGTAACCGTTCTGCTCAAAAGATGGTGCTCCCAAGTGCAGCTCTGGGCTTTGTAGCTACACTTTGTTTGGATAAAGCTCGAATTTAGCATTTTTTGTCCCCCAAGTGGATCTTTTAAGGCAAATAGTCTGCATGCTGAATTGTACCCTAGGGCAAACAAATGAGGCGGGTGACAGTGGAAGGAAGGACTAAAATAAGGAAGTAACCCTTACAGAACAACTGTTGACATCTGGGACTGTGAACCTAATTCCTGACCTTTGGCTTTCCTGTCAGGGAAACTAGATGACACGGCTGCAGGAGCTGGAAGTCAGGCTGGAGGCTGCTGAATCTCCACGTTGCAGGTACTCAATGTGATGGGTGGGACAGGACAGGCTGTGTCCATCACGGAGGGTTCCTCAGTGGAGATGTCGAGGAGAGCATCACCAAGGGCAGGTGTGACAGCCCAGCCCTGGGGGCAGCTGCTGGGACAGACACAAGGGTCACTGCGTTGCTCTGTTGTCACCTTGTCAGGGGGCAGTGCCTGTGCTGGGGGGCTCAGGGTCTCTGGGAGACAAGAGTGAAGGTTTGCTCTATTTATTCTGAATCCTAGTTGGAATAAAAACCAGTAATAAGTGGGAAAAAAAACCAAACAATAATATCCTTCCTGACGTGGGAAGGATAGGTTTGGTGCCTCTGCCCCAGTTACTCTCCCTGAACCTTGTCCCCTCTGCCCACGTTTCAGGGAGGTGAACAGGGCAAGTTTTCTGGAGTGCCAGGGCTGCCCTGTGCCTGGTACCTTGTCATATTTGCACTCAGAGCCTTCTGTGTATGAGGGCTGTTTGTGCTGCTGGTGGAAGCAAGGGAGCATCATCAGAGCCTTGGGGACAGTGGGGTGTGTGGGCAGGCAGGCTCCTGCCACCTGGGGACTCTGCTTTTCCCATCTGTGCCCAGGTGGGAGGAGATGGAGCAATCCCCTTCCTCAGCCAAAACTTCCCCTGCCTGTGCAGAAGTCTTGGCCCCAGCTCCTCCCAGGAGCCTGAAACACACCTCAGGCAGCACCTGAAATCCATCCCAACAAGCTCCCTCCAAACCCCCACTCTTCCCCCAGGGCTGCATTACCAGCAATGAAAAAGGTGTGAAGCACACCCTCCTCTGAAAGCATAGAGGCAGTTTGGTGTTTTAAGAGAGAAATGAAGAATACAAGCCCAGCTGGTCGAGTTATAACTGTGGGTCTGCATGCTCTGGTGAGGAGAGCATGGAGGTTCCCAGAGTAAGGACCATAACACTGCTTTCTAATCAAATGGAATGGAAAGGAAAATGAGGACAAGCGAAATAAATGTAGTCTCCTGTGTGGTTCTTGCTAATGAGTTATGGTTTTGCATTGCCAGCTTTGCCAGTGGTGGCGAGGGTTGCATCCATGGACAATGGAGCCAAGGAGTGCTGAGCATGAAGCAAAGCCACCAGCATCTCCAGGCCAGCAGGATGAGCCCCCATCCTCACACTCTTCCTCATCAGCTGAAGATCAGGCAAGTGGCTATGGCTTCCTCTTTCCGAGGAGCAGCATGTGCAGTCCTGAGGATGAACCTGGCTATGAGCTGATCCAGGACAAATCCTCGCTGTTCCTCTGGGGATCTTTTCCCAGGAGGACGAGGAGGCACCCATCAAGATCCATCAGTCTCCCACAGGGAACTACAGGGCACAGCGAGGATGCTACAGGCCACAACGAATTTTTCAGCAGCAGTGAAGCAATTGCCTTTGATGAGCATTCCCAGACAAAGCTCAGGCACAACAAAACAGATCAGGTGGGGCTGCTCAGGGCAGACCTTGGGAGAGATCACAATGCCCTAGACTGCGAGGAAGATGAGGTTAATGCCTTCTCTGTGTCTCCTGGGGAAGTGAAGACATGTCCTGGACATCCGGTAAGTGTTCCACGTGGTGGCTGTGGGTGCCTGTTCCCTGTGCCCCATTCCCTGCTCCCTAGAAGTGCCCAGGCTGGTGACCTGAGTTCAAATACAGTGTGTTAAGTTGTCTTTGTATCCTTTAACAGTTGATCTTACTACCCTGAGAGGTTTCTACCCAAATAGGAACGGGATTTCTGTTCATCCTGGGGTGGTGGCCAAGCAGAGCAGGGAGTGTGTCAGGGGTTGAGGGCAGAATGTGATCCTGGCCAGAGGAATTGGCACTGACTGTTTTCCTCTGTGTTTGGTCTGGGCATTGTGGGCTTTTTTCTCAGCTCCTCCTGTGCCTGTGGGCCCACAGGCTCCTGGCTGGGCTCCCTCACTGCAGCGTGTGTGCTCCTTGTGCAACCTGTTTGTCTGTCAGGTCCCCTGACAAACATCTCTGTACCCCTCTGAGTCCCTGTGCTTAGGAGAAACTCGTGTGAGCATAGTGGCCCCCAGGCCCTCAAGACATCTGGTCCTGGTTAATTTGGTTGCAGAGAGCTCCAGGCTCCAGAGCCCTTGGAGCAGAGTAGCTGTGGGGGCCAATGGAGCCCTTGGAGCAGCCTCGTCCCCATGGCTGTTCTCCTGGTGCTTCCCCATCCCTATCTCTGTTCTTGTGCTTCCCACAGCTGGCTGCTGCAAGGCAGGAGCCCTGATAAGCTCATTGATATCTACAGGAGAAAGGCAAAGTCTGAATTTCAGGGCTCAGCAAGAACTGCTGGATTTCACCAGGATTGTGTTTTCTGGTTCTTTTCAAGTCTTTTTCCGGTGTTTTGTGTCACTGTCTCAGGATCATAAACAGAACATGCAATTATTTATCCTGGGCACTGATTTAAATCCTTCCTCTCCCCATAACTCAGCCCTCCCTTAGCAAAACCCACGGGGCTGAGGTCTGGGCTGGGGCTGCTGCCTCTTCTTTCTCAGGGCTTTGGAATTCTTCCCAGCAGCAGGAACAGAAGCCTGAGATAGCCCAGCACAGGGTGTGGGGACAGCCCGCTCTGCACCCTGCCAGGATCTATCCCCGAAAAACCTCTTCTGCCTCTTGATTCCCTTTGGAGTGGGGAGGCACGTGGCTGCAGCTCAGCCCTGTGGCACGGGGCTGGGAGCAGGATCCCTCTCCAGGACAAGCCTGGCAGCCCCTGTGGCCGCTGGGGGCGAAAAGAATTCGCTGTCACATAATGGGGCTTTGTGTGTGTGAGGGCCGGCATGAAGGGTTTTCTGAAGCTGCCTCAGAGCCTTTCCTGGCGTCCCCAAAGAAGGCTGGCAGTGGCACGTGGCTCCTGTCCAGCCTGGAAATATCCTGGGGTGCGGTGCCTGGGAGCAGGGGGTGGGCACGGGATGGGCACTTGGTGTCCCTAAGCATGAAACATCTCTCCTTGTCCATGCCTGAAGGAAAGGGCATCTTTGGGCAGTGGTTTTGACTGAACAGGTGCCAAGGGAAGAGGTGCCCGATGCTGTTTGCTGTAAATCCTGCTCTGATGCTCCTGACAGGGAGGAGCACCGTGTCCCTGCCAGCCCCCACTGCTGCTGCTGCCTGTCTGTGCCCTGAGTCCCCTCAGCTTTTGCTCTCGGGGTGCCCACAAGACCAGCCTGGCTCTGGTGGGGTTTGACAGCAACCCCAGGCTCCTGAGAGCAACTGGGGAGGGTCTCCTACCACTGGTCTCAGCACAGTGGTGGAGCCAGTGGGCCATGGTGGCAATCCTCTGGAGACCCCAGAGTGCTGGAGTGTGACAAACTGGGCACTGGTGGGCTTGCAAAAATCCCTGGATCCTGTCACCTCCGTGCTCCCACCTGCTCTGGGGCTGCATGCTGGGAGCTGTCAGGGGATTTGATCGTTGGCACCCAGGAGCTGTCAGATCCCCCATCCTGTGTCGCAGTCCTGATGCCATGTCCCCAGTTCTGCCCAAGAAGCTGCACTGGACAGGGTTCACCTCTGGATTTGGCTGTGGGAAAATTGGTACATGAGTGGCCCAACCCTCACGAGTGAGAGGAGGCTGGTGTGAATTCATGCCAGGGGATTCAGCTTGCAGACACCTGCCCTCGCAGGGAGCCAGCACTGCACCTGACAAGATTCTTCTGTCCTGGGAGTCAGTCCCAACCCTTGGCCAGAATTAGGGCTGGGATCCTCCCCAGACAGCAGCTGTCACCAGAACTATGTGCAAAAATACCCAAGCAGCTCAGATGCAGTTTATTAAATGGCATTTCATCGTGCCAGCCAGAGGAGGAGGAGATGTCCCTGTCACCTGTGGTTGTTTTTTAGCTGCTGAGTGTGCTGTCAGTGGCAGGTACCAGGGGTGAGTGTGAGTACACACGTGTGCTGCCAGCCCACCCCGTGCTGTGCTCAGGCATTTCGCCACAGGAGCCTCCCTGCTCCAGCTAATAATAAGAGCTGCTGCAATTCCTTGGGCTGCTCTGGTGCCTGCCTTGGGGCAGGGGATTAATGTCCCAGGATTAATGTCCCAGCCAGGCTCCAGCAGCTCAGTGCTATTCCCAGGGGTAGGAAAAACTGCCTGGTGAGTGTTCTGCTTATGTCCCCTTTTGTACTTAAAAATGCAGCCTGATTTATATTTCTTGTTTTCACAGAGGCGTCTTGAAGAGAACTAGAGAGCAGTAACAGCAAGTTTTTGCTGGAGTTCTGTCCTGCATGGGAGTCTCTGTAGACGCCCCCAGACAGTAACTCTTGGGTGCTTGAATACAAATGGAGTTAAAATTGAATGGGAATACGGCTCTCAAAAGACCTCAGTTTCCTTCTGTATCACTTGTGTCTATTTGTGATTTGTGTATCTTGTCTGAAGTGTCTCAAAAATATCACCACATCAGTTATACTCTTTTAAGTGGATTTAAATAGCCCCATGCTGAGCACAGCCCCAGGCCCCAGTTGAACCCCCCATGCTTTCTGGCTCTGGGAATTCGGGGCAGGAGCACCCCCACCAGCTGGTGCAGGAGAAATTCCCCAGAACTATCATAGATCTTTTTTTTTTCTGTGAAACTGGGAGGTTTTGCCAGTCCGTGAGGATTAGTCAGCTGCAAAGTTTGTTTGGTTTTGCCTGTGTGCTAAATCAGTCGGTGTTTGCGAATTCTCTCACTGGTGTTTGCAAACTGGAGCATCCTGTGTGGGGAAATGCACAAATCTGTCTGTGCCAGGACCCCTCTGGGGACAGGGAGTGCAGGGGGCTTCCTGCAGCCCTGGCTGAGGCCACAAGCCCTTGGCTTGTCTCTGGGAGTGCAGTGCACATCTGGGCTAAGCCAAAGTGTCGCTGGCTTTGGAGGGTGAAGCTTCAGCAGGACACAAGGGCCACCAGTGCTGGGAGAAGGGACATCCCACTGTGCAGCCCTCGGGAAGGGGCGTTCTGAGGGGATGGGGATGCCATGGGGCCGGCTGGCTGCTCCATCCCTGTGGGATGGGGGGATTGATGCCTTTGGCCCCAGAGGGCTCTGCGGGGGCGCTGCCCTGCTCACCCGAGCGCTTCCTTCTGCCGCAGGAGCTGCACGTGGGGATTAAGTAATTGCCTAATTGTCCGTCCCGGAGAGCAGCTTTCCCTCAGCGCCGGAGCTGCGGCGCAGCCTGTGGCTTGCGTGGCAATGCCGACAGCTCCCTGTGTCCTGCACTCGGCGCAGGCAGCATCCGTGCCCGGCACATCCCACCTGTGAGCCTTTGGAGACCGGAGCACATGGGGGTTATCGTAAATGAGGAACTTTTTTAATGGAGAAGCAGCTGGTGGCAAGAGGGCAAGGGGCTCACTGGTGGCATGGGACTGCGGGGAGCTGGGGAGCGTCTCCTGCTGCCCTTGGGCCTTCACATCTCTCAGGGGGCTTCTTGCGGTCCGGTCGTGGTGGTGCCTCTTTGGTGGCGGCAGAGACCAGGTGGCACCGAGGTTCTGAGCAGGGGTGGCCCCAGAGTGGAGCCCCGGCCCTGGGGAGCTGTGGGGTTCCGTGGGGTTCTGCGTGCCGGCCCTTCCCGGGCACAGCCTCGCAGCCCCTCGCTCCGGGGGCACACGGAGGGGAGGTTCAGCCCTGTCCTTGCCCTCTTCTACCTCCCCGCTGCTGCTCCCGGGTCTCGGGGCTCTCTGTTGGCCCAAGACTGGGGCTGGTTTGAGCCCCTTTTTCCCCCAGAAAAGCCCCAAGCCGATCGCCTCAACAAACGAGATCTTCAGGCGCTCTTTTCAAGGCTGTTCCTTTTGTTTTATTTTCCTTTATCTCGATTCTGTGGTCAGGGCGGGACAGAGGTCCGACCAGCACAGGCGACAAGTGCTATCTCCTCCCCTGACCCAGCCCTCTCGTCTCTTATACCGATAGCTACGTACACATTATTTACAATTATAGGCCAATATCTACATTCTACACTAAACAGGTGTTATCTACACTAAACCAATCTCCCTATACCTACTTGGTGCCACCGTCACAGCAGAAGATGGAGACGAAGAAGAAGGAGAAGACCCCAGGCCGCCGCCCAGAATCCTCCATCTTGTCCCCATTCACCCCTATTCTAAAATCCCATATGTGATAATATTATTATCTTTTCTTACCCTTTGAGGCTTGTAATTCCTCTCTCATCGTTGGCAATCTTTCCCACGGACTGTAATCGAGGCCCTTGCCTGTCTGAGGTTCGTGCCAGGGTCTCCAACCCCTCCCTGTACAAATCTCGAACCCCCCTGTACAGGTTTTAAACCCCCTTGTACAGGTTTCTGTTTGGCCAGGGAGTCCAAAGGAATATCCTGGACTCCCACACCGGGGGCTGCGATTTCCACGTGTTCTCCCTCCTCCCCCCGTCCCTCTCTCAGCGCCCCCGTGGTGTCACAGCCCCAGCACCGCCAGCACCCGCCCCGTGCCCGGCGTCGGGAGAAGAAAAGGGTCCCTGTTCCCGCTATGCTAATGGGGGAACGCCAGCTCGGCGGGAGCTGCGCCCTTCCCGGCCTGGGGAAATGCCTGTGCACGGCGGAAAAGTGGAAAAATCCCCGTGTGCCGGCGGCTCGGGGCTCGGCTGGCCGAGGGGAGCCCCCCGCTCACAGCCCCGCGGTGACAACCCGGGCTGTCACTGATCCTGTGCGACAGCCGGGGACAGCGATAGCTCATCGGGACACAGAAATAGCTCCGGCCGCGGGGACACGGGATCCTCCAGGGAGTGATCTGTTGTGGGGATGATCTGTACCTGCCCTCCAAAATACCGGCCCTGTCCCTTTTGGGGAAGGTGGGATGTGTGTGGCGGTGCTGGGGCCGGCTGGTGACATCCTGGTGTCCGTCCCAGCTCCCGGCACTGTGGGCAGCAGTGGGGAGCTCTTAGTGAATGCACGCCAGGGTGATGTTTCCTTAGAATCAGCTTCTCAAAATTAACTCCGGTTTAAAATGGGTTCTCGTGTGGGTCTGAGGAGGATAGTCACACACACACACACATATTTATTTATAGAATGAATGGATATTGCTTTTGCTTGTCCTGTAAGCTTGTCTGTGGAGTGGGTACGTTAGGAATTTTGGGAAGAGCCAAATGCAGCAGTGGGGCCTGTGTCCCTGTGCCACGCAGCAGAAATACCCATTTGGTGTGCACAGCTCCTGCCACTTCCCCAGGGATCCACTCCCCAGGAGCTATTCCTGCCGAGGATAGTGTCCTGGCACGCTGAGGAAGGATCCAAGACGTAGCATTACTGGAATGCTTTTGGGATGACCGGGTAGGAAGAAGCTACACAAGTATGCAGAAACCGCTGTGGTTTGTCTCCCGGGCCTGGGAAGGAGACAGCCTGCTTCTATTTGTGCTAGCTTGGCTTTTCTGGCTTTTGGAGGAAGTGGGAGAAGGACCTGATGCCACTGGAGCGAGCAGGGGCGATCCTCTGGGTCCTGGCAGGGTTATGGCTGAAGCAGCAGGGCCTGCCCTGCTCCAGAACAATGCACAGTGCTGAAGGGTGAGCCCCTGGTGGGAAGAGGAGCCCAGTGCCACCGAGTCTGGCAGTGCCACCCTCTTAGAATGGACAGTCCCTCCTGTAAGAGCTGCCTTCAGCCCCAGCCCAGGCCCAGACGTCCCAGAGCCTGTAGAATCATTGAAGAGTCTCCTTGGACTCCCTGGAATGATGATGGCAGAGCCTTTCACAGGACCCTGTGCTGGCAGTGCCCTTCCATGTCCTGGCCGTGGTAGTGTTCCCCTGGCAGCCTCAGCCCCGTGACAGCACTGCCCAGCAAGCTGAATGGGGACGTCTGGCAGTGAGCTTCCTTTATCCCCAGCTGCTTTCATCCCTGCAGGGAACTATTTGCAAGCCCTTGGGGTAAAACCTGCAGCCCTTGAGGCAGCAGTGGGTGAGTTAGGGAGGGTGGGTGGCTGTTGCTCAGCAGTGTTGGGCTTTAAATCCTGTGGGGAAAACCCTTGCTAGGAGAGGTGACCCTGGAGGGCAACGTGCCGTAGAGGTGAGACTGCCTTCCCAGCCCTGGGTTTCTAAGGGAGGAGAAAAGGGATTGATGTACAAAGCTTGTGCTGTGCCTTGGTGTCCCCAGCCCGGCTGCACTGGCCCAGTAACACCAGTAGTGCAGGGGACAGGGTGAGGAGCTGCAGCTGGTGCCAAGGCCGGGAGCGGTGCCAGAGCCCGCTGAGGAATGAGTGAGGGGGAGATGGAAGGAGGCAGCTGGAGCCGGGGCTGGTGCTGCCTGTGTGCTGCTGCTGGGGCCATGGCAGAGCTGTGCCAGTGCCACCAGGGCAGTGCTGCCAATCCTGGTGCTGGTCAGGTCTGCTGGGTGCAGGCAGTGCCTCATGCCATCCTCTCCAGGCAGGTGCATCAGCTCCAGCTCGGCTGTGCCGTGGCCTCCCGTGCTTTTTGTCCTTGCCTTATCCCCCTTATCCTTATGCTTTGGGGCCCCAGCACCCTGCCCTGTCTGACACGTGGCACTGGGCACAGCTGCCACAGGCAGCAGCTGCTGGGGGTTGGGTACAGACATGTCACATCCTGAGCAGAGCCATTGTGCTCTGGCTCGTGTTCCCACTCACAGGTCCCATCAGAGTGGAGCTCCACCAGCCTGAGGTGGGCAGTGGGCAGGAGCGATGCCCCTGGAGAGCCTGGTGCCAGCCCAGGGTGGGTGACAGCCACCGAGGGTCCTGTGGGAGCAGGGCCGAGCCCAGGCATCACTGTGGATCTGCTTGCCCTTGCTCCTTCTGAACTGCTGACACAAGTCACCAGTTTGTGGGGTGTTCTTATGTGCCTGCAGGAAGAATCCTGGCCTGAGGGGCTGCGAGTTGGGGGCTGGAAAAATGTTTGTGATGTGACCTTTTATTGTGGCGCTTGTGAAGGGATGATGTTTGCAGAAGGCAGATAAGGAGCTGTGGATGGCTGGAGTGGAGAGCTTAGCTGTATTTGGTGGCTGAGGGGACTCCCCTGTGTTGTTTGCCCTCCTGGGATCCCACCAGCAGTCTGGCCCTGGGTGCCCCCCTGCTCTGTGATAGGGGTGCCTGCTGTGCCCGTGGTGAGGCCAGCAGCACCTGAGCACCCAGGGGTGGCACCAGGGCTGGGCACACCAGAGGAGACCTCCAGTCAGCT
This sequence comes from Phylloscopus whistleri, assembly GCA_017589585.1. NCBI lineage: Eukaryota > Metazoa > Chordata > Aves > Passeriformes > Phylloscopidae > Phylloscopus > Phylloscopus whistleri. The sequence continues at coordinate 501,073 of JADMLD010000294.1, forward strand.
CGGGCAGGACCAGAGTGACAATCTGAACCGTCCAGGGCTTGAGTTTCTAACGTCCTACATGTGCCTTTGACAGCCAAAATCCCCCTTCCCCTGCTCTGGAGCGCCGGTCACCCCTCACCCCTTCCCACCGCCTGGGAACGGGGAGCAGCTCGGGTGCGTTCCCAGGGCAGGAAGGAAAACCTGGAGCTGTTTAAAACTCGCAATCTTCAGGGAATTTCCATCGCCTCCAAGCCCCCGTTCCCAACCAACTGAATAACGGTGCAGGGTTTGAATGCTGGCCCGCCTCCGCCGCTGCCTCCTGCTCCTCCCTCCCTCCCCTCCGTCCCTGGGCTCCGGCCGCCGCTGCCCGCTCGGGGCTGTGCCCGGCTCCGCCGCCGCAGCGCTGCCATGGGGGTGCCCGGGGGGGCTCTGCCCGCAGCCGGGGGCAGCGCCGCGATCTAGAGAGGGGGAATCTGCCGGGCCCCCCCCGCCCCGCACATCATGCCATTGCTGGATTTCTTCTGGGCTTGCTTCAAAAGAGCCAAGGTAAGGGAGCGCCGCTCCGCCGTCTCCGTCCCCTGGCACCGTCCGGCTCCAGGAGAAGCCTCTGGAAGGGGCGCTGGGGACGCGGCCCCGGCGGGGCTCAGCTCGCTCACGGTGTCGGTGTCTGCTCTGGAGGGTGTCGTGCCCGCGCCCCACGTGCATGTGAGAGGTTTTAATTTTGGCTGGGCCATGTGTAGGTGCGCTGGTCCCTGTGCTCTAAGCTCGCCCACTGCCCTTTACTGGGTCACCGTGTCCTGGCAGCGGCAGCCCTGGGCGGGCAGGGGGCTGTGCCTGGTGAGCGCAGCACTGGGCTCTGTGTGTGTGTCTGTGTGCCTGTGTGTGTGTCTGTGTGTGTCTGTGTGTGTGTCTGTGTGTGTGTCTGTGTGTGTCTGTGTGTGTCTGTGTGTGTCTGTGTGTGTCTGTGTGTCTGTGTGTCTGTCTGTGTATCTGTGCCTGTGTGTGTCTGTGTGTGTGTGTGTGTGTCTGTGTGTGTGTGTGTGTCTGTGTGTGTCTGTGTGTCTGTGTGTCTGTGCCTGTGTGTGTCTGTGCCTGTGTGTGTCTGTGTGTGTGTCTGTGTGTTTGTGTGTGTGTCTGTGTGTTTGTGTGTCTGTCTGTGTATCTGTGCCTGTGTGTGTCTGTGTGTGTGTGTGTGTGTCTGTGTGTGTGTGTGTGTCTGTGTGTGTCTGTGTGTCTGTGTGTCTGTGCCTGTGTGTGTGTGTGTGTCTGTGTGTCTGTGTGTCTGTGTGTCTGCGTGTCTGTGTGTCATGTGTGTCTGTGTGTCTGTGTGTGTGTGCCTCTGTGTGTGCATCTGTGTGTGTGTGTGTGTGCGCGTGTGTGTGTGTGTGTCTGTGTGTGTGTCTGTGTGTTTGTGTGTGTGTGTGTGTCTGTGTGTGTGTGTGTGCCTGTGTGTTTGTGTCTGTGTGTGTGTGTCTGTGTGTGTGTGTGCCTGTGTGTCTGTGTGCGTGTGTGTGTGTGTCATGTGTGTCTGTGTGTCTGTGTGTGTGCCTGTGTGTGTGTGTGTCTGTGTGTCTGTGTGCGCGTGTGTGTGTGTCATGTGTGTCTGTGTGTGTGTCTGTGTGTCTGTGTGTGTGTCTGTGTGTCTGTGTGTGTGTGTCTGTGTGTTTGTGTCTCTGTGTGTGTCTGTGTGTCTGTGTGCGTGTGTGCATGTGTGTCTGTGTGCGTGTGTGTGTGTGTCATGTGTGTCTGTGTGTCTGTGTGTCTGTGTGTCTGCGTGTGTGCACCCTCAGCCCCCCGAGGTGGTCAGCACACGCCAAGAGGGTCCTGCCGTGCCTGCCTGCGTGGTGCAGCCGGGCTGGGACATCCTCCCGAACCCAGAGGCTCAGGTCACCCACGGCGTGGCTGTGGAGGGTCAGGGCAGCTGTGAGCAGGATGACAAAGGAGCAGCAAAGCCAAGGGCCCCCAGTTTTTCATTTCCTGCAGCAGCAGTTCTCATGGCATGGCATCTGAGGTTTTTCATTAGGGTTTCATTCTTCATCTGTCATCTCAACAACAAACGACTCTCCCCGCCTGCTCCTGATCACTGGTTGTGATCATTGTGCCCCAGCCCATGCAGTGTGGTGGGAGGTGGGCTGGGGAGACTGTGGAGTTATAGTTAGTGTGAATTTGGGGAGTCTCAGATGGGGAAAAGTGGTAAAATCCCTTTTTCAGGCAGTGCTGCACACCGGGCTGTGCTGGGCGAGTGGATCTGCTGTGGTGAAATGGATGTGGAATGCACGCTGTCCCCCGGGCTTTCAGTGCAATGCTTAAAATAGTTGAGTCTAAAAATGACATTTGTGAAATTCATTGGTAATATTAGTGGCTGTCTTGTCCCTGCTGTCTCGTCCCTGCTGTCTCTGGAGAGCTCAGCTGTCCTCATTAACCCTGCTCGTCCCTGCATGCTGCGTGCTGGCATTGCCGTCGTCCCGGTGGTGGCACGGACATGGACACCGGGTCCTGCATGGCCACTGGCAGAGCTGCAGCTTGGGGAGGCCCCAGCCAGGCCTGCACAGACTCTGGTGCCCACAAGTTTCAGCCTCCTTGGAAGCACCCAGCAGTCCACTGGCTTCAACCCTTCTCTTTGGCCCAACATGGGGTCTGGTGGCCCAGCTGGCCAGGGCACCACCCTCCTGGTTGCCTTCAGTGGACACCAGTGGCCTCCTGTAGGGCTGAGGCTTCTGCTTCAGCCTGGACCCTGCTCTCCTCCCCATGCCAGTGCTGCTCAGCTGCTCCCCACGAACAGGCGAGGAATTCCCACCTTCCTTGCTGAGGAATTTCTTGAACAGCGAGAAACGTGCTGAGCTCTGTCCCTGGGATTAAAGCTTTCCAGGTTAAATGAGGTGGATCTGTGGCTGGTGGAAGATTTCGTGGGAAAAGGAAGGTGTGGGGACAGACTGGGCAGTGCCAAGGGATCCAGAGGAGCCGGGTGACATCCCCTGTGGACACGGGCACGCTGTGGGGCCGCAGCGATGACTCCAGCCCTGGCGATGGCCCCCCTCGGGCAGGCGGTGCTGCGGGAAGCACAGCAGCAGGGACACGGTTAAGCCTGTCTTCCCTGGGTCATCCTCAGCCCTGCTGCAGGAAGAGGGGTCCCGGGGCTCCGTGGGAAAGTCCGGCTCAGCAGCGCGGCGCATTCCTGCGGTGATCCCGCCGGCACCTCTGGCCCGCAGCCAGCACTGGAGATGAAGTTTTCTCCTCCCCTCCACCCCCCCCACAGGTTGCTAGCTCAGATTTGGGGAGTTTTGGGGAAAGGAGTTCTACAGGATAGGGAAAGGAAATCCAAAAGAGGCTCTTACCCTCAGGATGTAATCCAAGGCTTTATTCCAAGAAGGGAATCCCAGGGCAAAGAGGAAGGGATTATCGAGGGGCAGGGGTTTTATCTCTTTCGGGGTCGGGGTAAGATTCAAGGGGCAGGTAAGATCAGGCCAGGTTACAGTCTCTGTGGGGAGGGGCTTGTGAGGGAGAGACCATTCCCTAAAGGAATGCAACATGGAGAGGCTCCTCTGCACCCAGAGAGAGACTGGGGAGCCTCCCGGGCTCTGCACTCACCTCAGAGCCGGGAATGGGGACCTTCTGCTGCTCCCCCAGCTCTGCACATTGCTGTGCTGTCTCCCGAGTGCTGTGCTGCTGTGAATCCCTTTTCTCGTGGCTTCCCTCGGGAGCCAGGGCGGTGGGTGCCTGCTGGGCACACCGTGTTTGCCCAGTGCTCAGGGCCCTTGGCAGTGGTGATGGTGTTTTAAAACCAGTGCCCATGGGAGAAGCCTTTGCCAGGGCCCTGCTTGTCCTGTTGCTGCTCCCAGCTCCACGATCATTGCTGCTGGTCTTGGGTCACCTCTGGGCAGAGGGGAGGCTGGAGCAGGGACCAAGCCCGGATGTGAGGGGTGAGCATTCCACAAATGCGAGACTCAAAATGATAAAAAAAACCAAACTATTTCTATTTTGTTTTCCTTTCTTTCTTTTTACAGAAATTCACGTCGTCCGAAGATAAAAATGATGCAGGTAAGCTGCAGCAATGATTTTTGGGGCAGGAGTGCCCTTGCTGTGGGGTGAGCAGGGGTCACGGGAAGAGGAGTGTCCCATTGCTGGGTCTTCTGCCAGAAGTGTGATTTTCCCCAAAAACTGTTATTATCAAGAGAATATATTTGCAAAGGGACCTTGGTTCCTTTTCAAGTCCTATTGTCTTTGTGCTGAGCAGGTAATACCCTGGGGAGCTCCAGACCCTTGGCACTGCAGTGCCATGGGCAGGAAGGCCACCCCTGGCTCAGAGCTCCTTGGATTTGTGTGACTGGAGTGTCTCGCCCATGGCTGTGGGGCAGGAGGGACTCGCAGTGCAGCTGCAGGCTGATCCTTGGGGATTTGGCACGGCTGCTGCTGCCCTGATCAAACCTCTGGGGTTGGGGCTGCCCTGCCATGAGGGCTTTGTGGGTGCTGGGGAGGCTGGTGGTGGTCTCTGGGAGCAAGAGGAGGAGGAGGGGGAGGGTGTGTGTGCCAGCAGGAGCAGGAGCCAGGGATGGGGCTGTGGCAGAGGGGTAGAGGTCCCACCTTCCATCATCCCACTGGTTGTTGCCATGGGAGTCTTTGTGCAGTGACACCCCCAGAGTCAAACCTGTCCCATCCTACACAGGGTGGCCCATGGCCATGGGCTCTGGTGGCCCTGGAAGTGGAGGCACCTGGAGCTGGGGTGGCTCTGCTGCTTTGGGCACAGGGCTCAGGACACACCCCGTGGATGGCAGCTCTGCTGTCAGAGGTGGGGGCTGCCCACACTGCTGGCTGGAGGAGCCCTGGCACCGTGAAAAGGGAAACCCACCGTGCAGGGAGCCCATGGGATGTGCCTGGGGATCTCCAGGCAGTTCCCTGCCCGAAGGGTGATGCACTGAGGGCCTTGTGTTTTCGTGTATGTGAGGGTGAAGTGAGCTCTGAGTCTGGCCGGTGAGAGCCCAGAGCACAGGAGAGCTCTGGGTAACAAAAGGTGCTTTGTGAGAGAGCCCCAGAGGTATCTTGGGTGGTCTCTGGCCCTTGCACGGGAGAGATTAAGAACACGAATGTCAAGAGCTTGTTAAAAAGAGTTAAAGAGCCCCGTGGAAGGGAGGGGGCAGGGAAGGCTCCTATGGATCACACTGTGATTGGGATTTTGGGGCAAAGAATGTTTACAGGTGTTTTCCCCTTGGTTAAAGCTGCCTGTAGAATCCAGGTCTCTCCTGGTGAAGGCTCAATGACACTCACATGACCCCAGCTGACACTTGCCTGTCACATGTCCCTGTCCCAGCTCTGGCTGCTGGAGGGATGCTGTGCAGCCGTGGGCTCTGGGGGCAGGAGGAGCAGGAGCCTCCTGTCCTGAGCAGCTGCACAGTTTCTCACTGTGGGATTTGTCACCTGTGACTTGATGTGATGACGGGGCTGTAGTGGCTCCTGGTGTCACTGTGACCTGCAGCAGCACAGTGCCTGGGGCAGGCTGGAGTTCTCCCTTTCCCATGGATTACACTGGGCAGGGAGCAAGCCTGCAGGGGGGTTGTGCCCTCCCCTGGGAAGGGGCCAGGGCAGGTGCCTGCTGTCCTCTTCACTCATTGTCCCCAGAAGATGCTTGGACAAAGGAGGCATTCCAGGCCGTGGGCTTGGGGGACACCATTCCCTTCCCTTATGATGATTTTCAGTCTCTTTTTGTGGGTGGCACAAGGACCTCAGCTCCTGACACGGTGGCATGAGGCAGGGTGGAGTTGGTTCTGGTTTATCCCCGTAGCTCTTGGCAAAGTGTCTCTTCCATCAATTCCCAGAGCTTGCCTCTGGCTTTCCCCCTTCGGCACTGCTGCTGTCCCAGCACACCTGGCAAACTCCAGGTGCTGCTTTCCAGGCATGGGCAGACCCATTCCCAGCCCGCTGTGTGGGGCTGTGGTTGTGCTGCCACATCCCCTTCCCTGAACCCCGGCTGGATCAGGTCACTGTGGCTTCTTCCGCCAGCAATAAAACACCTGGGTGTGCCATGGCATGAAATTCTCCTCCACCTGCCCTCCTGGGCTCCTGTGCTAGCTCAGTTTCCTTGAGGGGCTTTGGAGGAATATCTCAGAGGACAGGGTGAAAGATTCCAAAAGAGGCTCTCACCCCAGGATCAGTCCAAGGGTTTATTCTTGAAGGATTCCAGGGAAGAGAGAGAACAAGGAAGAACAGGACTTTATCTGGTCTCTGCTCAGGGGAGAGAGCTGGACCTCAGCCAGTAGGGTCAAGATAGGGAGGAAGGGTCAAACTACATGGTCACAGGCTTCAGGAAGTTCTGTATTCCCCAGAGGAATACAACAATGGCAGCTCCTGCAGCAGTGATGGTGGAAAACAGCTTGGATTTCATCTGCCTTCTTGGAGGTGATGTTTCAGCCGTGGAGCACCTGGGGGCTCCTGTGTCCCTACCCTCCCTCCTGCTGCCCTGCCCCTGGCAAAGCCCTCCCTGGCCCACCCTGCAGTCCCCTTGGGCAGCACCCTCGGCTGGGTGGGACACAGAGCCCCTGCACAGCCCCAAACCGAACCACTGGAACAATCCCAGCTGGGTTTCCATGGATTTCCTAACCCTCTGCTTCCTCTCCAGCATTCACTTCCCATGTATTGTTCTGGACTGAGCAGAAAGGAAAAGCTCGAAGAAAGGAAAGGCTCGCAGCCTGGCCATGCACCTGAGAACTGCATCCTCAGAATAAATTCCCCCCAACAGCAGCAGCAGGCCCCTCCAAAAGGGATCAGGAGGTGCTCTGCCCATGTCATGGAGCAGTGGCTCCTCTTGCTGCTCAAGGACAGGGACGGAGCTGGTGGCTCCTGCCAGCACAGCCAGACAAGTGGTGACATTGCAGCGTTTCAGGGTGGGCTCCTGCGGCTGGATGTGGTGAACTAACGGGGAAAAGCAGCACCAGGGACTCGGCTGAACTTTTGCCCCTGCGTGAAATAATAAGGTTGTATTTACCCAGCATCTGGATTACCGAAAATAACCCGCTAAATTTAGCTGTTGTTGATGTGTTGTCACAGCTGAGCCGTTCTTCTCTCCTCGCACAAAAATCTCCTGCACTGACTTGGTGGGTTTGTGGCATGGGGCCCCAGTTCCTCACCTGACCTGAGCCCATGTGTGTGGCTCCCTGGGTTTGGGGGGAGAAACAGGGACTGGGATTTGGTTTTGTCATTGTCTGAATGTTCTGGAAGGGAGAGGGGTGGGGGCTGGCAGGGGGCTGTCCTGGGATTTGTGGGCTGCTCTTGGCACTGGGGCCATGCTCTGGCTGTGGCATCAGAGCCAGGGAGAGCAGACAGGCCCCGTGGAGTGAGTGGGGTGCTGGACGTGGCAGCAGGGACCCATTCTGGGCACTTCTGGAACTCGTTGAGAAACCGCTGCTCTTACACGGTGGAAAAGGCAGTCATGGGGCTGGGTGTGGGTGAGAGAGGTGGGAAGTAGGAAGTAGAAAAGCTGAACTGAATGTGATTATTTGTGGTTTTGGTGGGACATGTGATGAGGGGATTCTGTGCTGCTCCTTCCTCTTCCTTTTCCCTGCCCTCCCGGGTTCAGGCTTGGCTGGTGAATCACCAGTTCTCATTCTCGTGTCCCTCTGCCTGTAAAATTTGTGTAGTTCTGACCCTCTGATGACTGCTGCAGTGACAGAGACCCCTCCCCCAGCTCAGCTCCTTCCTTCTGGGCTTTAATTCCAGGGCTGGAAGTTCTCCCATTTCCTGTAGCTAACAAAATACAGATTCCCCTCTCTGGACAGCAGGATCCGCTTACAGGTTGGGGGATTTTCTTTGAAGGCCAGAAAGGAAGAGCCTGGGTTAGAAGAGGAGGTTTTTCTGTGTTGGTGAGCTTCAGGACCATGTGGGAAGTGCAGGGAATGAGCTGGGAAAAGGCCCCTTCAGCCACCTCGTGCCCGAGTGTCACCAGGTTTTTTCCCATGGCTGCAAGGAGCGATTGAGGCTGACTGGAAAGTAACTGCAGGCAGGAAAGTACATTTCTATCTGCATCCTCGGGTGCTTTGCATGAGACTGAAAGGATCGAGAGGGAAGTTCCGAGTGTGGTCATTTCCCTGGAATGATCATGAGGAAATACACTGGAAACTGGCAGAACGGTTTGGCTGGGCAAAGGTTTTTCTTTGGTCAGAGCCTTGACATGCAAAGTGCCTTAACATGCACAGGAAAGGTAATCGTGTGCCTGAAGTAGCCCCCCTGTCCTTCTGGGCAAATCTGGTGCAAAAGGAGCAGGCACGGGACTGTGGGAGCCTCCTGGGGCTGTGCGATGCTCACGGGAGTTTGTTTTCAAAGCCCGAGAGGTCAGATGGGGGAAAAAAAGCAGTGTGGGGTGTTGGCAGGCCAGTCTGATCACGTTAATTCCTTCTCCTCTTAATGAAGAGCCCCTGAGTCCTGCCCGGCTCGTCCCGCAGGGCTTTGAACATCCGCCCGCCCCCGCGAGCGGAGGCGGCAGCGAGCGCGCCTGGGGTGGCACCGGGGCGGGGGTGACTCAGTTTTGGGGAGGATGCAGGTGGAACACGTGGCTCAGCATCACCTTCGCCTTGGCCCCTAAGTGATGCCCGGCCCCGGGGGAAGGGGCTGAGCGAGGTGACGCGTCCCGGCGATGCTGCGGGGAGCGGCGCGGCCGGGCGGGAGCATCCCCCGCCAAGGGCGAGCGGCTTCCTCGGCCGGGGCGGAAGGGGAGCGGGCGGGAGTGGCCCCGGTGCCGTGCCGGCATCCCCGGCGAGGGAGGAGCCGGCTGCTGCTCGCCCGTCCCGCCGGAGCAGCGATGGGTGGCCGGGACGGGGCCGGGGTGGCGGCTCCGCGCCGGGGCTCCGGGCGCTCCCTGGGGCTGCGGCTCCGCCGCGCCGCGGCCGCGGCTCCGTGCGGGAGGGGACGGCGCGGGCGGGCAGGTGAGTGAGTGCGGGGCCCGGGGGGATGCTGCGGGGGTCAGCCCGGAGCGGGCACGGCGCCTTTGCTGCGCGGCGAGGTGTTGTATTTCTGGCAGGCAGAAGGGTTCTTCCCCCGCTAAAGGAACCCCCCCCCTGATGTCTCTACCATGAGTTTTACCCCGTCCCTAAAACTTATCTCTGACCTATTGGCTCTGGGCCAAGTTACCAGCCTTAGGAGAGAGGGTAGAAAAAGCCATGTTCTTCCTTATTCTCTCTCTCTCTCTCTCTGCCTCGGGACCCTTCAAGAATAAAGCCCTGGAACATTCCTTAGGTAAGGAGCCTCTTTTAAAGTCTTATATCCCATCAATGATATATTCTACCCCCACAGCTCCACGAAGCACTGAGCTAGCTAGAGGAACCAGGGGGTTGTGGGAGGGGATAGGAATATATCAGCGAGGGACGGGGCTGGCGCAGGGTGGGCTCCGTGCGTGTCGGTGCGCTGGATGCAAAGGGCAGAGCCCGGCTGAGGGGCTCGGGCTCTGCTTTCCTTCCAAACCCGAGCGATTTTGGCCGGGTTCTGGGCCGTGCCCGGCTGTCTGCCGTGTCTGAGTGATGCCGGTCCCAAAGCCGAGAGGTTGGATTCTGAGCCAGCTGGTAAAGGAGGTCATCTGCCCGAGGGTCGGTCAGGTGAAAAGAACTTCCACTTTTCATCAGAGAAAGAGCATTATTTTGTATTCGATAAGGTTTTTAATGATGCTTGTGTCAGTCACCTTGTCAAGGCTGTGAAAATGTTGCAGGGATTTTTGTTCGTTTGGAACTAAAACTGGTTTGATGTGGCTTGTAAAGATGCCTGCGATAAGAGGGTGTGGGTAATGATCTTGAAAGCCATTTATTTTGGGTTGTGTGAAGGAGGAACTGCTGCTGCCTGGTTTCTCCATCGGCTGTGATGCTTCGTGAACAATTCCACCTCACACCTGGAGACTCATTCTTTCTGCAGATAAGTGATCCCTTCAGGAACAGCCCAAAACACACTGACTGGACAGGGGCTGTTCCTCAGGGATGAGAAGATAAGCTTAATTTGTTGCAGGCGAGGGGGAAGTGGAGTTCTCTAAAGACCTCCCACTGCTGGACCCCGTGCCAGTGACTTTGCCCAGCTCAGTGCTGGCACACAGGGCAGATTGTAGCCAAGGGCTGTTGGCCCCACAGATCAGGGGACAAAGTCCCTGCAGGGGACAGGAGATTGTTTTGGGATCACCCACATGAGAGCAGGGAGCACAGACCCTCTCTGGGGTGTCCTGGAGGGTCCGTGGTTGTTCCCAGGGTCCAGCCCTGCTAGGTAGATTTTCATGAGGTTGCTCAGCATCCTCTCTCTTTTCACACGTGCTGCTTCCAAGGATGGGCCAGAATGGAAAGCCACGTTCTCAGACCTGCAAAGTGCTGCCCTTTTATTTGGAACCACAGCCTGCTTGGCTTGCCATGTGTGCCCCGAGCAGCCCTGCAGCACCGAGCCCGTCGTCCCCCTGCCTGCTGCAGCCAGGTCCCACCTCTGGGCTGGGGAGCAGGGTCCTCACCCTCCCCTTGGTGGGGCTGTCTGGAGGCAGGACCAGCAGCAGCAATCCCCCCACCCCCAGTGTGGCAAGAGGAGGCTCTGACTCGAGTGGGTGAGGCAGGAACAGTTGGATAATGGAGCTGGTTGCTCACCACTTGCCAGCATTTTGCCTTCCAGGAGCTGGGGGCTTTCTGCTCTGCTTCAGCAGTGGCCACATAATCCGGATTCCTGGGATAAATTCCTGCTGTTTCTGCTCGATCTGTGGCTGCTGTTTTAATTGCCCGGAGCTCCGAGCCAGACACAGGACCCTTGTTGCACAAGCCCAGCTCCCATGAATGATGCTGTTGTGTGTGTGTCTCTGAGCTTCTCTTTTCCTCCCTCTCGCCCTCCTCTGCAAGCCGGGGAATTCGGCACTGGCGAGGTCCCGCCTGCTGTGTTGGTGCAGCTGGCAGCACGGCCCCAGCTGCCATTTCGGGTGCTCCAGTCCACCCCCTTCCCCTGATTTTCCTCTGGTGAAGGGCATTGAAGCCATCCTCCTCCTCTCGGCCGGAGCCGGTTTGCTCATTTCCTGCTGGTGTGAGGCTCAGTGCTGGGGCCGGCGCTGAAACACCCCAGAGGTCCTGGGAGCTCCAGGTGGATGGGGCAAAGGTGGTTTCTGGGCTCTCTGTGCTGCAGGTTCACCCTTCTCAGGGGCGTTGGGGGTGCCCTGTGGGCCTGGGGCTCCTCGTGGGATTTGCTGGGTAGCCGACGGTTAGGAGGGCCAGGTGTGTCCAGAAATTGTCCTGGGGCGCCTCTTTGTGGGGGGAGCAGCCTGAGGGATCCCTGTGGGTGCTCAGCCCTGCTGAGGGAGGTGGCAGCTGTTGGTGTCCCCATCCTGCAGTCCCACGGGCCAGTGGCAGTGGCACCTGGGTTCTGCCTTTAGGGCTGGGGATTGGGAAAAGCCAACAAATTCTGCACTAGGGCGGCTGAACAGAGACAAATGGGGCATCCCAAGGTGGGCAAAGGTGCCAGTACGGGCTGGGCCAGCTCTGCCAGGGAGTGGCACCTTTGGTGTGAACGTAGCGTGAGTTTCTTCCGCTCTCCATGCAGAGCAGTGGAAAAGCAGGAGCGATGGATAATGAATGCAACAGCGGAGCAGGAGTCCCCTGGCGGCTGGGTGTGACACACATGCCCCAGATCCCAGCGCCTACGGGTGCCTTTCTGTTTGTATTTATATACCTGAAATCTGTTTGTATTTATATACCTGAAATATCCGAAATATGTTTATATACCTGTAACCTTTCTTTTCCCCCCCGCGTTTATTCGGGTTGTTGGAAAAGAGCGGCGGTGAAAAGGCCGTGGCGTGTGGTGCAGGATGTGTCGATGTGTCCGCCGGGGGTGCGCGGCTTCCCCTTCTGCGGAGAGAGGGGAGGGTTCCCAGCTGGAGCAAAGGTGCTTTCCCCTCGGACTCGGGCAAGTTTTGTGTCCCTTTTCCGCGGTTTCCTTGCCGTGACTCTTCCCTTGTGAGGGGTTTCGTGTGCCGGGGGCAGCAGAGGGAGCCGCGTCCCGCGGGGATCGCGCTTGGGGAGCCCCGGGCCCTGCTGGCCGCGGCCGCCCCGCGCTGCCCCCGCCGCCTCTTTGCATCTCAACATCTCTGCGAGACCTGCTGCTGCCTCCACACCCTCCCTTGTTCCTGTTTCACGCAAGGGACGAGCGGAGAAATGCCCCAAACCTCTGAGCCCGGCGCTTTTCCAGTGTCCGTCACCGTGCTGGGACCACCCGGGTGAAACACCCACCCCGGCTGTCCCTTGGTGTGCTGGCTTTGGGGGTCAGTCAGCACCCAGCCTCTGCACCCATCGTGTTTCCAGAGGCTTTGCTCGCCCTCTGTCCCTTTTTCTCCCCTCCCCATGAGCCGGGGAGATGGATTCTGTCTGGATTGGGACTTGAGGGGGTCAAGGCTCGGCTGGGTCCTGACACCCGGATCCCCCTGAGCCCTCCCCTGCCCGTGGGTGCTCACAGCCCTTCACCCCTCGCTTAAATGACCTTCCAGTGATCCCCCCCCCCAGATCAACAGCTGCTCGCTTCGCTGGGGCTGACCCCGGGGAGGGGGGGAGCACCGGCTGCCTGCTGTCACCCCCCTGCCACCCCCTGGGTCCAGCTGGTGAGGGGCTCTCACGCACAAAGCCGAGAGGACTTTGTAGCCAACAAGAGCCGCATTCAGCAGCCTGTGCTGCAGTCCCTTCCCTCCCTGGTGAGGGCCAGGGCAGGGGGGGCTGCGGCGGGGCAGAGGCAGGAGGGAGGTTGGTGGGAGGAGCGTCAGGAGCTTGGGAAGGAAGGAAGGAAGATGTGCCTCTCAGAGTATGAAAACAATGGGAAAAAGTCCTGTTTTTTTTTTTTAACTTGATTCTCCCATTTTGGGAGATTGGGCGTCCCTCCAAGCAGTGATTTCCAGAGGAAAGCTGGTTTCTGGCATCCCTGCAACGTACCTGGTCTCTCTCCTGCTTTTCTGGTCATGCCATCCCAGATTGCTGCCTGCCTCCATCTCACCCTCTGCCTCCTCTGCCTCTCCATGCTCGGGCTGGTGCTTCCTGACCTCCGGCACTTTTACCTCTCATTGCTCACAAAAAAATTCCGCCTTCAAGTCCATTTTAAGCATTGTTACTCCCTCTTGCAAATCACCTGTGGCTGTGGCAGGTTGTGAGGTGTGTGTGCCGTGAGGAAGGTCCTCCTCACTCCGTGCAGTTGGAATATTAACTACAGAGCAGTGCAAAGGGATTTTTGGGGACACGAGTCCCTGTCAGCAGCCCCACTGCTGCTCTCAGTGCCTCGCTGTGGCTTCCCCCCCCCAGCTGTTCCATCTGCTGGAACAGACAGGGAGAAAACTGTCCCTGATGGACAGGGAGAGCTGGGGACAGCCAGGTGTGTCCAGAAATTGCCCTGGGGTGCCTCTTTGTGGGGGGAGCAGCCTGAGGGATCCCTGTGGGTGCTCAGCCCTGCTGAGGGAGGTGGCAGCTGTTGGTGTCCCCATCCTGCAGTCCCAGGGGCCAGGCCAGGCCCTGCAGTTGCTGCTGCCAGTCTGGGAGTGGAGGGAATGGGATGGCTGAGCTGGGGGGGCACGGGGGCCTGGGGCAGTGCGGGACATGGATGGGGTTTGGGGTTCCACTGGGTTTCACATGTGGCACAGGATCACAGAATGGTTTGGGTGGGAAGGGTCCTTAAAATTAATCTCATTCCAGCCTCTGCCATGGAGGGACATCTTCCACTATCCCAGGTGACTCCAAGCCCCATCCAGCCTGGCCTTGGACACTTCCAGGGATGGGGCAGCCACAGCTTCTCTGGGCAGCCTGTGCCAGGGCCTCACCACCCTCACAGGGAAGAATTTCACCCCAATATCCCACCTAACCCTTCTTTTTTTTCAGTGAGAAGCCATTCCCCCTTGTTCTGTCCCTCCATCCCTCGTCCCAAGCTCTCTTGGAGCACCTTTAAGCACTGGAAGCGGCTCTGAGGTCTCCCTGGAGCCTTTTCCTCTCCAGCTCTCCCTGCCTGGCACCATGGCAGAGGGGTTCCTGCCCTCGGAGCATCTCAATGTCTCTTCTCTGTCGCGACAGCCGTTCCCCGACAGCGGCCGATGCGGTGCCGGGGAGCCGCCGCAGCTCCATCCCAGGGCCGGGGGTGCTGCGGGGCGGTGCCGGGGGCGGCGGGCGGATGGCGGGGCGGGCGGTGCTGGGGATGGGGAGGCGGATCCCGGGTGCCGGGCGGGGGGCGGATCCCGGGCGGTCCCCGCGGCCGAGCCCCGCACCTGCCGCGGCCGCGCTCACACCGACAACAGCCGCAGCGCCGGCTGGCACTGCCCGAGCCCGCCCGCCGGCCCGGGCACCGGCTGTCCCCTCTGCCACCCTCCTCCGGACCCCTCTCTCCTCCCCTTGCCTCGACAGGTCCCCCGAGAGCGCGGCCGGACGGGGCACAGCCTGCAGGTAAATCGGGAACCCGCGGGGAGGGGAGCGAGCGCAGAGGAGGAGGAGGTGGGTTTGGGGAGAAAGCACCCGGCAATCTGCTGTCTTTGCTCCTTGGCTCGGGCTGGGCCGTGCTCCCAAATGTTGCACAGGCGTGGCAGAATCCCTTCCTGAAATCGCTTACAGCTCTGCGTGTAACGGAGTAGGCAGGAGGTGACCGAGAGATACATTGGGCTCTAATTGTGCCAGGGGAGGTTTAGTTGGATGTTAGGAACAATTTCTGCCCTGCAAGGACTGTCCAGCCCTGGCACAGGCTGCCCGAGGTAGTGGTGGAGTCTCTGTCTCTTGGAGGGGTTTAGCAGCTGTGTAGCTGTGGCACTTGGGGACCTGGGTTAGTGGTGGCCTTGGCAGTGCTGGGGGAGCAGTTGGGCTCGGTGGTCTCAGCGGGCTTTCCTAACCCTCATGAGGTTCTGTGGTTCACCTGTGGCTCCAGAGAACGCTGCTCAGCCCCGCTGCCTCCAGCAGCACCAGCATGCCGCCAGGTGGGATGCGTGTGCTCTGGCACCGGTGTCCGTGTCGGGACGGACACGGCGCCTGGATGAGGTGGTTGTTGCTGCAGCTGGGGAGGATGAGAAGCCTGGAGCTGGTAGGCAGCTCCTGACAGCCTCGTGCAGTAACCGGATCCCCCTCTGTCATTCCTGGCCTGAGTCACGGCAGTGTGTGGGGCTGAGAATCCGCTGCTGCCTTGGGGTTTTCGGGTTTGGCATGTTCAGCTCCGGCTCGGCCGTGCTGACCCGCAGGGTTCAGGAGGGATGTGAGGTTTGGGCCACCTGGGTTTTCCCAGGGCTCCTCCTCACCTCCTCTACCTGGGATTAGTGCAAGTAACCCGGCGGCTGGGAAAACACGGATTTGCCATCTGATTCAGAGAGCCAGCGAGTCCTTGGAGAAACTCTGCTGATGTCAGGAGACTCCAGATCAGGCCCTCTCACTGCAGTGGGGGAGGCTGGGCTCTGTGTCCTGGCTCTCAGTGCCAGGGGCTCACGTTTGCAGTGGGTTGGCTCCTTTGTCATTGGTAGGGACGGATGGGTTTGCCGTGCGTGTGTCATTCGTCACACTGTGACCCAGCCGTGCTCTGGGAGAAGCGTGCTGCCAAGGTGAGAGGCTGCTTCCCCAGGGGCTGTTTGATCCTGCCGAGCTCAAACACCAGCTCTTTGTGCGTTTGCGTTTGTGGTTTGCGTTCTGAAATGCGCCGTGCGCCGAGGGCAGCAGAGAGCCTCTTCTACTTAAAGACCTTTGTACAGTCCCTGGGTGTTGGAGTGCATATCGTGAATTTTTGGCAGAAATCCACGCTCTCTTCCACTTGCATACGTGAACTGTTATCAATGGCTGTGCCTTTTTCTGTTTGCATTCTCACCAGAGCCCAGCTGGGGAGGTGGCTGTGCAGCCGCCCCTTGCCGCTCTCGGCACGCGTGTGCCAACGGGAGCAGGGGCCACGGATCAGCTCGCATCCCACCAGTCTCCCTCCATTCTTGCGGGGGCAAAATCAGCTCCCACCCTTATCCTGAAAGCTTGTCAGTATTTTCCGTGTGTGGCAGAACACGAAGTCCCAGCACAGAGCAGGTATCAGAGCTCCGTCTGAGGAGCAGCTCACGTCCATGCCATGTGCTCGCACTTCCTCCGAGAAATCTTTTTCTGATAAAAGTCTGACTGCATAAATCCAGCCGTGCTTCCCTTGAGCATTCCTTGTCTGCATCGCCTGCAGTGCCCAAGCCCCCAGTGTGTGTTCACAGGACAGGCTGCCAGCGGTTCGGTTTCGTAAGAGAACAAAATGTGGTGGTGCCCAAGGGCACGTCAGTACTTCCCTTTGGTTTTGTACTAATTTCAAAAAGGTTTGGAGGTTCTCAAAGTCAATGGAAGTGAGCGGGGAACAAAAGGTCACCCTTTCCCCGAGGGTGTGCTGAGGTTGCTGCATGACTTTGGGCAGAGGGGCCGAGCTGGGAAGTTGGCTGGCACTGAAGGGTGCGGGCAGTGCCGAGGGTAAATCACTGCCAGTGGAGAGAAGAACAAAGTCTCCTTCCTTCGAGTGATCGCCCCATGAAATCCTGAGACAGTTTGCCTGTTGCAGAGGTTTGGGATCTGCCCTTGTCCTCAGCGTGGCTTTGGAAGGGCTTTTGCATTTGGTGTCTGTGGGAGTTTAATCCCCAAATTCAGGCAGTGTGCTGGCAGCGGGACTGTGGGGAAGGGAATGCCTTTGGAGTGGTCGCTGTGTCCCTGATGCATGGGGAGCTGGGGGGTCCTGTGGTGTGGTGGGACTCCTGCCCCATGCCAGGGCACAACTCCCTGGCCCAGCAGAGCATCCCCTAACACGGGGGTCTCCTTTCCTCCCCCCAGCCCCATAGCTGAGATGTTGCTCCATCCCTTCTGCCCATTGGATTTGGTGACAAGGATTACCAGAGCCTAGGGATGAAAGCTGAGCTGTTTTTGTGCATGTAAAAAGCTTTAGAGGTGGTGTGGGGGCTGTAAAAGCTGGGATGCCGTTGCTCTGCCAGTCTTCCCATCCCATGGGATCCATGCTGGTCCTGCTGCAGCAGCAATGGTACTCCAGGGCAAGAGGAGCCACGGGGAGTAACAGCTCCCCAAACCATGTCGCAGGTGAACTGAGCTTGGGAATGTCTCCCTGGAAGTGGGGGTTTCTTTATTTCTCAACCTCCCTTCTTGCAGGTGGTGTTCCAGCCCTGCTGGGACGTGTGACAGAGGTGTTCAGGGGGATTTAGCACTGGAGGAAAGCTGTTCTGGAAAGCAGCTGGAGCCTCCAGCGGCTGGTGGCCAGGGCAGAGGAGCAGAGGAGTGCCTGTGAATGAACCTTTGAGCAGAGCTCCGGAGGGGGCCGGCAGGGCGGCACATTCCAGCGAGCCGGGGGTCTCTGCACGGTTAATGATTGAGCTGCCCTGGCCCTTCGGTTCCTGCCGTTTGGAGAGGCACCTCAGGAACACCTGAACCTTTCCAGGCTGCGGCGCTGGGCCTGGGGATTTAAAGAGACAGGGTCTGTCCCTACATTTTCAGTAAGAGGGTACTTTTCTGGCGCCGGAAGGTGATGGCTTCTGGAATTTTGCTGTTTGCTTCCTGATTCACCGGGTGTGTGACCCGCACGTTCTGCATGAGGATAGTTGTCAGTGTGGAGCTGTGCTGGCCTCACTCTGCCCCACTCCATGCTCATCACCCTCTGCCTGACGATGCAGATGTGACCCTGATCCCATGGGATGTGGCTTCTAGTTGGTCCCCGTGTGTCCCCCGCCTCTGGGTGCTGTGACACCCATGGGTGGCCACGTCCCCAGCCTACTGCCATCCCCTGCAGCTGCTGGGTTAATCATTGACAGGTCCCCATGCCACGTGGGTGCTGGCCCGGCTGTTTGCAGAGCCCTTATCACCACAGGGCACTTGTCACCCCGTGCCAGGCAGAGTAAACGTTAACGGCCGGTGCTGGGAACAACTTTCACAGCTCAGGGGACCTTCCCCAGGGGCTCAGCCAGCTCTTGTCCCATTGCACTGGAGGCACATGGAATCCCAGCAGGGGTGCAGTGTCAGAGCCTGGGGGTCTGCAGGGGAGATGAGGCTGCTGGGGTGGTCAGGATAAGTCCTGGGACACCTGGCTTCTGGCGTGGTCCTGGGATGAACATCTGGATTTCCATGGGTGCTGCAGCCAAGGCTTGGTCCCGTTGCTTAAGTGAGAGCAGGAGCTGTCAGCTTCTCCCAGGGTGTCCTGGTGCTGAACCCGAGGGGTCCTGTGCACCCCAGCCTGGGTGAGCTGGGGGATTTCCTGCCCTGCAGGTGCAGGTGGAGAGGACAAGAAAGCTGGCATTTAAAGGAAAAAGGAAGAAAAAATGAAAAGGAGTGAAGGGGATGAAGCTTTGCTGCCAGTGCTGAAGGCTGGGGCAGTGGGCCAGGCTGGGGGCAGGGGTTTGCTGCAGGTGGGGGTTTGCTCTGTGGGGTTTGAGAGGGTTGGCTGGTGGCTGGTTCCCTCTGCTGCTCCTGCTGAAACTGGAACTGACCCTGGGCAGGGGCAGGCAGAGGTGTCACAAGGCTGTGGGACGTCACCACAGCGGTGACGCAGAGTGCACTTGACCTCATTTCATCAGTGTCACTGGGGAAGAGCAGGGTGCCTGGGCAGCCAGGGCTGGTGTTCCAGCTCTGTTCTTCCAGGCTGAGGGTTGCCCCATGGCCTCCAGACACCTTCCTGAGCAAATCCCAGGATGGCTGTTGCATGGCGAGAGCCACTGGCATGAGCCTCCTGGACACAGACACACTGGGGGCCACACATGGGCTGTGGCTGTGTGGTTTCTCCTGGAGTGAAGTCCTGGGAGCTGTGGTGCTGCTTTTTTTTGGAGCAGCAAGGATGTAGGAAGCAGTGGTTCTTTCCCAGCTAAAAAGCAATGGACACACACAAAGTACAAAATCAGGGACAAGGCAGAAATTGCCTCTCTTCTCCAGGCAGGGGATCTCCTGCTGAACCCTGAGCCCTGGCTGCTGCTCTGGACAGACATTTACTTCCCAGCCAAGTGGCAGCTGACCCTATGCTTCCCTTTCCCACGCCTGGCCTCACACCTCCACACAGCTCTTCCAGCGCCGCTGCTGCGCCGAGAAATTCCAAACCACAGCAGGCACTGGAGGCGTTCTGCAGCAGCAGCTGGATTGGATCAAACCACGTAGTGCCTCTCAGGCTGAAAGCCCCAAGTGCCTGGTTATTAAGGGGGCATTCAGGGGGGTGCTGGGGGGCTGGTGACACAGGGAGTGCTTTGGCTGTGCCCTTGGCCTTGCTCCTGCTTCGGTGTCCTCTGCTGTACAGGGAGAATGGAATCACCCTCTCTGTGGCTGTGACCTGTGAGTGCACGGGAACACTGCCAGACCCTGGCACTGAGCTTATTTATTGTTTTGTTTATTGTGCTGTCCCGTGGTGGAGGGCCTGGGGAGAGTGACCTCTCTCCTCTCCACGCGGGGCTGTTGGCTTTTCTCTGTCCTTGACTGACTGTTTGAGGCAGCTGCTTCTCCACGTCCTGGATTTCCTGTGTTTTCTTCTCTCTTTTTTGCTTTCTTGTGCCTTGTGTCAGGACGTTGGTGGTGAAGGCAGCGTTTGTGCTTCCTAAGCCTCCACGTGCGTCCCTGCTGGGCTGGAGCAGCTGCAGTGCTGGGCTGGCACGGGGCTGGGGGGGCTGCAGGGGGCTGCCTGGCTGGGGCTCCCCATCCCTGCCCTCCACAGGAAACTCGGGAGCCGCATTTCCATCTGCTGGAGATCCCAGCACACCCCTGAGGGGTGGGGGGGTGACTGACACACCCCACTCAGGGCCCTTGAAGAGAGGGTCTGGGTGGGGAGGGGGCCACAGGTGCAGCCCCCTGCCCCCCCTGGCTGCACTGCAGGACCTCCAGCAATGCCAACAGCTGTGCAAGTTCCCGTTCTGCCCAACGGCTCTGGGAATGGAGCCAGTGCCTTTTGTGAAATCAAGAGTGGGTCCCCAGCTATGAGCCCCTTTCGAGGGTCCTGTGCTTTCCTTGCCAGACAGAGAGTTTATGTTTAGATTTTTTTTGGCGTGTTTTTCAGGATCTGGCGATGCCACAGATAACCTCTGGCAAGAGGCTCCTCTCACGTCACCAATCCAGAGCCCAGACACCTTGAGATTCCCTGAGGCACACAGGGGCTGACAGGGACTGAAGGGGTTAAAGCTGCTTTGCAATGTGATTTAAAAGAAAAAAAAAGGAAAAAAAAAAAAAAAAGCCATTTCCTTCATGTCCAGAGACAGTTTATTTTCTGGGCATTCTTCGGGACGCAGGGAGGTGCCTTTTCTTTAAGGCATTTCCTGTAAGCAAGTTTATATTTGGCCAGGGGAGGGTGGGGAGAGGAGGTGGGTGCTGGGGAGGGTCTGTGGCTGAGCTGGGTGACCTCAGCCTTTGGCTCCTTGTCCCGAATTGTGGAGGTGGCAGCTGCGGGAGGCGCGGGCCGGGCCGGCTGTCACAGCAGGGCCAGGAGCGGGGTCCTGCGGGGTCCCACCTGTGCCCCACGGTGCTGCTGCCACCGTGGTGAGGCTGAGCAGGCATCCACGGGGTCTGGAGGGTGCTCTCAGGCCGTCCCTCCCATTATCTTTTAAGATGATGAAGATAAGAGCTGCTGAACCCCCGTATCATCTGTGCTGGGTGCAGCTGGCTTCCTTCCCCCAGGATGGCTTTGTTTGCCCTGAAAAGTCGAGCAAGCCAAGGTGGTAACGCACCAGGTGATCAACACTCACTGTGCCCCTGGGGTCGGTAGTGCAGATTTAACTCTTTCCCCGAGGATATTTGATTAGACCTTGATCCTGGGGCAGGGGCTGCAGCCAGACCCCGATGCCACAGGCCGGGCTCCCCCAGGGGAAGCGCCGGGGCTCGAGCTGCTCCCCGGTGCTCCCCGTGCCAAATCCCTTCTCCCCCATTTTGTTTTTCTTTTTTATTACCGTGATTTCCTAACATCGGAAGAGGGGAGTTATGAAACTGGAGTTATCCAAACACGTCTTGTTTGAAGATAGCGTTTCATCCAGCAGATGCAGCTTCCTGCCCTGTAAATGGCTCCCATTGTTTTGCCTTGGCTCCCGGCCCCGGCAGCGCTGGGGTGTCGCTCCGCTCCGGCAGCACCAGGAGCGGTGGTCCCAGCATGGAATGGCTGGACTGGGAGCACTGGTGCTCTGTAGGCAGCCTCTGAGAGCACCTGGGGGGGCTCCCTGGGGCTGCTTCAGGTTAAAGGCAGGGTGCTGGCTGGGTTGGCTGCAAACATCACCTGCAAGCTGGGGTTGTTGTGTGCTAGGTCAGAGGTAGCACTGATCTGATGGATGGTGTCTGCATGGCAGGAAGCAGGGAAGAGGGGGTAGATAAAATGAGGTGGTGCTGGTTGGTGGTGGGGACAGCTCCCAGCACAAAAGAGCATACTTTTTTTTTTTTTATTTTTTTTTTTTTGAGTGTTTAAATGCATAGAGAGGGTTCAGAGGTGACCCTCAGGTGCTGCTGAGGCACTGGGAAGAAATGTGAGGGTGGTGAAGCCGTGGCAGAGGCTGCCCAGAGAAGCTGTGGCTGCCCCATCCCTGGAAGTGTTCAAGGCCAGGCTGGATGAGGTTTGGAGTAACCTGGTCTGGTGGAAGGTGTCCCTGCCTATGGCAGCGGTTGGAACTGGATGAACTGAGAGGTCCCTTCCAACCTAAACCATCCTGTAGTCCCAAAATTCTGTGATTCTGTGATCCGTGTGGTGGTGTGGAATGTGGTGGGGGATTGAAGAAGCGGTTACAGTCAGAGTTTGTTGGTGAGCTGCAGTTTTGTGGCTCACCTTCCCCCTGGGCACGTGGCCGCTGCCAGCCTGACCTTGGGCAGTGTCTGGAGCTGCAGGATCCTGGGCCTGGGGAGCTGCAGCAGGAGCAGGCTGGGACCTGGCAAGTTTTGGGTGGATTGTACTTCCCCACCAGCAGAGCCTGCCTGGAGAGGAGCTGGGTGTGCCCAAATCTCTTCCTCCGACTGAGGAAGCTGTGGCTGGGATCACGCTGTCCCTGGAGCTCGGGCACGGCCGCCGCGCTGCAGCCACACCGTGAGGGTGCCTCTCTGCTCTCCACGGCCTTCCCACCTGCTTAAGCAGCAGGGGTTGTTTTTTAATTAATTTTTTGTTTCTGTGAACACTGTTACAGGCTGGGGAGCTGCAGCTGTTGGTTCATTAATGAAGTTCTGCAGAACTGTGGCAGGAAGCAGTGCTGGACCCTTGGCTGAGCTCGTGGTTTGACGTTTTTCCTTCCTGCCCTTCTCAGCAAAGCAAACGCACTTTGCTGTGCTGTGGCCGCCCCTACCTCAGCCCCTGTTCCCTCCCTGCTTTGGGTGTCAATTTTTGCTTTGAGGGCTGGGCTGGGGTCCCCCAGGCAGGGTCCTGGGGAAGGAGCCTGAGTCTTGTGTCTCTGTTTCCTTGGCCACAGTGGTTGGAGAAGGCAGAGATAGCAAGGTCAGGAGTCTCGAAGATTGGCTTTTGATAAGGTTCACTGATATTTTATCAGTGGTCTCCGAGGACAGAAGGAAGCTTTGTGAGTTAAGAACATCTGTCTTGGCAGGGCCACATCCCCCCTGAGTGCTCAGTGCTGGCTCGGGATGGAACTCAAATCCTCAAATCCCCGTCTCTTCTTACTGCCAGTGCCCACAGAGATCTTGGCCGTTCTTGGGCTGTTCTCTGGCCGTGCTGGCAGAGCCAGTCACCTGCCCAGCTGCTTCACCTGGGATTTACCTGCTGTCAGGTGGTTTGTGCTGCTCCTTGAGCAGGGACTGAGCCGTGAAGGGCTCCTGGCAGCACGGAGGATGTTGTGTAAGACTGGTTTCCATGGATTATTGAGCATTTGTGTTTCTTGGCCAGGCTCCTCAGCCCATTGTGGCACGGAGTGATGCACCAGTGGCTTTGTCAGTGCTTTCCCTGTTTTTCCAGCACTGCTCCCCTTCAGCTCGTTTCCAGCTCTGCCAAGGTCCAAGGGTGGGGATGGGCCACAGGTGTGTTTTGCAGTGGAAGGGGAAGGAGATGCCATATCCCACCTCTCCCTCTGGGAATGCTCTGGAGACCGAGGAGAGCAAAGATCAGCTCCTGCAGCCCCGCTTGGTGCTCTCAGCCTGCAGGGACCTTGTGACACTCCACAGCCCTGTGGGCAGGTGGGAATGAAACATTCAGTGAGCAGCCAGCGGGAAGAGCAGCGAGTCCTTGTGTGTGGTGGTCACGGGTCAGTGTCACCTGTCACGTGCCAGGCAGGGCAGTGGAGTGTGGCCGGCTGTGTGCACATGGCTGTGGCTCAACGAGGTGGTGCTGGCTGAGCAGCCACATGTCCAGGCACTGGGATGGGGATTTTGGGCAAATCAAGGCGTGGGCTGTCTTGGATGGGGCTGGGGACGGGTGCCACTTGTCCCTGAAGATGCTGAGGTTGCTGAAGTGTGCTAGGGCTTTAGGTCCCTTTCTGAAAATTCGCATGTGAGTCAAAAATGAGTGATAAAATTCTAGAGGAGCTAGAAACTTCTAGAGGAGCTCAATCAGTGTGAGCTGATTGATTGACCACAGTCAGCCAGCAGCACTGGAGGAGAGCTTTGCTGAGGCAAAGGCTTCCTCAGAAACACCAGTGGGGCAACTGCTGCACACTGCTGGGACTGGAATGGAATGTCTGCTTGAGGAAAGACGGGCATTTTAGAGTGTTGCTCTGAAGGACACAGCCCTGACTGCTGGGGATGGCTCCCCCACTGTGCACAGCTACTGCGGTGGGGGTTTGGCCGGGGAGATTCATCCTTGTGTGATCGCAGTGGCTATTCCAGAATGACTGAGTGTTCTTAGTATCACCCCTGGGAAGCTCTGGACAGGCTGGAGCCTTTGCCAGCCCTGGCATCAGCCCACCATCAGGGGAGGATCTGTCCCCCACGAGCAGCCCCATCCTCACCACGCTGTGAGCACCAGCGAGGCCGTTGTGCAATCAGGCCCAGATGAGAAAACCCCAAGTGGGTCCTGCTGTGACAAACCTTTTCCTTACAGAGGGGCTTTCACATGGAAGGGAAGCTGGAACAAACATGCCCGTTCCTGCCAAAGGCGCTGCTCTGCCGGTAACTGGCCTCTGCTTCCTACTGCAAGCGGTTGGTGTGTGGAATTGGGGCTTCCTGCTGCCTGCTGACCCCTGGGCTTCTCCTTGGCCTGACCCTGGGAGCTGTTCCTCTGCTCCTGACACTGCTGTCGGCAGCCACCACTCTGGCTCCGGTGTGTTCGCCGTCACAACTTCCCGAGAGCTGGGAATAGCTGTGCCAGGGGTGTGAGCTCCTGTGCCTGTAAATCCCTCAGAAGGCCGGGAAGTGCTTGGTTAGTCAACCAAACTGAAGAAGAGGTGTTTGAACCACGTCTGGGAAGCGTTCCACCTGGCTTACAGCAAAGGTCTTGGATTTTGGGACTGTCTTTTAGCCACGGAGCAGCCCAGATTCCTTCGTGCATCCTTGGATCCTTCCCGATCCGTGGCTCTCCTCTGTGTCCCTCAAGGCTTTGCTTGCCTTGGCTCCTCAGAAATTATGTTTTTTACATAAAGGGCCATGTTTTGGTCTCTGCCCAGGCACAGGGTGGGCTTGGCTGTGGGAGGGGACACAGGCAGACCTGGCTGTGCTGGATTCTCTGGTGGGAGGCAGAGGGATGTGACCATGTAAGCTGACTCTGCCATTGCCATGATTGGTCTTCCACTGGGATTCAGCATCTTGACTGCCAGACCAGCGCAAGAATCTCTAATGTTGCTTGAGGCCAGCTTTTGCATCCTGTTTTATAATATTCCCTGACATTCCCCACATTCCTGGCAAGGAGACTTCTGTATTTTTTGAAATGTTCCTGTGTCTCTTTGGAAAACTGTGACATCCCTTAAGACTTCTTCAAAATGCTGCTGTCTGCTGTCCTGGCATCTCCTGTTAGCTCCATAAAGAACGGGAAGCCTTGAGTTTCGACTCCAGCCCCAACAATGTCTCCTTCCAGTTGGGAGAAAGGGGAACGAAGAAAGAGGGAGACCATGTGCTCCTGTTTGACTCAGTGACCTCCCCAAACCTGATGTTCCCGCTGTGTTTCCACCCCTGTGCACAGGTTTCCCTGCCCCCCATAGTTTTTGGGATGATATTGGGCCTGTTACCTGGGCTTCCATCATTGTCACAGCCTGTCAGGACAGCAAGGTCTGACGGGCTGGGGTCCCCCCTGGGGTCCCCCTGGGTGTGCAGGGTCTGACCTGCCAGGTGTGAGCTCAGAGTGGGTGGGATGTTTTCCAGTGCCGTATCCCTGGACAGGGATGAGAGACCTGTGGTGTTTCTCACCGGGAATCAGAAGGAAGGTGAGATGATGCTCAGCTCTGGGGATCTCACAGCTCATTCTGGGAATGATTTGTGCCAAAGCACCGGTTTGGCAAGTGCAGGCACAGGGAATGTGGTTTTCATTGCGGAGACTAACCCTGTGTCAGCTTCTTGCTTGGATCGTGCTGACCCCTCTGCTTTGGGCTGAGAGGTGAGCCGACTCCTGCTGCATGGGGAAGAAGCATTCCCTGGGCAGGTGGAGCACGCTGGGCTCAGCACGAACTGGGAATTTGTAGGGAATTGGGTGATTTAGTCTGGCTATCTCAGCTTGCAGGCACTGCTGTTCTTGTCCCTGAACCATCTTTTTGAGCTTTTAATCTTCTCTGGTGTCTTGAGGGACTGGGAAATTAATGACACCCCCAGCCTTGGCTGTCAGTTTTCCCATCCCTTACACACAGAACCTGCTGTTTGCTAACAGTTGGCTGAGGGGAGCTTCAGCTGAGGCTCACGGCCAGTGGTTTGAGGAGCTGATGTCTGATGATGAGAGCGGGTTTCGGGGTGCCCATCCCTCTCCTCCGTCCCTCTGTGCTGCCGGACGGTGTCAGACCCCTCACCGACCCCACTCCCAGCGCCCGGAGCCGACACTGGATGCCGCCCCGCGGGACTCTCGGCTCTCACCCTTTGATTTCTCCGGCTGGGATGGAAACCTGCGGCTCACCTGGCGGGACGGGGGGGGTGCCGTGCCCGGGCAGGACAGCCCCGGCTGCCGGCGCTGCGGCGGGGCTGGGAGCGGGGCCGGATGGAGCCCTGCCCGCCGCTCCCACCCCCGCCGTGGCGCTCAGCCCTGCGGGGCCGGGATGTCCTGTTTGCCGGGGCGGCGGGGACACGTCGGCTCGGCTCGGGAAAGCTGCGGCTCTGCCATGGAGTGCCTGTGGGAAGGTCTCTTGCCGCCGGTGGACGGTGCAGGGTGGCCGAGGAGGGCGTGAAGGAGCCCCGTGGTGGTGGTGGGGAGGGGTCATGCTGATTCTTTTTTCTGCATTTAATCCACGGGTTCCAATGAACAAAGCCGGGATTAACAGCTCCTGCCATGGTGAGTCTTGCTCGGGGTCCCGGCTCCGTGTTCGGATTGGGAGGCTCCGGCCAGCAAACGCTCTCGGGGGAGGTGGGAAAGGCTGTAAAATGACCTTTTTTTTCTTGTTAGAGATTTCTTGGACGCGGCGTTTCCTGTGCAGCAGGGCGGTTTGCTCTGGCTTTTTGCACAGCGGGGCGAAGGCAGGGTTCAGAGGCGTCGCTTGTGTTGTTGTTAAGTTGTTGAGTTGTTTTGGTGGTTTTATTTTTTTTTCTTTGTTTGTTTGTTTTTTTTGAGTGGTTTTTTTTTTTTAATCTTTTCTCGAAACCCAACATTTCCTTCATATTTTTTTTTATTATTTTTATTTTTAAAAATTAGGGTATTTTAAATTTTTTTCTCCCCGTGAAGTGTGCCCGGAGCGGGGCTCAGCGAGGTGCGCAGGGAGCCCCGAGCCCTGCTGGGGCAGGGCGCTGGCACCGGGGATGCGGCAGCCCTGGCAATATTCGGGTTTATTTCTGCCAGAGCCAGCCGAGCCGGTGGGAGAGCGGGGCGCGCCGAATTCCAGCTCCTCCTGATCTCCGATTGTTTCGGGAGCCTGAGCCAAAACCCTTCGGGGTGAGCCCGACCCCCCCGGCCCTGCCATCGCATCTCCCGGCGGGGCCGGGGGTGCGGTGGTGCTGGTGCCAGGCGCGCTCTGGGATGTGGCATCACCTGCTGACACCCACCCACTGATTTAAAAGCAGTTTTCAGAAGGAATGAGAGGGGGAATGAGAGAGGAGCGGCGTTTGGAGCTGTGGGGTGGAGGGGGAAATGCCCCCGGAGCGATGCCCAAGCGGTGCCGGTGGGTGTGGCGTGCAGCAGAAGGGGGTCCCCATGGGAGGGACCTGCGAGCTGGCGACAGTCCTGCCCCTGTGCACACAGACCTGCTGAGAAATGTCCCTTGGCTGCATTTTGAAACTCGGACTTTGGGTTATGCCTCGATGTCTGGCTGTTACCTGGAGGGGTCCCTGCACCCCCGGGGCCTTGTGCTCAGCTGCTCATCCAGGACTCCTTGGGGTTAAACTCCTGAATTTTGCCGGTGTTTCTGATGTGGGATGGGATTTCAGGAGTTTAGCGAGGAGCCTGTGCAGCCACCTGTACTTCCCCCAGGGCTGCAGGCACCAGCTGATAAACCAAAACAGGCTGGTGGGGAAGGAGGCAGGACCTTGTGCTGAGCTCGGAAACACTTGATTTGGGGTTATTTTTGTATTGCAGCCTTTAAGAAGGGAAGAAGAGAGTCCTAATGTAACCCTTCGTGCCTCTGCTGGGAATTCAATGCCTGTTCCTTCCTGCGAGGGCTTGTGCCCATGCCAGGGCTGTGGCAGTGGCCACTGGCTGGGTGTGACAGCCTTGGCTGGGCTCCCTGTCCCTGGGGGTGTGTAGGGCTCCCACCAAAGCTGCTGGAGCCTGAGCATTCCTCAGCCAGGAGCGGGGTGGGTTTGTGATTCTGTACAACATGGAAAAAAGCTGCAGCAAGACCACAAGGGAATTCTGCTCCACGGGTTCCTCTGGTAACACACGTGTTTATGCTAAATAAATGCATAAAAGTAGGAGGGAATTCCCTCATGTATTAAGGAAGTGGCTGTTCTTTAGTGCCTGGATTTTGCAGGAGGAGCTGGGGGTCTCTCCTCGGCGTGGGAAGCAGGAGAGCAGCTGCAGCAGGTCACGTCCATGGGAGATGCAAATGCTCCAATGGGTGATTGGGAGCTGAGAGCTCCCTGCAGAGCCAGAGCTGCTGCTGGTTCTGTTTTTTTTTAGCAGAACTGTTGGTGTTTTCCTTTGGCTTGACCTTCCCTGGCCTTTGGTGGTGGCTGGTGTTGGGTCCCGTGCAGTACTCCGGACGCTGACCTCAGTCCATGCTGGGTTTAAGGCTCTTCCAGGTGGTGACAACTGGACTTCTGCTGTTGTCTGTGTAAAAAAAGTGAGATGTGATGGCTCCTCATTGGGAGGTACAGCCTGGCTGGCACCTGTGGTGGGTGATGGGTGCCATGCCCAGCCCTGCTGGAGCTTCAGCACCGCTGGCTGCCCTCGGAGCGACGGCGCCTGATTGTCCAAACAAAGTGTGAGATCCATGGGATGGTCAACAGGAAAACGGTGCAACCTTAGAAAGGGTGGACCACAGGATGGGCAAGATGGATTCGTTTTCTTCAGCACCTGAGTAGCTACTTTCATCTTGCTCCTTGTGGATGCCTCATGCATTGAAGTCTTCTAGGACAGGTTGGACGGGCCTTGGAGCAGCCTGGGGTAGTAGAAGGTGTCGCTGCCCATGGCAGATGGCCAGAATGAAGTGATCTCTAAGGTCCCTTCCAACCCAAACTATTCTGGGATTCTCTTCTGGATTTTTCTTTCTGGTTTCAGCAAGCGTCAAAGAGAAGGAAGAAACTTCACCCCAAGCTTAGATCTGACAGGCTGGTGGCTGTGCTGGCACTGGCAGACCTTCTTGTCATGGTGCACAGGATGGGCTGGAGCCAGAGACTGACTCTGCTCTGGGCTGGCTTTGCCATTGCCTTTTCAGAGATGGAACCCCAGGTTCCCTCCACGCTGGGCTTCCCCTCAGACATGGGGGGCTGCTGCTGTGTGCTCCCGGCACAGTGGGACGGTCCTGCCCTCTCTGCTGCTCCTCTGGGGTCAGAGCAGCTGCAGAAATGCAGGTGGGGGAGGCAAGGACGGATCAGGGTCCTCACCTTCCTGGCCTTTTGTTTCTGTTCCTCTTTTTTCCATCCCTTGTTCCCCCCAGACATCTGCTCTGCAGCTGCAGCCCGGGCCGTGGGATGTGTAACCCTCGAGCTGCCGCAGAGCTCCTGCTCCTGCGTGCTCTGGAGCTGCTGGGAGGACGTGTCCTGTAGGCCAAAGGGGCTAGAGACTCTGAGGAGCTGCCTGGGGGAATCTGTAATGTGCTGTAGGACACTCCTGTAGCCATCACAGCAGTGCCAGGGGACACTGGCTTGGTCTCTGTCACCCCGCCGTGTCCTGCTGCCAGTGTCCATTGGATGGCACGTCCCAGAGCCTGCTGGTCCTTCCCTCCTGTGCATCCCATGCCCCTGAGCGTGGCTGTCCCCTGTTCAACCCTGCCCTGGGGGGTCTGTGAAGATGTTTTGGTGTGAAGAAAGGACTTGGGTTAGTGGTGGCCTTGGCAGTGTTGGACTCAATGATCTGAAATGGCTTTCCCAGATCAAGCCACTCCATGATTCCATGATCCTACGTGTCGTTTTTTTGTGGCTAATGTGTCTGCCTCAGTGCTTCCTTCTCATCTCTATTAGAGACAGCGCTGGCTGCAAACCTGAATTTGGGTTGTTCTGAGTGATGTTTGTGGAAGCAGAGGTGTTCCCTGGGCAGGTTGGGCCCGGCTCCTCTCCCAGGTGCCAGCCTGCGAGGGCAGGAGCTGCTTTTGGGTGGACAGCTGCTGCAGCATCACCTCGGTTTCCTGGTGGCTGCATTCCTGCCTTGTGCAGCACAAAGCTCTGCACACTACGGGTGCAAAGAGCTGGATGAGCTTTTGGAACAGAATAAACCAGACCTGAGGCTGCTGTTGGGCTCGTTTGAGGGGAGGAAATGAGAGCTACCACATTCAGCTGATAAGGGTGGTCACACGCAGCCCTGGAGCCCAGCCCAGGGATGAGCGGGGCAGAGATAAGGCAGGGGAATGCTTTGGGGGGTTCTGATGGTGCTGCTGGGGGTCTCCATGCCCAGCCTGCATGGATTATGATCCAGATCAGATCCAGACACCCAACAGCTACAGTCTCCCTGCCCCATGGTGGCCAGAGAGGGTTCCTGTCTGGGTTGTACCAGCTGGTGCTCGCAGACACCATCCAGCAATTCCTGTGCAACCTCCAGGATCATTTTTACCCCTGGATGTCCCTCGTGTTCGTGTTCCAGCAGCTGTCTGGGACAGGAGCAGGGTGGCAGAGGGCTCTGCTGCCATCCCCCCTGCCAGGTGCCATCCCCAGGGGGCGATGCCCTTGGAGCAGACATTTCAGGGCTGGAGGTGAGGAAGGCATTTGAGCAATTCCTGGCTGGTGACATAGGAAGGAGCAGTTCCCAAAGCTTGTGAGACCTATTTACCGTGTGAAGGTTAATTATGGAAGAGCGCTGTGTCTGGGAGAACGTCCAAGAGCATTCCTCATCCCTGCCCTGTCCATGTCTGTGCTGGCAGCTCCAGAATCTCTGCTCTTTGCTGAGTGGAGCTGGGAGCAGGAGGTGCCCGTGGCTGTGTGGAGCTCTGTGTGCCCCCTGCCCCAAGAGCCCAGCTGGGTGGGCAGTGAGTCCCAGCTGTGCCCAGTGCTGGGAGGGCTGCCCCCAAAGCCCACTGGGAGGGTCTGGGATTGGCCCTTGGCTGCTGTGGCAGTGGTGCCCCCTGTTCAGGAAGGCAGCTCTGATTTCTCCAGGCAGAGCCAGTCCCTCTGTCCTTGGTACACCTTTCCCATGGGACACCTGCTCCAGCTCCTCATGTTCTCAAGCAGTGCAGGCACGTCCCACCCCGCCCCGGTTCAGGAGAGCTGCTGTGACTTTCTGTCATTCCTGTAGAAAGCAGGCAAGAACCTTCTGCCTACAGCCGGGAAAGGAAAGTCCCTGTTGTAGGCAGTTTCGCTTTCGGGCAGGATGGAAAGAAATCGCACCCAAAAGAAAGAAAAAAGAGCAATTTTCTCCCCTTGGTGCTGGGGTTGAAGCTTCCCCCGCAGTGCCAGGCAGCTGCTTCCAGCTTTCCATGAGGTAACATGCGAGCGATTTCTGCGGCGGGGTTTTCTCCTCGCAGGCTAATTGGCCGTGTGGGACGTTTTATGGGCATTTGGAACCTGGCTGTGGGAAGCTGAGAGCCTGGCCGGGGGCTTCTTGTCGGTTTCGATTGTTGAAGTGAGAGTGCGGCGCTGGGGTTCTGGGAGGTGGCTTTCCTGCCTGTAGTTCTGCTGGCCTCCAGCGTTCCAGGTTGCTCATTTCAGAGCTTTTTTTATGGAATGTCCTGGGCTTTTCCCTCTCCACGCCTGTTCCAGGCCAGGGTGGGGGTGGATGGAGCACCAAAAGCACTTGAGAGAGAGCTATCAGGCTCCAGCCACCCCACAGCCAGGAGCCGTTCCTGCTGGAGCCACCAGTGGGTTGCCATTGTGGGAAATGCCACAGTGCAGTGATTGCAAGGAGAGGATTGGGGAATTTTGTCCTTTTTTTTTCCCCACTTGAGTGTTGTTTTTAATCCTTCTCTTCTGGAATAATGGGAGCCTCTTCTCTTCCTGCGTTTTTGATCTCCACCCCTTCCTGGGGGTGTTGGGGTGTCAGGGTTCCCTGGCTGGGGGGAACCAGGCTGGACCCACTCAGGCAGTTTCTGACCATGGTGGCACTTGGGTCACAGTCTCTGCCCCTTGCTGGGTGCAGGAGATGGGAAAGTTACCGTGGATACCTGCTGTGGATACCTTTTCCTTAGGAAACACCATCCAGCCTCCACAGCTGCTGGACAAAGGCAGAGGCTTTGCTGGAGAAGGGTTCTCTGGTGGCTCCAAGGATTGTGCACCACTGGGAGCTTTTTCCACTGAAGGTGTTGGTGTTGGTTTCCCTCATGGAGTTGTCCAGGCATCTCCTGAGGCTCATCTCCCATGGAGAGCTTCCTCTGGAGCATGAAACATAACGGGGCTGCTGGTCTACCTTCCCTGCCTGCAGTCAGGAAATTGGTGGGATTTATCCCCTTGTTTCCAGGGGACTCATGGACTCTGCCTGTACCCTGTGCCTGCTCCTCCTGCCCATGCAGCTGGAGTGGGATGATTTCTGCACCATTTAAACCACAGATCTCAAAGGTACTGAGCTGCTGTAAGCTCCTGGAAATAGTTTTCTGACCAGTGGAGGCAAGGAGACCCCCCTCTGTGCCCTGCTGAGGGTGGGTGTAGTGTTTGATGAGCCTATATTAGACATCAGAGCATCCTGGCATCTGGAGATGTTGGAAACCCATCTCTGTTGCTGCTGCCTGGGGCTCAGGCAGAGCTGGGTGGAGGGTGGAGGGATCTCCAGGCAGCAACCCCTGGGCTCAGGCTGGGTTCCCAGTGGAAGCTGCAGCCAGGGATGAGTGCTGGGCTCAGGTCCCATCACCCTGCCCGACAGTGAGGCTCCTGAGAGGTGACAGGGAGGGCTGGGAACACGGCTGGAGTGGGTGACCCTGTGCCCAGGGCCGGGCCATGCCCCACGGCAGGAGTGTTTGCCTGCCCGGCCTTTCCTGCACTTCCCTGGGAAAGCACGTCCATGGGAAGGGCGGGAAGAGGAGGAAGCTGGCTGCTGGCTCCCTCTGGGACAGGACACTTGGAAACCTTTTCTGTGACGGCACTTCTACATGAGGAGGGCTCAGCCCTGGGCGGGTCAAAGCCCCCCCTGCTCTAGGGGGCTTCTCCCTGTTTGAGGAGCTCTGGGGGGATGCAGGACTTGCCACAGCAGGCAGAGCCTGGGGCCTGGCTCCCAGAGAGGAGAGGAGAGGTGGAGGTTTGGGGCCCTGGCCCCCTGCCAGCCCCTGTGTGGGGGAGGCGGCGGAGGGAAGGAAATGTCGTGCTCTGACTCCGCATTTCCACCACGAGGATGGGTGGCCGAGCCCAGCCCTGCTCAGAGCATCCTGCTGCAGCCCTGGGCCCTGGCTGCTCCCGGCTGCTCCCAGCCTGGTGGGGTGGCTGTGGTCACTCTGGGTGTCACCAGGCTCCAGCGTGGCCCCAGTGGGTGCCCGGCCATGCTCTGGTATCAGCTGAGCCCCGCTGCGGGCAGGGGTAAGCTCAGCCACGGCCCTGCTCCTGCTGCCCTCCACCAGACACATCCCTGGGGCAGGATCCACGGCACAGGTGGGAGCTTGGTGCTTTTGCTCGTGGCTGGGGGCACAGGGAGCTGCAGTCGCTGGCTGGGATTGGCCCCATGGAATTTCCATTGGGAGCGAAGGGGCAGCAGGGTTGGGCAAGAGTGGGAACTGGCAGGTTTGTTGGCTGTGGGAAATGCCTGTCCCTGGGTCACTCCAGGAGTGTGGGAGGGATCCACTTCCAGAGCTGGCATGGCCAAAGAGCGTTCCCAGGGACCACCAGTCTTGGTGCCCTCCTGCTGGAGAGATGCAGCTGTGGGGTGTCCTCCCCACAGGGTGTTGGGTTCTTTGGGAGGGGTGTGGTGCTCCACATGGACCAGCTGACCCGGGATAGCTCCAGGGCTGAGTTCCCTGCTGGGATTACTGGATCTGAGCCCTGTTGGAGGCAGGAGGGGTCACCCTGTGTTTTGGCAGGACTCATGGCACGGCTAATGGCAGCTGCGAGGTTTGGACCCCGATCCAGATGCTCATTCCGAAAGTTCTTCCCAAAACTTGCCAAGTATTTGGGTCCGGGATTTTGGCTTGGTCGTGTCCTGAACTGAGCTGCTTATTTGGAGCTTTTTTTTTTTCTTTTTCTTTTTCTTTTTTTCTTCTCTTCTGTAAGTTTGGAATTGGGAATGTGAACTGCAGCCAGGGGCTCTGGCCCGAGGCAGTGGGCGGGTGAGGATGGAATCAGGGTATTCCAGTGCTGGGTGGGTCTGGCCTCAGCCCACTCTGTGCCGGGTGGTGTCTCTGGGAGGGACAGAGCAGACCCTGAGGCTGCCAAGGCATTTCCTACCCTTGAGGTCAAATGTTGCCACCCTCAGCAGCAGAAATGTCATCAGGCCGATGGGTGCTGACACTTGGCAATGACTTGCTGTGGCTGCAGGAGCTCTGGGCTGCTTTCCCTCAAGTTCTCTGAACTGGAGGAATTTCCCAGGAAATACTGCTGGCTGCTGAATGGGCTCCCCTGGGCGATGGCTGATCCCTGTGTGAGGGGTGGGAACCAGCTGGGCGAGGGGTGAAGAGCCCCACCAGGGATTTGGTGCCCACTGGGATGAACACCAAGAAGAGGTGGGGAGGGCTGGGTGGTGGGAAGGAGGTGGGGAGGAAGGGCTCCTTTGGCAGCCTTTGCCAAAGGATGTTTGCAGAAGTGATCAGCACTGAGCTTTGACGAGCTCTGAACTTGTGATTACAAAGAAAGATCTCCCTCTCCTGCCTGGCCAAGAACGGTGCTTGGTTTGGTGGGCTCAGAAACAAACCATTTCATCAGAAGGTTAAAACTGCATCTTGTGGCCCTGTTGTTCAGGTGGCATCGCTGTCACCTCCTGCTCTTTGCCCAGTGCTGGCAGAGAGCTGCAGCTGAGCTTTGTCTGCCCAGGACCCCGCTGCTGGTGGGACCCCTGGCTCTGCAGCAGTGCATCTCCTCTTCTCTATGCACATGGAATATGGGCTCGGTGTCAGGGCTCTGGGGGGAGCGGGCTGCGTTCTCGGGGCGTTGCTGCTGCTGGCAGGATGCTCAGGCTGGTTCTTTGCTTTCTTACAGAAAGCGAAGCCAAGGAAGCGTGCAAGTGGCTCCGGGCAACGGGATTCCCCCAGTATGCCCAGCAGTACGAAGGTGAGAGCTGCCTCCTGCCTCTGACCCTGCCCTGTACCTGCTCAGAGCCTGTATCTCATCCAGATTCCAAGGGGGGGGCTGCAGGGACAGCGCCCACAGCTCTAGGGAGGGGCACAGCTCTAGGGACAAGAGGGGCTCGTTCACTGATTATATGATTGTTTGTTACACTCCGAGCCCTTGGCCACGGCATGGAGAACCAGCCAGTTAACTTCCCTGCATTCCTGAACTTTTCCCCTTCAGGCAGGGCTCTGAGGAATCCTAGGGCGGCTGCTTTGGCCGAGGGCAGCCAGGCTTTGGAGAGCCATCAGCTCTGAAGAGGTTCAGGGAGTGTTTGCCGTGGGTGGGAGCACAGGGGCAGCCAGTGTTAAGTAACGTGGAGAGCGAGCACGTTCTCCCTCCTTCCATCCCTGCCCACTCCCACAACCCCTGCCCTGCTCCAGCCTGTCCTTCCTGAGCGCTCAGCGAGCCCTGCCTGGAGCAGACCACGTCCCTGTGCCTCCCTGGGCACGGGGCATGGTCATTCCCCGGCTGGCATTCCTACTCCCAGCACCCAGGGCGGTGGCAGGGTGGTGGTGGCTCTTGCCTGAGGCTCAGCTGTGTTTACACGCTGGGATCCCGGTCCCGGCCGGTGCGAGGAGCCGCAGCCGGCCCCGTCTGGCCGGACAATAGCGGGAAGCGGGGCTCCGGCGGCCGCAGCCTGGCCATTGTTCGGCCGGGCGCTTCCCCCGCCCCTCGCAGCACCAGCTCCCCGCTGACGGCTCTGGGAGCAGCCAGCCTGTTTGCTGCCCGTGCCTATTTTGGGGGGCAGCCCCCACGTGCAAGGACAGGCCGGGTTCCTGCTGGGACACCCAGCCCCAGGTGCTGGCCCCAGGCAGTGCTCACAGCTGGGCAGTGAGGAGCGGTGCTGGTGCTGGAGGTCTGTGAATGAAGCAATGCTTCTCCAGCCTCTGCCCACGGAACTTCCCGCATCCTCCAAGTGTTTCCCTCTGTTTCCCTGCCTCCATGGCTTCATGAACAGATGGATTGAGACCCTTGGGGCTGAGGGTCCAGGTCCCACATGCAGGATCCCAGCAGAGCTGTCTCTGAATACACAGGGTGAGCAGGGAACTTAACAGAGGCCCTTGGGCACCTAATCACCCTCACCTGATGTACCTGGGAAGAGCCATGGCCAGGGACCCTGGGCATGCACCACCTCCAGGTCATCTCCAGCCACTTGGGTTTCTCCTCCTCTTCCCATGCCTGCTGCTGCCCTTTGTCCCTGATGGAGCAGCTGGCTTGAGATCTGCCACTGATATCACTTCCCTTCCCAGAGTCATTATTCCCTATTAACATCAGTGCTGTGAAGGAGGACCACAGCTTCCTGGACCAGGATCTCCTCAAACCCCTGTGCAGGTAAGGCTCCCTTGTCCCCCCACACATGGAATCAGCACGGGGATGTGCCACAGACAAGGGCAGCGGCCCAGGCTGATGGGGTGCTGGGCTCAGGGGGTCACCTGATGGTGGGGTGGGCTTAGTAGGGTGCCTGCCTTGCACCTTGGCTGGGCTCAGAGCCTGCCCCAGCACTGTCACCCTCTCTGCAGTGAGAACTCAGTTGTTCAGGGTAACACTACTGGTGCTGGGTGGTTCCAGGGAAACCACAGGTTTTTATGCTCCTTGTGATGCTGGTCATCCCAGTACCAGGCAACGCAGCCCTGTTTCCACCTGGGCAGGGCGCTGCTGCAGCTGCAGGTTTGGGAGCTGCCCAGGAGTGGTGTGCAGGGCACAGTGTGTGGGGGACTCAGGCAGAGCACGGCAGAGCTGGCAGCCAAAGCGGGGCACGGACCGGATGGTCGCTCTGGGTGGGCCATGTGTCACTCTCTGGGTGGGCCATGTGTCACTCGGTGCTGTGGGTGACTCAGCCCTGCCTTGGCTCTCGGGACACGTCATCACACCCATGTGCCTGTGCTGGCTCCACGCTGTCCCTCCCACCCAGAGCAGAGAAGAGGTGGGAACAGGGTCTGTTTCCTATTTGTTTCCCAGCAGAGAGGCTGCTGTGCTGGGCAGGAGGGGATCCCTGTGTCGTTTCCTGGTGCAGTAAGGCAGGAGCTGATGGGAGGTCTCTGCCTGTCCCTCCCTCTCTTGAGCTTTCAGGTTCTTTAGTCATTCTCTGTCTAGGGCACAGGAGCTTCTGAGGTGATTTTGCTGTAATAGCCTGGAGCACACCACCCCTGCCCACTTGCAGAACTGGTGGCCCCAGCAGCTGGCATGGACATGGCCTGGCTTGGGCTACCATCTGCTGGCATTGTCCCCTTGTTAGTCATGTGTCCCTCTGACCGTGGAGCCACAGCAGTGGGTGGCAGGTGACAGGCACAGCCAAGGCTCTAAGGCAGGAAAATCAAAAGAAGCCAAAGCCATCCCTGTGGCCACAGCAGGGCTGGGACCAGGGTAAAGCTGCTCTGTTTCTTGCAGGAGGCTGATGACCCTGAACACTTGTGCCTCCATGAAGCTGGATGTTCACTTTCAGCGTAAACAGGTACGTCCTGGATGCTCAAGGCAGGTGAGGGGCTGAGGGGTGCAGGGGATCATGTGCTCGACGGTGGGGCAGTGTCCTGGTGAGGCCTGGGACTGCCCTGGGCACAGAGTGGCTCCTGGAGGCCTCCACTGCCCTGGGGGTCCCGAGCTGGTTTTAAGGGGGTGAACACACTGCTCTCCTCCCCACCTGGGGCCATGCTGGTGGCTGTGCCCCTCTGAGGTGGGGGGATGTTCTGACCCTCCTCATCTCCAGCTGATTGATCCTCCCCTGTTCTCAACCACCCACAGAATGAAGACTCTGAGGAGGAGGAACAGTGTGCCATCAGCAGCCACTGGACCTACCAGAGGGACAGCAAAAGGTGGTCACGGGTGGGGTCCGCCGACGTCCTGTCGCAGGGCTCAGAGGCCCTGAGCTGCACCATGTGCCCGGTGTCCAGCCGTGAGAGCGTCCTCACGGACCTCAGCACCAACCCCGAGGCCACGTCCCTGCACAGCACGGGCAGCGTGGGCAGCGTGGGCGGCACGCTGGGCACTGTGGCCGTGTTGTCCGAGCCCCCGTCCCCGCTCCGTGCCGCCGCCAACGCCTCCAGCTGCAGCCAGAGCGAGGGTTCTGCGCCGGAGCAGCCCTCGGGCCAGGGAGAGGGCTCGAAGGAGAAGCTGAGGAAGCGACGGTCTCGCAGCTTCCTGAAGCGGATCGAGTCCCTGCGGAGGAAGGACAAGGAGAAACCCAGCCCCGACAGGAGGGTGGCTCCGCGCAGCAGCGCCACGCTCCCACCAGGATGGGGCTCTCTGAAGAGTAACGGGGATCTTGCAGCCACCAGGACCAACTCCTCCTCTAAAAGAGGGGTACCTGCCTCTTTCCACAGCAAGAAACACTTCTTCTCGGTATCATACAGGACTAACCGCCTGCTCGGCCCGGGGGGCACCAAGGGGAGCTCTGACCCCAAACGCGGTGGGGTCTACCTGGAGGACTACGACACAGCCACTGCCGCCGGCGGTGCCTGGGCTGCCGCCGAGTGCCCGCGCCGGGCTGGCCATGGCGACTGCCTGGTCTACATCCCCTGCGACCACAAGCCCGGCACCTTCCCCAAATCCCTCTCCATCGAGAGCTTGTGTCCCCTGGCCGGCAGCTCCCTGGCGCACTGGAGCGCGGGGAGCGCGGCCGTGGGGCTGGGCCGGGGCGGCAGCAGCAGCAGCGTGGAGGGCTCCTCCTCCCCGAGGGGCTTTGCCCGGAGGCGTCGGGGCTCCTGCAGCTCCCTGGGCAGCCGCCTCAGCGTCTACGACAACGTGCCGGAGTTCGGCAGCAGCGAGGATTTCTGCAAGGACGGGGAGGTCACCTACGAGAACCTCGACGACATCCTGCAGCACCTGGGGGTGCTGCAGCAGAAGGTGGAGCTCTGGTGTAAAGCCGTTTCCCCTGGCTTGGATGGGGAGGAAGGGGGCGAGGAAGAGGAGGAGGAGTCGGACTCGGGAGGGGAACCCTCCAACCTGCATTTCGAAGAACAGTCCATGTCGGATGTTGGCACCTCTGCCAGTGACTTTGATAGCACTGGGAACTCCCTCAACGAGGCTGAAGAGATGGAGACACGGGAGCGCCGGGATTCGGGGGTGGGAGCCTCACTCACAAGACCCTGCAGGTATCACAGAATCCCGACGTGGTTTGGGTGGGAAGGGACCACAGGGACCATCTCGTTCCACGCCCTCTGCTGTGGACAGGGACACTTTGCTCTAGACCATATTGCTCCAAGCCCCGTCCAGCCTGGCCGTGAACACTCCCGGGGACGGGGCTGCTGCAGCAGGGAGGGATGCACAGCACATGGGTCTGGGGAGCAGCGCCCGATCCCGTCCTCGGGGGGCTGGAGGATCATCTCTTCCCGGGAGGCAGAAGCGGGCGGAGGGAGGGGAGCGCTGCTGGAGCCGCACGGTGCGGGCAGCGGAGCGCAGCGCGGGGCGCTGGTGCGCTCTGGTGGCCGCAGGACACCACTGCCACCGCTGCCAGCGCCTCGGCACCGCCGGCCCTGTCTGCCTGCACAGAGACCGGCGATTAAAAGGTTTTTCATTAACTAATAACACGTGTAAACGTGTTATTAGCAGGTGCCTCCCTCCCCTGTGCCAGCATTCCCTGGGGGGTCTCCCCAGGAGAGCTGCGGCTGTTGCCGAGCTCTGTGGGCTTTCCTCACTCAGTCCGGCTGGTGCTGGAGGGTGATGTGGGAGTCACCATGAAGGAGTGGAGAGCAGTGGGGGTTTCCTCAGCTGGGAATGTCCCGTGTGTCCCCAGAAAGCTGCGTTGGCACAGCTTCCAGAACTCGCACCGGCCCAGCCTGAACTCGGCCTCGCTGGAGATCAACCGCCAGTCGTCGGCCCAGCTCAACCTGCTCCAGAAGTGCTCCCTGCTCCGGCTCACAGCCATCATGGAGAAGTACTCTGTGCCCCACAAGCAGGCCTGGACCTGGTGAGCTGGGGCGAGGGGGACCAGGATGGAGTCCACAGGCTGCAGCTCGTGCTGTGCCCCCAGCCTGAGGCAGCTTCGGGGTGTGGAGGGGGAAGAGCTAAACCAAGGGCTGTCTGCTCTGGCAAGTGTGAGCCAGAGCTGAGCCCCAGGCTCCTGGCAGCATCCTGGCTTCCAGGGGGGCTCCTGGCATCATCAGCCACTGTGGGGGCTGCAGGTGTTCATGGGGCACTGAAAGTGTTGCAGCAGCATAAGAGAGTGGGAGAGTGGTTTCTTTTCACAGCCAAGTATGAAAATATTTTAGCTTAATAAAAGGTGCTGCCATTCCTGCTGGGAAGCTGCCTCGCTTGTATTCCAAATACTGCAGAAATGAGTGTGTGTGTGTGTGTGTGTGTGTGTGTGTGTGTGTGTGTTCCCAGGGTCCTGCTCTCCCTGTGAGCAGGTGCTGAGGACACCGATCATTGCACTGATGTCTTTCTGTCCCATTCTGCAGGACTGTCCCCAAGTTCATGAAGCGGAGCAAAGTCCCTGACTACAGGGACAAGATGGTTTTTGGGGTGCCGCCCATCGTCAACGTGCAGCGGACGGGGCAGCCCCTGCCCCAGAGCATCCAGCAGGCCATGCGCTACTTGCGCAGCCAGTGCCTGGACCAGGTGAGGCCACGGCTGCCGGGCAGCACCACTGGGATCTGGGGGAAAATAAAAAGCTTTAGGGGTCCTGTTGTTCGCCTCTTGAGGTGTGTGCTGAAGTGGGAGGGTGGGATTGTCTGTGGGAACCCAGCAGCATCCCCTTGGCCGCACTCAGTGTCTGCTCTGGGTTCAGGGATGATCCCTTTGGGGAGGGAAGTGTCTTTGCCCGTCCCACGGGTGCCCAGGCAGGCCGGTGCCTGCTCACACCCTGCTCTGCCCCGGCAGGTTGGCATTTTCCGCAAGTCCGGGGTGAAGTCCCGGATCCAGGCGCTCCGGCACATGAACGAGACCAGCCCCGACAACGTCAACTACTCGGGGCAGTCGGCGTACGACGTGGCCGACCTGCTGAAGCAGTACTTCCGCGACCTGCCCGAGCCCATCTTCACCAGCAAGCTGACCGACACCTTCCTGCAGATCTACCAGTGTAAGGGCCGGGGCTGGGGGCAGCTCGGGCTCTTCGGGGAGGAGGGGGTTCCTCTGTTTGGGTGGTGATGCCTTTTAATTGTCCAATTACAGCTTCAGGTTGTGAGATCCCATCCTTCTTGTTCCTCCCTTCAGCCCATCGTTGTTTGTGCTTTTTTGGGCTGAAAGTTGTCCTTGGTCCTCAGCAGGAAAAGATTTGTTTTGTCTACTTGTTCTGTGAAGAGAGCTAACTAGCACTTAATACGAGGCTCAGAACTACATCCTTAGGCAGCACAGAATCTGGAACTGTGAAAGCTGAAATCTGAGGCATCAGTGGAGGGGGTGGGAGCAGGTGGGTGGTGGCCGTGGGGACGCCCCGCTGACGCTGCCCCGTGCCCGCAGTCGTGTCCAAGGAGCAGCGGCTGCAGGCGGTGCAGGCCGCCGTCATCCTCATGCCGGACGAGAACCGGGAGGTGCTGCAGACCCTGCTCTACTTCCTGAGCGACATCGCCTCAGCTGAGGAGAACCAGATGACGGCTGGGAACCTGGCCGTGTGCCTGGCCCCCTCCATCTTCCACCTCAACGTGTCCAAGAAGGAAAGCACATCGCCCAGGTAAGGGCTGGCTGAGCCCCAGCTCCCTTTCCCTGCCTGCTGTGGGCGGGAGCCAGCAGGGAATGGTGAGATGTGGGGGGCTGTTGGCTCTGCTCTGTGACACAAATGAGAACCATGAGGGTCTAGAGGTGCCCACCGGTGCCAGCACTACCTGATCCCCCACAGGGCCATACACAAGAGGGGCACCATGGGGAAGCCAGACCAGAAGGACCTCAATGAGAACATGGCCGCGACGCAGGGGCTCTCCCACATGATCACCGACTGCAAGAAGCTCTTCCAGGTGAGGTGCAATGGTGTCCCAGCCCAGCTCTGCCCACGGGAGGTGTGACCTTGCTGGCAGGTGCTGGTCCTGGGGTAAGCTGAGGGCACCCTTCCCTCAGCGGCACAGCAGCCACCAGCCATTCACCCTGGAGCAAAGCCCAGCTGTGTCGTGGGGCAGGAGGTGGTGCAGGCTTTATGTCTGTCCTTCCCACTCCCTGGGGAATGAGTTATGGTTCTCTATCTGTCCAGGACCACTCACAATGTCTCCACAGGATCTCTCTGCCTCACTGAACATCTGTGTGCTTTTGGTTTGCAGGTCTCCCATGACATCTTGCTGCAGCTGAGCAGCTCCTACATGGCCGCAGATGCTTATCCTCACCCCCTGGCTGACTTGGTGTGCCAGGGGGAGAGCAAGGATTTACACTCCTACTTCGAGCAGAGTGTCCAGAACTTGCTCAAAGAGTCGTCAGAGAAATTCAAGGGTGGCTGAGCACGCCAGGGCCCCTGAACACAGAGCTGTCCTGCAAGAAGGTAAATGCCACTGTGTGGAGGGGCTTCAGAACATGCAGGGAAATGTGTATGGGGTGACCTCCCAGTAGCCAGAGCAGGTCCCACCCCATCCCTCACTAGCCAGCAGATGGGAGTGTGCTGCTCTATGGCAGTGGGAGCCATCAGTGAAGCTGCTCAGGGGTTAGCACTGGGGGTCCTGTGGGACGGTCTGTGTGACCCTCACCTCGTCCCCCCAGGTTGGGGACGGGCACCCTCTGCGCCTGTGGAAGGTCTCCACGGACGTCGAGGC
This sequence comes from Phylloscopus whistleri, assembly GCA_017589585.1. NCBI lineage: Eukaryota > Metazoa > Chordata > Aves > Passeriformes > Phylloscopidae > Phylloscopus > Phylloscopus whistleri. The sequence goes on from JADMLD010000294.1 coordinate 543,479, forward strand.
CCCTCCCGCCACGGTGCTGCACCGGGTGCTGCGGGAGCGTCACCTGTGGGACGAGGACCTGCTGCAGAGCCGGGTGGTGGAGGCGCTGGACAAGGACATGGAGGTGTACCACTACGTGACGGACAGCATGGCCCCGCACCCGCGCAGGGACTGCATGGTGCTCCGGTGAGGGCCGCCGGGACCCGCGGCGGGTTCGGGCTCGGTTTGGTGCATCCCCTCTGCTCCAGCCCCATCTCCCCCTTCCCGGGCTGCCTGGGTGTCTTGGTTTGGAAGGACAGGTATCTGCCAGGGAAAGCTGGAGTTTCCCTTAGAGTAGAGAATGTAAACCCCCACCCCCGCCAAATTAGAATTTTGCAATTAAGAGCTTTGAGGCAAAGATTTGGGAATAGGAATAACAGTTCTTTACTAGGAATATTAACAGTATAAATGTAGTAGCAAACAAAACCACCCAACCAAACAAGCAAACAAATAAACAACAATCCTAGAAAACCCTGACAGAGTCGGAGCTACAACCTGACACCCTGTTGGTCAGGGTGTTGGAAGCAGTCCAAAAGTGAGTCCTCCTGGAGTGGCAGATGTGGTTCAGTTGGAGTAGAGATGATCCTGTAGATAGGGTTTAGTGATGATGAGAGGGGGTCCAGTCTTCTTCTGGTAATGGGGCAAAGCCAGATACCTTCGTGTTCCTGAGTCCCAGTTTTTATCCAGGTAGGAATGGTTGGCTCCCCCCACCGGGTGGAGCATCTCACAATGGGATGATGGAATGTGGATGTATGACCTTGGGGAGGGTAGGGGTGTCTTAATGGTCCATTAGCAGAAAATATTCCCCTGGAGGGAGGACGGGCAGTGAAAGAGATAAGAAACAATGCCCTACCTGGTTTTAACAGTTGGCCCATTATCAAAAGGCACCCGCCCCCCTCCTTCCAGAGTAAACAAGAGATAAAGAAGAACAATTCCCCAACTGCTTTCAGCAGATGAAAATAGAATACACAATTTAGGTTCCATAACCCAAGGCACTGGGGTCCCGTGGTGGGCACGCAGTGAGTGACTCCTGCTCTGTCGCAGGCGCTGGCGCACGGACCTGCCGCGGGGAGCCTGCCTGCTCAGCTCCCTCTCGGTGGAGCACGACAAGGTGCCGGTGGAGGGGGGCGTCAAGGCCATCGTGCTGACGTCCCAGTACCTCATCGAGCCCAGCACCATGGGCCGCTCCCGGGTGACCCACATCTGCAGGGCTGACCTCAGGTAACGGGACCCTCCGGGGAGGCGATGGAGCAGCAGGATGTGCTGCTCCGTGGTATTGCCGGGGGCTCTCCTGCCTGCTCACCCCCTTCTGCCTCTTCTCTTCTCCAGGGGCCGGTCTCCCGAGTGGTATAACAGGGTTTTTGGCCACCTCTGTGCCATGGAGCTGGCGAGGATCCGAGACTCTTTCCCAGCCCTGAGTCCCAACGGCCCCGAGACAAAGATTTGAGGCACCAGAAGATGCTCTGTCCTTTCAGACTTGGACTTGCCAGTGGATCCGGACTGGGGGCTCTCAGCAGGAAGCACAGTGTGGTGCAATGCCCATGGAGGGGGAGACAGAGGCACATGTTTATAAACGTCCTTTCACCCCGGGCTGGGCAGTCCCATCCCATGGCCTGGGTGCTGTGGGGCAGGGTGGCTGCAAAGGGGAAGCCGTGGTGTCCGCAGGAGAGGCCAGGGAGCAGAGGGAAAGAGTGGCCATGGGGTGACCCCTGAATGCAGCCTGTGGCAGGAGCTGGGGCCCCCCACACAAGCCAGGAGAAACAGCAGGGGTGAAGGAGTGTGGAGTGAGGCGGGAGGAGTGAACGGGGAATTGGGGCCGTGTCCGCAGGTTGCAGCGCGGGGTCGGGAAGTGGAGGGTGGGCAGCGAGGGGGGGATGGATGGTGTGTGTGGTGTCACCCAGTGGGGACAGCCAGGGAGTCACTGTGTGGTAGTGGAAGAGGCTGCTGTTCTGGGAGGAGGGGGCTGCCTATAGATACATAGGTAGAGCCCAAGTGCCAGCCCCTGTAGAGGGGCAGATGGAACCTGTTGTAGCATTGGTGCTGAATTCATGGAAGAAGCAGCCCTGTACTCCCATGCCTTGCTCTTCCTTGGCTAAAAGCCCTCTCTCTGCACTGGGTGTCACTGGTAGGAGGGGTGGATGGACCACATTCCAAGCCAAGGCCATCCCTCAACCAGCTGACCCATTATTTGCATGGGGCAGGACATTGCTGGAGCCCTGGAGCAGCTGAGCCTGAGTGGGAAGGGGCAATGCCTGGAAAGAGGCAGCGAGGTGGGGAGAGACTCTCCAGACCAGCTCCCTCTTTGTGCTGCCCTCCGTGTTGAGGGCAGTACCTGGAGAGGGAGGAGGTGTGGCGAGAGGGGCAGTTATTGGGGATACACTCCTCTTTGGGGAGCTACACATGGCCCATGCCCACCTACTGCCTGCAGAGACATTGCTCCCCTTTCCACTCCTTCCTTCCCTTCATGATGGAACCATTCACTGGAGCTATCAGCACCCAGGACGTGACCTGGTCTCTCCATCGAGGCAGGGACCCAAATTCCCAGACGTCGTTCCAACTGGAAGGCAACACGACCCATGAGCTGGGGACCCCCAGTGTCAGTTTGGCCATAACTGCCTGTCTTTAGGTAAAAAGAAAAGCACAAATCAGCCTCTAGTCTGTGTTTTTATATATATGTATTTTATATATATATAAAAAAAAATATAACTAACATGTGGGGGAGTGAATTTTCTCCTGATATTTTTTTAAAGTGTTTCTTTTTTCTATCTATAAATACTTGTACAGGTGGAATATTAATATATAACTCTGGTGGCAGAGCTCAGCACCAGGTGATGCTCACTTAGAGCTGGGTATTTTGTATTTAAGGGACTTTTGTTTTGTATCATATGAAACTGCAGCAGTTGTTTGACTTGGATCAGAGCTGCTCTTCCCATCTGTGCAATTAATAAAATACTAACAAGATCTGCTGGCTGATGAGGAGACCTGTGCTCAGGGCTTCCCCAGCACCAGAGCATTGCATGCTGAGCAATGTGTGGCCTTGGGGCAGCCCCTGAGTGGGTGAAGAGACTCAAACCCAGCATTTTCCACATCCAGCTGTGCTCCAGGGCCTTGCCAGGGTTTGGGGTTCCCCTGGCATTGCCACCTGCAGCAGGGAGAGCACCTTGAGGAGGAAGAGGAGCATCCAGCATCCGTGATGCCGATGAAGAAGAACCACATTGTGCTGTTGAATTCCCTGGAGCAGACACCTTTCACCACTGTTTTGGAAGTAGCAATGGGAATGGGGTGAAACATGCTGGAGTAGATGAAGATGATGGTGATGAAGGCTGCAAGATTAAAGCCTGGAGAGGAAGAAATCCCTCCCTGAGCTTGGCTAAAGTGTGGGATTGGCCAGCAGCAGGAATGCTCTGGCTTTTAGCACCAATGGGCAGAGACTTTGGGGCAGCCCTGGCTCATCCCAAATCCAGCCCTGGCCAGGGCTCCAGCACTGGGACAGAGAGGGTACCCTCCCCATCCTGGGATGGAGGCCAAGCTGGCATCTCCTCTTCCAGGGCCCCAGCAGGATGGCAGCACTCCACAGACCCACCCAGGCATCCCACTGATGGAGGGGTGTGAGCTCTCAGGGACCCCCACTCCCACAGGAAACCCTGTCCTGCCTCACATTGTCTCTATCCCCGGGTCCCAAATCCCCAGCAAATTGAATGAAGAGGTTCCTCACCCCTCTGCACCATGCTGTGCTGGGTGCAGACACTAAATAACACCCCAAAGCCTCTGCAAAGCTGGCTGGAGCCCTCCCAGGGCTTTTGGGCTCGCCCCAGCCACGCTCCCAAATCCACCTCCACTCAGCACTGTCAGCTGATCAGTCCAAGAGTGTTTTCCTCCAACCCCTGCTTTGCAGACACTAACAGTTAAAATCAATTTCTTACTGAAATCCTCCAAGTTTCATTAACAGAGATTTATGTTTTTTCCCTGCACATTGTTACAGATTAATCTTTTAAAACCTTATAAAAGCCAATCCCTACAACTTAGCAAACCCCTGCACTGGGAAATGATCGCAGAGCAGCAATGCCAGGCTCAGTTTGGCTTAATTAGAGATAAAAGGAGAGAAAATCATTCCTTATTAGCCAGTCAGGTAGAAGCTGTACTGTATTTAGAGTGCAAACAGCCCAATTACAGGGAGGAACATGCACAGTTGTCTTTCATTACAGGTACTTGAAAATGTGCATCTGGGGAAAATTAATGATGATTCTCTCCTTCCAAAGAGAAGCTGCAGCCATCCCAGCTGGCTGTGTGGGCCACCCCCAGCACAGGAGTGATGCTTATGCAGCCTGACCGTTTTCCCATCCCTGGGATCCCTGCTGTTATCTCAGCCCTGGCAGAAGGATCTTTAAAGGCGTTTAAAGCCTCAAATCACAGCTCTCAGTGCACAGGTAGCACCTGGCTGGTGAAGTCTACCTTCCCCCCGCTCCACCTATCCAGCCTGCACCTTCACAAATGCACCTCACCCTGTGCCACAACTATGCCACAGCCCCACCGCTCTGCAACTTCTCTCTCTTCATGGGCAGAATGTTCCCCTTGCCCTAAATCAGCCCCAGCCAGGAGACACTCTCTTGTCCCAGGGGATTTAAGCAGTGTCTTCATGCTGGGGGGCTTCCAGTGGGCTGGAATAACTTTCTCAGGGGATAGGAGTGAACTGGTTTCTCTTCCAGCACTCAGATCGGGTTTTTAACCCCAGGCAGTAGCTCAGCACCACAGCCACTCACTCCCACCACTCCCCATGTGGGGATGAGAATTGGAAAGGAAAGGGCAAGTTATGGGTTGAGATAAGAACAGCTTAGCAATTAATACAAAAAAATAAATGAGTAGAATGCTAATGGAGAGAGAGAAATAAAACCCAGGAGAAACAAGTGATGCCCAGTACAATCACCCACCCCCTGCTGTCACAGCATCTTTACACTCTGGTTGTATTTCTCAACATGAGCTTTGTTAGTGGTCCAAGAATTTCCCACCCTTTGGCAGCAGTCCTTGTCCAGCTCCTGGGATTGCATCTCCTCCCAAGCCTGGGATGATGTAGGGCTGTTGGACACCTCCCCACACGGGTTCAGCCTCTGGGCTGTGCAGCCCAGCAAATGTTACAATACAGACCCCGAGGGGCTTGGGGAAGGCTTGTGCAACCTCATGGCACAGATTTATATCCTGGGATTTCAAAGGTGTGACCTCCATGGCAGAGCTCTGCAGTCATGTCCCAGGCAGCCCCCGCTCCAGCATAGGCTCCTTCCCACCAGGATAACGTTGTGTTTGATGAGGAAACCAAGCCAGCTTTTCCTTTTGCTTTGTTTGCCACTGGGATGATCCCTCAGTTCTCACTCAGGCCTGGCTTCCCTGGAGCTTTTCCCCTCTCTCTGGATGAAGACCACACCACCGCCCGGCCTGGCAGTCACACAAACAGGCACTCTGATTTCAGCATCCCTGCAGAACAGACACAGTCCTGCCTGGTCATGGACAAGGTGGGAATTCAGGCATCCTCACTGCCTGACTCCACTGACAGAGATTTGGGACAAAACCATTCATTTTTACATAAAAGAAAGGGATGTGAGCCCATGCAGTGCTCCTGGCCCTGCCAGCACTGCATTGGCACCTTGACAGACATGGCTCCTCTTGGGATCACACACACCCAGCTTGGAGAAGGGCCTGCCACGTGTCCTGTGGGATGGTGAGTGGTCCCAGCAGGAATCCCGAGGGATCAGCCCACTTCAGAGCAGGGATTATCCATCTGCAGCTCCCAACCTGAGGCATCTCATTGGGCTCTGCCTTCCTTTTCTGTCCTCAGATGTGGGAGAAGATCCCTCAGGCAGAAAAGAGATGGAAGTGGGCAAATGGGAGATAACACTGCTTTAACTGGGACTTTGAAAGTTAAAAAAGGAACACAGGCAGAGTCATGCTGGAAACAGATTGCACAAATCTGACCAGATCCTGTAGGTAAGTGAAGTCAGACAGTCCTCGTGGCAAGGGGAGGACCCAGGTGCAGAAAGAAGCAGGAGACCAAGTCTTTCTTAGAAGCAGGGATGGTTTAGTGGCACAGCTACAACACAGGATGGAAAGATATTTGGGCAAGGTGCTCAGATGATGCTCCAGCTCTCCTTTTAGTGACAGCCAATGTGTCAGTCCCGTGGTTTTCACCTGGAATGATGACACCCTGCAGATCCCTCGCTGTGGTTGCAGAGGTCAGAGGGACCATCCCCAGCTGGTCCATCCTCAGTGCACGGGGCTGCTGCAGCCAGAGCTGGGACAGCGTAGAGGCACTCCCAGGGCACATCCATGGTAACAACAGATGTGATCCTGCTCCCAGTGCAATTAGTTCTTATGACATCCTGTTTCTGCTGGGGGCTATGAGAGGCTTTCTAGGGCAGGACCACGTCACATCAGCTGCTGAAGTTGTGTGTGCTGTGGGACAGCTGGCAGGCGAGCAGCTCTGGCTGCCCTGGCCCTGCCCTGCTCTTGCTGTTACCTCAGTGCCTCTAGAAAAGGCAGTTCCACGTGGGTGCTCTCCCAAAGGTGCTGCTGACTCTGCAGCCCAGCCAGGAGCTGGTGGCATTTCATGTTTCTTCACAAACTGTCCGGGATCTCTAGTGTCTCTCATCAAACCCCTGTTTGTCACCTGGTGTGAATCTATCACATTTATTATTTTATCCATACAACACCCTCCCTCCCTCAACCAAATCAAACCCACCCCAACAGCACCACAATCTCTGCTTCCAACTGAGATATCTCCATAAAGCACAACTCCTCCCTGGAAAACCTGCTTTTCCCAGAAACTTCCCCAGCATCCCAGCCCCAACACCAGATGTAGAAGCAGCGTTTGCAGTAGTAACCAAACATTTAGCAAACATCATTAGTAACAACTTGCCAATGAGCAGAAATAATTACAGGTAATTGCTCTATGGACAGCTGAAATACTCTCCTGCCCGCCCTCCTGGGCTTCTTATGGCCAGCTCAGTTTCCCTGAGGGGCTTTGGAGGGATATCTCAGGGGACAGGGTGAAAGATTCCAAAAGAGGCTCTCACCCGAGATCACTCCAAGGCTTTATTCTCCAAGGGTTCCAGGGAAAGAGAGAGAACAAGGAAGAACAGGACTTTATCTACTCTCTGGCTCAGGATAGATAACTGGCCCTGAGCCAATAGGGTCAAAATAGGGGAGGAAAGGTCAAACTAAACAGGCTTTAGGGGGTTCTGGGGGAAAACCATTCTGCAGAGGAGTACAACAGACAGCCAAGCAGGGAACACCATTTTCTCCGTGTTAAACAGGGAAACACAAGTAGGGAAAGAGAAGCATCAAAGGGCAAAAATTGCTGTTCAAGGCCACAAAGTGAGGAGAGACACCTGCTCTGACCCTACACCACCTCCTGCTTGGCTGGCCTTGTACGGGGAGCTGAACCCACAGCTCCAGGAGCTCTGGCATTCCCGAGGCTGGGATCTGGGGGCACAGCTGGCTCCATTTGCCTTGTCACCGTGCCCCTGGCGTCCTGGCCCCAGCAGGACACGGCACCCCGGTGTTCTCCTGTCCCTTGGCTGGGACTCGCTCATCCACACCCGGCTGCTGTGGAGCACCTCGGGAGAGCCACAGTAAACCGGTGGCAGTTTAGGGCGCCGCGGGGAGCGGATTATGCAAATGAGGACATCCGCTTTAATGGCATTCCAAGATTTTTAGTCAAATTTAATTACCTTCCTTCTTCCCCCTCCCTGCGCCTGTCCCTGATCAAATTAAAACAAACAACCCCCAGCAGAGTGTTTGTGACAGGAATCGTGTTGGAGACTAATTAAAACCTGACGATTGTCATCGCGACGAGGCTGGCAGCCGCCCGTGCCAGGCGGCGGGGGGGGACAGGGACAGGGACAGGGCAGGTGGCACGGCACGGGATGCTCCCCACGGCAGCTCATTATCCGCACGCTCCCGATCCCGTGTCACGGCTCCTGCCCCTGACACGCCCGGCGGGCAGGGGGGGGAAACGTGGGTCACAATTACTTCTGCGGTGACCTAATGGACTAATTAATAAACCCATGCGGCGCCTTCTCCGGGGTGAGGTCTGTGCGGGAGCTGCCGTCTGCCACGGAGCTGGGGAGGGCACAGCTGGGCTGAGCGCCCTGTCACACGTCTGTCCCCTTTAGGGAGGTGGTCCTGGGCACACGGGGCTCAGGCTGGTCCTGGCAGCGCTCCCCAGCACAGCACAGCTGCCTCCACCCCAGCCCAGCGTGAGTTTTGTGTTCCTGCCTCGCTTCCCCTTCCCGGCAAAGCTCCAGGTTTGACTTGGAGAAACCCGCACTGCGCTCTCCTGAGGATTTTGCCTTTTCCCTGTGGTTTCCCAGCACCCGTGTGCTCTCAGTCCCACTGAGATCGAGCCGGCTGCCCTGTTCCCCTTGCCACACAGGTCCAGCCGGGCTGGGGAGGGTTGGATGGATGTTTGCAGGCACTACTTGGCTGAGCAGTGGGAGGGAACAATCTCCCTGTGATGAACCAGCTGTGACCCAACCCCTCGCAACCTCTTGTTATGGCATCGATGAAGTCACTAAATGATCCCTTGTTCATATTCCCGTAAATCAATAGGTCCTGGCGCTGTAACACACTGGCTGGTTCCAGTATTTTACTTGGGATAGTCCTCAAGGGGAGCTGGGCTCGTTAATTAAATCCATCTAATCAATCTGGCCTGGAAGGGCACCGGTTATTTATTCATCGGAGGCTTCACCGTGCAGCCCAGGCGATCCGAAAGGCAGTAAATAAACATGAAAATGAAAAGCTGAGGCAGCAGAGTTTGCCTGGGCCTGGGAGATTTCAGAGCTGGGTCAGATAATATGGGATCACATGTTTAATTTAACAAAAATCCAATAAAAAGTGCACCTGGATTGAACAAAATCCCTGGGATGGGGGGAGCCGCCAGGGCTGACGCGGGATGAGCCCCCGAGGGTCAGGCCCTGCCCTCTCTGGACAGCCCATCCCTGTCCACACACCCAGGAAGACCTCGGGGCGAGGGCAGCACCAGGCTCAGGCCAGGCGCTCCCGGATCAGCTTCCCATGGATTGTCCTGCTCAGCCGCCTCTGCTGCCGAGGAGGAGCTCACAGCACGGCGGGGCCTCCCCTGTTCCTGGGAAGTTAATTACAAAGAGAGCCTTCCAGGAACTAGGAAGAGGAGAATTTGAGCTGATGGATGAGAAAACAAAGGAGGGCGACGTGTCACTATTCAGCTCACGGTTTGCAGAATTGTTGCCTGTGCTAGTGTGAAATGCTGAGGGAGCCGAGCTGCCCGGAGAGGATGAGCTCCCTCCCGCCCTGCCCAAGCCTGGCTTTGCCATTGTTGGAAACCAGAGCCGTTTCAACGTTGTTGTGAGTGCAAAGCCCTGCAAATCAGTGCTGAATGAAATATCACTGCTCTGAGTGGGACATGTCTGAACCCTTGGTCTGTTGGGTTTGCTGTCTCTTGCAGCTTGAAGATGCAGGATGTCATAAGAACTAATTGCACTTGGGAGAAGGATCACTTCTGTTGTTACCATGGATGTGCCCTGGGAGTGCCTCTACGCTGTCCCATCTGCCTCTACCCCTTCATCTGGCTTGGCTTTCATGCATAAGAGCCTGGATCAATCTCCACTGTGTTGAGATTGCCCAAGAACAAAGGCAGAGGAGTGAGGAGTGAGGGCAGGAACCCTCTGTCCAGCAGCCTCTGGGAGTTTTCACCAGCCCTGAAATGATGCTGCTGCTGCAGGCAGTGCCTGAGGGATTCATGGACTGATGGCACAGCTAAATACTGGGGGTGGGAGTGGGAATGTGGGTCAGAGACCCACAGGGAGGACAGGAGGAAGATGAGGCATCACCATGTCTGGGCAAAGAGATGTTCTTGCACCTCTGCAGGGGCTGAGGAAGAGACATCTGGAGTGGCTGGGTGGGGAAGATGAGGAAAACCTGCCAGAACACAAGCATGGGAAGAAGAACTCAAACGTCGGATGAGTGTGGCAGACACAGAACAAAGCAGAGACCAGCCCTGGCTGGACCATGGTTGGGGTTTGAGGCTCAGCCCACCATGCACAGGAATGTTCAAAGCTCAGGTTTGCTCTCAGCTGCTTTCCACACCCTTGGGTGACCCTCAGAGGGAGGTGGCTCCCCTGAGACAAGGAGGGCAGGGGGTAGGAGGAGGCCTTGGCACTCCCGTGGGTGGTCTAAGCCAGAGTCTGCAGGGAAAAATGTGATTTGAGGGTGCTAAGGCTGTCAGGGTGCAGGGAGGGGCACAGGATTAGCTTGTAAAGTCATAATTAATGAATATGCAAAGCTGGGGAGAAGGGTTTGTCCCACTGCAGCTCCCTCTCCATGTGAGAACTCTGATTCAGATGTCACCCCACCACGGAGTCGTTTTCCCAAAGCCCCAGACACATGTAACCTGGAAACTTCTGCAAAGGGGTGCTCTGCCCACATTTTGTGAGTGCACTGCCACGGAGGAACAAAAACCCTTTGGGAGCAGCTGCTGGGGACGGGGACAACTCGAGAGAGCAGGAAGGTGCCCTCAGCCTCCTCCTCCTGCTCCCTGGGATGCGTTGGGCTGGCAGAGCCTGCAGCCCTCCCTCCCAGTTCATCCGGCACAGCAGCATCACCCACAGCCCCTGCCACGGGCAGGGTGGGGACAGGTCCCTGCAGGGCCAGGGCAGGGCTCTGGGATCCCCTAGGGGCCTTTGCCATGGGGGCAGAGGCCAGACCTGCCTGAGCCCCTCACCAGATCCTGCATCCCCCCTGGGCTGGGTTGGTTCCTTTGGTACCTGTGGTTTTCCCCTTCTGCTTTCCTGGGAGCTTGCGATGGAGCTCTAATGACAGGAACACAAACTATTCAGTGGTTTCGTGAAGAAAGAAGCAGGGTTTGCAGCCAGGTTTGGTCTAATCCAGTGTTTTTCCGAGCTGGTTTCTCCCCCTGCGTCCCAGACTCCTGGTGATTCACCACGACCTCATTACTTCTGAGTTAACACAATGCAGTTGGCTGCCGGTAGATGGTTTATTAATTCTGGACTCGTTCCCAACAAGATGTGTCCTATCTAGAGACAAAATGCTTTTATCATGTGTCCCAAGATTCTGGCCAACCCCTTTGGTCTCCAAGCTTGCCTGGGGTGAGGAGGAGAGCACGAGGAACAATAAATATGATCTTTCAGACAGTTTTTCCTCTGAGGATCAGAAAGCCCAGACACACCTGCCCAAAGGGTGCCCTGGGCAGGGGATGGGGAGGAGACAGTTCATTGGTGTCCCTGTAACAGCAAAGCAGAGGAGCTGTGTCCTGTTGCTGGGAGGAACAGAGCACATTCCCCAATGCAGTGTGTTCCTGAAATCCCTGAATGGAAAATCCATAGGCCTGGAAATGAGTGCATTTGTTCTCTCGCTGTCTCCATTGTTAGCTAACAGAGTGTGTCTTCTCTGGGGGCTGCAGTGGGAAGACAGATGGTGAGAGTGACTCCAGCTGTCAGCCCCTAGAGATGTGTGCAGGAATCAGTGTTTGACATCTGATTTAGCTCTGCTCCCTCCTCAAGTCACCACTGTCCCCGTCTCTGAAAGACATGTGTGCTTCTGAGACGGTTAAATTAAACCTCACCCAACCGAGGGGCACGTGCTCAGCTCCTCAGAAATGTCAGCTGGCAGCTCGTCACCAGGAACCAATCCATCTGGGTTCACTCCCTGGAATCTGGGTGTCTGCCTCCTTCCCCGTGCAGGGCAGAGTTATTCTGGCCTGGGGGAGGATTGGCAGCCAAACCAAACAGGCAGAAAACGGGCATGAACAGCTTCTGGGAAAGGGGGAGCCTTTGGGGAGCATCCCCTTTCCAGGGCTGGCTGCAGAGTGGGGACAAGCCAAAGGGAGCCCTGCTTAGGGGACAGCTGTGTTACCTGGGCAGGGGACACCTGAGAAGCAGAAACACTGGAGAGAAGGAGGAGGAGGAGGAAGAGGCAGACATTCCATGAAAATCCCCATCTGTATGGAGAGGGAGTATGGTCCAGGGCTGTAACATGTCCCAGATGAGGTGGGAGGGGCTCTGCAGCGCATGAGTCACTGCAGGGGAGGGGAGAGCAGCTCTGTGATAAGAGGTGAAGCAACTCCCTGTGGCTGGTTAATATTCATTCACTAGCTCTTGCACAAGGCTTGGTGACCCCGGCATTCAACGCCCTCCCTTGGCTGCTCGACAGTCCTCGTGTCCCTCCTGGGCACGTAGCAGCGAGTTTCTGGTGCCCACAGAGAGTGTGGGGCAGGGAGACATGAGAGCTGCCTGCAGGGTCTGTCCAGATGAGGCTGCCTCTGGAGACTCCAGGAGGTTCTGTTTCCGACACAGATAGGACACATCCCATCCTCACTGGCACAAGAAACTTAAATTAAGGGACACTTTCCACTGCCCCAGATTGCTCCAAACCCCGTCCAACCTGGCCTTGGACACTTCCAGGAATGGGGCAGCCACGGCTTCCCTGGGCAGCCTGTGCCAGAACTCTGCCACCCTCTGAATAGTCACAGTCTTCTCTCTCAAGTAAATCTCCCCCAGTATTTCAGCATTTCCCTCCCATCCTTCCCATCGTTCTTCCCTCCCGGTGACCCTCGTCTGTCTCAGACTGCTGCGGGTCTGTCCGTGTGTCTGGGCACGGTTACCCGGTGGATGTGTGTCCCTCTGAGTGTGGGTGCGGGTCTGTCCGTGGGTGCGGGTCTGTCCGTGGGTGCGGGTCCACCCGTGGGTCCGTTCGTGGGTGCGGGTGTGTCCGTGGATGCGGGTCCGTCCGTGGGTCCGGATCCGTCCGCCGGTCCATCCGTGGGTGCGGGTCTGTCCGTAGGTGCGGGCCCGTCCGTGGGTCCGTCCGTGGGTGCGGGTCCACCCGTGGGTCCGTCCGTGGGTGCGGATCTGTCCGTGGGTGCGGGTCTGTCTGTGGGTGCGGGTCTGTCCGCGGGTCCGTGCCCGGAGCCGCCGGTCCGTCCGTGGCTGTGGATCTGTCCGTGGATGTGGATCTGTCCGTGGGTGCGGGTCTGTCCGTGGGTCCGGGTCCGTCCGCCGGTCCGTCTATGGATGTGGATCTGTCCGTGGGTGCGGGTCCGTCCGCCGGTCTGTCCGTGGGTGCGGGTCTGTCCACGGGTCCGTGCCCGGAGCCGCCGGTCCGTCCGTGGCTGTGGATCTGTCCGTGGGTCCGGGTCTGTTCGCCGGTCCGTCCGTGGCTGTGGATCTGTCCACAGGTCCGGGTCCGTGCCCGGAGCCGCCGCGCGGGGGCAGGCGGAGACTGCGGGAGGAGCGTGGGACCGCGCTATCGCTCCTACGGGAATCTCTCCGGGATGGAGGAGAAGCCTGGAGCAGGGGGAACCCCGCGGGCTGCGCTGTCCTCAGTGGGGTCCGCAAGCTCTCTTGGGAGCGGTGGGACAAGGAGCTCTGAATCCGAACCGATGCAGGGCTAAAGGGAGCGAATCCACCGGGAACGGGCGCCCGACTGCGGGGGGGAAGGGGTGAGCTCGGAGGGCGACAGGACAGGGGAGGCGCAGGCAGAGGATGGGCCCCACGAGGTGTCAGGGCACGAGTGAGTGCAGAGAGGATTCTGCACTGGGGGAAAGTCACCAAACTGCTCCCAGACTCTCTGTCTGAGCTGGGGGTTCTGTTTGTGTCCGTCCTGGAGCCAGAGCCAGCCCATGGGAGTGGAGGTCCACACCTGCAGATCCCACAGGCAAACACTCCCAGAGTCACTCCCGTGCGTGCTGCCTGGGGCCAGCAAATGCTCCTGCCAAGAGAGGAGGTCTTCTCTGGCTGTTTTCTCCCATCTTGGGTTTGTTCCCAGCCCCCCGCCCTCCCTGTGGTGTGTGTCCCACTGCAGACACCTGTGTGACAGCGGGATCCTCGTGCCGGGGTGTGGGGCTGGCACAGGCCCCACCTGCCACCAACATCCCTGCCTGGGCTGCCGTGGTTGCCGGGGCAATGGATATGATGTGATAAACAGAGGGAAATGGGGATGACGCCAGCAGGGAAAGGGCAGAATGGATTTTATTTCACGTTTATTGAAGCACAAATTGCCATAAGAGCCAACTTCCTCGGGAGCAAACAAGGGGAGCTGAGACCCTCTGGGCTGCATGGTCTCTCTCTGGTCTCAGGAGCTGCCTTTCAGGCAACATCCCTGACCTGCTGCTTGAGCTGAGCTGCGGGTTTTCCATGGAATTGTCCACTTACATTTGGATCTCAGAGTGTTTGGGAAGGATCTGCCGCAAGTGTGAGGCTGGGATGGACACAGCAGGGTGCTCTGCAGGGAGCTGCTCCCTTCTGCAGGATGCACCACTGGAGCAGCATGAGACAGTGACCCCGAGGGGACAGGAGAGCTCTGCTGCCTCTGACCATGTTGGGAGGGGGCTCCAGCAGAAGTTATGACTGGTCTAGCAGCAGATAAGGAATAAAAAATTCCAGATTTTGCATCTATATTTGCGCAAGCTCTGGTGATTTGTGTATTTCCATCTCTTTCTCCCACCTTCCTGGGCTGCAAGATGTAGAGTTGGAGAGACGAGGAAGACACTGAGGGGCTGGAGCATGTGTAGGGAAGGGAACAAAGCTGGGGAAGGGTCTGGAGCACCAGGAATGACTGAGGGAGCTGAGAGGGGCTCAGAGAAAAGGAGGCCTGGGGGGCCTTCTGGCTCTGCACATCTCCCTGACAGGAGGGGGCAGCCAGGTCGGGATCAGGCTCTGCTCCCAGGGAACAGGGACAGGATGAGAGGAAATGGCCTCAAGCTGTGCCAGGGGAGGCTCAGTTGGATATTAGGGATAATCTCTTCCTCAGAAGGGTGGTGAGGCACTGAGAGAGGCTCCCCAGGGCGGTGGTGGAGTCTCCATCCCTGGAGGGATTTAAACAGATGTCCCCTGAAAGAGTTTAGGGGAAGGAGTTTAGGGGAGATCAGGTACCTCGGAGATGAATTTCCATCTGTAGGTAACAGTACCCCCACGGGCTGGTGCTCTCGGTGTGTCCGTGTGTGTCCCCAGCACAGCCCCCAGCACACAGATGGCTCCTGGCCGGAGCAGGGATGAGCCGGCAGTGGTAACGTTATCCTCGCTGCAGATGGAATTGCACTTACTGATATTCAGACCCGGGAGGGCCCGTGTGCAGCTCTCTGGTCTGATCTGCAGGGAGGGGAGGGCTGCTCCGAGCGGGAAGATGAGCCAAGGAATGCTGATCCCTTACAAAGCCTTCCCAGGTACCCCACTCCACGCAGCTCCTGCTGTCCTGCTTCCAGGCCATCCCGCCGCGGGTGAAACAGAGAAGCCCTTGAGGAATTTTAAAGTGTCTACAGGAAATACCTGAAGCTCTGTGCAGCAGGAAATGGAAGTGGAGGAGGCTGAGTGGCCGCGAGGGCCGGGACACTGGCCCAGAGCATCCTCAGTCTGCCGTGGCTGAGAATGTGGAGAGAACGGGATTATCCACAGCTGGTGAAACAAAGGAAAAAGATTTCATTTAAGAGAAGGGGAAGGATCCTCTGCACTCTGCACAGAATCCCTGGTTGGATAATCCCCTGAGCAGAGGGGGAATGTGCTGCTGGTGCCGGTGGGGATCATTTATGGGTGAAATTATTGGTGATTTATGTTTCCACTCAGCTGGATGAGAGCAGAAATCCATGGAGAAACAGAGGCAGAGGCCAGGAGACTTGGCTGTACATCTCCTCTCCATGCCTCAATTTGTAAGGCTCCATTCCCAACTCAGCTGCTCTCCCCACCTTGATCCCTATTCCTGCCATCCCAATGGATGGATGAGCTTGGAAGTGGCTCCAGCCTGCCCAGGACATGTCCCACAGGCACTACCAGAATCCTGTCTCCAGAGATGTCCAGATCTTCTGGCCACAAGACCCACTTGAGACTGTCTGGGGAGAACAGACAGGGGTGCCTTGGGAGGAGGAGGAGGAAGAGGAAGGGGAGGAGGAGGAGAAGGAGGAGGGCAGCAGGGTGAGGACACACATCTGCCGTTGGGAGCCTGTTGGGAACTGAGCACCCCCTCGCCCTCTGGTCTCCTCATCAGTGACGAACACGTGCACCGAGGGCCACCGCAATGAAATATATATTTATAACAATCATCATTATTATTCTTTCATCAATTTTCTCTCCCGTGGATGGAGCCTGGCAGAGACTTCAGAGCAGGCAGAACTGCTAAAGCAGAAAGTAATGGTGCCCCCAGGACGAATAAACGGAGCACTTCAAACCAGCAGATGCTGCGGAAAGCCCCAGTGCAGGAAATATCTGCGGAATGAATCGGGAGCTTTATGGAGCTAGGGCTGAAGGGCTGCAGGAAAGTTCAGCAGCCCAGGAGGGGAAGGAAAATAGGGAGGACCGGGAACTGGCACCTCCTAGTGTGGGGCTGGCACCCTGGGGAGCGGGGCTGGCACCTCAGGGTGTGGGTGCTGGTGTGGGATGGAATCCCTTGATGGTTTGGGGTCTGATGTCAGCCCTGATAGGAAAGACAAGCTCATGGGCACCCCAAATCACCTGTGCAGGAACCAGCAGTTCAGTGAAACCCCAGAAAAAACTGAGGGGTTCCAGATGGGCACAGGCTCAGCCCTGAGGAAGGACAGAGAGGGCTCTGGCAGGTACAGGAGCCGAGGAGCAATAACTGCAGCAACATCCTCAGGACAACGGGAGGCCCCTGCTCCTGCCCCTCCTCACACTTTGCAGCTCCACTGATGCCCACACTGCCAGCTCTGGTTTGGGGAGCCTTGGGCAGGGCCTCAGGAGATGGGACACAAAGGACAGGTGGCATCACTGACTGTGCACAGCCACCACTGCTGCCCAGTGCCAGGAAAAAAAAAAAAAAATCAATAAACCAAGAAAACAAGGTTCCTGTCCTGAAAAGCCTTCAGACTCGAGCAATCCAGCAACAGCTGGGACAAAGGCATTCCTGCATGTGCTGCTGAGGTTTGGCACGTGTCTCCTAGTTCCAGGTTGTTTTTCTTTTTTTTTTTTTTTTTTATAGTACATAATAAAATAATGTTATATATTCTATATATTTTTATGGGCAGCAGGAGAGCAGTAAGAGGGCAGGGATGGCAGGAGGCTGGCCAGGAGGAGGGAGGCTGGGGGAAAGAGTCTCCAGAGGAGCACCAAGGTGGGCAAGTACCCTGGAAGCAAGGCCTGGGCCAGGGCAGAGGTAGGGGAGCAGCACCTGGAGGAGGGAGGGGTCAGGTTCAGCAGGGCCAGAGCAGAGCAGGGGGAGGGAGGGGTGGCTGGAGAGGGGGCTCGGCCCCAGTCAGCTTTGCCCAGTGGGTTGTGAGAGGAAATCCTGCACTGTGGGCTGGGATGAGGCTGTCCCCTCCTGCAGCAAGAGCCAAGACATCCGAGGGCTTTCTCATCCACACACTGGATGCTGCGTTGCTCACAGCCGGGAAAGCAGAGGGGGATGGAAAGCTCTGACAAATTGCCCTCAGTCCAGCCCTCAGGTCCCTCTGAGATGGCCAAAGGTGGGGCTGTTGCTGCCCAGCTCCGGCAGTGAGGATGCAGAGCATGGAGGGGATGGCACCATGGCACAGAGGAGATGACACCATGGCACGGAGGAGATGACACCATGGCACGGAGGAGATGACACCATGGCATGGAGGAGATGGCACCGTGGCACAGAGGAGATGGCACCGTGGCACAGAGGAGATGGCACCATGGCACACAGGAGATGACACCATGGCATGGAGGAGATGGCACCGTGGCACAGAGGAGATGGCACCATGGCACAGAGGAGATGGCACCATGGCACACAGGAGATGACACCATGGCATGGAGGAGATGGCACCGTGGCACAGAGGAGATGGCACCATGGCACACAGGAGATGACACCATGGCATGGAGGAGATGACACCATGGCATGGAGGAGATGACACCATGGCACAGAGGAGATGACACCATGGCATGGAGGAGATGGCACCATGGCATGGAGGAGATGGCACCATGGCACAGAGGAGATGACACCATGGCACGGAGGAGATGGCACCATGGCATGGATGAGACGTCACCATGGCACAGAGGAGATGGCACCATGGCATGGAGGAGATGGCACAGAGGGGATGGCACCATGGCATGGAGGAGAAGACACCATGGCACGGAGGCGAAGACACCATGGCACGCAGGAGATGACACCATGGCATCAGGGCACCACAGACAAGCCCTTGTCTTTAGCCTGAGGGCACAGGAGGATGACCTTCCCCAGACAGCCACCACTTGGTGGCTGAGGGAACATGAACCAGTGACAGCAAGACCTGAAAACAGATTTTCAGGCAGTAAAACCTTTCTGGGAGGCAAAGGGCTTTGGTGAGACAACTCAGTTTCACGCCAGACCTTCCCCAGGTCTCTGCAGTGTCCCCAGGCTGTCTGGGCAGCCCTGGGCTACAGTGGCCGTGTCCTGGGGTCTGCTCTGTCCCTACAGCCCCACACCCACACGGGCGCTGTGGGATTCATCTGCGGGGACATTCATGGCACGGCGCGGAGCCAGCGCCCGGCTGGCCCCCACCCCTTGGCTGCAGGACCTCATTAGGTGCTTAATTTTTAAAGATGTTCGCTAATTTTACGGGCTCTTTCCCTGGCCAGGGGAGTGGAAACTCGGCTGTGGTCCCCGGTGGCGTCTGTGGGCCGTGCCGCCGGAGCGCGGCCTGCCGGGGCCTGCGCCGCCGCCGTGGGTGGCGGGGCCGTGGCCCGGAGCCCGCCCGCCCGTGCCAGGCGTGTTCCCGCAGCCCCTCCCGGGCCATCCCCGCGGCAGCCCAGGTGATTCTCTTCTCTTCGCTCCCTGCCCCCCGGGCGGCTCCGAGCCTTTGATTCCAGAGGCTTGTCAGGACACTTCAGCAGCTCCAGAAGGTGCCTGTAAACACGGCGATTAAAAAAAAAAAAAACAAAAAACCTGCGCGGTTCCAGGGGCTGTGCTGAGGCTAAAAATGGCACTGAGGTAGCCCAGAAGAGAGAAGGGGGTGCCACAATAAATGATCTGGTTTTTTAAGCTCACAGCAGTAGGGATGGAGGCATAGCCAGGGATGTGGGAGGGGACAAAGGCCTGGGGACAACTCATCCCCAGAAGACAGCAGGGAGGAGAATGTGTTGCTATAGAGTCCAGGGAAGGTTCTCTGACTGTTCAGGGAGGAAGGAAGAAGCAATTTTTAGATAAAGTGGCTGGACTTCCCTGTCAACCACATTGTTTATTAGTAGAAAGTTGGAGGATTTCAGAGAGAAAGTGTTATGAAGGTCATTTATTCTGTTCAGCTCTGCAGAGCAGCCAGGGCTTCACCATTCCTGGCCAGAGATGGAACAGCTCATGGATGTTCTCCCAGGAAAATACAGCTGGGCAAAGAAGGTCACTTCTTTCCTCCTTGCTTTATCATTTCACACCTTTCTTTTACCACATCAGAGATGCCTTTTGCTGTGTCACATATTTACAGGTGCTGAAGTTGAGCCCCAACCAGGAGAGCTTGGCAGAGAGGGAGAAGTGTTTTTGGTCATGGAGCTGAGCAGGGTCCAGTGTGGAAACTGCACTGGCCCCTTCTCTGCACAGCATCAGCTGCAGGTACTGCCACAGGGATGGTTGGTCCCTTGGTGCTCTTGCAGCACCAAGGAGGGTCCCACTGACAGTGCTCAGCAAAGCTCTCCTTAATGGAATCCTTGCTCTGGATTTGGGGTGATCAGATCTGCAGAGCCTGCTCTGGCCCCTCCTCACCCTCAGTTCTCCCTCCCCACCCCCAGACCCATCTGCCTTCCTGGGGCTGTATTTGTCCTTGCAGCTTTGAGGAGGAGTAGGAATGGGAGCAGGAGTGGTGGCCGGAGAAGGAGTGGTGGCTGGAGCAGGAAGAGTGGCTCTTGCTGTGCCAGGCGCAGGAGCTCTCTCCAAGCCAGCTGGAGGAGAAAGAGCTCTTCCTCGTAGCACTCAGGGTATCCCTCTTCATTCCCCAAACAGACAGGCTGTGGCCAGCAGTTAATATCCCTCTGGCGCAGTGCCCTGCCCAGGCAGGGTGGCAGGCTCTTCTTTTAATAACTTATTTATCTTTCCTTATTGCAGGAATGATGACAGTTTTCATTATTAAGCTGCGAGGTAATAGTGTAGCCTTTGGTGGGAGCTGACTCATCGTCCCCTCTTTGCTGACAGCTGGATTCAGTTCCCTGGCAGAGCTGTGACAGGAGCAGGACGAGCAGTGCCCATCACTGCTGCAGCTCCAGGGCTGGCAGGGTGGACACAGTCACTGGGCACACACACTGGGCACGTGTCCTGCGAGGTTTGGGCTCCCCAGTGGTGCTCCCTGTCCCCCAGTGCTGTCCCCCTCTCTGCTGTCCTCTTGTCCCTGTGTTCCTGAGAGGCTCCTGCCCCGAGGAGCTGGTGCGTCCCTCACCATGGTGGTGCCACAGCAGGGACACTGGGGACATTGGGCACAGGGTGATGGATGACCCCAGCTCAGCCCCAGAGCCCATGCAGGGGTGGCAGGGACATGGAGAGAGCTCTCCAGCTCCTGCCTTGCCCTGAAAGCAGCATCCTCCTCCCCAGCCCGAGGATTTGGAAACCACCAGCCCACAGTGGTTGTGTGTGGGCACCATAGAGCTGGAGGGAAGCCACGGAACAGCTGGAGATGTTCTCCCTGCCCTGCTCAGCCTGGCGCTCCTCTGGCCAGGGGGGGCTCCCTGGGGCTGGTGACACTTGTGGCAAAGCCAAAAGAAAGAGGGCAGAGAGCAGGAGGGTCACCTGGGACCCAGCCATGTGCCTGTGCCAGGGATGCAGCACTGCCACCGTCACTGGACTGTGCTGGCTTCAGCAGCAGTGATATATGAAATCAATTAAACATGACCCATTTTTAATTAGATGTACAAACACGCCTAAAGTTAAATGAGGGCTCTTTATAAAGAAAGAATGCAGTGTGGTACCACGTTAAATGAGAAACTCATGTGCTTCCCAAGAGGGAGCTTCCCAGATTTACACGTGGAGCTGCCTTTGCAAAGCAGCCCTCCTCCTGCTGCTTGGCAGAGGCAGGTTCCCACAGCAGGGATGTCTGGCTTTGGGGACAGGGACCCACAGTGCCACGGCCACTGGTGGGGCTGGCAGCTGGGAGGGGGCCTCATCCTGCACCTTCAGAAGCCTTAAAGCCACTGGATGGTCCCCAGTGTGTGCCCAGCTCCTGTGTCAGCTGTGCTGGCAGCTCCTGCTGTCCCCTCCTCGCCCCCCCAGCTGGACCCCGCTGCTGGGCTCGTCCATCCCTTCCAGATGCACCCCTTGAATGCACACCTTGCTGCCCTTCCAGAGGGGAAGGAACCAGGAAAACAAGTGAACCAGTTTCTAATTATGCCTTGTTTGCTTTCATTTAGAGCTAATTCAGCCCACACAAAAGTTACTCACCCTATTAAAAGAAATACATATTAAAAAAAAAAAAACCCCACAGATGCCTGATTCATTTTAGACTGTAGAAATTAGGTTGTGGCTATTTCCACCTTTCCCCCTCTGATTACAAACTATTTGCATGTCAAAACAAACCATCTTTAATTTGGACCAAAAGTTGCAGGGTTCTTCTCTCTGGCCCGTGCAGTGAAGCAAGTGGCACAGCCTTGAACACTTCCAGGGAACTTCCACAGCTTCTGGCACACTGTGCTGGGGCCTCCCCACACAGGGAATAACTCTCACCTGACCCTTCTCTTCGTGTCTTGGGATGGCAGGGAGCCATTCCATGTCCTGTCCCTCCATCCTTTGTCCCAAGCCCCTCTCCAGCTCTCTTTAAGCCCCTTCAGGCACTGGAAGAGGCTCTGAGGTCTCCCTGAAGCCTTCTCCAGGTGAACAAGCCCAGCTCTCCCAGCCTGAACCCTTTGCTGGGGCTCTGCCTGTGCTACCAAAGGCCAGGACTGGGGACACCCGTGGATGTCCCCTCAGCCGTGCTGCCAGAGGCTGCGTGGGAGATGGACAGGCGTGACTGCTCCCTCCTCTCCCGTGTGTTTTGGCATCCTGTGGGCATTTTGACAGAATCGCTGTGAATGAAAATGATTTTCCAAGGCTTTTCACTCATCCCAGCTCCCTGCTGTGTGTGTGGCTGGTGCAAGCCCTGGGCACCCAGAGTCCTGAGGCACAGGGCACTGCCCTGCTCCCACCCCCAGCATCTCCAGCGTCTGGTTCCCGGGGCGTATCAGCCGGTGTTCCCCTCGAATAACATTCCAGAGATGTTTACAAGATATGTACCCAAAATAAATACTCAGAAAGAGAATTTATTAAAAATAATAAAGCTGATAAGCTGTGGAACTCCTCATCTGCCCTGCTGGCATTGCACGGTGAACGGGGGGCCTGCCCATGGACTGGGATGGGGGAGCCCTGCAGAGGTTTGGGGGAAGAATGGGGATGTCTGCTTTTCCCATCCTCACATTTCACGTTTGGAGCTGGGAACAGCCATTCTCCCCAGGGTCAGGCTGCTGCAGGTCCCACCCTGCCCGGATCCCCCTCCCCACCTCCCCGTGCCCCCCAGGATGCTGCGCTCGGAGCGGAGCGTGAGGCAGCTCGGAAGTGCTGTGCCAGAGGAGGAAAAAGCAGCCTATTAATTAACAGCAAATGTACAGTTAATGGGGCTTTTCCCTTCCTAAACAATTCATCAAAATGATTTCATCGAAATTTAGCTGATGGGGCGCGAAACGCAGCTGCTCTGTCCTGCTCTGCGCTTTTTCTGTCCTGGCAGGAGCAGAACGCTGAGAGTGCAGCCGCGGGTTTGGGATTCACGGCGCTGCAGGATGGAGGCTCTGGGGGTGAGTCAGTGCCTCTGCCACTGCCAGAACTCAGAAGATAAAGGGGCTGTAAGTGAAGGAGTTCCACTGCACCCAGCTGACAGACTGCTCACCCCTCTCTTTACACATTTACTCCTTTACTGCCTCAAGTTCATTTCAGTCTGGAGCAGGGATTCCTGTTGGGAAAGTTTGGGGACTGCAGTAGAGCCTGGCAAGGGAGGAAGGCCAGGCTGGCTCCTGGGGATGCTGTCTTGGATATGTCCTGCTGTTATCCAGTTCACCTGGATAACAGACTGAGCCCAGGAATGGGCTAGCTTCGCAAAATACTTCAAAAAAACAATAAGGTTGTTAAAATTTTAGTGGTTTTTTGAAGATCGCTCTTATATAGGAAGAGGGAAACCAGCTGTTTACAGCTTTAAAGGCTTGGCTTTTCCCTTAGAAGTCACAGTGCTTTTGGAATTTAAAGGTATAGAGAAAACCTAGAAAACTGTAATATTTTGAAGCGCTGCCTCCACCTGGACTGAGGGCAGGTGCCATGCTCCGAGCAGCAGAGCACCCAGAGTGGGACGAGATGGAATGGGATGGAACAGAATGAAGTAGAATAGAGTAGAATAAAACAGAATAGAATAAGAATTAGAATAGAATAAGAATAAGAATAAAAATAAGAATAGATTAAGACTAAGACAAGAATAAGAATAAGAATAAGAATAAGAATAAGAATAAGAATAAGGTAAAATATTATATTTTCAGCTGGAAGGGACTGACAAAATCAATGGGTTCCAACCACCTGATTCTTTCAGGAAGCTGAAGCACATTAAGGGCACTGTCCAAATGCCTCTGACACCCTGACCGGCTTGGGACATCGACCCCCTCTCTGGGAAGCCTGTTCCGGAGACGTGGGGTTGGAGCTGCAGCGATGGACAAACAGGATCCAGCTGCCAGAGGAGCAAATCCTGGAGCCTCACAACTTTCCCATCCAGCCATGAAACAATCTGCTGATTTTATTGAAACCAGACCGCCGGCTCCATCTTGCAGCCGCTGCTGCAGCGGGTTCGGCACGTCCAGCAGCCCCCGGGAGCTGCCCGCGCTGCGAGGGGAGCGGCGAGGGGGACACAGGAGAGGCCAGCTGGCCACGTTCCCACCACAGCCTTGCCCACGCTCACAACACGGACACGTGTTTTTAGGAAGGTGGATCAGGCACTGCCAGGATCTGGAGGGGCTCCTTGGGGCCCTCACAGCTCCCATGCAGTCCCAGCCCATGCCCCCTGTGGAAGCTCAGGTTCATCCCAAAGGTCATGACTGAAACGAGCAAAACCATCCAAACCTGGGATCCCTTGTCTGTGTGGTGGTGGCACAGGGAAATCGTGGCACTGGAGCATCCCTGGACTGAGAGATAGCAAGGACAAACATGG
Organism: Phylloscopus whistleri; assembly: GCA_017589585.1. NCBI lineage: Eukaryota > Metazoa > Chordata > Aves > Passeriformes > Phylloscopidae > Phylloscopus > Phylloscopus whistleri. The sequence goes on from JADMLD010000294.1 coordinate 567,612, forward strand.
ATTTCTCCTGCAAATGCTGCAAAGCCTGGAGATTCTGGACCAGTGGAAATCAGCCCTGGTGAGCCAAGCAGAGACAAGAGAGGTTCACACAGGGGCTCGATGATGTCACCAGCTGGCAAGTGCTGCCACATGCTTGGTGCTAGGGCTGGAAGGTCTGAACAAAAGCCAGAGGATTTGTTCTTGGTTCACAAACCTGGATTTGGGACTGAGCCTTGAGGAGCTCAGGGAGGGTTCTGGATGTCCAGGGGGCATTGATGGGGTATGTAAGGGAGCTCATCTGCCCCCAGGGATGGAGGGAGGTGGGCAACAGGACAAAACCCTCCAGCCATGGCAGACTGCCCTCTAACATAGCAGGAGGAGATACAGCTTGGGGGGATGGCAGAGGGACCCTCTGAGTCACTGCTGAGGCATGGTGGGGGTCCCACACCATTCCTGAGGGTCCCATTATGGATGCTATGGAGGGGCTGATGGAAGGGCTTCGTTTGCCTCTGCAGTTCCTGGGCAGGGAAAGCGTCAGCATTCGTGTTGCTAAGGAACCCCAGCAAGGTCCAACCTACCCAAAACCACTGGCACTTGGAAATCAGAGGCACCACCCCACCTGGCACTGTCCCTCTGCCCCTGATGGGACAGTGACAGGCTTGGGGAGTGAGGGAGGGTGGCTGGTGCAGGATCCCAGCCTGCTCCCTGCCTTCCCTCCCTGGGAAACAGTGGGTGCAGCCACCCAGATGTGCTTAGAGACCCCCCAGATAACACTTTGAGACACCCTTGATGTGCTCAGAGGCACCCCAGGTGTGCTCACAGACCCCAGAGCTGCTCACAGACCCAGAGCTGCTCATGGCCCCCCAGATTTGCTCACAAACTCCAGATTAGCTCACATAACTCAGATCTGCTCACAGACCCCAGCTTTGCTCGTGAGCTCCCAGGTTTTCTCTCTTGGCTTCATTTATCTCTCACCAGTAGCATCAGGGCAGAGTGAGGGCCCCCCTCCCACGGGATACAGGGATCACCTTTGTCTGTGCAGGGAATTCACCCAGGTGTGCTGCAATAACACACATCCTGGGATAAGGACTTAATCCTGGCAGCCCCTTTCCATGCAGGAAAATATCCTGAATGTTTTAACAAGGCAGAGAGTTATCCAGCTCCTCACCTCCCCTCGCGGCTCAGAGAAACCATTCCCAAATTTCCACAGGGATGTAAGCGAGGCAATAACTAGGGATGACGGGCTCCTCTCTAGGACCACTTGGCTGCAGTCTCTTAAAGAGATATTTTTGGGCACTTTTTTTCTCCGAAGCCTGAGGTTTCTTTTTTGAAAGAGAACGAATTAACAAACCCCGGAGCTGGCTGATTTCAGCTGAGTGTTTTGATGAATAATGTGCCATAATGGGCCCAAACAAGCTGGGGAGTTTATCTCATTCCTCTGCACATCCCATTCCATGCCGCATCCGCTCGCTCCCAGCCCTCCTGCCCCGGCACTGATTGGAGAGTCTGTTCTCCTCCATCATCTGCTCTGGCTGCTCCAAAACGGAATATTTCGAGGATTCTAGAGAGAAGGGGGTTTTTGTCTGCCAGAAAGCCCTTCTGCCGAGAGGCGTCTGCAGGAAGCTGAGCACAATCCACTTGTAAAGTTGGGAAATTTGCTCAAAATGCAAATCCTGTCCCTCTGGCTTGGATCCCAGCACAGCGCAGGTCACGGAGGTGAGGAGCAAACATGGCCCCAGGTATTCACAGCTTCCCAAACCAAACACCTGAGCTGGTTTGGGAACTGATCCATCATTTCCATTTCTGTACATATTTATTGCACTCAGCTCTCCTCAGCACTGGGTAAAAAACAAGTGCAAATTGAGCCATTGATTGATTGATTTATTGTTGTATGCGTTTACCAATTAGTTTCTATTTGTTTGTCTGAAAAATACCCACAAGCCTTAAAAGCCAGATTCTTGCTGAAGTCTAGAAAACAGAATTACAAAAAAAAGATGAAGGAAACCTGCAGGTTAGTTTGTGGGACTGGTTCCCACTCCTGGGCTGGGATGCTGAGAGCTCCTGAGGCGTCATCCTGAAGATGCTCTGGGTAGGATCATAGAACCACAGAATCATTTAGATTGGAAAAGGCCTCCAAGGTCATTGAGTTGGTGGTGCTATGTGTTCCTATTTATAAATTAATTCGATCTCAAATGCACTTGTGGCTGTTGTGGCCTCCCTGGCTGGTGGGATCTACTGGTTGGAAACCATGCAGTTCTGACCCTCAGCAGCACAGGGAGTGGCTGGACATGGGAACAGACTCCCCAGGGAAGTGGTCATGGCCCCAGGAATTCACAGGGCATTTGGACAATGTTCTCAGGCACATGGAAGAATTTTGGGGCAGGGCCAGGAGTTAGGACACTGTGATCCTTGTGGATCCTGTGTGATTTGCCCACAGGTGAGTCCAAGGGGTCACTCACAGCTCAAGTGGTGGCTGAGGGGTGAGGAGCTCTTCATCTCCATCCAGTTCTGAGCCACAGCTGTTCCTTTCTCTAACCCATGGACACAACATCAGGAGCAGCAGCATTCCTGAGGGAGCGCAAGGGATTTCTGTCAGGCCAACACAAAGGCTGTTCTGCAGCACTGGGGTGTTTAACCTTGGCCAGGAGGAATGATTGTGCTATTGCACTGCACAAAATTAATTGTCCTAATCCCAAGAGACCTCACCAGTGGTGGGCAGTTCCCACCAAATTCCCAGATTTACGCTGTCCCTCTCCTGTCCCAAATAACTACATCCATCAGGGACTGGCATGTTTTTCCCTGCAGCTTTTCCCAGGGCAGAGACCTGCACCCTTGCCCTGGATGGGGAGGTAGTGAGTGCTCAGGTGGGCAGCTCTGCCAGACGAGCAGGCAGCTGGTCCCAGTGTCCAGGAGCTGTCAGGGATGCAGTGCTTGCTGTGCTGGAGCCTTGCTCCCCTCTCCTGCCTCATTCACCACATTTCCTGTTGTGGGACAAATCTGCTTTTTGTGTAAATCTGTCAGCAGCAAGAAGTCAGCGAGTTTCCCTAAGTGAGTTTTTCGTGTATTTTTAATAAAGGTCACTCTGTGTTTACTGGCAAAGACGATCGATATCGGCTCATAATTCATGAAGGATCCCACTGGTCTGTAACGACCTGCGGTCAGAGCACACAGCGAGCCTTGTCCACAGCTTCTGCCAGCCCCCGGAGGGTCCAGATACCTTCTGCCTCTATCCAGCTGCCTTCTGCCTCTGCCCAGCCCGAGGGTCACTCCCCTTGGAGCTGCTTCCTCCTCGTGTCCTGGGGTGAGGCTGGCAGGAGCCCCCAGCTCAAGCTGTCCTGGCCAGGCACTGCTGCTCACCCCTTCCCTGCCGCAGCCTGAGGGAGAACCATCAGTTTCCATCCATCCCCTCGCCCCCAGGCTGCTCCCAGAGCTGAGGCGTTGTTGTATTCCTCTGGGGACTGGTTTTTCCCCCAGAACCCCCTAAAGCCTGTGACCATTTAGTCTGACCCTTCCTCCCTATCTTGAACCTATTGGCTCAGGGCCAGTTATCTATCCTGAGACAGAGACTGGATAAAGTCGTGTTCTTCCATGTTCTCTCTCTTTCCCTGGAACCCTTGGAGAATAAAGCCTTGGACTGATCCTAGGGGGTGAGAGCCTCTTTTGGAATCTTCTACCCTGTCCCCTGAGATATTCCTCCAAAGCCCCTCAGGGAAACTGAGCTGGCCAAAAAAAGTCCAGGAGCGTGGGTGGGGGAGTATTTCAAGGGGTGGGCTCTGATGGGGCTGGATGGGGCACGGCCAGCAACGAGACTCCCAAGGTGCCCACGTTGGGCACGCTGAGCCCCTGGCAGTGGCTGCCCCTCGCTCTGACCCCCTGACATCCCCCCTGTGCCCAGAGCCAGCCGTGGCAGTGGCTGCAGGGAAGCTTGGGCTGGCTGTGATGAGGGAGGGAGGGAGGGAGGAGAGAGGGAACAGGAGACTAATGCCTTAACAAATTTGATTTCAGAGCAAACGAGCTGGCTGCTGTTGTGCGGCACTGGTAACCTGGTTTTGTGTTGCCGGCTGCACTGGGAAGTGCGGCTATTTTTAGGTTATTTTTAGGCTCTTAATGCTAGTGGAAAAAAAAAAAAGAAAAGGAAGGAAAAAAAAAAAAGGAAGAAAGTATAAGCCCTGCGGTAAATAACTGGGTCTGGGTGGAATTGGGGTGAGTTCTGAAGGTACATCTGGAGTTTCTCTTCCCAGTGAGCCCCGTCTGAGGTCCAAGCAGGGGTGTCCAGGCACACCAGGCCTCAGGGTGGTGCCTCTTCCAGGGTGGGGGGGGATTGGGACATGCCTAAGGCTGGATGGGGACACTGGAGTGATAGGAGGGCTCCAGTCCAGGTGGGTCAGCAGAGAGTCAGGTTCAGGGGTGGCCCAAAGGCTTGTCCTGCTGCAGGGTCACCACATCCTGCCTTCCTCTGCTGCCCTCCCAGTCCTGACCCTCATAGTCCATGGGTGGAGCCATCCATCCCCCCCTGCTCTGCCTGCAGCTCCCTGCCCACTCACCAGTCACTGTTGATGCCTTTAGTTGGGGTCTGCGCCAAGCAGCCACTGAGCTCCTTGCCCTGAACTCTGAAACCAAAAAGGAAAAGAAATTTTAGATAAATGCTCCATCAAGCTTTTGTTTGCACGGGATGGTGCAGGGATAAACCACCCCAGGGATGTCAAAGCTCTCAGGACTGGCAGGAGCTGAGACCACGGAGTGAGCAGGAGCTGGCTGGAGTTACCATCTGTGGGGAGGAGCTCGGCTGGTGATCCAGAACATCAGTTTGGAATGATCAGCTCACTTCCCCTTCACAAAGCAAATCCCTGGGAAGTTTGGAATGGGGAGACAAATTAATAGCCCAGAACTTTTTGTCGGGCCAAGCATGTGGCTGTGTCTGAAGAAGAGGCCAGGCTTGTGAGCAGCATTTGAGGATGGGCTTCCCAAGGAGCCCTCAGCTTGGCTGGAAACCCATGGGGATGGATTTGGGGTCTTCATGAGCCCTGTGGCCAGCTGGAGCTGCAGCATGGCTGGATGTGTCCTCTGCTGTGACAGGGACTGCTCTCTGCCTCTCAGGATACTGCAGGCTATTTCTATCCCTCTGGCTTTTATTCCAGTTTGATTTTGGCAGAATGAACCTCAGCATGCGCCTGGGAAAAACTGCTTGTACATGGCCTTGGGCTCGGGTGGACTCCCACTCTCAGGGGCTGGGGAGCAAAGTCAGGCAGGGACTGCAGAAACAGACAATTTCTGATCAAATATTCAGCCTGAGCTGCCTTTGAACCTGCTGCTAATCCCTCCTTGGCCACGGCTGGGATTGCATTTCCCAAATACCACTGCAAGGATGTATTTGCACAGCATAAACCTGATCTGTGTCAACATTTTCCTCTTTACGCTTTGGTCCCAATTTCCCAGGTCTGGAGGTGTGAGAAGCTCACCCTATGAAGGGTTTGTCACCTGGTCTGTGGGTCCCTGACAGTGGCCAGGGGACTCCCAGGCTTCCAGCTCCCCAGCAGGACCCTCGCCCTCCCCAACCTCCTCCTCTGAGCGAGAGACTTTTACAGCAGCACAGCCAGCATTTTTACAGTTCTGTCTCATGCTGATTTTTCCACTCCTCTCAGCCCAGGTCCGTGGGATATCACTTCCCTTTTGCTGCTGGGCTGGGAGCCACCAGCTGCTTTCAGTGACATCAGTGACAAAGCCACTTCAGTCCTCTCTGCCCCGCTCCTGCTCGTGGGTCCCAAACCTGCTTTCATTAATTTGGAGGGGAAAATAACAACCATTAAAACTGTTTCTTTATCAATTTCTCTTCTGCCCTTCTCATCTGCTGTTGCTCCACCCCATTACTTTGCTCTGTGAAGAGCCCCTTTGGGTCCCTCCTCCCTTCTCTGCTCTCCCCAGCTCCTCTTCCCCCAGAGGAGCCACAGGGGACACAGGATTGTCCTGGCCTCCAAGCACTGTCACCAAAAGTGGTGCCAGGAGGGGTGGGCAGCCCCACACGGCAGGGACAGAACCCTCTGGGGAGCTTTGCCAAGTGTTGACGCTGGCAAGAAGACCCTGGAAAGATGGGATGGAAGGATGGCAACACAAGAGACAAGGAAAGGATGGGCAGCTGTGGTCTGAGACCTGGACAATCTGCTCAAGCTGGGAAGAGGCAAATTCCCACGCCAGGGTTTTCTGCAGTGCCCAGAGACACCCCAGGGCTGGGACTTGTCCCTGTTGCAGGGGTCACTCCCCTGCATCTGTTCCCCGGAGAGGGAGGGCAGCTCTGGCCAGCGACACTCACCCAGGAGACTGCGTTACAGAACAATAACAGTAACAACAGGAATAACACAATTGAGCTTCCCTAAGCTACAGTAAATGACCGGGGGGACCCGGGGCGAGTTAATGAAATCTGTGGCTCAGAGAGTCCCGTCCCACAGCCGGGGTCATCCATCACCTCGCACACTGGGATTGCCCCTTTCGACAGCTGCAGCTTATTTTTAATTATTGATACTATCTCATCATGTCCCAGGGAACGTGTGGAAGTGAGTTTTGTGCGAACGGTGAGGTCCCTGCACAAACGCTGACAAGCCTTTGTGGGGAGCAGGGGCTCCAGGGCACACAGGGAAGGGAAAGCAGTGCCTGACCCCCCCCAAGCCCCAGCACCGGGGACCCCCGTGACAGGGCTGGGCTGAATCGAGAGGCAGCTGCCCTCATTTCCCTCTGCAGTATCGAGCAGGTCTTTCACGACCAAACTGCTCTCCCAGCAGGCACAATTGCCTTTGTCCCCGCTCCAGCCTGCTCTCCGCACCCTCCTCCTGTCCCTGCCGTGCCCAGGGTGCCCCTGATCTGCCGCATCCCTCTCTCCCTCCCCGCTTCCCCAGCCAGAGGTATTTTGCAAACACAAATGCATTAACAAGCTGGCGAGAGCCCCCATGAATATTTCATGTTTAACATGCCCTCGTTTCCTCCCGGTTAATGGATCTCTCCCATTATGCCTCCGCCTGTCTGAGCAGGATACCTTTTCAGTGGAACATAAAAGCTGCTCCCCGGTGAGGTGGAGAGGAAACCACTCCGCTCTGGGATTCAACTGCCCGAGAAGGAGAAGGTCCAGTGCCTGCCCTCGTGTGCTTGGAACATTGGGTTTCCCTTACCAGCTCCTATTTCTCTCCCTCAGCCCATTCCCCTCCTTTATTTTATTTTATTTTATTTTATTTTATTTTATTTTATTTTATTTTATTTTATTTTATTTTATTTTATTTTATTTTATTTTATTTTATTTTATTTTATTTTATTTTATTTTATTTTATATTTTATTATTTTATTTTATTTTATTTTATTTTATTTTATTTTATTTTATTTTATTTTATTTTAATTATTATTATTTCTCACTGAATTTTGGCCTGGGTGTCCCTAACACCTTTTACTCCTGGAGCTTCCCACACTGGGATGCTTCAGGCAGAGTGGAGGGACTCGGTCAGAGCTGCTGCTGCTGGGGAGAAGCTCGGGCTTAGGGAATGAAAAAAAAAAAAAGAAAAAGGAATTGATCCAGGTTTAATGAAATGTTACATTTTACTCTCAGGGGAACATTTGGTTTGTTCTGAAGTGCTGATTTTTAAAAAGTAGGATTGAAGGGTGTTTTAAAAAAGTGAGGGATTTTGGAGAGCAAAACCAACACATTCCATTGTCGAAATGTCAGAGGGAGGTTCTTAATCTGGGAAAAAGAAAATTTAATTTCAGGATCTCAGTGTGACTGAAATGAAGGCAGAAAGGGCAGAATTGGAGTAGCTGGCAAAGAAACTTGTACACAACAGGATGATTTCCCGTGGTGGAGGCTCCAAGGGCAGCTCCAGCGCTGTGGGACCCCTGATCCCAGGGGAGTCCTTGGCCCTGCCCTGGCACAGTGCTCTGTCCCACAGCCCAGGATGGGAGCAGCCCTCCTGCATTGGCAGGGCCAGGTTGGGCCAGCAGAGCAATCAGCCCTTTGGTTTGGTACAATTAGAAATTCCATAGAGCAGGAATGAAAACAAAGTCCGGGCCAAGAGCTGCTCCTGCCAAGGCGCCCTCGCAGGGCTCTGGCTCCAATCAGGTGCTGGGGTGGTGGGTGTTGATAGACCCCAATAAAGTGTGCACACGGTGGGAGGGCCACGGACACCCTGTGCCACTGCTGGGGACCACACCAGGGCCCCCTGGCTCAGCCACAGCACCCTGGCACCAGGATCCAGTAGTGTCACGGATCCCGAGGAGCTCAGCTCCAGCTCTGGGGGCAGCCGTGCTGGGGATGGGAGCATGTTCTCCCATTTCACTGGCACTGAGGGATGCTCATCCTTGGATGCCAGTGGTGTCCCCCATTCCCAGCCCTGTTCCTGGCATCACCCATTCCCAGCCCAAAATAAGCTATTTTTCTATATCAGGTGATCTGGAGCATCTCCCAGCTGGGAGCACTGGGAGGGTTGTGCCCAAAACTTTGGGTACTGGGGAGGGAAGGGTGTCCCCTGTCTCACTCCATTGCCAGTCACCTCCTGACTCCTCAGCCAGACTTGAGGTCCCCTCTGTGCCCCCTCTCCTCCTCCCCAGCTCCTCCATGCCCACTCCCTGCCTCCAGACCCTTTTTCCTTTTACATGCAGGATTTTAATCTAATTTTCTCAATGCAAATCTTAACAGGGAAAAGCCTTGAAATCAAATCTCCAGAAGTCTCCCTTCACAGTTCAGAGATCTGATTAAATTGCAAGCTTGGTTAATATTTGGTGCGACAGAGGGGGGGGGGAGCAAGGGGTGGGAGGAGAGAGGAGCGGAGTGAGTGGATCTGTCGGAGGGGCCGGGGCCTTTTCAAATAATCTGTTTACCCCTGCAGCTAAGGAGCCCATTAGCAAGTGTTCTCCGTTCTAATTTCCCGTCGTGCCGTGTCCCGCAGACCTCACTGTGTTTATTTGGAGAAGCAGAACAAAATTGTTTGTATAATTAGATCTGCTACAAGGGCTGCCCTTGAAGGGTCCCCAGCAGGAAGCTTTCTATTGCAAAGGGCCCCCGCTGCCGTGGACCCCCAGCCTCAGCCCCCAGCACAGCCAACAACAACAACGTCATCCCACTGGGATGGGCTCTGGGGGGCCCAGATGTGTTCCCTGCCCGCTGCCTGCCCACGGACACGCAGCCCCCGCAGTGCTCCAGCTGCACACGGGGCTTTTCCCAAGGGATGGAGCAAAGGGCTGCTCCGGCTGCCCACTCCAATCCCTGCCAGGACAAGGGACAGCCCCATGAAATGGCCACAGCTGCCCATCTCCAGCAGCCCAGAGTTTGGTTGTTCCTTCCCACCGGCGTGGCCTCAGTCCAAAGCTGGGATGTTTTCCAGCTGTGTCAGTGTGGGGAACCTTCCTCCTTCCCCAGTCGCTGCCCCGTGGCTGGGAATTCCGACAGAGCTGCCCTGCTCCCCCCCAAACATCACAGAGCCAGGGATACTCTCACTGCCAGCTCTGACTGGAATCACCAGGAGGTGTTCCCAGCAGTGCAGGGACGGCTGACAGATCCCTCCTGTTCCTCCTGTGATCCCACCACAAGCTTGGAAATTGTTATTTTGGTAGGAGAAGCAGCGAGCAGTGATAGGTAAATCAGATCTGGCAGAGGCAGCCCTGCAGAGCGCTTGGAGCTACTGACATTCCTTTATTTAGAGAGTGTTTTACTGAAAAATAATTTTTTTTTGGCTGTTGACAAAAATTTCAGTGGGTTTTCTGGTAAATGAAAGTGCTTGAAAAACCATATTTTCAGAAAACGTTTGGCACTCAAAAAATGATCAGGGAAAAAAAGTGGTCCTTAAAGATCCTGTCACTAAAAAAAATAGAAAATTTTCCCCGAGAAACAAAGACTTATGATAAATGATTATGATAAAATGATAAAAATAAAACATCTTTTTTCTCTGTGGGGTAGAAACCTCCCATGTCTTTGACTCCAGCAGGGACACACAGCAGAAAGGCTTGGAGGCAAATGTAGCCCAGGGGATACGCTGCCTGTGTTTGGTGTTCAACCACCTCATCCCGACTCCAAACACTTCCTAAGTAAGCCCAATGAACAACACTGGGCTCAGTGTGGATGATTAATTGTGGTGCTATCCCCCCCTCAGATGTTCAAACCATGTCATTCCCACTGTGAACATCCCCATCCCGGGGTGTTCACCACATCCCGCCCTGCTGCCCTGGAGCCGCCGTGCTCCCGGCACAAACAGCTCTGCTTCTCAGAGCTAATCCCACCAGAGAGCACATTGTCCATGGGATCCACCATCCCTGCTCCCAGAGATGCCCCTGGGGCAGCTGGAAGGGCTGGAGCTGCTGGGGCCCCCCGGGCACTGAGCACCTCCAGGGCTCCTCTCCTGTTGTGGCTCTTCCTCCCTTGGGGTGGGTGGGAAGCAGAGACCACATGAGCAACTTAATGGAGCAGAACCTGGCTTTAATCTGTTCCCATAAACGTTTATGATCCCCTAATTATTAACATTTAATGCTATATTAATTCATTGATGGGCTTTCATTTTTGATTTTAATGGCTCAGCAGTTCCTGCTCTCCCTCCTTTGCTCTTTTGTTCGTGGTGGGAGGAAGAGGAGGTGGCAGGACACAGTGGAGTGTGACGGGCATGATGGCTTTGCCTCCTCTGCTCCTTCTCCTCCAGGAATGGGGTGCCAGGGATCCACAGTCACTCTTCTCCACATCAGGGAGGAGGGCTGGGAGCGAGGAGAGACCTCTCAACCGTGGCAAGGGTCCCCCTGCCTGGGACCTGCCTTGCTGAAGGGGGCAAAGCAGCACTAGAAATGCTGTCAAGCTTTGGGCCAAGCTGAAGGCGCAGTGGGAATTGCAGAGAGATAATCTCGGAGGAAAACCCCTGGGAGGGAGAGCACACATGGTTTAAAATGCTGTTTATTTGAAGTGTCCTGCCGAAGTGCTCCCTGCGCTGCCCAGCTCGCACACATCCCCCGTGCCCCCACCCCTGCTCCGCCGGCTGAGATGTTTATTTAAGCGTCCTGAAAACTTTATCTGGAAATCAGTTCCCTTCTCTTCCCCTCGTCCGCCTTTCCACTTTCTTTTCCTCCCATTCATCACTTTGAAAAATGACCCGTTTTCTCTCCCTGGCTGGTGCCTCCTCCTCCCCTCGCTGCCCGGCCGGCAGCTCCGACAGCCCGGGCTGCCCGCTAATTAATGGGCTTCTCCGGGCAGTCACAACTACATCCCGGGGAGCCGGGGCTGACAGATGGTCCTGCTCACGCCAGGACATGCCACAAGCCCTGGGACATCGCTGTGGTGCCGGCAGTGCGGGGCAGCTGCGGGGTGGTGGCAGAGGGGCTGCCCTGTGCTGCCCACACTGCGGGACCACGGTGCTGGAGGAGGGATGGGCTCACAGGAGACCCTGGTGTGGGTTTCTCCCACCAGGAGAGAGTCAGTGCTGCTCTCACTGAGGGGTTCTTTCATCTGGCCACTGCTCCAGCTTCCCACATTGTGAGAATTCGCCGGGGAAAAAAAAAAAAAAAAAAAAATCAATTAACTAAACCAAACCCTGAAACAATTACTTGTCCACTTCCCAACCTCATTTGGGAAGCATAAACCCCCACACACTTACTGAGGGCTGACGTGCAAAGGCACATGCTGACTGTGTTTTCATGACTAATTTCATCTGCACTGAGAAGCCCCCTCCCCTTCACCCTTTTCCACCTCCATCTGTTCCCCACACTCCGAGCTGTGACAGCAAAAACATGGAAAAACAGCAGAAAAGAGGAAGGAAAGATGGGAAAAGGCAGCAGACTGTCACTGCACCCAGCACCACCTCCCAGGAAGGTTTTTCCAAGACCTGATCAGAACGTTCCGTGTGGTTCTGTGCTCACGCCCTGGTGCTGGAGGGGGGATGGAGGTCAGGAAGCCCCATCAGCACTCAGTGCCCAGTTAGCTCACCCCCTTTTCTCTGTGGCTGCTCCCAAAGCAAGGAGGGGACCTGATCCCATCCCTGTTCCCCCATGAAGAGCCCAGGGATTAATTTCCAGAGGGCAGAAGGAGCACCCTCTGACCCAGTGCTCCCTGCACTCCCTGTGCTGACCCTGAGAGCCATCCCCACTTCTCCACTGGACTTCTCCTCCAGGCACTCACTGACTGTGGCACCAGCTGTAGCTATATCCTGTGGCCTGGAGCTGATGGGTACATGGACCTTTCATTCCCACAGTCAGGCTCCTAAATCCTATCCAGACATAGAAACCAAAGGAATGATTTTCCAAAGCTGTGGGGATCATCCTGTGGGTGGCTTTGGCACTTGGGAGGGTGCAGAGCTGGAGTGTTGGGGTTTTGGCTGCTGAGCACCTGCAGGGGAAGGGGACAGAGGAGTAGCCAAGACTGGGGTTGGAACAGTGGTCAGGGACCATGGATTGGGGCTGGGAACAGGGATCAGGGATATGAGTGAGGTGGGGAAGAGCCCCTGTGGCACAGCAGCACGTGGGTGTGGGCACGGGCAAGCTCAGGTCCCCAGGGCAAGGTGAGTTCCCCTCTCCCTCCTGCCTGCACTTGGCAGCCCCCTATCCATCAGCATTCCCTCCTGGAACATGGATTCCTGATGCTGCTGCTGCTCCTGAGACCTTCAACAAACAGAGGCTGAGGCACAGCCCTTTGGGCTCAGGGGGCAGCACCAGATCTGCCAGAGATACCCTGTGTTTGCACAGGGTTTCCTTTCCCTTGATCACCCTCGGGTTTTTAACTCTGCTCTTCCTGCAGTTTTTCTTTATGTCAGCAATTAATCTGTTGTCCCTCACCAGGAAACGTGAATTTCCCTGGGAAGAAAGTCAGTCGGTTGTGTCACACGTGAACGGGGCAGGACCACATGTGGGATGCGAGGGGCTGGTGGCAGGGAGGGTCCCCACGGGTCCCCACAAGCACAGACACTGCCTGTGGGATGGATGTGTGTGGTGGGTATGACTGGGGACAACGATGCTGCAGGTTTTTAGGGATGCAGGACCCTGCGTGGTCACACGCCTTACAGTGCCATTGGTTTTAGAGCTATTTGTAAATGACCCATACAGACAGAAAGGTTTTAGGGTCTGCTGTCTGCTGCTCTCACTCCCAGCTCTGTATTCCTTGGGATACCCTGGTTCTCCAGCTCTGGCTTGCCTCTCACTCCTCTACCCACCCTGCCACAGAGGGAGGGAGTGGAACAAGGGAAGCAGGAGCTGGCTGGGCTGGTGCTGGGCTGCACTGGCAGCATCATGTTCCCCACCAGCCCCACAGCCCCCCAAGGCTGTGTGAGCAGATGCAGCCCCTTCAGCCCTCGCTGCAAAACGCTGATACCAACTTTGACACAAGGCAGCATTAATGGGGAGGTTGTTTGTGAGTCTTCTCCTGGCAGCAGCAGCAGCAGCAACAACCGCAACCGTGCCTCTGCAAGGAGCTGAGAAGCTGCCAGGCCGATTCCTGAGTGAAAAGATGGCAATAAAAGGGTCCTGGCCATGGCACAGCCCCCTCCTCCCCATGCAGCTGCAGCGAGTCCTGGTGTTCTGGGCTTGTCTCTGCAGAGCTCTGGGCCCATCTCTTGCACCCCGAGCCCACCAGCTCTCAGTGCTGTTTCCAAGCAGCGGAGGTGGGAGGGATGGCAGCTTCCTCCAGTCCTGCTGCAGCCCGTGGCTGGGAGCGGGATCTGATGTGCCCTAGAGCCAGGGGGGATGGAGCAGCCTGGAGAGAGCCCCCTCCACAGGGTTTAGACATTTCCTGGGTGAATGGAAAGCTCTGCCTTGGCTCTATTGCCAGAGCACACATGCTTTCAGTCACCAGCACACTGCATCCATCCAATGGTGGGGATCATCAGATCCCAGGAAAATCTGGGTTGGAAGGGACCTTTAAGCTCATCTTCTTCCACTCCCTTGCCATGGTGACACTTGCTCCAAGCCCTGTCCAACCTGGCTTTGAATACTTCCAGAGGTGGGGCAGCCACAGCTTTTCTAAGCAACCTGTGCTAGGGCCTCGCAGGGAAGGGTTTTTCCCAATATCCCATCTAAACCTACCTCTTCCAGTTGCAGCTTGTTCTCTGGGAGCAGGTACCCACTGCACTGCCTCAGCGTCACCCCAAGAGGCTCAGAGGCCCCTTCCCATACATCTGGGCTGTTTCCAGGGAGATCTCTCAGTCAGGACTCCCTGATAAAAATGTGGCGATCCCATAAAGGGCAGAGGCGATCCCAGCTCGAGTGAAATCCCTCATGGCCATGAACCTGGCAAACAGCATTTGGAGCTCTGCAGCAAAAACAAAACAGACCAGACGGCACATATTTTCCTTCCTTTGAAAGGGAAAACACAAAGTTAAAGGATTTAAACACACCCCCACAACCCCCCTCCCTTTTTTTTTTTTTTTTTTTTTTAGGGGGAATTAAAGCAAAAATTCACATCTGGAATGACAACTCCTAACCCTACCCTGTACCCCCAAATTAATCAGGGCCCATAATGGAAATGCTGACAGACTCATAATTCCAACCTTTCAAACACAGATCTGGTGTTAAACTGCCCCTGCAGCCATCCGAGGAGGGGACTCGAGTGACACAGGAGGGGGAACATCATGGGGGTGATGTTGGGGGGCTGCTCCCCTCTGCCTGGCTGGGGATACTGCAGGGTACTGAGCCCTCAGCATAGGGTGCACGGGCACTCCTGTGCCTTCAGACCCCTCTTCCCAGCTCCCAGGGCTTCAGCATCCCTGTTCTAGGTGCTGGCAGCAGGCACAGCTTGTCCCCTGGTCTCCAGGCTGTGCCCCCTCGCTGTCGCTGGGACAGCCCTGGTGTCTGTGGTGCTGCACCGGGAGCTCGTGTGCCTGGGCTTTTGGCACCCTCCCCGAGGGCTCAGCTCACACCGGCTGCGCTAAACCCGGCCTGTTCTTCCCTGCAGAGACGCCTCTCCCTCCCGATTGTCTAAACTTTGGGAGCATTAAGGTACAAGCTGTAAAAATAGAGCCCGACGCCAGGAGCCCCCTCGCACACGGCTCTGGGGCTGATGTCGCCCTCCCCGGGGCTCAGGTTTCACATCCCTCCCCAGAAACAGCATCTCGAGGGTTTGTGACAGTGGCTCCAGCGTGACGGTGGCTCTAGGGTGACAGCGGCTCTGGAGTGATGGGCAGCTGGAGTATCCAGATCCCGGCTCAGAGAGAAGGGCTGGGGGGACATGTGAGTGCCCAGCTGGGGACAGGCACAGGGCTTTGCCTGGTGCTGGCATTGCCAGGGGCTCTGATCTGGGCAAGGCAGTGAGTGGGGCAACAGCATCCCCCCATCTCAGCTCCAGGGTGGATAAAACATCCCCAGCCTCCAGCAGATGGACCTGGAGACTGGGGTGGATGTGCAGCTCTCACACACCCCTCAATAACTCGGGGCTTTGCCAGAAGGTCCCTGTCACCACAGCCAGCCCAATCCCACCCCTGGCTGTGGCTGTGGGGTCCCGAGGGTCCTGGGGAAGGGAGCAGCCCCCAGCCTGCTGGGACAGCGGAGCGAGGGGCTGGGAGTAGAAACCTCTATTGTTTTCCCACCTGTCCGAGTTACAAAGGGCCAAATGGATTTTCATGAAATGTTATTAAAAAATGAAAAGGGTTTGGCTTCCGGGCCGAGGCCCCGAGTGCCAAATCCGCCCCAGGCAGAGTTTTATGACTAAGTCTCTAATAAAAGCCTTTGAAAGGGGGGCTTAAAACTGGAGTCTCCACAGACCCTCTCCACTCAAGGGCAGCACGTGGGGGATTGCAGTGTGTTCATATCCTGCTCAGCCTCTTCTGAAGGCTTTTCTCTGTTGACAGGGACAGCACACCTCTGCTCTGCTGTCAGTGTCCTGCTGGAGGTGGCTCCCAGGCAGGCAGGGACCCTTCCTGTGGCAGAGTTTGGCTGGGGGGAGCACCAAGGGAGCAGGGAGAGAGGAGATGTAGCTCCAGACTACATCTGTGCATCTCCATCCTAGGACAGAGCATCTCCCAAAAAGCCCTGTGCTTGGTGCACAGCAAGGAGCCTGTGTGTCCTGAGCCTGCTTAGGGGGTACCAGGGATGGGGGTACCCTGCATTGTCACTCCATGCTCCCGTTGATGTTTTGGCCTCCAGAGGGTGGAAAAGGCCTTTCTGAGGGTTTGTCTGAGGGCTGGAAGGCTGTGAGCACCCAGTGGCTCGGGAAGATCCTTGGGGAGTGAACTCAAAACAGGTCCAGGTGGGTGATAACAGTGTGTGGATGTCACACACCGAGCGTGGCACACGTGCTTCCTGCAAACGTGTTACGGAACTCTGTGTGCAAACCTCAGCCCCAAATAATTTGTAAATAATGTTCTCATTACTTTGCTAGCTCTAATTAGGACAAAGGGGGGAGAAATGAAGTATTTAGGCTGACTCCCAGGGAAACTGCATACAGTAGAGCAGCTCCATAGGCTGCAGAGC
This sequence comes from Phylloscopus whistleri, assembly GCA_017589585.1. Lineage (NCBI taxonomy): Eukaryota > Metazoa > Chordata > Aves > Passeriformes > Phylloscopidae > Phylloscopus > Phylloscopus whistleri. The sequence continues at coordinate 583,989 of JADMLD010000294.1, forward strand.
CGTATCCTAAAGGGAGTGCTGGAAACCTTGAGCTGTTTAAATTTAGGCTGGGGAAGCCCTGGAGGTTAATGCAGGGCCTGTATTGGCCTGGGGAGAGGAGGTGAGAGATAAAAAGGCCCCCTTCATTGCTCTCCCCAGCACTGCAGTGAAGGGCAGGCTGCAGATCTCCCTTTCCTGCCATCCCTCGCTCCTCGGGCTGGAACCTCGGGCTTGGCTCTTTTGTGATCAGGGTTTCAACTGGCGTTTAACGTGATCAGGGCAGCAGAGCAGTGAGACATCACTTCAGCGCTGCAAAGCCCCAGCTGCAGCTAAAGCTGTGTCACTCGATGGCTTTGCTGCCACCGTCGCCGTGTTCGCTGTCACTCAGGCGCTGAGCGGCTCTGAGCTGCAGCCAGGGCTGGGAGGGTGAGGGGGTGTTGTCTGGAGTTAATGACCATGGGGGATGACAGGAGCTGGGGCTGGTGGGAGGTGATGCCCGTGGAGCTGCTGGGCAGCCAAAGGACAGGTTGGGGTGGGCTCCTGGGTGACGTCTGGTCAAGATCGGGGCTGTGAACAGATCCCACGGGGCTCCTTGTGGTCGTGGCTGGGCTCAGCTGTGTCACAGTTCACCAGATAAACCTCGTGGCTTTGGGCCTCTACATGATGTCTAACAAATGAGCACTCCAGCTCCTCGTGCCCCCTCCTTTGCCTGCAGAATAATCAGATATCGGGCGGCAGAAGCAGCTGTGAAGGTGCAAAACCTCTGTGCTCCACAGAAAATCAGCTCTGAGAGGGGAAACAGCTGAGCCAGGGTGGAGAGGCCCTGGCACAGGGTGCCCAGAGAAGCTGTGGCTTGCCCCATGCCTGGAAGTGTCCCAGGCGAGGTTGGATGGGGCTTGGAGTAACCTGGGCTATCTGTCACTATGGGGGTGATGGCTCTGGGATGGTGGTGAGAAGCTGGTGACACCGGTGGGGCTGGATGGGGTCAGGGTGGCCAGTGCCAGCCAGGCACCCCTGCAGCTCTGGCACGGTGCCACAGCCTGTGCACGGACACAGATTTCAAAGGAGAGAGGGGCAATTCCCCCCTGGTACCCCTGAGGAGGGCAGCAGGAGGGGGCATGCCGGGGTGGGCAGCCCCACTCCGTGAGCCCCAGGAGAAGGGAAGCGGGTGTTTGGGATTGTTTGCTGCAGAAGGGAATGAGCTGAAGACAATGTCAAGCTCTGTAAATATTTATCAGATGAATGGGAGCAGGGTTTGAAACGTTAGACAGCTGAGAAATGGCTGTTTTAATAATTCTCCTGATAAATGAAAACCTCGGGTGGGGGGACAGGGAGCAGGTCAAGGGGGAGGGGAGTTGTTTAGAGATTTGGGGCTTGGGAAGCTGTCCCAGGCTGAGATGGGGCCGTGGGCCTTCCCCCTTGGGGATGAGGAGCTGGGACAGCCCTGCAGGAGCTGGTCTCTGCTGCCTCAGGGACAGGGGATCTTTGGCCAAGGATCCCTGATTTGCTGCAGGGAGGGGAGATTTGGCTTCCCAGTGACTTCAGGAGGGAACACCTTGGAGATAAACCCTGTGACAAGCCACGGCATGTGCAGGGCTGGTTCAGGGGTGACACAGGAGAGGCACATAGGGATACATAAAGACCCAGCTCCCATTTTTTCAGACCTAAAATTCCTGCTGCAGTGGAGCACAGGGGGGAATGTGCAAGCAGGGCACCCAGCTCTCCCTGTTTTCCCAGTCAAGCATCTAAAGCCCCTGTGCCTGAGGAATGCAGGAGCAGGGTACCTCCATCTCCTGGAGCTGTGCCTGGGCCAGCACCCAGGTCTAGTTCAGCGAGGCTCCATCGGCTCCTGGCAGGGGAAACCCGAAATCCCAGGGCTGGGGCTGGCAGGTGAGCAGGGGAGCTCGGCTCCACGGGCTTTGCTTTCCACTGTGTGTGCAAGCTCGGAGCCTGCATGGAGGGTTGATTAATTGCTGGCCATCTTGGAAGGGCTGTAGTTTTGGTGTTTTTTTTTTTTTTTTTTTTTTTTTTTTTAAATAGTGTTATTTTAAACAAAACTTTGCCGTTCCCCTTTAAAGGAGACATCTGGGCTCAACGTGGCAGGCAAGGGAGAGGCTGGAGAGTGGGGATGGGTGCAGGGAGAGGTATGTGCAGGAGAAACACCATCCCTGCGTGGAATCCGTGGGGCAGCTCGCCCTGTGCCAGGCTGGGACCTGGGCCAGGAGATGCCCACCCTCCTGGCAGTGCCAGGGGGCCCCGTGGGACAGGGGATCTTTGGCCAAGGATCCCTGATTTGCTGTAGGGGGGGGAGATTTGGCTTCCCAGTGACTTCTAGGAGAGAACACCTGGGAGATAAACCCCATGACAGTGCTCAGGGATAGCCTGGTGCTCTGGATGCACCAGGAAGATTCCTGCTGCTGCCAGGCATGTGGCAGGAGAGAAATATGGGGGAGATGAACCTTCCCCCCTCCACTCCCAAAGCATCCCTAGACTCCCTGGGGCTGGGTAGGAATATCCTGCCAGGGCAGGCTGTCCTATCAATGTCCTTTATGGGATGTGCCTCTGGCTGTGGGCATTGGGGGACTTTGGGGTGTTCGGGGTACAGGGAGCTCTGGTTTGGCGTTTTATCCACTGTAAAATCTTGGGCTCTTCTACTGCCTGGGCTTTGGGGCAAGCTGGAGCGCAGCTGAGAGGAATAAAGCAAAGCTTTTGTATTTATTTGTCTTTTAATGCTCTGCCATATTCACCTTTCAGGAAATTTCCGTCTGCTCCCAGAGCTCCTTGCCCGGCTCCGCACCTCGGCTGCACATGGTTTCGTTTTCCTCGCAGCACCAATAAATCTGTGAGTGAAAGCGGCTGCTGGAGGGCTCTAGCTCCGCGGCAGACCCTCCCTCGCCCACGCAGGATGTCCGTGTCAGCAGCTTGCAAATCCCGCTCCCGCCCGCCGGGGAGCCGGGGATGGGGGCCGGGGATGGGGCTGCCTCCCCGCCGGGGTGGGCAGAGGGTTCCTGGCGGGGCAAAAACTCCTCCAGTGGGTCTGTTCAGAGCTCTGCCCGGGCTCTGGGAGCTCACCTGAGGGCTGGCACTGCCCCGGGTCAGGGGACAGGGTGATGTCCCTTTGGGTGCTGCAGGACAGGCAGGCACCCGCACCCGGCACAGCTTTTTTTGGGAGTTCCTTGAGCTGATTGCCCGACGTTGTTCCATCATCTGCAAAGCCTCCAGAGCCGCTTTTCCCCCCAAACAGGGTCCTGGGAAGCAGAAATCATTGCCAGGTTCTCCTCACTTCAGCCAACTTCTCAGCTCCCACTGTGAGAAATGTGTGTTTTTAGTTAATGAAAGCTGAGATTAACTCATGACCCCGGAGTCTGGGAGATGGCACTTTAATAAAACTGATAAATAGCAGCTTTCTGATAAAAATCACTTCTTAAAATGCAACACGATTGTTTTCCCTCCCTCCCCGTGGCCCCCCAGGCTCAGGCGTAGCTTGGGGAGGGCCTGAGGGCACAGGGAGGGTGTGAAACAAGAGGGTTGTGGGTTTGTTCCCTGGCAGAAATTGCCTGTGGTTTGCTCCAGGGCTGGCAGGTGCTTGGAGCCGAGGCTCCGGCTCTCAAACGGGCTCCCTGGATTAGAAGCAAACTCTGTTGTCCTTTATTCCTGTAGATCCTGTTGATATCTCATGAAAATGATTTTGGCTGCGCTCACGGTTCAGGCTGGGAGCTCCGACATCCGAGGGCAAAGCCTGTTCTTTGCCAAGCAGAGACTGGGAAGGTTGGGGTTGCCAAAGCCCCTCCTCGCTCTCCCTCCTCCTCCCCAGCCTCCGGCAAAGGTGGTGCAGGGTTTGCCGGGCTGGAAAATTGCATTTTCCCACTCATATCCCAGCCAGGGCTTGGCCTGGAAGACAGGGGGCTGGAGTCTCCTTGTCCCCGCTCCTGGTGACAGGGGAGTCATTTGCAGTGCCCCACCAGCTCTGTGGGTGTGTGGTGCTGGGAATGGCCTCAAGCCGAGCCAGGGGAGGTTTAGCTGGATATCAGGAACACATCCTTCATGGAAAGAGTGATCCAGCCCGGGCACAAGCTACCCAGGGCAGTGGGGGAGTCCCCATCCCTGAAGGGATTTAACAGACACAGTGGATGTGGCACTTGGGGACACTGGCTGGTGGTGGCTTTGGCAGTGCTGGGGAACAGCTGGACTCCATGGGCTTTTCCAATCTTTTGTAAGCGATTCTGGGATTTTACAATGCCATGGCTCTCCCAGCTGAGCAGGGCACAGGTTCCTCCTGGATGCAGACCAAGCCCAGTTCCCAGTGATGCCCTGCTCCAACTGCCTTCATCCCCTCCTCCTCTTCTTCCTCCTCCTCCTCCCCGCTGCCTGGTGTACTTTCTTCCCAAGCAATGCTCTTTTCCCCAGCTCCCCTGACTGTCCCCATTTCCAAATCCATCCTGAGTTACAGCTGAACTGGGATGCTCAGGGAGGGCTGACTCTGCAATCCAGCCCCTGGTGTTACCTTTCCCTTTGCTCCAGGGTTTGATCCATCTTGGATAACCAGAGAGCTCTTCTGGGGAAAGCAGCTATTTTTATTTCAGCTCTTACACCAACCCGAGCACATTTCTGCAGGCACAAAACAAATTCCACGTGGAAGAGAATTAATGTGGCCCCAGAGCTGTGCTGGGAAGGATACAGACACGGCAGAGGAATGAGGCCAGAGCCCTAAAGATGTCTGGGAGTGAGAAAATGTTCACTGACAAGAAAAGCTGTCATTAGTGGTTTATGAAGGTGTTTGTCCTGCCTTGTGGCAGGAGAGAGAAGGGAAAAGTGGGATTTGGGGGGAGGGGCAGTTTAAGCCATCCCCCACCACAGCAGGTCACAGCCACCCCCACCCAGAGGAGCCCAAATGTCACTCGTGGTCCCCTTTGCCCCTGAGCTCCACCCCCCCCGGTGCTGCTGGCAGGGAGAGGGGCACAAGCAGGATGTTTCTTCCTGGGAATGATGATCCCACCGTCCTCATCCCCGCCGCTGTGCCTGCGGGAAGATCAGCGGCTGATTGGGGAAGTCATTTTCTAACAGCACAAATCAATATTTATTATAATGAAAAAGAGAGATTGATATCAGGAAGGGTGATAATAATAAAGAAAACCCCGTGTCTAAAGTTATTACTTGTATGTACAGCCGAGGATGAAAAAACCCATCCCCAAACAGAGGCTTTGTTGGTTTCTTTTCCTTTGTAGAAACAGATTCCTCTGATATTCTCCCTCAGATGCTCCCAGGCACCCTGCTGAGGTTTTGATGTTCGGCTTGCATCCAGAATATTGAGCATGAAATCCAAACATTCCTTCTGGTGGCAGCTGAGGGAAGACACGGCGAGGGATAACGGAGGAGCCTCTGCCATCCCCTGGGGGAGAGGAAGACCAAGGGGGCCAGGGAGACCCAGAGCTGGGGGTGGGGCTGCAGGCAGGGCACAGCACCCAACCAGACCCACATTTTGAACGACTTTGATGTTGGTTTTTTGTGTTAGGGCTGCGAACAGCATGCCCAGGGCTCTGCCACCCGAGCTTTGCTGCCTGGGCCACTGGGCAGGACTGTGTCCTGTGGAGGCAGCAGGAACCAGTCAGAGGATGGTCAGAGAGAGGTCTCACTAATACGTGCACCACAGACAACCTCACCTGGCCAGGAGGTTGTGTGGTCACTTCCCAGACCCACCTAGAGCTCTCCTGAATCAGGTGAGGCCAGAGGATGCTGCTGGAGAATGGTTTGGGAGAGTGGCTCCTAGCCTGTGGAAAGAACCTCCCCAAAATCTCAGAGATCATCCCAAACCTCAGCAGTTTTCACCAGCGGTGGCTTCTGAGAGTGCAGCATCTCCAGCTCCATCCTCAGAATACACATGGTTAAAGCAGAAGAAACAAGGCAGATTTGTCAGGATGGTGTTGTAGAAATGGGACTCAGAGGATGCTCAGACATGAGCAAGCCTGTCCCTGTGCCAGCTCCCTGAGCTCCTGCTCCCCAAATTCCTGCCCTTTGGCCCAGCTGGCAGCGAGGGAGAGCAGGCACCAGGCAGGAATGAGCTGTCTCCTTAGCAAGGCGAGCTTCCTGAGTAATCAATAAATCAGTTTTGTGCTCATTAAATCACCACTCCCTATCTGGAAAAGCAGCCACGAGCTAATTGATTCTTCTGGGTGCTGTACCCGGGCTCTTTGGTGCTGTTCCCACTGACACTGCTCTCTCCTATCACTGCCATGTGTGCACCCCCCTGGCCATCTCCAGCCTGTCCAGCATCACTCTGGAGAACAGAACAGAATTTTGGCATCAGGAACCTCACTAATCAGGTCTGGGATTTGGGTGCAATGCCTGGAATGTGCTGATCCCAGGTACTTTGGGGTGATCCTGTTCCCCTCATTGTCACCCCTTCCCCTCCTGCTCTGGGCTCCCTCACCCCAGGTCCTGGGAGAGGGTTCCCACTGTCCCCCCCATCCCAGCTTCTCATTTCCCAAAGCTGACACCCGTAACTGTTCCTTCCTAGCTCATCCCTGTTCAATTTTCCCTTCTGAAATGCTCTAAAGCTCCGAGGTTTGCTCCTTCAAAGGACTCAAAGCTTTCCTCCCTTTCTCAGAGATTAATTATAGCTTCAAACACCTGCAGTAACTTCCTTCAATTACCGGGATTCTGCTCAGGAACTTCTCGAGGATTAAAACTTCTTCTGCCTTTCACCTGACAAAATCTTGCTCTGAGCCAGGCCCAGGCCCCACTGGCAGTTACAGCTGAAGAGCCATAAATTTGGGTTAATCTGACTAAAACCCTGCAGTGTGCAGAGAGGGACTGTTTTCCAGTCTCCCAAGGATCCTGCCCATGGAAGAGTTACTGTCCTGCAATCTTGGAGGGGGTCTGAAAGCCAAATCCCTCATTTCTGCTCACCCATCACCACTTAAAGTGCCCAGTTTTGCTCTTCATCTCCTCAGCAGTGGCTGCCCGGGGCCAGGCAGGGCTGTGGCAGGAGGGAAAAGGGCCAGAGGTGGGAATCAAGCTGGGGATGTGGGTGCTGGAGCTGGAAGGGGCAGATGCCCACGGCAGCATCCCTGCACTGGCTCCTGCACAGGTTCTTCAGGGGACAGCTGGAATTCATGGCTGTGACACCAGAGGATGAACAGCTCTGCTGCACGAGGAACCTCCACTGCTCTGTGGGATGGAGGAGAGAGGAAAAGGCAAGGAGAAGAAACGGAAAAGGAGACAGAGAAGAGGTGGAAAAGGGGTGAAGAAGAGGTGGAAAAGGGGTGAAGAAGAGATGGAAAAGGGTGTGGAGAAGTGAGAAGAGGGGATGGAGGAGAAGTGGGAAAGGGGGTGACAGTTCACTGAAGGTGACATGGGGCATACTGCACCCTGGGTTATCGCTCTGCCCCCTCTCTGCTGCCTGTGGGAGGATGGGACAGCCCAAGGCACATCCTCACTGGAACCCACTCCCCACCTTGGGAGGCTTCTCCTTCTCCCAAGAGTGAATCTGAAGGGCCCAACATTTTTCCTCCCCACCCAGGCACTGAAGGAGAGCCAGAATGATTTGATTGATACTTGGAGACGATGAGATGACAACACTGACTGACAAACTGCTTGTTTCTCTCTGTCTCTCTGTTTTAATTTCTGCAGTTAATGCAGCATTCCACGAGCCTTCCCCAGCAGATGAAGCACAGAGTGATCGGGGGGGCTGTCTGGGCTCCGTGACCCAGCCCACGGTGTGTGCTGTGAACATGGACCCCCAAGGTCTTTGCAGTAAGAGGGAGGATGAAATTTATATCATCCCAGTGAACTGATCCTCTTATCTGCACTGTCTGCTCAGCATCTAATGAACTAATGAAATATGCAACAATTCAGCTCTAGAACAGACCTCGCTTTTAAATTAGCACTAATTAGAGATAATTATCTTGGCTGGTTTGATGTTTCTGTGTAATGAGCTCGGGTTTTCTTTTGTTAGGAATTGGTGTGGTCAAATATACGAAGCGACACGCTGGATTTCCACAAGTGCCTCCTCACTCCTGACTTGCTTCAACATCTCCAAGGGGTCCCCTCCCCTTCTGCTGCCATTCCACTGAGCTGCCTTGTGGCTGCCCCTCCTTGATGGTGGGAAGGGATGCAAGGGAAGAGCCAGGAAAAGCCACTGCAATCCCTGCAGCTCCCACCCTCCGTGCCCTGTTCTTGCTCCCCCAAAATCTCTGGGGAAGGGGTAGGACTGACACACGGCTCCTGCTGGCACTTGGCAGCAGTAAGATGTGGCACAGGTGGTCAAAATGTCCCCTTCCCTGCCCCCAGCCCCATCCTTGTCCCTTTCCCGAGCAGAATGATGTGGCACAGCCCCAGGACAGCCCAGACACAACGAGAGAGTGGGGCCGGGTTTGCTCTGGGGTTAAAGCACCATCCTATAAACAGTAATGTGCCATGAATCCCTCATTTCTCGAGGGAATTTTAACAGCCTGGCTGGTGACAAGCTGCCAGGGCAAAATGCTGTAAAGGGTGATAAAAATCACACGTCCCTTTATCGCAGAGCAAGGCACCCCCACCTTGTGCCCCGTACCAGGGGAGCTGCAGGGCTGTGGGAGCTGTCAGGGTCGTGGGGCAGGGCAGCCTGGCACTGTGGGGCCGTGAGGGACACATGGCAGGACAGCCCAGCATCCTGGGGCCACCCAGCCAGCCCCGGGCTGCTGCCCCCAGCCTGTCAAATAATTCTGTCAGCGCCTGCTTTATGGACCTGAAACGGGAAAGAGTGAAAGGCGCTGGTTGTGCCGTGTTAGTGGGGAACAGGAGGAAATCCTAAAATGACTCCCCACCAATGGAATGGGATGTCTGTCCCCAGGCCTGCTCTCTCCATGTCATGGACAGGACTCAAACAAGGCTCAGTTTCCCTCCCCATCTCGCTGTGGGATGAGCAGCAAATGATGCCTTAAGTTTTAGCTTTCATGTTTTTCAGATTCTGTGCTGCCCAGGTGCAGTTCTGACCCTCATATTAAGTGTCAGTCAGCTCTCTTCACAGAGTAGGGAGACAAAACAAATCCTGTTCCTGCTGAGGACCAAGGACAGCTTTCAGGCCCAAAAGCACAAACAAGGGTGGCTGAAGAGAGAAAACAAGAAGGATGGGACCTCACAACCTGAGCTGTAATTGGACAATTAAACTCCAATATGCAAATGGACTAAAACTTATAAAAGTGTGAGACCTCGTCACCTGTCAGCCATTTTGTGACCATTCTAAGTCCACCTTGGGTGTAGCCCTGATCAGGCCCTGCCCGAGGTGGATCCTGGAGGCCTTTCAATAAATACCTACATTTATTCTCTAGCTCTGTCCAGTCTCTGTTCCAGGTCAGCCTTCCCAAGGCATCACAGACACCACAGGCCCTCGTGGAGTGTAAGCAGAGGGATGAGGCACAGTCCCCTGGCACTGGGGCCGTGCTGCCTGCCAGCCAAGGGAGTTCCAGCTGAATGATCCTCAACAAGTCCTCCCTGGAGAGGCTTAAGGAATCATGGGGTGGTGGCTGTGGCTCACAAGAGCAGTGTCCTTGGGGAGCTGGGGCAGTCACCGAGGTGTTCCAGCCCTCTCTGGCCCTGCTCCCCCTCACTGCCATGTCCATGGAAAAAGCTGGGGGCACATCCCACCCACCCTGGGCAGGGTCTGGGGGTGGGCTGGGGAATGAGGGCCTTGCAAGGGCTGCAGAAGCAGCAGTGGGGCAGCCCTGGGGGACTGTGGGCTCAGGAAAGAGTGGAGGGGGAGGGGGCTTGAGAGTGGAGATCTGCTCACTACCTTTCATCCCACCAGCCCCACAGCACCTCTTCATTAACAGCCATTTCCCATTTATTTCGATTTATTTCCCTTTCCCATTTATTATGATTAACACTTGGAGGTTGTGCCGGATCAAATATTGGCTTCTGCAGAACATTTTTATGAACACACACACACCTGGATCTACATATCAGCTTGCACGTGGACATGGAGTGCACGGACACTTTCCTTCTCTCCCAGCACGGGCCCAGAGCAGAACCAGTGCTGGGGGGGGCTGCTGCTCACCCATGGCTGTGGGAAGCCAAGGGGTTTCTGTGCCACAGAACGGAGCCAGCAGAGCTCCTAATAATTTACATCCACTGGCCCTTCCTCCTGTCTCAGCCTGGGCTCCCTGAGGCACGGGAAGGGCTCATGAATCCTTAAAGCTGACAGGGACTGTTGGGCTTCACTGGATGCCAAAGAACCCAAGATGCCATCGTGGGCAGTGCTGAGTGCCCTGGGGCTACAGGAAAATGCTCTGAGCTGCCTTTCCATGGAACCACTCGTGAGTGGCAGCAGGTGGCTCTGAGCCAGCTTTCCATGGAACCATGCACCAGGAGGAGCAGGTGGCTCCGGGCCCTCCAGAGCTGGTGGAGGGGCACTGGGAGGCATCGAGGCTCTGCAGAGCGGCTCTGCTGGTGCTCATAAAGAGAGGAGGGGTTTGCAGCATCTTACACCACACAAACTGGGTGGGGGTGGCTGCAGAACCTCCTGGACGGGCCCCTCTGCACAGGGAGTGCACAGTGAGGCTCATTGCTACCAGACCTGAACCTCTCTGCCGTCAGACCTGAGCCCCACTGCCATCAGAGCTGAGCCCCACTGCCCTCAGAGCTGAGCCCCACTGCCATCAGACCTGATCCCCACTGCCCATCAGACCTGATCCCCACTGCCCATCAGACCTGATCCCCTCTGCTATCAGACCTGAGCCCCTCTGCTATCAGACCTGAGCCCCACTGCTATCAGACCTGAACCTCTCTGCTATCAGACCTGATCCCCTCTGCTATCAGACCTGAACCTCACTGCTATCAGACCTGAGCCCCACTGTTGTCAGACCTGAACCTCTCTGCTATCAGACCTGAGCCCCACTGCTATCAGACCTGAGCCCCACTGCTATCAGACCTGACCCTCTCTGCTATCAGACCTGAGCCCCACTGCTATCAGACCTGAGCCCCACTGCTATCAGACCTGAGCCCCATTGCTATCAGACCTGAACCTCTCTGCTGTCAGACTTGAGCCTCACTGGTATTACTCAACCAGACCACGGTGAGACAGACACGTGGGAGCACAGCAGCCCTGAGGCACCTTTCAGGCAGTACAAGCACTCACATGAGGAGCAGGACCCCGCGGGGCAGAGCAGGGAGGAGCAGAACGCCTCTGGCTGCTGCAGCCTGCCTGCAAACAGCTCCCCAGCCCCTCTCCTCGCTCTGCAGAACGAGGAGATGCAAGGCTGGGAACAGCCTGACCTGCTCTTCCTGGGCAGGAGGAATGGTGGGAGCTGAACAGACTGGAGGGATTCAGGCAGCAGAGAGCAAAGGGTGGTGAAAACATCACCCACAGCAGCCTTGGAGCCGGGCACCTTCTGCCACCAGAGTTGTGTCGCTGCAGCTGACACAACTGCTCCTGTCACCTCCCCTGCCTGGCCTGGACAGAGAGGGACAAGGGCGTAGGGAAAAGTGAGAACCTGCTCTGATCTCCTGGGAGTGGTCAGGATCATCTGTCATTGTTATTTCTAACGTTATCTGCAGAGGAGCTTGTTCCTGTCAGGAGCAAAGTCAACACTCCTGCTGTCTCTGAGACCTCTGGCTACAGAGACGAGGATTTTACTTTTCCAAATGACAAATAAAGCTGCATTCCTGGGCTGGTGTTTGCCTGCGATGCCATCTGAGCTGTGAGTAGCACGAGGTGATTGAAGGCACCGTTCTGTGTCCTCACCTTCACACGAGCTGCCTTTTGTCCCCTCTCCACCGCCCAGCCCACCTGCAGCACCCGGTGCTCCCCGGGCCCTGAGCAGCCCCTCACGGGCACAGCAGGGCTCCAGGAGCTGCTTGGTGGCTCTTTCCTTCTCAGGTCAAGGACAAAAGCATCACCTGCCCCGCAATCAGCCGCAGTGGGTGGCTGGGACAGCCCGAGGGACACGTCTCACATCTCCTTTGTTGTCACGTCGTTCACAGTGAGGAGCATCGTCCTGTCCCTCCCCACGGTGGCCTGGGCTGTGTTGGCCTGGCTTGCCCCTCAGTGTGCCAGTCCTTACTGTGCTGCTCCGTGCCCCGCTCTGAGAATTGAGGGGAGGAAAAGAATTCCGTGGCCTTACGGGAACTGGCAGGATTTGCCCGCTGGGTCCGTGTGTGACAGCCGGTGACAGGAGCTGAACGTGACACGTCGCTTTTTGTCAAGGGTCTGTGGGCCCCACCTCTAGGCTGGCAAAGCAACAACGGGTGCTGAGCAGCCAAAATCCATCCCACAGCTGTAGTGATGGAAAATAAAGAGCAAATCCAGGTTTTTCTGCCTCCTTTCCTTTCCTTTCCTTTCCTTTCCTTTCCTTTCCTTTCCTTTCCTTTCCTTTCCTTTCCTTTCCTTTCCTTTCCTTTCCTTTCCTTTCCTTTCCTTTCCTTTCCTTTCCTTTCCTTTCCTTTCCTTTCCTTTCCTTTCCTTTCCTTTCCTTTCCTTTCCTTTCCTTTCCTTTCCTTTCCTTTCCTTTCCTTTCCTTTCCTTTCCATTCCATTCCATTCCATTCCATTCCATTCCATTCCATTCCATTATCATTCGGATTGGAAAAGATCTTTGTGATTGTCAAGTCCAGACTAACCTGGTTCCTGTTAACCATCTCTTGGTGCTTCTTCCACAAGGGAAGATTTCCAGAGGCTTCAGTGTGGCCAGAAAAGTCCTTCCTGCCCACCTGCCCCATCAGCCCCTCCAAGCAGGAGCATCCCACCTGGCTGGGGATGCTCACCCCGCTCTGCCTTGATGGTGCCTGGGCAGGAGCTGGGTTTGGGGATCCCTCTCCCATGTCAGGGCTCTGCACCCAAGAGGAGGAATTGATTGATCCCCTGTTTTTGGTAAGCAGCCTTAGCTCTCTCTGTTCCCCACACTGCTCCTTCCCACATCCACCTTCCCTGAGTGCTTGACACGTTTTCTCCCAACCACAGGGGAATTTGATTTGGTGGAGGGAGAGGGAAGAGTTCTCACAGGTGGTTGTCCCTTGGACGGAAAGCTTCCCTGGGCCAGGCATCCAGGAGCATCACCTCCCTCCCCAGCCCTGCCCTGGGCCACACAGTGCTGCCATCCAGCAATCCCCTTGGGCATCAGGGATGGAGCTGGGGATGTCACTGGGGGCTGACACAGCATGGACATCCACCTCTGGCACAGTGATGGGCAGTGGAATCGACTGCAAGGCATCAGACACTGAGACCCATTAACCTCTGGGAGCACTGGGGGGGCTGGCAGGTACTTTCCCTGAGCTCCTGCATGCCTCCAGTCCACGATCCTGGAGTCAATCCATCCCTGGGGTGCTCCATAGCACCCAGCACCAACAGAGGAATGGCACCAGAGCATCCAGAGAGGTGCTACATCACAGAGGAGCTGCTCCCTGCCTCCCACCTGCCTGGCTCCCCATAACAGGGAGGAGGAGGATGTTCTCCCCCTCCAGGAAACACTCCCCCCAAGCAGCTGGAAGGGCTGAAGCAGAGGCAGCCTGCACCCAGCTGTCCCAAGAATGATGTCAGGCTGGATTTGCACACAGCTGGAGGAGGATCTCCAAGGTGTGACCTCCCTGGACAGCCGGAGCATCCGATGTTACGAAGCAATGGGGAAAATGCCCACGGACACCGCTGCCTCCTGCAGGAATCCTGTACCCCAGAGCCAGCCTGCCAGGTGTGGGTGCTCATGCAGGAGGAGGAATGCTGAGGAGGGGTCTCACAGCCATTTACAGTGTCCAAACCCATGAATTTCCCTGGCCAGGCCCCCCAGGCTGGCTGGGAGCTGGTGCTCCCTTCTGAGCCCATCCCATCAGGCTGTGGCAGGGCTCAGGGCTGCAGCTCCCAAATAACAGGGAAGTTGAGAGTGAGGAGGAGGAGGCAGGAGCAGAACAGGACACTGGTTTGCAGCAGAATGTCCCTGCTCCAGCTCAGATTTGGGCTGTTTCCAGCCCTGCTCCCAGCTCTGGGGAGCAGAGCCATCACCTCTAGGAAGGTGCCAGGTGCTCTGTACCTTCACCAGGTGCTCTGTACCTTCACCCACTGAAACCTTTGCTGGAAAAAAGGATTTTTTTTCCTCAAAACCTCTGTCTGCCTTTTATTCCTGTGGGTTTGGGATCCCTCTCCCTGCTGTCATGGCAGCTCCAAGCTCCTCTCCCTGCCCTGTTCCAGCCTTCTTGAGGAGGAGCAGCTGCAGACTAACCTCGTTAAAAGCCTCTCCCCCTGCTCTGGCAGCTCCACTGCTCTGGTGATGGTGGTGGGGCACCCCTGAAAGGGGAATTGCTGCAGCTGTGGAGAGGCAGATGCTCTGTGCAGCCCCTTCATCCCTTTGGGAATGAACCTCCCAGTGCCGCTGCAGGAGATGGAGCATCCCTGAGGAGGGTCCTTCACCTGCCCTCCCTCAGACCACACCAGAGATCAGCTTGGAAATGGGAAAATCGCCCCACTTTTTATTGCTTTCCCCCCTTTCATCCTCTACCCAAGCACCCTGGAATCAGCTCAGGCTGCAGGAGTCAGATCCATGCCCACAGGCCCCATGGGTTGGGAGCCAGGCACAGGAGAGGAGGAAGAAAGCAAGAGAAGAAGGTGCTGGAATATCATAAGAGGACAATGTGATTTCATTATCCTGACCTAGGGGTGCCTCCTTTTAAGAAAAAAGCATCAAATTAAGGTCTTTTAAACAACAGCAGAGAGGAGACACAGCAAGTGAGCGCTTCTTCCCGCCTTCACAACATCTGTCTCACATTGTCCTGCTAATTTCAAGTTACTCCAAACTCCTTTAATTCCCTGCCAGGGCTTTCAAAATATTTTTTTTTTAAAAACCACAGGCTAGCCAGCTCCACAGCCTCGAATCGAACATGCAAGGGAGCAATGAGAACAGGAATTTAAAAAAAGAAAGGTCAGGCTGTGTTCACAAGGCAGACAAGCTGCTGCCCAGCAGGAAGGGGGGAGGGGGGATGGCCCCCTTGGTGATGTGCTGGTCCAGCCTGCCCAGACCCTGGGGATCCAGGAGATATGGGACCACAAGAACCAGTGGAGAACAGCCAATGTCCCCTGCTCTCCCTGCAAAGCACCTGCTGGGCATGAGGCAGGGGAGGGGAAGCTGGTGTGGCACAGCTCTGTGACAGAGATGCTCCACTCCTGCCTCAGCTGGCTCAGCCAGACCAGACCTTCCTTATCCCAGCCTTCCTCCTCCCCAGCATCCCTCTGGGTCTCCCTTTTCCCAGAGACCCACTCTGCACCCACTCACACATAAGCAGTCCCAGCTGGTCCCAGGCATGTCTCAGCAGGAGGTTTTAATCTCCTAATTGGCACATCCCAGTGGAAAAGCGTTTAGGAAGAACCTGGTGCTCTCGGGAGGTCCTTCCTCCATGGGAGTGCTTGTGCTGGTGTCTGTCTGTCCTGGCAGTGCTGGTGTCCCCTGTGCCCAGCAGGCTGGGCTGGCTCACTGTGGCAGTGGGACTGGTCCAGGGGGGAAGGAGGACATGTGGGGGACTGGCACGAGGGCTTTGAGTGGCAGCACAATGCACGGCAGGGAGAAAGGAATTCTGGCTTTTTGTCCCCAGGCAGCACAAAGCTGCAGCAACGCTGAGGACAGTGGTGAGGGGACAGGGAGAGAGAGATCAGGTGGGCCTGGTGGAGTTTGGATGAGGATCTCCAGGCCTCCTGGTCCGTCACGGTGGTTGGGAAGCCAGGAATAAAACAGGAATAGCATCAGATTTCTGCAGCAAATGCACCTGCAGAGGCACTCCCAAAGTCCCTGCACTCTCATCTGCTTGGGAGCAGAAGCAAAGATGAAAAGACAGGGATTGCAGCGCTCCTACGAATCCGTGTCCTGGAGCAGTTACCCTGGTTTGTGCCTGTGGAGGATCTACCTGGAAAGTCAAAAGCTGTGCTTTCTGTTTCTGGACAGGAATGGATCGAATAAAAACACGGCCAGAAAGCTGGGCTGGAACAACCAATCCTCTGCAGAGCCCCCCTCACGTTGTGCTCTGAATGTGGAGCCCTCAGGGGAGTCCCCCCAGGGCCCTGCAGGCAGGGAATTCCCTCCCCTCCCAACACCGTCCCTGCCTGGAGCTGGGATCGGGGGCTTAGATAAATATGTGCCTATGTAAATAAACAGGAGTGTGGAGTTGAGAGGCAGGTTAATGGCTGGGGAAGCCGGGCTTGACCTCGGTGACATTTCAAATTAGTTCTGCTGCGCTGGGCTGGGCCTTTGAGGGGGTTTGTGCTCAGGCTGGACACGGAGAGAAATGTTAAAATTCATCATGTGAAGAGGCTCTTTGGAGCTTCCTTCCTCCTGGGGAGAGACCTCTGCCCCCTCTGGCAACCTGGAATGAGTGTCTGAGCCTGGGAGGTGCTGGGGCAAGGTGGGCAGTGCAGGCTGGGCTCTCACCCTGCTGTACCAGGCTCTCAGCCTGGGGTGTCTCCAGGGATGTGGGTGAGCTCTCAGGTGTTGGGGCAGGTGTGTGCTGTAGGTTGTGTTGGGATGCACCGCTGTGTGTGCAATACCCACACGTTCATGAGCACGCAGAGATAAAATTCATTAGAAGTGGGCAGAGAATGTATCATTAGTGCTTAGTGCATGCACTGAAAGGCAAGTAGATGGAATCAGGGAGTACATTCCAGGAACAAAAAGGGGTCATCTGCATGGGTCTGGCTTGCTCCTCTCGTGATTGTGTGCTGTGATACAGTTTTTAATTCTCTCAACTCTTGCTGTCCCTCCTGCAGGGCTGCAGCTCTGATTCTGGGGCAGCCCTCAACCCTCACGTGTGAGATGTGTTAATTCCTCGCTGAACTGATACAATCCTTTTTAATGTGGAAAGAAACCCAGTTTCCTGTCCCTCCTGGGGACTGGCTGCAATGTTCCCGTGGAAATGGAGCCTTCAGGCTCTGTGCAGGGACTGTCAGCCCAGCCAGGTGCTGGCAGTACCAGGGGCACAGACCCCAGCAGGGGATGCTCCGTGTGCCTGGCTGGGGCTGCTGGCTCTGCCTGGGACAGCTTAGAGCTGACCCTGGTGGGTGCCTGCCACACTAAGGAGGAGAGGTGATGGCTGTGGGTCCAGGTGGCACCACCAAGATCGCCCTGTGGGCACCAGCCCCAGGCAAACAAACCTATTTCCAACAGCCCCAGGCTGCCCAGTGCTGGATCCTGGCCCCCTTCCAGCCCTTCCCATCCTCCAGCCTTGGAAAATTTGTTTTCCATCCTCATTAAGAGGTTCTTGCCAGGGCCCAGAGAGAGCAGGAGCAATGGAAAGCTCTGGTTCTCCAGCACCATCCTGACCTGTAGCCTCCCCTGCAGCAGTGACTGTGCTGGCAGGGATGGAGTCCCCTCTCTGCCACTGCATGTCCCAGCCTGGAGCTGCTGGGGCTCCTGGGGATGTGTGGCAGCTGTTTCCAGTCCTGTCCAGCTGCCTCAGTGGCTCTGCAGGGCAGAGAACCCAAGGCCCAGGGACAGCTCTGGCTCTCCTGCTGGGCTCTCAGTGACACAACGGATGGAGGAGATGATGCCCCTTGTGAGGAGGATCCAGTCCACCCCACCTGCCAGGACCACTCAGGGACATTGTCCCCACTCTGGGCAGGACCTGCATGACCTGCTGCCAGTGCTTGTCCCCACGCTGGTGGCAGTGGTGACACACTGTGACAGAGGGTGTAAGGGGAGAAACAAAGCTCTTTGCTCCCTTCCATGGGAGGCAAACTCTATTTTCAGTGGCTGTGTAGGAAGATGCTGCAGGAGCTGGGGGTGTGTGGGGGATTGGGCTCCCGAAGATTTCAGGCTGGGAAGACGCATTTGGACGGGTTTGGCTGGTGGAGTGACTCAGCTCCTGACAGCCCTGCGAGACCTTTGCACTCCCCCTAAACAGGGATTATTTCATCCTCTCAGAATGGCTTAAGCACTAATAAAAGGCATTAAAAATTAATTTTCCACGCTGTCTGTTGGTGTTTCTCCCAGCCCTGGATCACACTCAACAAGCAGAACTGATAAGCAAACCCAGACCGTGTTCTCTGCGCTGATGCCCCCGCACAGACACTCCCCCCCCCTTGCCACGGCACATCACGAGGGGCGGATGTGCAATTATCAACCTTCCTTCTTTTTTTCCCTTCCCTTTAAAAAAAAAAAAAAAAAATTAAGAAAGGAAAGCTGTTGCTGGCAGCTTGGAGATTTGCTACGGGTGTCAGGCCTGCTCCTCTCTCCCTGCTTGTGTCAAATCCCGTATGCAAAGGGGATTTGTACACACGCACAAGGCGCCGCTGCCTGTGACATCCGCTGCCCCCCGACAGGCACCCTCCCTCTCCCAGTGGCTGGGAGGGAGGATCCTGGCGGGGAGAGGGTGAGGGAAAAGCAGGGGAGAGAACCACAGAGTGGTTTGTGTTGGAAGTGACCTCACAGAACATCTCACACCCTTCCCTGGCGCTCAGAACGTTTTGGGGAGTCAGCAGTGGCGGATCAGGCAGGGCCTGTGCTCCAGCCTGGGCTGTGTGGGGTGTCACTGGGGCTCGTGGCAACTTCTCCTCTGGGCCAGGAACTGTCCAAAAAGGACATTTACATCCCTTCTGCTGGCTGGTGGGGTCTTGCCTGGTGCCTGTATCATGCAGGTGGCCGCTGTCAGGACACACTGGAGCTTTGGTGCTTAAAGGTGAAAATGGGGGACGTGCACATGGGTGTTGAGTGGATCCCTCCCAAGACATGGATGAACAAACCCTGGCCAGCAGATGGGATCCCAGCGCCCATCAGACAAGGCAGGACGGAGGGATGCTTGGCAGAGGGGCCATCAAAACACAGAAAGCCACGCGAGGACCCCAAGGTGACCCTGGAAGGCAGCGCCTGGCACTGCCCCCTGCATGGACACACCCCAGGGACACCCCTGAGCTGGGCACTGGGGCAGAGCCTGCCCAGGGTGCCAGCAGGACTCCCATCCCTGCAGAGCCCGGGTCCGGGAAAGCCACCGGTGCCCCATTCCCAGCCAGCACCGCCGCTGCCCCTGCCTTCCTTGCCTTGGATCCACCCAATTACAGCTAATTAGCTTTTCTGCCATAAAACCCTAAGGAGACAATGGAGAAAAGCCTCCTGCCTTTGACAGTAATGAAGTTAAATAGATATTTATTTATCCTTTTATTAGACAAACCAATTATAATTTTACGCTTGAAATAGCTAATTTTTAAAAGTGATGTCGAAGCATATGTATATACTGGGGTAATATATGGCCAGCCCTGGCCTGTAACAATCCTGCCTCATTACCAGCACGGCTGACGTGGTATTTAAATATCCTCTAATGCACCCATTCATAAAATGATAATTAAAAATACGCTGAAATGCAGCTATTAGGACAGAGATCCTGGTTATTTATAGGCTCTGGTTTTAGTTTTGAATGATAAAATCCTGAGTAATTGCTTGGAGTGGTGAAGTGTTGCTTCCCCGGCACCCTCACCCGCCGTGGCTGGGAAAGCAGAGGCTGCTGATTCCCAGCGAGCTGTCAGTCTGTCCAGGATCACGGGATGAGCAGGCTGAGCCTCCCGGCGCCCTGCAGGAGAGAGGAGCCCAAAACCACCACCAGAGCACGGGGAGCAGACTCTTGAGTGTGCCTCCCGCTGCAGGGTGAGCCGTGTCCATCGGGCATCTGCAGAACCCTGGTGGCTAGCAGCGGGATGGGCAGAAAAGCTGCTGCTGATTGCAGAGCAAACACTGGGAGTGAGAGTCCCAGAGGAAACACCTGGGAATGAGGGTCCCAGAGCAAACACCAGGAGTGAGGGTCCCAAAGCAAACACCTGGAAATGAGGGTCCCAGAGCAGACACCTGGGAATGAGGGTCCCAAAGCAAACTCCAGGAGTGAGAACCCAGAGAAAACACCTGGGAATGAGGGTCCCAGAGCAAACTCCAGGAGTGAGGGTCCCAAAGCAAACACCAGGAGTGAGGGTCCCAGAGCAAACTCCAGGAGTGAGGGTCCCAAAGCAAACTCCAAGAGTGAGAATCCCAGAGAAAACACCTGGGAATGAGGGTCCCAGAGCAAACTCCAGGAGTGAGGGTCCCAAAGCAAACACCAGGAGTGAGAATCCCAGAGAAAACACCTGGGAATGAGGGTCCCACAGCAAACACCTGGGGATGAGGGTCTGGAGCGGGCTCCGCTTTCCCCACCTCTCCCTGCCATCTGGAACTGGAGTCGGGTGGCTGGAGACCACCTGACTGCTCAGCCAAACACCAGAGACCAGAGATCATAGAGGGACTCTTAAAAAATTAATTTCCCTGGCTGTAAAGCCCCGGTGAGTGCTGCTGAGTGCTGGGCTCAGCTGGTCCCGGGCGGCTCCGGGCGGGATCTCTCCCTGCAGCCTTTGGAGCCATCTGGCCCCGCCTGAGCCCCTCGGCCTGCCCTGGGCCCTGTGCTGCTGATCCCGCCCGGTCCTCTGGCTCTTCATCCACTTCCCTCTTCCCACAGGACCGGGGCCTCCTGCAGACATTTCTAAAGGCAACAGGAGCGACTTGGGAAATGAGAAATTTGCTTTTAAGGTGTGATTTCAGCCGTCTCACACCTAGATGGGATTTTCAGCCAATTTCCCTGAGTATTCTCAGTTGGAGATTTCTCTCCTCAGGGCTAAAGGGTCGGCACAAGCCACCAGAAGTGGAAGCTTCCCACCCTGCAGCCCAGGGCTGGGGTACAGCGCTGGTGCCATTCCTCAGTGCCTTTCCCAGGATACTGGGCACCCTTTTCCAGCCCATCCTCAGAGCTGTGGTGTGAATGGAGCTCTGCAAGATGATGGTTGAGTTTTTGAGAGACAAGGCCAATTCCTCACAAATCCTCACGGCTAAACACTTTACTTTCCAAATAGAAGAGGCTTTCCAAGGACAGCCAGCTGCCAGCAGATGGGCACAGCAGAGCAGGGCAGCTGCTGGAGCTGGAGGTGCTGCGGGAGCCTGGAGCCATGGGCAGGAGACCCACGGAACCCACTCTGGGTGCTGCTGCCTCTCCAGCCCCAGGCAGGTTCCTCACCATCCCTGTGGCAGCTCGGTGGCTCCTGGGGCTGTGGGATGTCCCTCCATGCAGCCATGGGACCAAGGCCTTGGCTCTCTGGGCTGTGCAGGTTGTTTTCCATCTCCCATCTGCTCCCTGCTGCTGCCATCTGGCTCTTTCCCAGCCTGGACACTTCTTCCTCGCACCTTTTTGTCTCCCCCAGGCTCTGCAGCTCCAGTGAATGTGGAGCCCTGGCTGCTGCTGGCATCTCCCAGCCATCAGTGCTCCAGAATCATCCCTGTGCTCCAGCTGGGAGCCGCAGTGCCTGTGGCTGCCCTCCACAGGGACGAGTGCTGGTTTCTACCCCCCTTGCTGCCTCCTGCCCCATTCCCAGGAAGCCCATGGGGAATGCCCAGCGGGTTTGCTGCACCTCCTGTTTTCAGTTTCACTCACATGTGACTTCATCTTCCTAAACTGAGCTGTTCTGGGTCATTCTCTGGGGAGCCTTGAGAACAAGAGCAAGAGCCCCAGGATGGCGGGGCTGGGAGGGGATGGGTGTCACTGTGCCACCACCTGCCCCTGCCAGCCCAGCCTGGCCCTGCACAGCCACGGTGCTGAGGACGGGCAGGTCTGTGTGTGACAGCTGTGTGCCCGGTGTGTGACAGGTGTGCTGCAGCACCTGGCCACCAGGAGGGAAAGGGCTTGCAGGGCTGGGAGCAGCCGGGCTGTGGAGCAGAGCGACTCGGGCCAAATCCCTGTTGCCAGAACAAAACGATGAGGCGCGGACCAGAAGGCCTTAAATGCTCTTCTAAATGCACCCAAACACCTGCTCTGCCTTCACCCTGCCGGGTGCAGGGAGCAAAACCTCCTGCCTTCATCCTGCCGGGAGCAAAGCCTCCTGCAGAAGGCTCCAGGACACAGAGATCCCGGAGATCAGGGGCTCCCCCAGTGTCCCCTCGGCCATGTGTCCCCCCATTCCTGCTGGCAGTGGGCTCGGATGCCTTTGCTGCATCACACAGAAATGTAGGTGCGGGTCAGGTGCGGGTCTCTGTGCCATCATCACCCGGCAGCGTCGTGGGGCTCTGCCACAGCCTCCTCCAGCCCCCGCTGCTGGAGCAGCCCCGATGCCACGGGGTGCTGGCTGCAGCCACCTTTTGGAGGCACCCCAGGCCGGGGGTTTGCTCGCTGGATTGCTGGGCTCTGCGGGGACACTGTGGGGACACTGAGGGGCCGCACTGTCCGGGTGCCCCCCCCCCTTCCCAGCCCCCCCCAGCCGGGCCGTGCCCCCGCGGGGTCCCCTCGCTGCCGACACTGGGTGGCACTCGCACGCCTTGGCACGGGAGCTGCCAGCAGGATTTTTTTTCCGGAGGAAAGCACAGAGATTGAGGGGTGGGGAGGAGGATTTACCGCCTTTCCCCCTCCCCCCGGCCAGCCCGCGGCTCGGGGGGGTCCCGGCTGTGCGGTCCCCTCGGCGGCTGCTCCCCGCTTCCAGAGCATCACCGGGGGCTGCACATCCCGGCGACCCCTGCCCGGGCTGTAGCAGTGTCCCCCCATCCCAGACTCCCCCTTATCCCAGCTGGGGGAGCGCTGGGAGAGCTGCGGCTCAGCCGGACCCGCTGTCACCTCGCCGTCGCCACTCAGCCAGATCCCACCCAGCCCCCCCAGCCCCGCAGCGGCCCCCGCACCCAGGGAACGGGGTGGGAATTACAGCACATCATTTATTAAAGGGCTGCTGTCAAGGTTGACAAGCCCCCAAATTAAGTAGCTTAAAAATTCCATTAGCTGAGGTCTTTCTGGTGCCATGTCCTATCTCACTTTTGTTTATCAACCTTCACGGCTCTGAATATCTGGTAGCTGCTCAGCTGTGTCCGTATGGTGGGGAGACTGGGGGAGGATGGGGGAGCCGGGGGGAGGGAAAAGTTCACGGCGAGGCAGCAGGTCCGAGGAGCTGTGAGGGCGCCGGGAGCTGCTCACACCAGCCCGGGAGCAGGAGGGGCTCAGGGTCACGGGTACTCAGCACTCCCGGGAACACGAGAGGAGGGAGGGGAACAAGGGAAGGGGTTGGATGGAATTCCAGGGCTCTGAGGTGCCGCAGATGGTGCCCCACCATCCCTGCCAAGGTGAGGGGTCCTGTGCCTTCTGCTCCCAGCCCAGAGCTGCTGCTCCTTTGATGTGAGAAGGGAAGAGTTCTGTGTTGGGCTCAAGGCAGGTGCAGGGGTGTGCTGGGCAAAGGGACGTGGATCCCTCGTGTCACTGCATGCAGTGCCCAGGCACCAGCCAAGGAAGATGTGGTGGTGTTGCCCAGCTCCTCCTGGCACCATTGCTCCATCCCTGGGATGCGGCAGGACCTGGGAGTTCCTGGGAGTGGGGACTGACTGCCTACACACACATCTCTACAGCGCAGCATTCCCAGCTCAGGAGAGGGCATTTGCACAGCTAGAATGTCACATTCCTTTAAAATAAACGCCGGGACAAGAAATGTCAGAGAAGCTCTGGCAGGGCTGCGCGTGTGGCCGGCGAGAGGGTGACAGAGTCTGGCACGTGTCACTTCCAGTTACCCGTGTCCCCTGTGGGCCCAGCAAGGTGTCCTCACCCATCCCATCTCCCAAAGCTGCAGGGCTGGGGAGCAGAGTGTGACAGAGGCCATGGGGATGGGCCACACCAGCACTGCCAGCCTGCTCACACTCTGTCACCAGCCAGGGACTCTGGGCACAGCTCTGGGCACAGCTCAGGCACAGCTCTGGGCACAGTCCTGGAAACAGTTCTGAGCACAGCTCTGGGCACGGCTCTAGACATGGCTCTGGTCACAGCTCTGGGCACAGTTCTGGCCATGGCTCTGGACACAGTTCTGGACCCAGTTCTGGTCACAGTCCTGGATACAGCTCTAGACACAGCTCTGGGCACAGCTCTGGGCACAGCTCTGGGCACAGCTCTGGTCATAGTTCTGGACACAGCTCAGGCACAGTTCTAAGCACAGCTCTGGTCACAGCTGTGGTCACAGTTCTGGTTCACAGTTCTGGGCACAGCTCTGGGCACAGCTCTGGGCACAGCTCTGGACACAGCTCTGGGCACAGCTGTGGTCACAGCTCTGGGCACGGCTCTAGATACAGCTCTCACAGTGCACAAGGGAAGGAGGTGCTGCTGGCAGCTGACCACTCTTTCCTTCACCCCATGTGCTGGGGGAAAGCTGCTCCCAGGCTCCAAACAGCCATGCTGCCTTTGTCAGGGAGATTTCCTGGGAATGCCAGGAGGTGCAACCACGTACCAGTGCATCCTGCTCTGGAAATGCAGTGCAGGGTGATGGCTCCTCACTCACCCGGGCCTGAACTAGCTCAGAGCTGGGAGGGGAGATGCACCCTGGAGGTGGCTGCTGGAGACAGATTTGCTTCCCCACCCTAGCTTACGTGTGCCACCCCTTCTGTCCTGCAGAGACACCCTTGCAGAGTGTCAGGAAAAGGAGACTTTGTGTCTGTAAGTCTGCCAGTCCTTGTTTTCCATTGTCACCCTGCACAAAGCCAAAGAGAATGGGAGATATCACAGGAATCAACCAAGCTTCAGGAGCCATCCCCAAAACTCCATCTGTTTTTGAGCACTGAGTGTTAATCACTCCAGGTCCAGTGTGTCCCTCACCAACCCCTGCCCACCCAGTGGGTTCACTCACTACAAGGGTGGCTGGTTATGAAAGAGCAGGACTGAGATCTGCTGTCCCCATCAGCGCCCTGTCCTGAGCTCGTGGGATGGGAGCATCAGCATGAACCAAACCAGGGAGGTGGGAAACACCCTCATGCCCAAACCTGCCCTGTCCCTGCAGCACAGAGGGGAGGGGAGTGTGTGTGTGCAGGGCCAGGCACCCTCCCCGCGCCCTCCTGGCTCCAGGAGCAATTACTGGGTGTGAGGGGGAACAAGAAATCTGCGTGAAAAATCTAGGAAAAGCAAACTGCTCCGTTCCACCAGGAAGGAACACGGCTATTTTTAAGTTCAGGGACGATGCAGGCAGCCAGATAAAATATTCAGACTCGTACAAAAGAAAACAGAAGGAGACTGAAAGCTCCCAGCTCTGTCTGTCCCTTGCAGCCTTCTCCCCACCCACTCCCTGGGGCTCTGCCTGAGCCCCCCTCGCTGCTGCCCCCGTGACACTCGCCTGGAGCTGGGAGGATGCAGAGGCACGGGCACGGGGATGGGTGGCTGGTCCCACATGGAACACCAAACGCTAAATACGTGCCAGGGCATCTCAAGGAACGGCCTGTGAAACCCACTGACCCAAATTCTCCCACCCAGAACGCGTCCTGGCTGCGCCACGGAGATAATGAGCTGAGGCAGCAGATGAATTTTTGGCAGCCGACCCGCCGGGGGAAGCGACGCCGGCGGCCACGGGGACGAGCGGAGAAAGGGCTCGGGTTACCCCCACAGTTTGTTATCACGGTGAGATAAGGGCACCCCACAGGCACCAGCCCATCGCCCCCCTGCCCTGGGTGCTGGGGGACAGCGATGGCTCCTGACAGCGCAGCAGGGACCTCATCACTGCCACCACGTCCATGGGGGCAGCCGGACCCCCACCCCTGACCCACTTCCCGCAGGAGCAGCCAGCACCCAGGGGGGCTCTGGGGCTGGGGGGCCATGCCCAGGAGCTCAGGAGGCTGTGCTGCCCGGGGTGGCCCTGGAAGCGCCCCAAGCACCACGGCAGAAGCTCCTGGGGAAGGAAGGAGGAATGGCAGATAAAGCTGTTCCTCTCCCCTCGGTGTGCAGGCCCCATAAATCAGACCCCGAGCTCCGCAGCGCCAGCACGAGCTCTGCCCTTTGGGGCACATTCCACTGATCCCTGCTATTGTTGTTCCCATTCCCGCGGCTCTGGCAGCCCATGGAACGGTGTCGGGGATGTTTTTATGCTCCCTTTGTGCCCTTCACTGCAAGCACAAGGTGAACAAACCCACAAGCCATGGAGGCAGGTGGGGATGTTCCTGCTACTGGGAACCCTCGTGGGCTCTTTTCCAACCCAAGACCCCCAGCACTGCCTTTCTCCTGTACAAACCAAACCAGCTCAGTTTAATCTCGAAGAGAATGGACTTGAAATGTTAGGGTTTGGTTTGTGCTTTTTTATTTTATTTTATTTTTATTTATTTATTTGTTTGTTTGGTTGGTTTTTTTATTTTTATTTTATTTTTATTTTTATTTTTATTTTTATTTTTATTTTTATTTTTATTTTTATTTTTTTATTTTTATTTTTATTTTTATTTTATTTTTATTTTTATTTTTATTTTTTATTTTTATTTTTATTTTTATTTTTATTTTTATTTTTATTTTTATTTTTATTTTTATTTTTATTTTTATTTTTATTTTTATTTTTATTTTATTATTTTATTTATTATTTATATTTTTATTTTGTTTTATTTTGTTTTGTTTTGTTTGGTTTGGGTTTTTTTCCCCTTTTTTTTTTTTTTTTGGTTTTTTTTTTGGTTTTGTTTTGGTTTTGTTTTGTTTTGTTTTGTTTTTTTTCCATGTGAGGCTGTGCTCAGTTATTACTCTTTGTCTATTGTTTTTTCTTTTAATATTAAAAAAAATACGTCAAAATCCAGGGAACCAATATTCCCATTTCTTCCTTAAAATTTGATTGTGTTAGAATTGAAATGAAGGATTTTACCATGAATCTCCCTGTGCAAGATGAAAATGCCTACAGAAACGTTTTTGATGATCCAAGGAATACTTATTCAGTTTGTGCTCTGCCCCATCACTGGGGTCAGGCACCTGCAGCTCTCCTGGCTGTGCTGGAGAGGCCGTGGCTGTGCTGTTGTGGGTGCCCTTGCAGAGAGAAACTGCCTCAAACTTCATCTGCCTGGGATGCATTTGGCCATTTGAAATATTTTCTTTTTATATAAGGACCGTGAGGATTTGCTGTTGGCTCCATGTGTCAAGATGCTCCCAACAGGCTGAGGGGTGTGGGCATCACCTCCTCTGGCCAGGGTGGAAATGGCAAAGTTCCCTCTCACTTCACTGTATTGAAAAATTGGGATTTTTTTTTCAGGTTCTAATTATTTACCCCACACACTAAAGCTACTTCCCTTTGCAGTTCATTTCTCATGACAGTTTTAAAACCAATGAACGAAATTACCCAAACCAGGGAGGTGATGCTGAGGGTTTCAGAGAGCTCCTCTGGCTCCTGTTTCCCCCAAGAGCATTCCATGGATGAAGGGGTTTGAAGTATCTGAGAAGTGGTTGCCAAAAAATGGATTGGAGGAATAAGGAGCAGCAGTGCAGAGCACTACCAAAAATACCCAGGATTAAAAACACGGTTTAATTTTAGTGTTTGTTTTGTTCTCAGCCCAAAGGCCTGCTGGGGGACGTGCACAGCGAGATTGAAAAGGTCAAATCACCCAAGAAGCGCCCGTGTTAGAGGTGATTAAAGTACAGAGAGGTGTGGAAGAAAATTATTGTGTCAATTATTTTTTAAAAAAGGGAAAAACCACAAAGACTGGTTGATCACCAGCCCCTGCCTGCTGAAAAATTCTCTTTCTGGTGTTCCCTGAGCCCTTCCAGAAGCACCAGGAAGGATGGAGCCCCTCACTCCTGCCAGCCTGGTGGAGAGGATCATTCCTGGTGAACAATTACAGTGAGTATTTCATCTATTGGGTTAACTGCCTGTATCCTGTTCCATTTGTGATGAACAAAGCAGACTGGGATCCACGTGCGAGCAGGGGCGGAAGACAAGGATGAAACCACCTTGTCTCGGGTTTTTTCCCACATTTCCTTCAGCAGCAGCAAAACATTTTGATTCACTGGGCCAACGTTTGCCTGGTTTGTTTAAATATTTATAGACACGAGCAGTAAATATTCCTGGCTACCTGTGAGCATCCTGCAGCCATGGGAAGTGTGTCCCCACAAGCGCTGAGGCTCGGCTGGGACGTGGAATTCTGGATTTCGCTGGATTTTGTAGGAGAACGGCAGATCTAAAGTGCTCACAGCAATTTTTGCAATGATTTGCCATAAAATGCGGTGCCGTGACACCATGAAAAAAAAAAAAAAAAAAAAAAGAAGGATTGACTTGGGGCTGTTGGTAAATATTATCCTGGTGCCACCAGCGTTACCAGGTGCGGTGGGCAATGCCACCACCCTGTCCCTGTCACCTGCAGGACCCGGGCTGTGCCTGCTGGCACAAATCCCTTGGCCTTTCCACGAGGCACACAGCAGCTTCCTCCTTCCTGTCCCTTCCCCTCAGAGCAGCCTCTTGCCTCTGGGGATGAGTGATATTATTGTTATTTAGCTCAGCAAACCGGCGGCAGCCGAGGCAGCGAGCGCTAATGGAACAGCTCCGGCACGCTGCCAGCTCCATTCCCACTCTCCCGAGAATCCCCCCTGGCTGGGCAGGGACTGTGCTCCCAGCCCGTGGTTGCTGTTGCTGCTGCCGTGCTTGTGGCCGTGCTCTTATCCCAGCTGAGCAATCAGTGCTCCCTGGCCGGGGCATTAAACAGCTTTGGGGACGCTGCCCCTCGCCCCGGCGCCTGGCTGTCCCTGCACAGACTGGCACGTGTCCTAAAGCCACTGAATCGTGGTGGCACGCCAGATGCACGCTGGATGTGTGCTGGATGTGTACTGGATGTGTGGGATGTGTGTGGGATGTGTGTGGGATGTGTGTGGGATGTGTGTGGGATGTGTGGGATGTGTGGGATGTGTGTGGGATGTGTGTGGGATGTGTGTGGGATGTGTGTGGGATGTGTGGGATGTGTGGGATGTGTGTGGGATGTGTGTGGGATGTGTGGGATGTGTGTGGGATGTGTGGGATGTGTGTGGGATGTGTGTGGGATGTGTGTGGGATGTGTGTGGGATGTGTGTGGGATGTGTGGGATGTGTGTGGGATGTGTGTGGGATGTGTGTGGGATGTGTGGGATGTGTGTGGGATGTGTGGGATGTGTGGGATGCGTGTGGGATGTGTGTGGTGTGTGTGGGATGTGTGTGGGATGTGTGGGATGTGTGTGGGATGCGTGTGGGATGTGTGGGATGTGTGTGGGATGTGTGGGATGTGTGTGGGATGTGTGTGGGATGTGTGTGGGATGTGTGGGATGTGTGTGGGATGTGTGTGGGATGTGTGGGATGCATGTGGGATGTGTGCTGGATGTGTGTGGGATGTGTGGGATGTGTGTGGGATGTGTGTGGGATGTGTGTGGGATGTGTGGGATGGGTGTGGGATGTGTGGGATGTGTGGGATGTGTGTGGGATGTGTGGGATGTGTGTGGGACATGTGTGGGACGTGTGTGGGATGTGTGTGGGATGTGTGTGGGATGTGTGTGGGATGTGTGGGATGTGTGTGGGATGTGTGTGGGATGTGTGTGGGATGTGTGGGATGTGTGTGGGATGTGTGGGATGTGTGTGGGATGTGTGGGATGTGTGTGGGATGCGTGTGGGATGTGTGTGGGATGTGTGGGATGCGTGTGGGATGTGTGTGGGATGCGTGTGGGATGTGTGGGATGTGTGTGGGATGTGTGGGATGTGTGTGGGATGTGTGGGATGTGTGTGGGATGCGTGTGGGATGTGTGTGGGATGTGTGGGATGCGTGTGGGATGTGTGTGGGATGTGTGTGGGATGTGTGTGGGATGTGTGGGATGTGTGGGATGTGTGTGGGATGTGTGGGATGTCTGTGGGATGTGTGGGATGTCTGTGGGATGTCTGTGGGATGTCTGTGGGACGGGTGTGGGACGTGTGTGGGATGCGTGTGGGATGTGTGTGGGATGTGTGGGGTGTGTGTGGGATGCGTGTGGGATGTGTGTGGGATGTGTGGGATGCGTGTGGGATGTGTGTGGGATGTGTGGGATGTCTGTGGGACGTGTGTGGGCCGTGTGTGGGATGGCTGTCACTGCCTGTGCCCAGGCAGGAGCACACGGATGGGCACAGGCAGGGAGTGGCAGCGCTGGCACTGTCCCTGTGCTGCAGTTGGGTGACACGGGGCTGTGCTGCTCCTTAAGGCCTTTTCCTGTCTGTTTTTTTAGGGACGCCCCTGTGGCAGGCAGGGTGCCAGTGCAGGTGCTGAGAGAGGTGCTGAGTGAAATTCTGAGGGAGGTGCTGAACCTCCCGGCTCAGGGCCAGGATGGTGGGTGCTGTGTCACCGGGAATGTGGGAGCTGTGTCCGGGAATGTGGGTGCTGTGTCACTGGGAATGTGGATGCTGTATCTTTGGGAATGTGGGTGCTGTGTCTCTGGGAATGTGGGAGCTGTATCTCAGGACATGTGGGTGCTGTATCTCCAGACTGTGGGCTCTGCATCTCCAGGAATGTGGGTGCTGTGTCTCTGGGAACGTGGGAGCTGTATCTCCAGAATATGGGCTCTGCATCTCCAGAAATGTGGGTGCTGTGTCCAGGAATGTGGGTGCTGTGTTACCGAGAATGTGTGAGCTGTGTCTCTGGGAATGTGGGAGCTGTGTCTCTGAGAATGTGGGAGCTGTGTCTCTGGGAATGTGGGTACTGTATCTCGGGAAGTGTGGGTGCTGTATCTCCAGAAATGTGGGCTCTGCATCTCCAGAAATGTGGGTGCTGTGTGTCCAGGCATGTGAGCACTGTATTTCTGGGAATGTAGGAGCTGTACCTCTGGGAATGTGGGTGCTGTATCTCTGAAAATGTGGGAACTGTATCTTTGGGAATGTAGGAGCTGTGTCACTGGGAATATGGAGCTGTGTCCGGGAATGTGGGAGCTGTGTCTCTGGGAATGTGGGTGCTGTATCTCGGGAACTGTGGGCTCTGCATCTCCAGAAATGTGGGTGCTGTGTCTCTGGGAATGTGGGTGCTGTATCTCCAGAATGTGGGCTCTGCATCTCCAGAAATGTGGGTGCTGTGTCTTTGGGAATGTGGGCACTGTATTTCTGGGAATGTGGGAGCTGTACCTCTGGGAATGTGGGCACTGTATTACTGGGAATGTGGGAGCTGTGTCTCTGGGAATGTGGGAGCTGTGTCTCTGGGAATGTGGGTGCTGCATTTCTGGGAATGTGGGAACTGTGTCCAGGAATGTGGGTGCTGTGTCACCGAGAATGTGGGAGCTGTGTCACTGGGAATATGGGAGCTGTGTCCAGGAATGTGGGAGCTGTGTCTCTGGGTATGTGGGAGCTGTGTCTCTGGGAATGTGGGTGCTGTATCTCGGGAAGTGTGGGTGCTGTATCTCCAGAATGTGGGCTCTGCGTCTCCAGAAATGTGGGTGCTGTGTGTCCAGGAATGTGGGCACTGTATTTCTGGGAATGTAGGAGCTGTACCTCTGGGAATGTGGGAGCTGTATCTTTGGGAATGTGGGAGCTGTGTCTCTGGGAATGTGGGTGCTGTACCTCTGGAAATGGGGGTGCTGCATTTCTGGGAATGTGGGAGCTGTGTCCAGGAATGTGGGTGCTGTGTCACCGAGAATGTGGGAGCTGTGTCACTGGGAATATGGGAGCTGTGTCCAGGAATGTGGGAGCTGTGTCTCTGGGAATGTGGGAGCTGTGTCTCTGGGAATGTGGGTGCTGTATCTCGGGAAGTGTGGGTGCTGTATCTCCAGAATGTGGGCTCTGCGTCTCCAGAAATGTGGGTGCTGTGTGTCCAGGAATGTGGGCACTGTATTTCTGGGAATGTAGGAGCTGTACCTCTGGGAATGTGGGCGCTGTGTCTCTGGGAATGTGGGAGCTGTGTCTCTGGGAATGTGGGTGCTGTATTTCTGGGAATGTGGGAGCTGTGTCTCTGGGAATGTGGGAGCTGTGTCTCCGGGAATGTGGGCACTGTGTCTCTGGGAACGCTGTCTGGGGCACCGGGAGCAGCAGCTGCCCCGCTCCCTTTGTCTCCTTTCCCCTTGAGGGGGCATTTCACATCCCTATTGACAACGTGTTGGGGACATTTCGACATCGAAGTGACAGTGGCATTTCCATGACCTGAAAGCGGAGCCGGGGCCGTGCGGGCTTTGAAGGCATTCGCTGTCCGGAATCATGAGCTCGACTGTGCCGGGCTGTTAAAGCGCCGTGATGGGAACAGCAAGTGACAAAGTGTTTCTGCAGAGCGCGATCCGGCCTGGCAGGACTCATCTCCCCGAGCCCTTGGAATTTGCAATATTCATTAGGACTTAAAAAAAAAAAAAAAAAGAAAAGAAAAGAAAAAAAAAAAAAAAGGTGCTTCCCTTGGAACGATGCAAATTGTGAAAGGGACCCGTTCTCACGCGTGTGCCCCCGGGTGCTGTGCACGGGGTGGAGGGGACCAATTATCCCCCTTCCAGCCCGCTCTGGGTGCGTTTGGAAGGGCCAGGGGGAAGGGAAATGTCATGGCTGGTGTGTGGTCCCCATCCTCTGCCAAGCCAGGGAAAGGTTCCTGGAGGAGTCCAGGCGTTCGTGGGGCTCCTGGCAGAGGCTGCCCTGGGGGGACAAGCGCTGTGTGTGTGTGACAGCAGCTGTGCCCTGGCAGCCCCGGGGCTGGGGGGTGGCAGGGTGCTCAGAGACACAGAGCTGCTCCTGCCTGTGCCACGGCTTGGCTATGGCACTGTGAGGCACCACAGCATGTCACCCCTCCATTGGGACACCACAGCAGTCCCTGGGACACCGCAGCACCATGTGGTTCCACACCAGGGAGGGACCATGCCGTGTGGGACCATGGCACACCACACCACAAGGCACCCGCACAAAGCACAGGGATGCTGCTTCTGCAGGGTTTTGTCTCCCCTGATGCCATGTGTCCCCACAGCCATCCCCCACGCACCACCACGGGCACCAGTGTCCTGCTCCAGCCCAGGGTGGCACTGGAGCTGGCTGGCCCTGTGGGGACAGCCCTTTGGAGAAGCTGATGCTGGGACCTGGGATGTTCCCCACCCTCCAGGGCCTTCTTCCCCTCTCCTCCCTGGCTTTGCAGGTACCTCAGCCAATGGTTGCTGGGGACTTTGAAGGCAGTGGTGACACCTGAGAGTCCCCAGCAATGTTGCCAGCAGTGTTGCCAGGGGTGTTTAGAGGGCAGCACCCTCCCTGTCCCGATGCTGTCCTGCTGGCAGAGCCTTGGGCTCGGGAGCCCAGCTGGGAGCAGAGAGGGAGCACGGCCTGGGAGCTCAGGGGCCATCTGGAGCCTTTGGGAGATGCTGTATAAACATCCACAGCCCGGGCCCATCTGTCAGGGCTCAGTGTAAACACCCTGGAGTGGGAGCAGGGAGCCCCTTTCCCTGCTCTTTTTGGAGTTTCCCGGAAGAGGTAGAGTTCTTCCGTCCACATCCGTCTTGGAATGACACTCACTTGCTGGGTGCCTTCCTCGCCGGCACCTTTGACAAACATCCGGCGAAGTTGCAGTTCTTGCAAGCTCTGGGCAATGCTTTCTGAAGTGCCCTGGCCGTCCACACTTGTAGCAATTTTCTCCCGCAGCTCTTGCTGACATTGCTGCAGCGTCTCTTTGTTGCAGGAGATCTTTAAACTTTTCATTCTGAACATTGAGGATTCTTTCCATTTGCTCTCCCAAAAGACTCGCTACGTGTTGCGGTGTTCCAACTTTGCTGCAGGCTTCAATCATTTCAATCACAGGAGCAGGGCTGTGGGGGATGACAACACATCCAGACTTTTCCCCCAGTGTCCAGGGGACCACTGGACCTGCCTGCAGATACCCTGACTCTCCTGAGAGACCACAGCACTGTGATAGCACAGCTGGCTGTGCCCAGGCTGGCCGTGGGGAGCTTTGTGCAACCATGGAATCACAGAATCCAGAAGGCTGGAAAAGGCCTCTGAGATCACTGAGTCCAACTGTTCCCCCAGCACTGCCAAGGCCACATCCACAAGGCCACATCACAGTGTTTTCTGAACACTTCCAGGGATGGCTGTGGAATAGCTGATTAGGACCATTTGGCCTCTTCACCACCCAGCTTCCTCTGCCCCACTAGCTCAGGAATGCTCTGCAATTAAATGGAATTTGGGAGATATGCTCCCGTGCTGCCACTGCTGCCAGAGATGCAGCAGCACCATGTGCAGGGCTCAGCTCTGCATCCCCTCCTGCTCCTCTCCCACAGGACCTCACAGGAATGAGGGCAGGAAAGAGAGAAGGGACCACATTGGGTGGCTGCAGAGTTGGGTGGGCCTCCGGGCCGGTGCCAAGGGCTCTGTGATGCTCTGTGTGTGAGTAGAGCCAGCTCAGGGAATTAATGTCCTAAGGACAAAGGGGAGTGTTTCGATTGTGGACTGATAATTTTCTACTTGACTTACAGCAAGATTTCCAAGTTTCTGTCCTGATTTGATAGAAACAAGCCTGCTGATAAAGGGGGCAGCGGGTTTGTGCTGAGCATGAGGCACACGCACGATCCATCGTGGGGCCCGGAGCAGGCACAGGCAGCTCCCTGCCTCCCGCCTGGAGCCTCCCAAGGGGTGGCCGCCAGGGAAAGGGTTAATTTAACCAGTTCTCATGGGGTTTTGGAAAGTTCCCTTTTTCCAGGAGGCTGCCTGACGCGCTCTGACAGGGCCCTTTGAGCTGGCACAAAGGCAGTGCTCTGCCCCTGCCCTCTGAGCGCTCCCACCCGCGCCAGCAGCAGTTCAGAGCAGCTATAATCTCACTAGCAGCGGCTTTTACTGCTGTCACTTCGAGCCTCCTGCGCCATCTGAGTGCCTCAGATCTCCAGCAACGCAAAAAAAGCTAATGAAGGAGGAATAAACAAGTGTAGCCAGGCAGAAAGGCTGCACGCGGGAACATCTGAGCCGGCCCGGCTGCCGGGCCAGGCTTGGAGACACCTGCGGCCAAACCCACCCGTAATTAAAAAAGGGTCTAATCTTCCTTGGTATCCAGAGATAATAAAGCAGGGGGGAGTGGAGTGACGGGGAGGGTAAGTCATGGTGGGGGCAGAAATGGAAGGAGGCAAGGAGGCAAGAGCAGAGAGGGGAAGGGAGGTTGGTTGGTTGGTTGGTTGATTGGTTACTTGGTTGGTTGCTTGGTTGCTTGGTTAGTTGGTTGGTTAGTTGGTTTGGTTGGTTGGTTGGTTGGTTAGTTGGTTGGTTGGTTAGTTGGTTGGTTGCTTGCTTGGTTGCCTGCTTGCTTGCTTGGTTAGTTGGTTGGTTGGTTGGTTAGTTGGTTGGTTGGTTAGTTGGTTGGTTGCTTGCTTGGTTGCTTGCTTGGTTGCTTGGTTAGTTGGTTGGTTGGTTGGTTGGTTGGTTAGTTGGTTGGTTGGTTGGTTGGTTGCTTGCTTGCTTGCTTGCTTGCTTGCTTGCTTAGTTGCTTGCTTGGTTGCTTGGTTGCTTGCTTGGTTGCTTGGTTGGTTGGTTGGTTGGTTGGTTGGTTGGTTGGTTGGTTGGTTGGTTGGTTAGTTGGTTGGTTGGTTGGTTGCTTGCTTGCTTGCTTGCTTGCTTGCTTGCTTGGTTGCTTAGTTGCTTGCTTGGTTGCTTGGTTGCTTGCTTGGTTGCTTGGTTAGTTGGTTGCTTGGTTGGTTGCTTGGTTGGTTGGTTGGAGAGTGCATGAGGCAGAGGGATGGCACAGAGGAAAGTGCTCCCGGGGACCCAGCCCTGTCAGCTTTGCTCCTGTCCCTCCTTCTGAGGGAAAAAGGGCTGGAGGAGCACCCTCCTCGCTGAGCCCAGGTGATCTCGCTGCTGCAAGCCAGCAAACCGGGATCCTGCCGGGAGCCCAGCCCTGCTCCTGGCCCATCTCTTCCCCCTTGCTCCCTCCCCATCCTAGGAAAGCCTGGCCCGTGGGGGTCACCACCTCAGCACAGCCCATGGGCAGCAGTGATCCTGGCCCTCCAGGGTCTGGCTCCTTGTCCTGGGGTCACTGCTGGGGAGGAGCTGCTGGTGGCACGAGGTACAATCGTTCCTGCTTTCCCCTGGCTCATCAGAAAAGGAAGAAACATTGCTTTTTTTTCCTGTAAAGATAAATAAGGCAATGGAGAGCCAAAGCTCATTAAAGTCATGGCTGTGAATCCTTTACTCTTCAGAGCCTTCAGGGGCCATGGGCCAGTGGGGTTAAGTTGTGGCACTGGGCCAGGCTGTGTCCCTCAGCTGTCCCCAGAATGCCCGTTTGTCTGGCAGAGAGGGGACAGCTGAGGCCCTGCAGCCTCCCACCAGCTGTGCTCCACGCCAGCCCTTGAGCTGCACCCCAAAACAGTGCGAGGAAACCCCAAATCCACCTGGAATACCCTAGAAATGCTGGATTAATGTTACTTAAGATAGCAGCTCCAAGCATTGGCCGTTATCCCATCGTTCTCCTTCGTGCCAATATTAAAACTCCTGGCCAGAGCAGCGTGACAGACCGAGTGAAACTCCAGGAGATCTTATGAAGAATGACAACCTCATACCTTGGGATGGAGTCACAGGTCACCGTTTTTTCCTCTTAATTTCCAGAGTTTAAAAAAAAAAAAAATAATCACAGCCCTCTTGTTCCCTCTGGTTAAAAGTCGTAAGAGCAGTAAATTAACAGCATCAAAGATAGGGCAAAAACCCAGCCCTACATAAAAGCAAGTGGTCAATTTAGAGCCCTGGGAGGAGAGCTCAGGGCTGATCCAGCAGGGCTCAGTGCCTTAAATGTCTCTGTTGTTCCTTTGAAGAAAATCGTTGAAGTCAATGGACTCACTTAAGTGTTGGAAATGAGATGTGTGATTAAGCCCCTTGCTGAAGGGAGGCCTCGAAAGTCAAATTATCTCATAACCACGGCAGTGAAACAGTCTCAGGAATGGGGAGCACTCTCTGCCCCACTGCAGAGAGCCCTGCTCTGTGCTTCGGGCTGGGGGAGAGCTCTGCCCCCCATCTCCAGCCCCCCGAGACCGCAGCCTTTCACTGCCCACATCAGGGAGCCGCCGTCTCCTCTCGCCCCTTTCGCCGTTTCCTCCCTAATTGGCGACTTTTAGAACCAATTTTATTGTCAGCTTCCTTACATCCCACATTATCCTCATCGGGAGCAATTTAGGGATGAATTATCTCACCTGGAAGTGCTGCCCCTCCTGCCCGGCAGCGCTGCACATCTGTCCAACAGCTGCCAGAGAGGAGCAGGGGGAGCGGGAGAGGTGCCCTGCAGAGGCTGTTTACGGAGGGGTTTAATAAACCCCTTGCAGATTCCTGCAAGCTCCGTTATTCCAGCCTGGAAGCATCTACAGAGCCCCCGAAACAAAAGGAGGCGAAGATGACATTGCATTTGGTGTTTCCTCTCCAGATTGATTTATCGCTGCCACGTCTGTTCCTGCCTTCCCCCTGCATTCCTGTCTCCGGGTAATGCCGTAATGTCGTTTATTATAGGGCATTATATAACTCGCTCCATCCCTGCCAGCGTGGTTATTCCTAGACCAGACTTCTTCATTCAGACCCAGTTCTGCAATCAAGGGTCTCCTGCAGAGCCCTGCAGAGACACCTGCACTTTGTCCCTGGGGGAAGAGGAAAAACCTCATGCTTTAAAGAGGTCCTAATCCGAGGACTGGTCTGGCCAAGCTGCCGTATGTGCCCCCAAAAAGGAGGAGGAAATGGCAGTATTTGTACTGTGAGTGGGGTTTGATGTGGGTTCTGGAATTTGTGTTGGGTTTTTCCTGCTTTCTGTGGTGGCTCTTGGACGTGGCTATGCCAGAGCTGTCCCCATGGCCAGGTGAGGATGATCCTGGGAGATGACCCTCTGGAGATGCCCTGCTCCAGAGCAGAGCTGGGAGCTGTGGCTGTGGTGGGTGGAATTGTGGGCACATAAACCTGCGAGATGAGCTTTAAGATCCTGCCTAACGCAAACCATTCTGGGATTCTGTGATTTACTCCTTTTTTTTTTTTTTTTTTTTTAACTTTAGCAGCCCAATCTGATCCTTGTGAATCATTGTGGCATGACTTCCTGGCAAAATGATGTTTCCCTTGTGTAGCAGGACAATAAAAGCAGAATTACAAATTGTTCTTCTGCTGGAAACCACACACAGAGCCCTTCTCTGCTGCTTTGGTCCCAAATATTGTCTATGGTTCCCCAGAGCCCCAGCCATGGAATACCATTCCAATGGATGGTGACTGGAGCAGTGGATGCGCAGGGATGACAGGTTTTGGGGGTCTGTTTGAAGTCTGAACACCCCTCTGAAGCTGTTGGGCATGGCAAAAAGCCAGAGAGCTGTTGCCGAGGAAGGACTGTCCAGGCCCACCGTAATTCATGGCCACAAAGCAGGGAGGTAGCCAAAGGTATTAGGAAGTTTCCAGGAGGGATTAGGCACCGTCTTTGAAGGCAGGTCCAAAGGGGTGATTAAACAACTCCAGAAATACAAACCACAGCCCTGCAGAATGTGGGAGGACACCCAGGGGATAAAATCACCCTGTACGTGACTGATTTCTTGTGCTCCTCCTGGAGAAAGCCCATCTGGCTGGGGCCGGAGCATCCCCAGCTCTGAGGGTGCTTTGCTAGGGGCTGTACTGTTCTCTACCAGCTGAAATATCAACAAAGGAGCTTTGGTGGGGGCAGGTGGGCTCTGGCAGGGGGGCCAAGGGGGTGGGTGAGCTCTGAAAGCCTGGCAGTGACTGAGGTGGCTGGGGGAAAGCTGTGGAGGAGGACAGGACACTGCAGGGGGGGTGAGGGTGGATGGGGACATGGCAGCAGGGCCAGGGCACTGCTGTGGAGGGGACAGGACGCTGCAGGGAGGTGACAGGGGACACGGCAGCAGCAGCCCTCCCTGCTCACCACGCCCAGGCTCAAACCCAGCGTTGGCCATTTCCACGGTGGCTCCTGGCCACTGCCTGCCCCAGTTCCATCAGCTTTCCTAACCTGGTGGTGCTGCTGTGAGAGCAGGAGTTAACATTTTCTAGAACCCAGGGAAAGGGGGACCAGAGGAAGAAGGTTCTGGAGTGTCAACAAAAAAATTATCTTGTGCAAATAAACAGGAGAGATGGATTATCCCGCGCTGTTTGCGCAGGGAATTGCTGGAATGCCTGCTCGCTACGGCGCTCCCCGGAGCTGCCAGAGGCCCAGGCCGGTTTTCCACGGGGGGCTGGCTCCAGCCTGTCCCACCACTTCCTTGGGCTCTTGGAGGGATCTGCTCTGGGTCACCTTCCCAGGCTGTGGTGTGGCTGTGCTGAGGCAGTGCAGGGGGTTCAGCCGCTCGTACCCACGGGCATCTTCTCCTCCTGCCCTTGGGTGAACCACAAAGCTCAGGCCCCCAGCATCCCTGCTTTGCCTCCTGCCTTAAGCCTTCCTTAAATCCCTTTTCTAGGAGTAGAGGCTTAGATCAGAGTGAGGTCTAGCCAGGATGCACAAAGACATACAAGAGATAAAGAGCTAAATGCAAAGTAATCCCGACGCTCTCCGAGCAGAGGATCTCCAAGCACTTCCCAGGCAGTCCAGCGTCACTGCCATGTCAGGAGAGGGTTGGGGGTGATACCCACAGCTTTGCCAGAGGGCACAGCAGACCTGGAGCTCAGGGAGGTCCAGCCTTTGTGTTTGAGAGGTTTTGGTGATGATGGGAAGCCTGGGTGGTGCAGGAGAGCTGGAGATGTGTGTGACACACGGGGGGATCCGGTGCCATGACAATTCCATGCTCTGATGATCCCTTGCCATGCTGATCCCATGCCATGATGCTCTCAGTCACCCCATTCCTGGCTTCACCTTCACCTCTCGTCCTGGCAGAAAGATTTGCACCCCTGCAGCCTCTCCCCAGCCATGAACACTTCCCCCCTGGCACATTTCCCTCCACCCCTCCACAGCCACTTGGTACTGAGTGGGGTGGAGAATGGAACCAGGGCTGGATTCCAGCCTTGCTTAGGCTCAGGTTGGAACTTCTATCCAGACCTGAGCTGTGGCAGGTGGCAGGGGGCACACATCCTCATGTCTAGACTGTCTGCTGCTGCTGAGCATTTTGTGGGGCAGGCAGAT
This sequence comes from Phylloscopus whistleri, assembly GCA_017589585.1. Classification (NCBI taxonomy): domain Eukaryota; kingdom Metazoa; phylum Chordata; class Aves; order Passeriformes; family Phylloscopidae; genus Phylloscopus; species Phylloscopus whistleri. The sequence goes on from JADMLD010000294.1 coordinate 623,637, forward strand.
GTTTTAAAGGGTGCAGAGGTGTTTTAAGGGGAGCAGGGTTGTTTTACGGGGCACAGAGATGTTTTAAGGGGCACAGAGATGTTTTAAGGGATGCAGAGATGTTTTAAGAGGCACAGAGATGTCTTAAGGGGTGCAGAGACGTTTTAAGAGGCACAAAGATGTTTTAAGGGGCACAGAGATGTTTCAAGGGGCACGGAGATATTTTAAGGGGGCAGAGATGTTTTAAAAGGCACAAAGGTATTTCCAAGGGGACAAAGAGGTTTTAAGGGGTCACAAAGATGTTTTAAGGGGCACAGAGATGTTTCATGGGATGCAGAGATGTTTTAAGGGGCACAGAAAGCACAGCCAAGCTCTGGCTGACACACAGCTGACATGGCTCCTGTGCTGAGGAGGAGCAGATCTCCCAGGTCCTCAGCTTTACTATCCTCTGGATTAATATCTAGGGACTACACATTTATGGGAACCCAATTACACACACACACAGACCAGCACACGTGGCAAGTGAGGGGTGACCAAGCACAGGCCCCTGTTCTGCTGGCAGGGCCAGGGAGGCACAGGGCAGGACCAGGGAGGCACAGGGCAGAGCCGTGGAACAGGAGAGGAGCAGGAAAGCAGCCTCAGCTCGTTTGTTTTTTGTGACATCATGGCCTCCTCTGGCTTATTTCACAGTTTTCCTCTGTTGTATTTAATAGACTTAATGGATCACACAGCACTATAAGAACAACAGACCTTCAATGTTTTTATTAAAGCCATCTACAAAAATCCCTCTGTGCTCGAGCTTTCCTGCGGGGTGACTCTGCTGAGATGCTGTTTCCATTAAGGACAATTGTGGCGAATACAGAAGGAATGAACAAACAAATGGAAAAAGAGAGGGAGCAGTGGAGCAGAGAGAGCTGCTCCTGGAAAGAGGGTGATGCTGGCTGTGTCCCCTGCCCACGCTTGACTGGGGCTGCTGTCACCCAGCCTGGCATGGGGGGGCACTGCCAGGGCCTCCTGCAGAGCCGGGCTGGCTCTTGATTTTGGAATTGCTGATGTTGGAATTGCTGGTGTTGGAATTGCTGATGTTGGAATTGCTGCTCCATCCTCCCGGAGGGGTCACAGAGGGGAGATGCTGCTTTCACACCTGCCAGGTGGGGTTTTCACCTCTCTCCTTTGGAGCTGTGAGCGCTGGAGGGAAGGAGCTCTCCCTGTGCCGTGTGTGTGACTGCCACCACCCAGCCACTGCCAGGTTCCTGGGTGTCAAACCTTTCTGCCAAGCACTGAGCAGGTTGGTGGGTGCTGTGCTGCAAGAAATAACAGGAGCCGTGGGGTTTGGTTGGCAGCTGGGGCTCCATCCCTTTGCTCCTGTGCTGGGAGCACATGAGCATGAAAGTGAATGAGCACATGAGCACATGAGCACATGAAAGTGAACACCACAAAAAGCACCTCTCCAGCCCTGGTGATGCATCACCCATGTGGGACCTGCTACTGCTTCAGTGTGGGGTGAGAGGACAGCAGCAGGGAAGGTCACTGAGATGCCACTGAGGACACTTCTCTGTGCACTGGGATGTGGAGAATCACCAGGTAGATCTACAGGGCCAGGGAAAGGGGACTTTCCCTGTGTCCAGGCCCACATTCCCTGATGTGCAGCTGGGCTCTGGAGTGGCTGGGAGAGGCTCTGAGCTTGGGGACACTCGGTGATGTTGGACCAGCATCTTTGTCACCCAGCTGGAAGCAGCAGGCTCTGCCCAGCACAACCCAAACCCCTCTGATCCTGAGCTGGTCCCACTGCCTGGTCCAGTGGATGCTCCAAGGCTGTGCAGGGCAGGAGCTGTGGCCACAGAGGAGTGTGTAGGATGGCCTGTGCTCACCCTTGGCCTGGCAGGCAGAACAATCCTGCTCCATCTGCCAAAAGACTCTCAGCTTTCCTTCTGCTGCTTTGATCCTTTTTCTTTCCCAAAACTGATACCCAGACATTTCATTTTGTGGGTGCTGAGAGTTCAAGAGGGTCTGGAAAAGCCCTTCTGTCTCTGCAGAGCCCTGGGACTCTTGTCTGGCTGCTGCTGTCAGCAGCCCCTGCCCGCAGTCCCAGCCCGGACACGACGCTCTCCTGCCAGATGCGGTGGGGAAAGTGAGGGACACACCAGAATCCCTTTGAAGGGGAGACGTCAGTTTTTAACTGGAGCTTTGAACCTTCCTCGGAAATCCCAGGGAACCTGACCCAGCCGATCCCATCACTCAGCACGCACAGCTCCAGCTCTGAAGTTCGCTCTTCCGCCCATGCCACCATCCCAAGGAGCACGATGATGGATGAAACCTGTCAGCCCTGCAGGTATTTTGGTTGTGAGAGCACCCTGGGCACCCGGGGCCCACCTCAGGACATCAAATGTCGTGGCCTCTGGGTGGCAGGAAGGGGAGCACACGAATGGCAGGAAGGGGAGCACACAAACGCCCTGGGTGGGTTGAGGGTTGCTGTGCTGGTCACTCGGTTACTCTGGGGCTCTTGGAGGCACTTGGCACCTCAGCCCCTTAAGGACACAGCAGAGCTGAGCAGGAGCAGACGTCTCTGTGCCACCCCAGGTGGTTTTTGTGCTTCCCAGCCTGGAAGCACACGCTGCAGGTTGGCGTCTGGGTTTCTATTTTCCCAAGGACTCTCTTTCCATCTCGCTACCCTGCGCTCCTTTGTGCGCCCGCAGACGCTGCAGAGTTTTCTCCTCCAGGGTTTTGACAGACACGGGCAAAGCCCTCTGATTTATGCCACTCTGCTCGGCTGTAACACCTGGAGAAGCCCATCCTACCTGCCCTGCCAGAACGGTTCACTCGGCCCTAAATCAACAGAGACGGGTTCTTGCCTGCGCCTGCCTCTCGCGGCTCGCCGAGCAGCTCCGTCTGTGCGCGGCCAGCGCCGTTCCCCGTAATGCGCTAAGCTTCCCGACATGATGTTTAGCACATGTTCCCCGCTCTGCTCCCCCCGCCCCGCTCAAAGGCAGCCTTATAGTTTGCAAATGGGATGAAACCACCGTGCGGCCCCGCGCCTTGGCCGGGCTCCCGCCCCGCGCCGCGGCTGCCAGAACCTTCGCCGCACCTTCCAAGTCATTATGTGCAGTCAAAAAGCCTGCCAGAAGGGCTGGGAGGATAAAAGAAAAGAAAGGGGGGGGAAAAAATAAAAAATAAAACAACCAAAGAACCAAAACCCCCCCTTAAAGCACGTGGAGGAGCGGCAGAGTAAGCGAGGCATGTCCTCCATGGAGCGCTGCCCGCCGCTCACCGTGCGCTGCCTGCTCCAGGTGGGTCTCCTCCTACGCTGGTCTTTTGGGGAACAAAAGCCGCGCTTGCCCGGGGAGGAGAGCTCCGTCCCCCCCCCCCCGGGTTTGTCTGGGACGGCTGCCACCATCAACAAACGCAGCTCGGTGCCGAGAAGCTCGGGGGGGATGTGTCGGGGCAGGCTGGGGAGCGCGGAAGATGCGGCTCAGCCCCGCGCAGACACTGGGACCGTATCGCGGGGATCAGGAAACGCCTCCGAGGAGCTGATGAGTGCGGATACAAAGAGCTGCGGTTGTCTGTGTAAACAGGGAACCGCAGCCAGGAGAAAGGATCAAAGCTGGGATATTCACCCAAAGCCGCAGACCTCTACTCCGGGCTGGAGGAAAAGCGCCGGTGCTGGCCCCGGTGCTCTGCTCCGGGCTGTCAGCGAGGGCACGGGGCAGCTCCCGAGGTGCGGGACACAGGGACGGCTCTCGGGGCCCTCCCGCCTGCTCTCGTGGTTTACAGAGGGTGGCAGCGGTGCCTGAGCTGCCCGCGGGCACCGGAGGGGCCGAGGCACCTGGAGGATCGGCCTCTGGCGGGGTGACAAAGGAGGGGACAGCCAAGGGGGACAGGGTGCGACAGGCTGCGAGGAACAGGAGCAGCGGAGAGAGGAGATAGCCAGCAGACAGAGCCGCCAGGCTCCTGCCGGTGCAGCCAGCCCTCCGAAACGCCTGCTCGGTGTTTTCCCGGCTCCCGCCATCAGGAGAGGCTGTGCGCTCACCAGGGAGCTCCGCTGCCGCTCTCGCAGCCAAGGGAACGGGATATCTCTGCCCGCCTTGGCACCTCCCTCTCCTTTTGTTTCTTTTCTCCGTCCTCTTCAGCTCTGCCCGCGCTGGATGCGGTGTTTCGGGAAGCAGTCCTCCGGGAAAGCAGCCCCTCGCAACTGTGCAGGGAGAGCGCTCTGCAGCCCGAGCTGTGCCAAGGTCGGGAGCGGTGGCTGCTGGCACTGCCCGCGGCTGCGGATCATCTGCTCCGAGGAGCTGCTCCCGCCGCAGCTGCCGGGCGCCAGCGGCCCCAGCCACCCCTGGCTGGAGGTCCTGGACTTCTCCCAGTGACCCGGAGCTGTTTGCCCTGTTCCTGCACGAGACCTAGATTTTAATGCCAACTGAGCAGCTGCGTAAATGTTTTGTGACATTTCGGAGGCAGAACGGATTCGTGCCGCTCAAAACCTCCTCTTCCCGAGCGCATTCAAGTGGTACCTTTTCAGTTTCAGGGGAACTTTGTTTGCTTTGAAGGCTTTGTGATCGTTTCCTCAGACAGCCAGCCTGCCTCAGTCCTCCATCCCAGGACATCCTGCAGGCCGGCGCTCCCTTTTTCTCGGCGGGGTGGCCTCCACCACAGCCACAGTCCTCTGCATTCAGAGCTTCCCGGGGGCTTCAAACTCTTCCCAATCCTGGAGCAGCCATTCTAGTAATTAACAGCTCTTTCTGAACACACACAGCCCGCTGCAGTGTGTGCCTGGCCCACGGGCTCTGGGCTACCTGTAAAAGAAAAAAAGTTAAAAGCATTGCTGAATTTGTTAATTGGCACAAACTGCAAAACTCCTCCGTGGAGATTCTGCCATCTTATTTAACGAGACCATTCCCTTGGCCTGGAGGCAGAAGGGAAGGACCCCAGACACCTAATGAGCTCCACAAAGGCCGGCGAGTTAATAGAGCTCGGTGTGTCGACGGGAAAAATTAACTTCAGAATCAAGTTTTCTGCAGTAAAAGAAAATGGTTTGGGGTCTACAATGATCACAGGGGCCCAGTGCACCCAGCACACCCAGGGGAACCAACCAGAGTGATACCTGTGTGACAGGGACACACCACAGAACTGGCACAGGGTGCCCAGAGCAGCTGTGGCTGCCCCAGACCTGAAAGCGTCCAAGGCCAGGCTGGACAGGGCTTGGAGAAACCTGGGACAGTGGAAAGTGTCCCTGCCCATGGCAGGGGTGAGACTGGATGAGCTTCAAGGTCCCTTCCCACCCAAACCATCCTGTGAGTCCCTGATTCTCTGAGGAGTGCTCTCCTTGCAGCAAAGCCACTGCTGTCACCTCTGGCTGCTCAGCTGGGAAGGCAAAGTCAGTATTTCAGCCTTTAACAGCCCCTGTTCTGTGTTTCAGCCCCTGTTCTGTGTTTCAGAGCTTGTGGAGAGAATACAGGATCGTAATTGTACTTCAGAATATGAGGCTGTCTCTTACATAGGGTCTGGGCTAAAAGGCAAACAAACTCCCAGCCCTGTCCTTCAAAACAATTTCCAGTTACGGAGAAATCTCAGTCCGCACTGGCCTCTCCTTGTTCAAGAACAAACAGTGCCTCGATGCTGATAAGGATTTAAACCCAACTAAACAGCAGTTGCTTTTTACATGAGAACTACAAATTCAGTGCTCTGTGTGCTCTCAGAAAAAGAGGCCAGGATTGCTCAAAATTTCCTTCCAGATCCTGTGCACACACAGGGACTGATGTGGCCGGACGATGAGGGTGTTAGAGCCAGCTTTCCCTCCCTCCTGGCAGACACCGACTTATTCTTTACCCCAAATCCTTACGGTTCATTTTTTAAACCTCTTGAGCAACTTATCTTTCAGTGTCTGTGTGTGGAGCCTCCCATTCATCACGGCTAATTGTGGGCTGCCAGCACCCAGAGGGGATTCTGCAGCTCGGGCTGGTGTCATGGTCTGGTGGATGGCATGAGGGGAATGGCCGAGGCTGGGCTGGCATTTATCATCTCTGAGAAGAGTTTGCTTAAAAAAAAAAAATAAAAAGGCAGGGTCTGGATGGATGAAACCGAGTCAAGGGCCCACACAACAAGTCTGCAAAATCCTGTGAGGGGAAGGGAAACCATTCCCTGCTTTTCCCGCAGATTGGGAAGCACTGAAATTCCTTGGAGTGGGACATGGCAGGGATAGCAGAAGCTGCAGCTCCTGGCTGCCTCATGCTTTCCACAGATACCCTGAGAGAAGCATTAAAGCCTTTGGTGTCTTGGTTTTTTTCCCCCCCTCCACTTAATAGAGAAAGGGAGCAAGGTTTTATATCCTCTTCCCAAAAGCTGAACACCGGCCCTTCAGCAGGATGAAATGATCTTCAGCTAGGTTTTGTTTGGGAGGAAGAAATGAGCATTTTGATAACCTCTTTGATATAATGGAGGATGTTGATTCCTACATTTTTTTTCTTGTATCTCATGATAGCTCCTAATCTCCAAATGTTTGTCAAACTCAGTTAAGAACAGGGAAGGAAGCAAAATGCCCGGGGGTCCTGCAGCTGGGACAAGGCAGGTTTATCACTGCACAAGAGGTGCTTTAGCCCTGTCCTTGTGCACCTCTGTGTTCAGATGGATTTTCCATCACTGCCTTGCTCCATGGCCTGAGCAGCCTCCCCCCAGCCCAGGGTGCTGTCCAAACTCATCCCTGACACTGTGGCTGGGGCTGTTCCGGGTGCCCAACCACCCAGGCCAGGTTGGTGCTCCGTGCCTGAGGGCAGGTGTCGGGATTCACGGAACATCCATGGAAATGAAGAGATTTCTCCCACCTCCCGTTGGTTCTGGAGCACATGTTCAGAGGCAGAGGCATCCCCTCCTCTGGGGTGAGCAGGGGGAGCAGAGCACCCCAAGCTCTGCTGCCTCCAAACACCCCGAGCTCTGCAGCCCGAGCACTGGGAGCAGCTGCAGAGGGTGGGCAGGGGAGAGCCCCAAACCAAGCCAGAAAATCCAGCCTGGAGTGGGGGAAAAAAAGGCAAAACCCACAAAGCTGAAAGGCACAGTGCAGTAAGAGAGAGTTACCAGGAGATTTTTGAAAGACAAAGCCGGAGCCAGCCCAGAAGGAATGTACACAGAATGCATGAAAATCTCTGCTCCTCCTCTGACAAAGAGCATTTTGCAGCGCCTCAGTCCCAGCGCCTCATGCCTGCGCCTTCCCTCTCCTGTGGCTGTGGGGAGGGGGCCAAGGGCAGGGCTGCTGCCTGCCAGCCAGTCACCAAGAACTCTCCTCACTGCTGAAAACCCCAAAACAAACTGCAGGGTTTCACCCAGAGCATCCTCAGGCAAAGGGAAAACAAATCCGGAGCTCCCGGGAGGACCTGCAGCCTTGGCACCTCCCTGTGCTTCCCACACTGGGGACATTCCAGGATTATCCACAGCAAGGGGGTCCCAGAGACAACCAGGGTTCACTCCCCAGGGGGCTGTGGCAGGGATGAGAAAATCCCCATGGTGGGATGGTGGCAGCCAGAGGTGACATTTCTTTCCAAAGTGTAAAACCTGCCCTCATCAGGCACCTCATTCCCAGTGAGGACTCCAAAACTCTTCCTTTCCCCCCGTTTCTCAGTATCCAAGGGCACTGGGTGGTCCATGCAGCGCTTGGTGAAACACCAGGAGCAAACCGTGCTTGGAAAAGGCTTTTTTTTCCAAGAGGAAAAGAGCTGCTCCCTGAGTTATCCACGTGTTCTAGATGGGATGAGCTCTCTGGACACTGCACTCTCTCTGAACCATCCAGGTGTTTTCTCCTGCTTGGTCACGCCCTGTCACCTGTGCCAGTGCTGGGGTCCCAGCATCCACCTGGCTCCTCTGCCCACCTCACCTCTGTGTAGGAAAACCCGAACTCCACCACCCCAGCCAGGCCACAACCTCGTCTGACCTTTCATTCTGAGCAGCACTCAGAGTTGGTAACAATCCTAATCCATCTCTTTGGTACTGAGCTTCCACCATCTCTCTCCCTTAAAATTCCCTGGAGGCCACTCACAGGCATGGAGCTGAATCCATCTCCCCATTGTCTGACCACAGAAAAGGCTTAAAAGCTGCTGTTCTGAAACATTTCAGGAAAAAAAAAAAAAAAAAAAAAAAAGAAAAAGAACATTATTAACAGCGAGATGATAAGACTTGCAGGTTTCAAAGGCAGGAGACATGAATGATTCCTTTTCCTAAAGAATGAAACCCAATGAAAACGCAACATTTCCTTCAGAAGCGAGAGCTCCCTCTCAGCCAAAAGGAGGGCAGGGAATGGCACGTGCTGCTGATGATCCCCAGTGAGGAGGGGTCTGCACTGCACCCCCTTGGTCTCCCCTCCAGGAGGACGGGAGGTGGGCACTGCAGAGGGAAGGCTGATGGATCCTGTTTGCCAGAAGGCCATTAGGATAAGAGGAAAATCTCACTTAGCAGAAGTTATGAGTTTCCCAAAGTCAGGCTACTGGCACTGGTGGGGGACGGGAAGTGCTGATTATTAATGGATGTGCTGAATTACTTCCTCCCTGGGCTGACTCTGAGAGGAGCAGGAGCTGCCTGGTGGAACGTGGAGCAGGTTCTTCTCTTCCCAGGGCACCCATGGGGTGGTGGCATTAACCACAGGGCTCTGGCCAGGTGTCACCTCCCCGCAGCTGCATTCCCAGGGGAACAGCCCTGCTCTGGGCAACCCAACCTTCAACTGGGCCACCTCCGAGAAGAGGGGTGGGTTTGTCTTCTCCTGTCTCAGGGAGTAGTGGGAGAACTTAGAGTCCCTTCCCGTGCCTAAAGGAGCTCCAAGAGAGCTGGAGAGGGACTTTGGGCAAGGGCTTGGAAGGAAAGGACACAAGGGAATGGCTTCCCACTGCCTGAGGGCAGGGTTATGTGGGATATTGGGAAGTAATTCCTGGCTGTGAGGGTGGTGAGGCCCTGGCACAGGTTGCCCAGGGAAGCTGTGGCTGCTCCAGACCTGGAAGGTAGGACAGGGCTTGGAGCAACCTGGGACAGTGGAAGGTATCCCTGCCCATGGCAGGGGGTGGAACAGGACGGGCATTAAGGCTCCTCGGTCCCTTCCAACCCAACCTTCCTGTGATTCCATGATTCTGTGAGCATCATCACGGAGCAACCATGGGGTGCCCAGCCCTTCCCAGACCCCCAGAGCTGCTGCCTCGAGCTGCAGAAACCCCCGGGGCAGAGCTCCCCAGCGAGGCTGGGGGTGCTGGGAGCTGGGCCAGCCAGGTGAGGCAGGGCCAGCCAGGTGAGGCAGGATCAGCTGCTCCCCGCCCTGAGGAGCCTGCACGGCACACGCTGAGCTGTGAAGGACAAAACCTGTTGCCTGGGAGGCAGAGTTCCACCTGCAGGCTCTGATGGATGGAAAGTGTTTAAGCCAGAGCGCGGCAGCCCCGGCACAGCCAGCCCAGCACTCCTCCACCCCAGCATTGATTTATTCCCTTCCCTGCCGCCCCTAACGCTCCTCTCAGCTCCGCGTGGCTCAGTGCAGCACAAATTAACAGAGCCCACAAAGGCCCTCCGAAGCCATTCCCCTGATGAGCAGGTCTGCAGTGCTGAAGGATATCTTCATTTTCATAACTTGGCACCGAATGGATGGCAGCCACGGAGCTGCAGCACGTCATTCCCCCAAAGGGAGGAGTGGCATGGATTTTTCTGTGCTGTAGGAATTGCTGAAGATTGAGACAAAGGGCTCAAGAATCACAAAAGGGGAAAGAGGAAAGCTGGGGGAAGGAAGGACAAAATGCTGCAGGAGTCACTGGGGACTGAGGGGTGGGCAGTGATGGCCCAGATTGTGACCTGCTGTGGCTCTGTCCACCCATGTGGGCTGTGCAGGTCAGAGCTCTGCCCTGGGGCTGGCCCAGGGACACTGGTGGCTGCAGCTCCTTGTGTCAGGAACCAACACATCCATCAGCAGACAGCAGGGCAGGGACACACCTGCCCCTTGGAACCATTAAATATAAAGTTAGGAAATACCTCCGAGCTCACCGTGTCCAACCCTTGCGCAGGGCCAGGGCTTTTGCCACATCACTGGAGCTTTCTTCTCCTTCCTGGCCATGGTGAAATCACCACTGCTGGAGGGGACCCCAGGCACTCCTGTGTGGTGCCTCCAAGCAGTGTCACGAGTCCTGCCTGGCTCCCACCCAGGGGACAGATCAGCTGGACCCCCGAGTGCCAGCCAGGCTGAGGGGAGCAGCAGTGGGGGGCAGAGCAGCGTGGCCATTCCCAGGTCCTCACACAGCTCCATTTTCACTCTGTCATCAGGACTAAAACCCCAGGATATCCCGGGATTCACTCAGGGTGAGAACCCCCTGCTGCACAGAAGGTCTGGGCATCGTTCAGGGTCTGGAGAGCTGGGCTTAGGCCACTTAGAGGCTCTCCAAGCACTTGACCCTGGGATTTAATGACTTACCGGGCCTGGCTGCACCTCCTGCATCTCTCCAGAATTATGCAGAGGCTGTTCTGCGTTCCAGAGGAATGATGGGGGCGGGGAGTGAATCTTCCCCCCATCTGTCCCTCGTGCTGCGACTGGGGCAGCCCCACTGCCCAATTTTCTGCCCTTCCCCTTCTGCGGCCGCATCCTCACCCCAGATAACCCCAGCCGAGGGAGGGAGGAAAAGCTCCGGAGCCAGATAAAGACAGGGGGATTATAAGGTGTTTATGCTTTTGCAAAATTAAAGTCTTGAAGGTGAGACAGGTTTACATTGGCACAGAATTAATGGTTTGGTGCAGCGCAAGGGGACAGCGAGAGCAGGGAGCGGGGCCATCCATCAGCACGCGCCGATGGCACAGGGGAAGGAGATGCTGGCATAAATCAGGCCCTGTGCAGGAAATAAGCAGGATGGATGACAGGCAGGAGCTGGTGATCTGTTATTCCCACCGCGCCAGGAGATGCAGGAAATGTGGCTGGGTGAGTTCAGGTCTCGTTCCAGCTCGGGAGCGCTGGGTGGCTCCGGGCGGGGTGAGCCTTCCCTGCACGGGTGGGGCTGCAGAGCAGCTCCGTGCTCACCCCTCGTCCTGCACAGACACTCACAGGAGGCACAGCAGGACCTGGGGGCTTCACTCCCCTCTCTGGAGGTGTCAGTGCCAGCTGCCATCTCCACATCCTTGGGGAACTGAAAAGGAAGCAGAGGAGGTTTTCCTTCCCTTGGACAGCAGCTGAAGGGGATTAGGGGTCTCTCACCTCTCCTTCTGTCGTCTCTGCATTGCTCTCCCCCCCTGCCAGGGTGTTCCAGCTCTGCTTTGGGAATGTGGGCACTCCACTGAGGGAGATGAGACAGGAGCTGAGCTGCTCCATAGGCTTTAGGCTCATCTCTAGTGTGCAGCTCCCTAATTTTAAGACTTCGGGCGCAGTTTCTCTGGTTATTCTCCAGACCTCCCCAGCAGTTCCTGGTGCCGCTCTGACTTCAAAGGGAAATGAGACCTTACACGTTTAATTGAGGCAAATTTCCTCCCTGTTGTCGGGTCAGCGAGGGGGGATTAATGGGGGCCAAGGCTCAGCCCTCTGGGGACACCCAAACATTTCAACACATGGGGCAACCCTGGAAGGTGGAAAACAGGCGATGGGGAGCTGGAGGTGACCAGGGCTGATCAGGAGCAGCTGAGACACATAAATCTCTCCAGCCATCAAGAGCTGCAACCTCCCCCCACCTCTTTATTTAGCCTGTGTTTTTTTGAATGTAACCTGAAGCAATTAAGCTCTTTCATCAGATGTCCTGCCTTCAATTTACCTCCTGCTTAGCCACATCACCGGCAAAGGAAGGACGTGGGAGGCTCCTACAGCCTCGCACGGGTCTGGATGTGGGCAGAGAGAGCTCAGGTGCTGTCCTGGGCCATCCCTGCAGCTGGGTCACCTCCAGCAGCAGCTTCTGCCCCTGGGTCACCTCTTGGGAGGGCAGCACAGCTGGTGGGAAGCAGCTTGGGTGCCTCACAACACATCTCCCTTCTCCTGGTGCCGTCCATGCCATTCCCGGGGGGTGAAGAAGAGTTTCAGTGGAGAGGAACGAGGTGTTGGTGTGGCTGTGACGGGGAAGCTCCAGCCCTGTCCCTGTGGGGAGAGAAGAAGGAGAACACCCACAGCCCTGCTGCGCTCGACCCTTCCCCCTGCCCCAGTGACAGATTGTGCCTCACCCGGCCAAGATGTGAGACGGGGTTTGTTTGGACACTTTTAGGGTCACTTCCAGGCTCCCGGAGATCCAGCTGCTGTCAGCAGCCGGCCGTGCAGCCCCGTGGGGACCCGACCTCTGCTCCTGGAGGTCCAACCCTCGGGGCCGCTGTGCTGACGCATCCCTCCTGGCTTGGGGAGGAATTTTGGATGGGTTTTCCCTCACCGGCCCACCCCAGCCCCGCAGGTCTCCTGCTGGCAGCGCTGGGATGCAGCTGGTGCCAGCAGCCATCCCTGGTCCTCACTCCTGCCGTGCCCAAAGTGGCGGGGACAGTCCAGCCCCGGTGGGATTTGGGATCGCTCCATAGGATTTGGGATCCTGCAGAATCACTGCCTGCCACCGTAAAGGCAGCGAGTCTCTCTGCTGTGAGCGAGCCCGGGCGAGACCCGGTGCCATGGCCATGCCAGCCCCAGGGGAAGGGCGAGCGGAGGGTGCCAAGGCCAAGCTCTGCAGGAAAAGCCCCCCCACCCAAAAAAAAAATCCCATATTTGAGTGCTCAGCCCCTGCAGCGAGGCTGAAGCCCACGAACATTAACCCCGAGGCTGGTAAAACCCGACTCGGTGTTTAACAGCTGCACGGCGAACCACGGCGAGCCGAAACACTGCGCGGAAATTCCCAAGCCAAGGACTGCGACTGGAATTAATTACAGGTCTTGCTCCGACAACCTTTCCTGGTGCCACCAGGTGGTAACAACGTGCAGGAGCCGGCTGTCCCTTCGTGCCACCCGGTCCTGGACAGCTTCTCTTAGGCACAGGCGGGTGGGAAAGAAATCTCTTCTGTGCCTTGGGATGTCGATCTCCAGGGAGCAGCGGCGGAGCATAAATCCTCCCTGGAGCCATGTGTGGCGATGATGGGGAAATGCTTTTGAGGGATGGAGGGTGTAGGGACCGGGGCGGATGGAGATGAGAGATCTCTGGGGTCAAGGCTGGTCTTGGAGAGTGTGGTTTATTGCACAGGGCCTGGGTGAAGGGGCCCTGCTGGGATCTGCAGCTGCAGCTCGGAGCAGAGAGAGAAGAGCAAGAGCAAGAGAGCAAAGTAAGAGAGGTAAGAGAAGTAAGAGCGGAGCTGAAGACAAGTAAGAGAGGTAAGAGAGGTAAGAGAGGTAAGAGAGCGAAGTTCCCGTTACATTACATTAAATCTTCTTCTCTACTGAATATTCTAACTCACACCAACCAATCTAGTACAAGATACAAATCCCATAGCATTTACATGCAGCCTGTAAGAATCATTACATGACCATGCTGTGTTATATTTTAAACCCTGAAAACGACTCTTTGGACCCCTCCTGCCAAGCTGGTAGGGTCTGCTCTGGCCCTTGGACTTTTGGTGAGGAGAAGGGCATTGTTTAATCAAAAGGGGATTAATTACCTTCAGCAGCCACACTATTGTTCTCCAATTGTCCAGTAACTAAGGCTCTAAACATTGAAACTTGCTTTCAATTCTATTTCACTTACATGTTTCATATTCTCACAACCTAAGCAGTCATATTTATAAGGCTTTCCTTTTTCATCTTCCCCAACAGGAGGGACCTTAGCTGCTGCAAAACGTCAATTTTCTCGGAAGCCTTTTGGAGCAAAAAGGACTTTGCATCAGCCCCGAGCACAGCGGGGCGGCGTGGGGGGAGCCTCGGTGGTCCTGCCTTGACCAACCACTGCGCTGATGGAGCCGTGTCCCCGCTGTGACTGTCCCCAAAACAGACACCCACGGCACGGTGGGAGGACCTGGGACGTGGCAGGTTTTCCTGGGGAAACACCGAGCCTGGTTCCTCAAGCAGGGGAGGGAGAGGGAGGCTGGAGAGGGGAAGGGCAGCAATGACCTCAGCGCTAAACACTCCACGATAAAGGTTCTTTCTGGGCTTTTCCCGAGCCCTGACTGCCGCCGGGAGAGCGGAGCCACACAGGATGCTTTTCATCCGCCGGTCCTGCCCGGCCCCTGCCCGCCCCGCTCCACCTCCCGCGGTCCTGCCTTTCCTCCTGCAAGGAGCAAGAAAGTGAAAATCCTTTTGATGCCCGGAAGAGATAGAGAGTGTTTTCTGCTCCCGAAATAAAGGAGGCAATTTTCTAAGCATCTCCTCTCCTCCTGGGGCCCTCCCGCCTTCCCCATCCCTCGCTCCGTGCTCCTCCCGCTCCCTGCCCAGGTGAACTCCTGGGCAGAGCCGGTTGTCATCTTTTCAACAAATCGTTTTTCCCTCGCTCCGAGGGTGCAGGGAGCGGCTCTCACTGTTTACACACCTCCGGCTCCGGGAGGTGAAACAATCCCGGCTTTCATTCCATGGAGGGCACCGGGAGATGGAGCAGCCCCGGCCGTGGTACCCACCACATCTCCTGGGATGGCCAAGCTGCTCCTCCCCGGGGACCCCCACGCTCCTCCTGTGCCAGATTACAGCTCCTGCCTCTGGGATGGCTCCTCCTCCGCAGGGAAATGCCCATCCCGGCCGCAGGGATGATCCTGGACATCCCCTGCCCACGGCCACTGGCACACTCCTGGGTATCTCCCCACCACGGAGGGTCCCATCCCTGATATCCCATGGCAGTGCTGGGTGCAACCTGAGTTTACCAGGACTGGTGCAGGAGCGTGGGCTGCCAGCAGCCCCTCCCTGAGCCCTTCTGTGAATTATTAAAGGCTGAGCCCGCCCCAGCCACCCCAAGCTCACCGGGGCTGGGGGAAATGTCCCCACTCCCCTGCAGCTGCAGCGTATCAGAGCCTCCGAGCTGGCAACTGGAAAACTCTTCCAACCCCTCTCCTTTTGTAGCAGGGTTGTCTCCATCCAAAGGTTTCTCCTGGGGGCTGTGCTCCAGGAGTTTCACAGCTGCGTGTTTGCGAGGCTGCCCTGAGGGAGTGTCCCCAGTGCCAGCAGACATGGCATGTCCCTGTGTGTGCAGGGCACATGGCCCATGCCCAGCCTGTGCCTTCTGCTGGTCCTCAGCCCAGGAACATGCCCTTGGTGCCTCCTGAGCCCCGCTGAGCACTGCACAGCTTGTGCTGTGGGGGGGTTGAACAGACTGATCAGGTGTGGGGGAGCTGGATGCTGAGAGCCCCCCAGGACCTTCCCACAGAGACATCACCTTGCAGCAGGTGGAGGTGGGAGCATGGAGCCACCTGGAGCAGCAGGCACTGCTGGGAGCCCGAGGATGGCCAGGGCAGTGGTGGAGAGGAGAGGGAGCAGACTCAGGGAATGAGATCTCTGTGCCAGACCCCTCCAAGAGTGACCTGAGAGCACCCCTGGCCCTGCAGTGGGTGCTGAGCATCGCCCCTATGCCCTCCCAGGCCCCACAGACAGGAATGGGCTGGTTCTGGTTCGGCTGCTGCTGCAGCTCCTTTATTCATTTATCCTCTTAGTCCCACCTCTGAGACCTGACAGAAAACACGCAGATGAAGGGAAAGAAGTGAAGTTTGCTGAGCGGGGTGGGATTTCTGTGCTGCTTGGGGGACTGTGTCCTACTTTCTGGTGTTTCTTTCCCTCTCTGACAATACTCCAAGGGCAAAGCCTCCGAGGACCCCCAAGCCCTTGACCTTCCTCGTCAGGCAGAGCTGCTCAGACGCAGCCTCCCCGGCGGACCCCGGCTGGCATCGGAATCAAGGATGCTGATTGCATTCAGATTCTAATTTACTCAACTTGCTACTAGGAAGTCATCAGAAAAGACGGTTTGAAAATCATTCAGGGAAAACTCTGAGCATAAAATTTTAATTGCCACCTTGTGAAATGAGGTTCTCCCGGGCTGGCTAAGCCTGGCTGCTGTGCCGGCGTGGATGGAGGTGTTCCTCACCAGCTCGGTTGCCGTGGGCAGGAGGATGGGGATGGGGACAATCAGCTGCTGTAGCTGCTGCAGGATTTGATCCCTGCAAGCAGAAGTAGGGAAAACATTTTGCTGGACACCAGCAGCAGCCCTGGGTCAGGCACTCTGGGCACTCTGCTCCCAAACTTTCACACCTTCAGCAAAACCCTTTTGGCATCTGTGAGAGCTGCCACCTCCACCAGCAGGACTGCATTATTCATGGTAAACTGGTTAATAGAACAATTCTGCTTGGGTTTGACTCAAAATTGCCCATGAACAGCCTCCAGTTTTGGTGATGTCATTCAGAACAGAGAATTAAAGACCCGTGGATATGTGGCTGGTCCCTGAGCCTTGGGACTACGGCATGCTGACTCTCCCTGGGCACACACTCCAGCCAGGGAGCCCCCTGGGGTCTGTGTTGGAACAAAATCATGTAAATCCA